>JBAJHW010000012.1:11667788-12267788 GCA_037013535.1 Intellagama lesueurii
TAAGTCGAAGCACCATTTCCCATAGGAATGCATTGAAATGCAATTAATCCGTTCCAGCCAAAGAAAAAAATCACCAAAAAAAAATCACTGCAAGACTCATTGGAAACGCGATTAATCCCTTCCGGCCGAAGGGGGGGGGGGAAGCAATCAAGTGTGCAAGACCCATTGCAAATGCACAGAAAACAAACGGAGCAGATTGGAAATGCACAGAGAACAAAGGGACAAGGTCGGAAATGCACAGAAAACAAAGGAAAAAGCAAGGGAAGCATGCAGGACCCATTGCAAATGCACAGAAAACAAACGGAGCAGATTGGAAATGCACAGAGAACAAAGGGACAAGGTCAGAAATGCACAGAAAACAAAGGAAAAAGCAAGGGAAGCATGCAGAACCCATCGGAAATGGGGGAAAAAACCCAGAAAGCAACCAAACCCCCCAAGACCCATCGGAAATGGGGGGGAAAGCCAAAAAGCAACCAAACCCCCCAAGACCCATCGGAAATGGGGGGAACCCAAAAAACAAACAAACCCCCAAGACCCATCACAGCACAGAAACATAAACACCCCCAGCCTAAAACCACACTGCAAAAACACCCAGAACAGTTTTTAAAAAGCAGAAAACAGCACCTTACCTTACCTAACAGGCAGTCCCAAGCCTCCCTGCAAACACACACATGCTCACTGAGAAGCAGAAGCCAGGCAGTCCCTCCTCGATTGCACTCACTCTAACCGTCGGGGCGAAAGAGCTACAAAGAAGCAGCCTCTTTCGCCACCTACAGTTAGCAATTTGAATTTCCCGCCTTTTTCCCCTGCCTTTTTCTGTTCGTAAGTGGAAGCTCCGGTCGCAAGTAGAAGCAAAATTTTGCGGCCGGAGCTGTTCGTAAGTCGAATTGGTCGTAAGTCGAGGCACCACTGTATACTTTATAAGGCACTGATACTTTCAATTCCCTTTTCTTCATGTTCAATCACGGTGTCCTTTCCATTTTAACATTTTTTAACCTAACAAATATCAGATTTAACATTATGGATCTGTTGTGTTTGTGTGGGGTGGCTTTTCCCTATGAGCACCCTTAGGCTCTTTGCCCTGCATTCACCTCAGAAACACACAAATAGCTTTGTTTCAGTCAGTATTTACATATTTGTCTGAAGACAGGGCACATTCTTACATTCTGTTCCATTCTGAACTGCAAACATTGGCGGGGTTAAGAGGAGAACACAACAATAGATGTAACAAGCAATTTGAAATCAGGAGACGTTAGCATCACAGAAATGGAAGGGCTTGTTTTCTGTTTGTACTGACATGGGTCACTTGCCTCAAATGCCAATCATCTTGTTTCCAGTCTCCCCCAAATGTCCCTGAATCGGGTAGGCTTAGCTCATGATGGTGTTGCTATGGAAGCAATTATGGGAAGACAGATTATAGCATTTAGAGACATAATAAATTTCCTTTACCTGATTTATAGTCTGTATCCTTTTCTCCCTCCCCATAATATAATTTATAACATTATAACATTCCCAACCAACCAACTAATGGGACAACAGAATGGCAGGAAGAAAATCAGGATTTCCTCAAACCAATGGATATTTTCTAGAACAAAAATGAGTACCAAGAAACAAAGAGCCACTACAGTCTTGAATTAGCAACACAAGAGAAGTTAAAGCACCTGCTGAGATATGGTGGGCAATGTGTGACCCTCCAAATAAGGATGTCTGCATAATGTGTTCAGGAGTGGGAGCTGCATAATAAATTATGCATCGTTTAGCATAATTTGCATGCACAGTATGCATCACTTTCTGTCTGTCTACATTACAAAAATAAACATATTCTCCTTTTCATAGAATCATAGAATAATTGAGTTGGAAGGGGCCTATAAGGCCATTGAGTCCAACCCCCTGCTCAATGCAGGACTACAAATCAAAGCAGATCTGATGGATAGTTGTCCAATTTTCCCTTGAATGCCTCCAGCATTGGAGTGATCACCACCTCTTGAGGTGATTAGTTCCATTGTCATACTGCTCTAACAGTTAAGACATTCTTCATGGTATTCAACTGAAATCTGGCTTCCTGTAACTTGACCTCATTATTACAGATCCTGAAATCTGGAATTATTGACAATAGATCGTGCCCCTCCTCTGTATGACAATTTTTCAAGTATTTGAAAAGTATGGTCATATATCCCATCAGTCCTCTTTCCTTCTGGCTAAACATGACCAGTTCTTTCAATCTTTCCCCATAAGATTTGGTTTCCAGTCCCCTGATCATCTTTGTTGTCCTCTGAATTTGTTCCAGTTTGTTGACATCCTTTTTCAAGTGTGGTGTCCAGAACTGGACACAGCACTCAAGATGAGGTCTAGGAAGATAGGGAAACTAGTACTTCAGGGAATTTGGAGACTATACTTCTGTTAATGCAGCCTAAAATTGCATTGGACTTTTTTGCAGCCACATTGCACTGTTGGCTCGTATTCAGCTTGTGATCTGCAACAATTCCAAGATCCTTCGCACTCACAGTATTACTGAGCCAGATATCCTCTGTCTTGTAACTGCATTTGGATTTTTTTTTTTTTGCCCTAGAACTTTGCACTTACCCCTGTTAAATTTCATTCTCTTGTTTTCAGCCCAGTGCTGGAGCTGATTAAAATCTTTTTGCATTTTGTTTGTCTTCCAGGGTATTCCACCCAATATAATGTCATCTGCAGATTTGATTAGCAGTCCTTGCACCACCTCATCCAGGTCATTAAAAGAATATTGAAGAGAACTGGGCCCAGAACTGAGGCTTGTGGTACGTCCCTTGTTACATCCTCCCAGTTTGAGAAGGAGCCACGGATAAGCACTCGCTGAGTACGATTCTCTAGATCAATGGTGCTCAACCAAAGGTCCCCATATGTTCTTGCACTAGAACTCCTAGAAGCTTTCATCACTAGCTGTGCTCAAGGATTTTTGAGAGTTATAATCCAAGAACATATGGGGACCCAAGTTTGGGATGCTCTAGATGCTGCTGGACTGCCATGAGTCCCTACCCAGAACAGCCAGTGGAGAGGAAGGCTGATGAATGGAGAGAAATGGAAGCCCAGACATTTCTGGAGGGCCACATTTTGCCCACACCTTTACTAAAACATCACTGATATCTGAAGAATAACTCTGCGATATCTGAAGCATAACTTTTGCTGTGATCGATTTATGTCATCTGATTGATTAACCATGTGATATCTGCTATTTCTCCACGAAACAGTTTAATATTGAGAAATAAATTAGATCTTTGGCATGAGTATGCTAAGACACTTCATCCTGTTACAGGCTGCACAGCTGTACATAGATCATAATACATAGATTATTTATGATATATGTATGTTCATATTACTTTCAGCTGTATTTCGTGGAGCTGAAAGCAATATGAACATACACAGATTCTCTTGAAAACAATGTGTCACTGTCTCCATTAACATTCTAATTGGCTAAACAGTGGATCCAAGCACATGTGCTTTCTAGGAATGAAGTCTTGGTGGATAGCACTTTGCCGTCCAAAGCCTCTCCTGTATTGCCTTAACGTCATCTGTTGCGCTGAGGCATGGTGGAGGACCGCATTCCACATTCTGTACTGAAGATAGATTTTAACTGCCACTTCATTTGGCTGTATATGATACAGCCAGGAACAGCATTTTGCCTTAGGCAGGAAGATAGCTTGGGTCACCCTGCCACCATTAGCCTCTTGTACACATTTGAAAATCTCTCTGTGATGCCTGAAACCATGGAGGTTTGAATGGGTAGTAGGGATGGGATGTTCCTGTAAGCCCTGCCCCATGTCCCCATCCCGCCTGGAACTCTCTCAGGCTTTTGCGTGAGTATTATGAAGGCCTGAAAGAGCCAGTATGTACATTTGCAAAAGAAATTACAGCATTCCGGCAATTGGGAGTCCAGCCTGAATTACAGGCTTCTTTGCAAGCTTTCACATGAAACTAAACAAGCGACTGTCTTGCTGACTTGCAAGCAGGGTGAAGATAGAGGGTGTGGGACCTATGTGTGTCTCTGCCTCCTCTTCAGTCCCCATGGTGTCAGGCAAAATGCCTGAGTAAACCTTCAGTCTCAGCTTCATTGTATTTCCCCCAATCTGACCTGCATCTTTTTCCCTGTTCTTGTATCTTAGATTGTGCTGAAGCTTTTTTTTTTTTTGTTGGCATGGAAGTTCATGTGCATTTTAATGCTTATTTCCTAATGTGAGCTCATATTTACTCATTTTATGTAATGTATGAATTTTTCCTATTAGCATCATGGTGCATTTTTTTCCCCAGTAATACACTTTCAAGCTGTTGACATGTTTTCAATGTGCACTTTGTTTTGTATGTGGGCTCTCTCTCTCAAAATGCCCTAGAAGCCTCACAAACGAGTGAACTCTCAACGTAAGGTGTGTTCTTCTCACAATGAATCTCAAGAGGTATGAAACCTAGGTCCAGACTGTCAAATCCAATGTAAACAAGACAAAAAAGACAAGACAAGACAAGTAGTTCTTTCCTATCTGTACTAGTGTGCACATGACATACATCCACACTAGTGAAAATATGTTGAGCACACTTTCCACAGCCTCTGCTTTGAGATCAACGAAGCATGTTTTCACATCACCTCTACAACCATCTTGAATGTCTTTCTTCCTTTTCTCTGAAAGTGTTGTTATATAGAACATAGTTTATTAACACTCCTCAAGTCCTTGCTCTTTAACAAATGCAAGTCCTTCTTTAAAGACTCATTTCCCTTTATGATGCTTCTGAAGCTCATGGGTCAATCTCTATCCATTTTTTCACGCATGAGTGTTCCCTTTTGCAATGTCACTCCCTGTTCTCAAATGCTCACCTGTGATTGTTTTGTAATCTTGACCTTTATTCAGAGCTCTTCAATCTCAGTCCCCCTGACAGAAATTCTTTTTTTCCCCTCTTTTCTTACTTACATTATGGACGCAACTTTCCATTGCACAAAAATGGCATCAGAGAGTAAAAAATTGCCTGGTGGATCAGAGCAACGTGTATCTCATTTACTAGCCTACTATCCTGACAGGTTTCAATGAGACCATCCAGATACAACCAGGAGATTCCTAAAATGGGCACGATAGATATAACCATTCCACTTTGTGTGCCCAGAACTTGGAAAGCTAATTATCTGGATTAGAGATGGGGACGACTCACCATTTTGGTGAGTCATCCTGCTTTGTGAGTCCTCAAAAGTTGACGACTCACGAAGCACGAAGTTGCCTCCATGAAGCGATGAATAATGAAGTTATTTGTCGATCCGTGGGGGGGGGGGTTATTTAAAAAAACACCCCACCCTGCTGCCACCGCTGCACCGGTGCCCTTTGCAAAGATGGCGGCTGCGGCTTCATTGCCATCTTTGCAAAGGGCAGCCAGTTTCCCTTTTTACATGCCGTGGTTGTGGAGGCCTGATGGAGACCTTGGCAGCGGCGGTGACAATTACAGTAAGGGGGTGTTGACGGGGGTGGGGTGGGGCTAAGGTAGGGAGAGGAAGGGGGTGGGGTAGACTGTGGGGTGGGTGGCTGTGGGGGTGGGCGGCTGCCTATCGGCCCGCCGATCAGCTGATCGGCGGCTGGTAGGCAGAATGGTTATTTTTTTTTAAATTACGAAGGACAAATAAAAACCAGAAAATATTCGTCAATCCATATTCATTGGGACTTAAAATTTGACGAATACAGATCAACAAATATTTAACAAATCGGCTATTTTCGTTGAGAAAACCGATCCGTTTTTATATTCATCCCCATCTCTAATCTGGACTACAGAAAGTAGTCTGCTGTTATATTGGTTGTGGGGGTTCTTGGAGGTGTAGTCCAAAAAATTAACTTTTCTGAGTTTTGTGTGTTCTCTAAGGTAATGGTAAAGGTTCCCCTTGACCAGTCATGTCCAGTCGTGTCCGACTCTAGGGGGCGCTGCTCATCTCCGTTTCCAATCCACAGAGCCAGCGTTTGTCCGTAGACGGTTTCCGTGGTCACGTGGCCAGCGCGACTAGACACGGAACGCTGTTACCTTTCCACTGTGGTGGTACCTATTTATCTACTCGCATTTTTACATGCTTTCGAACTGCTAGGTTGGCAGGAGCAGTTCTCTAGTATCTAGATAATCCCTGAACTTGGAAACATTACATTTTTGGATCACAAAATCTCTAGTAATAGTAATGATTCACACTAGCATGCAATCAACAAGGCAATCAATGGAATCGATGTAGAGGAACCATTCCACAGCTGAGTATATAATCAAAAAAACTTCCATGTCTAACATTGTATACCATTTTGAATAACAGGAAACGATGGAGAGTCTACTCAACAGATTTTGATGGTCAGGCAGGTATCTCTAGGCAGAGGTGTTCCCTCAAACTTCTAGGTCCCAAGCCATAAAAAAAAGTTCTGAGAATAAGTGAATTATTCAATCATCTTGCACCAAGATGATTTTCCAGTATGTCCAAATTTGTTTCTCCTCTTTTCTCCTTTAGCCAGCCATTTAAAAGTTTAGCTACAAGTTACAGGTCTCTGGTCTGGCCAACAACTGAAAGAAGTGGAGGAGAGGTCTGGGATTGGGGGAGATCGTGGGGAGGGAAGAAAGAAGCAGGCTATGTTGATAATTTGTTTATTTTAAACAAAGTACTTACTCCTAAGATTAATGCATCAGAGATCAAACAAAGATAAATGCACAGTAAATTGATCAACAGGGATGAAATGAAAGAGGAGACACTGTTCTAATTTAAATTGGGATTGATGTTTCTAATGAGAAACAAAGAGTAAAAATAAAGTATATGAATAGACTTAATCAAGATGAAGAAAAGTAACCTTGTGCTGGTCACACTGATTTAGTTAATCCTAGCTAAAAACAACCAGGATAATATATACGTCTGGTTTAAAAAATGAATAGTTCCAGGCATTTTTATGCTGCCTCTGGTGTCCTTGAGGTTTGCAAATTTTTAACAAGAAGAGGGCTTGATACAGTTTACAATCTTGTTTTAAAAATTAGGAACAGCTTTAAGCTAAAATACGTTCATATTGTCAGTGCTACCTTTTTGCCTTTAGCCATCCCGCTGCTGGAATGCAAACTCCAGGACTTCTCTGAAATTAAATTCAATCTTCTGTTTGAAGAGGCATTTCATCTTGACTAGATCCCCCTTTTTATGTTGGAATGATCAAGATACTGGGATGTGCAGCCCTCCAAGGATAGGTGAAAATTTAATCTGAGTTCATTTTAAAATAAAAAATGTATCAAAATTCACAGCTGCCTTAACATTTGGGATGGTGATGATATGAGATTTTTAAAAAATTGAAACTGAAAGATTAATCCATTAAAGGATTTGAGCAATTACTTCTTCAAAACCTAGGTTAGAATCCATGTGAACAATGCTTGTGGTACCAAACAAAGGTTGCCAATTTTTCCCCAAGAGACTCCTCATCTCGAACTCTTACCTGGCAACCAGGTACAATGTGCTATGAGCAGCTGTAGCCATTGAATTTAGTCAATACAGATAGTGGAGAATTCTGTTCCAATATGTTTATGATCAGGATTAACCAACACTTACATATTTCTTATTATTTGGCACCTGAAGAACTTGAGGGATTTTGTGGGGAAAAGGGAGATGCAGAGATCTGGCCCTCTGTATAGTTCTCTAATGTCAAAGGTTTTCTGGGAGTGATCAGTTCAGACTTTTGGTAAGATTGACCTTTCCCCTCCCCAGCAGCCCACTGAGTAGAGAGTTAAAAACCATGAAAGAAAACACTGTCTTCTGCATTCTGGATTCATAAAAGCTTCTTCAAGGACAGACCCATGCAGAACATCTTGTAGTAATCTAACTCTGGAAATGCCTTGAACATAAATGACAGAGAGTACACTCCTACACAGTGGGATGTGGTGGCACTGCGGGTTAAACCGCAAAGCCTCTGGACTGCAAGGTTGAAAGATCAGCAGTTCGAATCCACGCAGCAGAGTGAGCTCCTGTCGCTTGTCCCAGCTCCTGCCAACCTAGCAGCTCAAAAGCATGTAAAAATGCAAATAGATAAATAGGTACCACCACGGTGGGAAGGTAACAGCATTCTGTGTCTAGTCGCACTGGCCACGTGACCACGGAAATCGTCTACGGACAAACACTGGCTCTACGGCTTGGAAACGGGGATGAGCACCGCCCCCTAGAATCAGACACGACTGGACATTTGTCAGGGGGAACTTTTACCTTTACCTTACACTCCTACACGTGTCTATTAAGGAGTAGATCTCATTTTTAGTTAAGCTGGACTGAGGAAAAAATGAACCTGCATATGTCTTTTGAGTACAACTTCCATCAGCTCTGTCCAGAAGTGTCCACTGGCAAAGAATGCAGGGGTTTACAATCCCATCCCATCTGGAAAGCCCCAGTTTGCATATCACTAAATCAAGGCTCTCAGCCCCCAGGCTTCTCTAGAAAATTGTGCACAGCTCGTTTAGAAGATGAAACTAGCACATGGCTAGCTACAACATCTATTCAGCCCCAATCAAAAGTAATTTGTTCCTCAGATTTGGTGTGTACAATGGTTAGAGTGATAGACTGATACTTGGAAGTTGCAGGTTCATGGCCCAATCAGCCATGAAACTCATTTGATGATCATGGGATAGTCACTGTCTCTCTCTTTCTTTCTCTTCCCTATCTCGCAGGGTTGTTGTGAAGATCAAAGGAAAGAGGCAAAAAACAAGGGATATAGAGTTAGCTAATTACTAATGGTTGGATACCTGTCTGGATAGCTCAGCGAGTCAGGTGTCTAACTGCCATACCAGTGATTGGGAGTTCCATTCCACACTGTACCTTCTGGGAGAAGACCCAGCTTGTGTGGCCTTGGGCAAACTGCAGAGCGCCGGAGTGCCTGTAGAAGAAGGAATGGTAAACCACTTCAGAATACAATCTACCTAGAAAACCCTGAAAAGAGTTCCCGTAAGTCAGAACTGACTTGACAGCGTATCATCATCATCATCTAATACTAATACTAGATAACCCATTGTCTTATAAGACTTTGTAATTAATGAACCTTTCTAATTTCCTCAGAGCCAGCATTCTCAATTGCTGTAATCCTCACTCATGTCATGTAATAAATGTCTAGAGGACTATTTATCTCATCTGTTCCAAAACTTCTACCTTCTTGAAATTAGCTAAAAGTTTTCCCTGTCTCCCAGCATCAGGATATGGAGAACTACATATCGTCCACAGTTTGGAAACACTGCTATATGTATAACTCCCCAAATCTCCTAGCAAGTAAGGCTGCAAGTACAACCACTGCAATTCCCAGAGTGCTATCCTTCCACTGCTTAGGCTTTAGCAGATGATTACATTCATTTGTTTTAAAAATAAGAGTTGATGGTGCCTTCCAGTCCCATCTCAGGACTGAGGAGTGTGTAGGTTTGGAAGACAGTTGTCTTGTTGTTGTTGTTTAGTCGTTAAGTCGTGTCCGACTCTTTGTGACCCCATGGACCAGAGCACGCCAGGCCCTCCTGTCTTCCACTGCCTCCCGGAGTTGGGTCAAATTCATTTTGGTAGCTTCGGTGACACTGTCCAACCATCTCGTCCTCTGTCCTCCCCTTCTCCCCTTGCCTTCACACTTTCCCAACATCAGGGTCTTTTCCAGGGAGTCTTCTCTTCTCATGAGATGGCCAAAGGATTGGAGCCTCAGCTTCAGGATCTGTCCTTCCAGTGAGCACTCAGGGTTGATTTCCTTCAAAATGGATAGGTTTGTTCTCTTTGCAATCCAGGGGACTCTCAAGAGTCTCCTCCAGCACCACAATTCAAAAGCATCAATTCTTCAGCGGTCAGCCTTCTTTGTGGTCCAGCTCTCACTTCCATACATCGCTACTGGAAAAACCATAGCTTTGACTATGCGAACCTTTGTCAGCAAGGTGATATCTCTGCTTTTTAAGATGCTGTCTAGGTTTGTCATCGCTTTCCTCCCAAGAAGCAGGTGTCTTTTAATTTTGTGGCTGCTGTCACCATCTGCAGTGATCATGGAGCCCAAGAAAGTAAAATATGTCACTGCCTCCATATCTTCCCCTTCTATCTGCCAGGAGATGATGGGACCAGTGGCCATGATCTTAGTTTTTTGATGTTAAGCTTCAGACCATTTTTGGCGCTCTCCTCTTTCACCCTCATTAAGAGGTTCTTTAATTCCTCCTCACTTTCTGCCATCAGAGTGGTATCATCTGCATATCTGAGTTGTTGATATTTCTTCCAGCAATCTTAATTCCGGCTTGGGATTCATCCAGTCCTGCCTTTCGCATGATGTATTCTGCATATAAGTTAAATAAGCAGGGAGACAATATACAGCCTTGTCGTACTCCTTTCCCAATTTTGAACCAATCAGTTGTTCCATATCGTTCTAACTGTTGCTTCCTGTCCCACATACAGATTTCTCAGGAGATAGATAAGGTGGTCAGGCACTCCCATTTCTTGAAGAACTTGCCATAGTTTGTTGTGGTCCACACAGTCAAAGGCTTTTGCATAGTCAATGAAGCAGAAGTAGATGTTTTTCTGGAACACTCTGGCTTTCTCCATAATCCAGCGCATGTTAGCAATTTGGTCTCTAGTTCCTCTGCCCCTTCAAAATCCAGCTTGTACTTCTGGGAGTTCTCGGTCCACATACTGCTGAAGCCTGCCTTGGATGATTTTGAGCATAACCTTGCTAGCGTGTGAAATGAGTGCAATTGTACGGTAGTTGGCACTGCCCTTCTTTGGGATTGGGATGTAGACTAATCTTTTCCAATCCTCTGGCCACTGCTGAGTTTTCCAAACTTGCTGGCATATTGAGTGTAGCACCTTAACAGCATCATCTTTTAAGATTTTAAATAGTTCAACTGGAATGCCATCACCTCCACTGGCCTTGTTGTTAGCCATGCTTTCTAAGGCCCACTTGACTTCACTCTCCAGGATGTCTGGCTCAAGGTCAGCAACCACACTATCTGTGTTGTCCGGGACATCCAGATCTTTCTGGTATAATTCCTCTGTGTACTCTTGCCACCTCTTCTTGATGTCTTCTGCTTCTGTAAGGTCCCTACCATTTTTGTCCTCTATCATGTCCATCTTTGCACAAAATGTTCCTTTAATATCTCCAATTTTCTTGAACAGATCTCTGGTTTTTCCCTTTCCTCTATATCTTTGCACTGTTCCTTTAAGAAGACCCTCTTGTCTCTCCTTGCTATTCTTTGGAAGTCTGCATTCAATTTTCTGTAACTTTCCCTATCTCCCTTGCATTTTGTTTCCCTTCTCTTCTCTGCTATTTGTAAGGCCTCGTTGGACAGCCACTTTGCTTTCTTGCGTTTCCTTTTCTTTGGGATGGTTTTCGTTGCTGCCTCCTGTACAATGTTACGGGCCTCCATCCATAGTTCTTCAGGCACTCTGTCCACCAAATCTAGTTCCTTAAATCTGTTCTTCATTTCCACTGTGTATTCATAAGGGATTTGGTTTAGATTATACCTGACTAGCCCAGTGGTTTTTCCTACTTTCTTCAGTTGTCTTACCTGCTGCTTATCCATCACACACCTGTGTTCTTTTCCTTGCTTTTCCTTCCCTGGAAAAGTATTAGTCAAAGCTTCCTTGAAAACCTAGAGATGGGGGAAATAATGAGTTTGGGGGAATAAAATACACATTTGCAAATTCAATTTCTATATTTTCAGGATTTGGGTTTTCTTGCATGTGTGTCAGTGTTTAGAGCATGCAAAGCCTATAATCTTGTAAGGTACACAAGTTTCAGTTAAAAATACATGCAAACAGGTGAAATGCCCTGTTTTCAACTTCTTACATGATTTTTATACAAGTGGAAGAAGTGTATAAGGCTTTCGCTTGAAATAGAAGGGAGAGAGTAGATTTGTGAGTGTGTGTATCTACCACTGCCCTCTACTGATAATAGGAACACTTAGCACTAATTTTTGATCAAAAGGTTTCTTCCCTCATTTGTACATCCCAGTATTTAGCAAACTAGAAGTGGGCAAGGTTTGTGCTTTTTTCAGCTGTCTTGCATCAACTAGGTACTTGTAACTTGGACTTTCTGTACCAAGAGATGGTGTTTACACCCACTGTTCCTTTACAAAGTGATAACTAAAGAAAGGCATGGAAAACAGAGCTTCCAGGATCAGAATGTTAGTAAACAAAATTGAAATCTAAGTGGGTAGTTGCCTTCAGAAGACTGCAGTTTTACAAGGTTTATTGCAGAAGTGGAGGAGGTAGAGGTGACTGACATGTTGCCCCCTCCAGTACCTTTTCCATTTCATTTCCTTCTGACACCAACTATCTACAGTCCCATATACTATGTATATGCTATGTATACTATGGGTAATTCTTCATGCCTCTGATAAAGTGGGCATGAAAAGCTGAAGCTGTAATGCTTTTGTTTTGATTTTTTTTTAAAAAAAGAAATAGTCTTTAAGGTGTCAGAAAACTCTGTGTTTTTTCTTGTGGGAAATAGTAGGTGATGCCATCAAGGAGTTAGAATGCCTTTCCCCTTAGGAAAGGCCAAGGTGTGAGTGGCTGGCCTCTCCTCTTCTTTCAGACCAGCCTGTTGCTGGGGTAGGAAATCTTATACTCTGGTGATGAATTTTGGCCTTACTGGGGTTCCAAACTGGCCCAGAGGGGTTTCCCCCTCCCCATGTGGGCATTCCCCAGCTTTTGTACACTCCCCAATTTTAAGAAAGTGAAATGCCCCTCGTAAGACTTACTTATTGGCAGAAACAGCTTAAAACTAAAATGTGCTGAATTTCAAGAAACCATTTTCATGTTGGTAGCTTAATTCAGTCACTGAAAGCTCCTTTATTCCTCTCTTGAAAAAGAAACAAGAAAGCTAAGTGTGATTTGATTTGAGTTTTTCTTGTGACAGTTCCCCCATTTCCCTTTGTAGAAACATGGAGATGTTCTGATTAACTAACCAAATTTTATTTAACAACAACTGAGGTTTCTCAATGATAACTTCAATGGGTTCTTTTTCACCCAGTAACTGTTGGGACTCAAACCAACCATCTCTTAACTCTCTAGCTTCACTGCCATATAACAACAGGGAATTCCTCCATACTTCTCCCTGTTGGTAGGCTTGCGAAGGGGTGAGCACTGACTTGTACATAAGCTGCTGCAGCAGGGGTGATGAGTCCATTCCTCTTTGGTAGCTCTCTCCTGAGATGTAGTTATCTTCCAGGGTTCCTCCCTCCTCATATAGTATGTCAGGACTGGGGCCTTGCCAGAACCCAGCAACCTTAGTGCAGACCGGATCAGCCCCATCTCTCTGGGGAGAACTGCTCTAAGGATTACAGGGCTGGGCCCTTTTCCTGCAGCTGTTGCCCATCTCCTTAGGAGTGCCACCTGTAGAAGCTGAGGATTGGGCTATATAAGAACAGGACTTCCCCACAGACCTTTGCCTCAGCAATGAAGGTCTCTGGCTGTGCTGTTGTTCCTGCCTTGCCTGGTGATTCCTGCCTTGTCTCTCCTTGCATCCATGGACCCTGCTGCCTTGATAAGGTTCCTCCTGGCTTTGACCCCTGGACTGTCTGACCACAATTAGCATCATTCTTCTACTCAGCTGTGGTTTGGACTCAAAACCCTAGCTGGTTGGTCTCTGCTTGGGCTGTGAGGTTGGTTCTACCTTGTTCCTGTGGTCTTGCTCTAGACTGGGTCCTGGTGCCTCTTCTACTGAACCCTGACATAGTGTAGTACTAGTCTACCCCTTTTTTGGGGTAGACTAGTACTGTCCATTCTATCCTCTCTGGTTCTGTCAATTAAATCACTCTCCTCTCTCTCTCTTTCCTCCTTAACTCTTTCCTCTCTCTTTCTTCCCAATAAGATGGTTTTGGAGGAGGCTTACAGCTCTGTCTCTTCTCTGTCTCTTTGGGGAGTTTATCCGGACTATCTCCTTCGTCCATAGATCCTCCAACTCGATCCATCCTCGTCCTTCAGGTAATTCCACAGCCTCCTACTCTGCTATCCTTTCTCTGCTCCCTGCTTTCTATCTCCTCTTTTATCTCCTCTCCCTCAATTTCCTCCTCTTCAATTCTTACTTCCTCCTCCTCCTCTCCCACCATCAGATACCCTTCCATTATTAGTGGATCTTTTCCCAGCTTTTCTTCCTCACCTAAATTTGTCTTTCTCATTGGCATTCTGATTTTGGTTCCTTCTTTGTACCAATGTAATCCTCTACACTGATGGTGATAACAGTCAGAGGTCTAATTCCCAAATGCAGGGCTTCAACTCCAGATATAACGCTCTATATGAGAAGGGGGAGGGGATGGCACACAGACAAGAATGCTTGCTGTCCTGTCTACTTCCTCACAGAACAAAACAAAAGCAAAAAGAAAAAATAAAGAAGAAAAAGACACTTGTGGTACTTAAAGACTAACTTGTATTTTAATGACACCAACTCTATCTAGCCTTTCAATCTAAATCTGAGGAAGCTGGTTCGGTTCGGTGTCTGGTGACAGTAATGCACTGGATGAGGGTGAATAAACTGAAACTTAATCCAGATAAGACAGAGGTGCTCCTGGTCAGTCAAAGAGCAGATCAAGGAATAGGGTTACAGCCTGTGCTGTGTTATTCTCCCTCTGAAAACACAGGTGCACATATTGGGGGTGTTCCTGGATTCACCTCTGAGCCTGGATGTCCAGGTTTCAGCAGCGGCCAGGAGTGCCTTTCACAGTTAAAACTAGTGTGTCAGCTGTGCCCATTTCTTGAGAGGGCTGATCTGGCCACAGTGACAACTTCCATAGTTTCATCTCATCTTGATTACTGTAATACATTCTACCTGGGGCTGCCTTTGGAAAGTGTTTGGAAATGCCAGTGGATTCAAAATGCCACAGCCAGATTGCTAACTAGGCCTGGTTACAGGGAACATAAAACTCTGCTGTTACAGCAGCTCCACTGGTTGCCGATCTGTTTCTGAGCACAATTCAAAGTGCTGTTTTTAACCTATAAAGTCCTAAATGGCTTGACGCCAACCTGTCTAAAAGACTGCATCTCCCTCTATGAGCCTGCCCGGGCATTAAGATCACTGCCTCCACAGGAGCACTTGGTGGGGACACAGGACAGGGCCTTCTCTGTCGCTGCTCCCAGACTCTGGAACTCCCTCCCATGGGAGGCTAGGCTGACCCCATCTTTGCTTTCCTTCCACGAGCAGGCAAAGAGCTTTCTCTCCAGACAGGCTTTTCCTTAGTGGCTGGCAGTCTGAGAGGTTTTTTTTTAAATGGATTGTTGTGCTCTGTTGTTTTTAAATGTGTTTTTATTATTAATTTTATTGACTGTTTTAAATATAATACTGGTTTAATTCTTTTTTAAATATTATTCTTTGGATATAAGAATACGAATACAGAAACTACATGGCAAAATATTCATACATGGCTCTAAGATAAGTAGATGGTGGTGGTTGGCAGACACATTAGAACTTATGTGTGTGTTCCTGTGTAGGACAAACAGGACAATCTCTGCGCAATAGAATCAATGGACATATAGTAAATTGGACATCAAGAACGGCAATACATGAAGCCTGTTTCAAATCCTTTCAATCTACCTGGACAGTCTTCACAGGATTTGAAAACTGCCAGACTAATACAGCTGCCACTTTAAAAAGAAAGGTAAGAGAAACTCTTAAGCAGAGCCAGCCTTACTGCTACGCAGAGTAAGGCAACTCTCTTAGCCACTCTTGAGCACAGGAAGCCCCCCACTGTTCCTCCTGAGTGCCATTGCCCTCTCTTGCAGAATAGACCTGTATGTTCTGCACTGTAAACTACATTGCTGCTTTCTGAAACAATGGAAGACACAGTTTCATTTCTGACACTGAAGGGAATTTTTTGCATACAAATGGCCTGGTACTATGGGAATCAGCTTGCCCATTGCATCCAGGAGCAAGTCTTCTATAGCTGGCTTAAATTCTTGGTCTCATCCCCATGTCCTCATCAAACAATTTATTTGATGGAAATTGTTGCATTTACTTCTCTTTCCAGAAGCTTAGAAACCTTTTAGTCTTGGACCCTTTCTTTTTAATCAGGGGCTCTTCCAAATAGAATTGTTACCAATGGTTAGTGTAGCCCATTTTTCTGTTCTGCTGTAGTTTTCTTGTACGTAGTTGAAATCTAGCACAGTGAGAAACAAGATTGGGTTCTGGGGAAATGAATGCAACATCCAAAGTTCACAATTATTTCCTAGCAGTGAAATTTAATGCATGTCTGCTAAGAAATAAGACTTTTCAGCTCCAAGAGGATAACACTTTGAATAAGGTTTATTCATTATTTTTTTGAACAGCGAAGACCAAAGTCCAGCTGAAATGCATGTGGGACTTCCTCTTTGCCGATGATGCAGCTGTTGTTGCCCATTCTGCTGAAGACCTCCAACAACTCATGAATCATTTTAGCAAGGCCTGCCAAGATTTTGGATTAACAATCAGCCTGAAGAAAACACAAGCCATGGGCCAGGGCGTGGACTCACCTCCCTCTATTACCATCTCCACACAAGAATTGGAGGTTGTTCATGACTTTGTGTACCTTGGCTCAATGATCTCTGACACTCTCTCCCTAGATGTCGAGTTGGATAAACGCATTGGCAAAGCAGCTACCATGTTCTCTAGACTCACAAAGAGAATATGGCTTAATAAGAAGCTGATGGCATATACCAACATCCAGGTCTATAGAGCCTGTGTCCTGAGTACACTCCTGTACTGCAGTGAGTCCTGGACCCTTTGTGCATGGCAGGAGAGGAAGCTGAACACGTTCCATATGCGTTGTCTCTGACACATTTTTGGTATCACCTGGCAGGACAAAGTTCCAAATAGAGTAGTCCTAGAATGAGCTGGAATTTTTAGCATGTATACATTACTGAAACAGCGACGTCTATGTTGGCTTGGGCGTGTCATGAGAATGGCTGATGGTCGGATTCCAAAAGATCTCCTGTATGGAGAATTAGTGCAGGGAAAGCGCCCCAGAGGGAGACCACAGCTGCAATACAAGGATATCTGCAAGTGGGATCTGAAGGCCTTAGGAATGGACCTCAACAGATGAGAAACCTTGACATCTGAGCGTTCAGCCTGGAGGCAGGCGGTGCAGCATGGCCTCTCCCAATTTGAAGAGGCACTTGATCAGCAGGCTGAGGCAAAGAGGCAGTCCCAAAACCAGCAAAATCAGGAAGCTGGACAAGGGGACAGACTGTATTTGTCTTCAGTGTGGAAGGGATTGTCACTCTCGAATTGGCCTTCTCAGCCACACTAGACGCTGTTCCATGTCCTCCATTCAGAGCACGTTACCATAGTCTCTCGAGACTGAAGGATGCCTAATCTGAAATTATTTATTTTTTAAAATTGTATTAATACTACACAATATATAACAAAAAAGACAAAAGAAACAAGTAAACATATGCCAAAATAATAGAGAAAAAGAAAGAAAGAAAAAGTACACATGAGTCATATAATACCAACTCTACAAGCATAACTAAATTAACTCACCTGCTACCAGGACCAATATTTTCTTCCACAATCCCCGTACATCTTCCAAAAAGTCATTATCTCGTGTTTGTGTATGGCCTTCCCTTTTTAGTAATACAAAGTCCAAAGAATCTTGCCATATAAATCTTAATAAAATTATTCTTCCTTAACAATCACTTTTTATTCTAATGCTTGAGCCGCTGCAGAGCCAAACTGCAGCAGCGCAGCTCGCCTTTGCCTCCCTCCCTGGATAGCGCGAGACTTCTGGTATCACGAGATTAGCATAGGAGGAGAGGGGGGAAAGTTAGGTTATTTAAGAGCCGTTCCCCCCTGTCGTGCACCCCCAGTGTCCCTAGTTTGTTTCCCCTCAAACCCAGGTCCACCTTTGGACACGACTTGCTTATTTCTCCTTTCACCAACTGCCACCAGTGGATCTTTATCCACACTTTACCAAAGATGCTTCTTGGACACGTGTTGTCAAATATAACTGATTATTTGTTACTTAGTTGTTAAATCACACAACTATGTTCATAGATGTTATATTATGTTGCACTCATTAAACTTGGATATTAAAACACGTTTCTTTATTTGTATTACGTTTCATTAATCACTGGAATAAGATCTGATGACTGTCAATCTATTTTATTTTACTTATATCTTTTAACTATTCTTTAACACATAAACCAACTACTCCAACTGTCCAATCTCTCTCATAAACCTTCAAAACCTCCTCTCTCCTTCTCTCTGTCTCCAACTCCCTCTACTCTGACTCCGCCCTCCTGTCCTCCCATAGGCTCCAGCTATAGAGCTCCACATGATGGACAGGTGGGACAAGGGCATTCCGCCACACCCCCTCTCCTCTTCCTTTGCTGGCACCCACCCGCCCGCCCTTTATTCTAGTGTGAGTTTATCTGGTCGCCTATGGGGCCGGATAGGAATTTTTGACCCGTATCCTGATTGGCATTTGGATACAGAGCTGGCATGTTTAAAGGTGGAAAATTGGTCACACTGGCGGGTAGTACGGATATAACAGGTTTTGTTGGTGACTCCCATTGCAAACTCAGGTAAGCTATAGCCCATCTGACTTCCCAGCGCTGCGGATCGTGCGATTACAGTGCTTGGGGGGAAAGATGCACTGGGGCCACACCCGGACCAAGAGTCAACAAGGAGAAGCTGGCTTGAGGCCCAGGGGTGGTCAAATTGGGGGCAGCTGGGTTCTCGCAGTCTTTAAGACCGTGAGAACTTGGGGCCAGGGACTCACCCATTTGTTGCTTAAGGGGTCCTTTGAGACCTCTGTGCTTAAACCTGATTCCGCACTACGGCAGGACCCCCCTTTGCCAAAGGATGGCAACATTGATTATGTTTAATAAGTGTGTCCCGTGATTAACCCATAATTCTTGTCTTGCGTCTTCATTCCGGGGTTGGGAGGGCAATAGCACATGTCAACTTATCATTACCAATTCCCAAACTTTGTCGTACCATTCACTTAATTGTAATGAATGATTACATTTCCAATTTTTTGCAATCACTAATCTAGCTGCTGTCACAAGATTAGTGATTAACTCCTTTTTTGCCCAAGCCTACTGCTCTTTGTCAAAAATAGATAATTGCGGCGGGGGGGGGGGACTTTTAGTGTGAATTTTACAGTTCTTCTCATTTCTTTCAAACCCATTTTCTAACATTTCAATTATGGTTCACACTCCCAGCACATATGAAAATAAGTACATGCATCTTGACCACATCTCCAACATAATATAGAACATTTAGAATCTATAATATTTAATTTCGCTGGTGTCAAATGCCATCTCTGTATCTATAATTTTTTTCTTTTATTCTCAGAGACATAGTCTTTAAAATTCTTTTTTCCCATAAGTTCATCCACTAAGTAAATAGGAGCCTCGTGGCACAGTGGTTAAATTGGAGTACTGCAGCCAAAACTCTGCTCAAAACTCAGGTTCAATCTCAGGTAGCCAACTCGGAGTTCACTCCACCTTCCATCCTTCCAAGGTTGGTAAATTGAGTACCCAGCTTGGTGTGCATGTGTAGCCTGCATAAATAAATTGTAAACCACCCAGAGAGTGCTTTAAGTGCTATGGGGAGGTTTATAAGCACAATGCTTTGCTTTATTTCCCTGGTGAAATCTGCTTCCTATAATGTTTGAAGAGCTTCCTGGGGATTTTCTACCCCTAACAGTGTCTTGTAAATTTTACCTACCACCCTTTTCATTGGCTTTTCCTTTTCCTTCTCCCTCTGAATTATAATTTCTTCAAACTTTGTCACTCCCTGCATTTACCATTACTTTTAAGTCATTCTCTGATCCAATGATCTGAGGCACAATAATCCATCTTATCTTCTCCCCTTCTAATATTGTCCCTATTTTTTCCCTTGGAATTTATTTTCTCTAAATAATCTTTTATTCTAAATATATGTTTCCTTTTAAATAAATTTTGAGAAATTCTTAAGTTTTCTGGAAATTTCTCTAATTCCACCACAGGTGTTAAAGGGGAAGTTGATGGGCTAATTATTGATCTATGCTTAATCCAAATTTGCAACCTATTTTTCAAAAAGGGATTTTCCATATCTTTCAAGCTACTCTTGTTATTTTTCCTAAAAATAATATTCTCTGTGTTGTTCTCTTAATTCTTGTGTTTCCAAATGAAACCATGTTGAAGTATCTGGAGAAGATATAATGTCTGGAATAAATCTCATTTGGTTGGCTAGGTAATAAAATTTTATTTTAGGAAGACCTAACTCCCCCTCTTTTTGAGTTTGACACCATATTTTTTAATTTATCCTGGCTCTTTTGTCACCATTACAAAATGTATTACTCATAAGAACATAAGAAAAGCCCTGCTGGATCAGGCCAAGGGCCCATCTAGTCCAGCTTCCTGTATTTCACAGTGGCCCCACCAGATGCCTCTGCAAGCACAACAGACAACTAGATACCTGTCTCCTGGCACCCCTCCCCTGTATCTAGCATTTGGAGGTACCTTCCTTCTAAGCCTGGAGATTATATACATCCCCATCTTGGTTTGTAACGTACTCAGACTTTGCCATTCTTTTATTTCTATGTCCCTTATCAATATTGGTAGCATCCAAAATAGAAAATTAATTTTCAGCAGAATTTTCATTTTGAACATGTTTTTATTAATTATTTAATTAAATTTATATACTGCCCATCTAGCGGCAACAAAGCAGAGGGAAATGGTACATCCACTGGTGGCAAAAGTACAAATGGGAGACTGAGTCACAAGAAGCATAAAAATATTGTGCAGACTTTATTATTAGCTAAAAAGCTCATGCTCAACATGTTTCGGCTATGGATGTCTTCACGATCTAAGCATAAAATAAACATATATATTAATTTAGAAACAGCTGGCTTGGGACAGTTACAGCTCTTTTTTCTTATCTATACAGTTAACAATATAAAATATTAATGAATATTTACATAACAATATCAATACACCCTTGTAGAGATTAATTACAATGTATAAGATACATACCAGGCTTTTAGAACTTTTGCTTCTTGTTTGGTCTATACAAGCTCCAACATTGATTCAAAGTGCAAATGCAGCAGATATGGTATTTACTTATTCTCACCTGGCAGGTGAGTCAAAGACAGATAACCAGTGAGGTAGTGGGGGCTGTGCTATATAGTAAGGGCAAGAAATCTATTTCTTAATTTACCACAAAAGGGGCTAATGTGTTCAGCCTCAATATCCAATCAATTTGCCTTCTCATTAAGGGCATCTCATACTTCAAAGGAATCATATGTATGACCCAGAATATTAAATCTTTTATTGTGTGGTTAAAGTCTGTGAAGTGGCTGACAAGAGGACTACCGAAGCTTCTATTTCTTAAATTACTCAGATGTTCTCCTTATCTTAAGAGGTCTAGAGCAAAATTAAACAAATGACAATAATGATGATGATAACAAAACAGCCCCAGAGGTGACAGTGAGCAGGAAAAAAAAATGTAGCTGTAATGGGTCTATCATAGAGGGAGGATGTTCTTAAAAGCCACCTTGAAAAGCTCCATTTTAATATGCTCCCTGAAGGACAGTGCAGATCCACAGGCAATGTGTTCTAATGTTATAAACTTGGTTCTACATTCTAGAGACAAGATGCAAGAATTCTACTGGTATTTTCATGTAACTACAGAAACAGGGCAATCTAGTTCTGAGCAACATCACAGAAGTGGAGGAGAGGCATTTTGGATGGGTCCAAGGGTGCCCTTTGGACATTCCAAAGTCTACACAAACCACCCAGAGAGAGAGAGAGAGAGAGACTAGGAGTGGCTTGGAGTCCACTTCCAGTTTTAAATGGGTATTTTGAAGTTTAAACTGTGCAAGGGGGGATTGTGAGTACTTTTAAAGGTCATTCCCCGCTCTTAGAGGCTTCCAGATACTGCAGTTGCAGGGGGGAAAGGAGGCTGGTGGAGGGCTTAGGGAGACATGCATTTTTATGTGTTCTCGAAGGCTTTCACGGCCAGGATCCGATGGTTGTTGCAGGTTTTCCAGGCTGTTTGGCCATGTTCTTAAGGTTTTTCTTCCTGTGTTTTGAAATAGAATTTCATGTCAAGCTTGTTTTAGGGCATGTTCAGCTACTACCAATTTTTCCGGTTGTTTTAGTCTGCAGTGTCTCTCATGTTCTTTGATTCTGGTGTGGATGCTGTGTTTTGTGGTTCCAATATATACCTGGCCACAACTGCAAGGTATCCGGTATACTCCTGCAGTGGTGAGGGGGTCCCTTTTGTCCATTGCTGACTGTAACATTTGTTGTATTTTTGTGGTGGGCCTGAATACTGTTTGTAGGTTGTGTTTTTTCAAAAGTTTCCCCATGCGGTCCGTGACTCCTTTGATGTATGGCAGAAATACTTTATTTGTGGGTGGCTGTTTTTCCTCTTCAGTTTGGTGTTGTTTTCTTGGTTTGATGGCTCTTGTGATTTCATTCTTGGAATAGCCATTTGCCTGTAGGGCCCAATTCAGATGGTTGAGTTCGGTGCTGAGAAATTGAGCTTCACAGTTCCGATTTGCACGGTCTACCAGTGTTTTGATTATGCCTCTTTTTTGTTGTCCTACAGGCAAATCGCTATTGAGTTTTAAACTTTCTTCTTTTTTGTTGAGGCTCTGCTGGTGTTTGTGGATTTCAATAGCCATTTAAAATTTAAATTTTGTTTTTGAAATTTCAAATTCATAGATTCATATTCCTTCCTGATGAATATGAATTAATGAATTTTTTTGCCAGTTTTAATTTGTTGATTCATTTATTCCTTTTTGCTCTGTTTTTCGCTCCTTTTTGCAACATTTTCAGCTCCTCCAGGCCATCTGTAGCTGTTCCTATCAATCATGAATCTTTTGGCAACCCTAGAGTAGACCAGCCCCTTGTTCCTCCTCTGGTGAGCTGGAGGTGCAAGCAGAGCTTCCTGGGGTGCCTTAAGAAAAGTGGCTGCTCTTCCTTCAGGGATCAGAGGAGTTAGTGGTTGCAGGGGATCCACAGTCCTCCCACTCTGACCTGGAAGTGACAGGGCATGTCCCCCCACCCACCCCTGTTTCCAGATTCCTCTGCCTGTAGTACATCCCAGTCCTCCCAGGCCATACCAGCACCACTCAGTCTTCCCAGGCCAGCAGCAGGCAGAGACCAGGTAGTTGGTCATTGTTGGACCAAAAGCAGAGGCTCCCTATGGAACCATTTCAGCACTATCCATGATGACTGGTGTGCTGCAACGTCTGCCGTGTGGTGGTCTGCAGGGGCATCTTTCCTACACCACCATCCACCAATATATGGAGAGATACCACCCAAGGCTCCTGCCTGTGGATGGGGAGCTCAGATGATGGGGAGGAACAGCAGCAGTGGGCATGGAGAGTGAGGTCATCTATGGGCACATGGTCACAGATGTTGTTGGGTGGAACATGTTGATGACATTGACAGTGGCAGGCTTTGGTGGCATTGTGTGCATGGCACACAAGATAAAGCTTATTGTGCATGATTTCATTGGCCTGGGCAGCCATATCAAGCCTGAGTGGGATGAAGGCAACCAGGAGATGCAGGCTCTCCTGAAGAAGTGCTGCCAATTGGTGGGCCATTTCTCACGCATCTTGAAAGTTGCCTGCTGGAAAGTCCTCTCTGCTAACCCATGGGGAAGAAGAAGGCCATGTCTTGGTTCCATGTTGTTGATTTCTGCCATTATGACACCAGGGGGAAGAAGAAGAGACTGCTCCCCACCAGCTCCCCACTAAAAAGAAACCTGCCTGCATACTGCCCAGCTAACACAAGGGGAAGAATAAGAAACATGACAGGCAGCATCCCCATTAACCCACTGGTAAGAAGAAGAAACCTGCCCATCAGCCGCACAGCCAACCTAAGGAGAAGAAAGTGAAGAATCCTACCGGCAACCCCCCCCCCCCCACTAACCCAGGGGAAAGAAGAAGCCTGCCTGCCATCTCCCCTGCTACCCAGTGGGGAGAAGAAGTATCCTGCCTGTTATCTCCCCTGCCTAAAACAGGGTGAAGAAGAAGAATCCTGTCTGCTATGCTCCCCAACCCAGGGGGAAGTAGTAGAAGAATCCTGCCTACAACCCTGCTCGCTAACAGGGGGAAGAAGAATTTTCCTTGCCACCTCCCTCACTAACACAGGGAAAGAAAAAAGAATCCTGCCTGCCCGCCTGCCTTCCCTCACTAACTCAGGTGAATGAGAGGAAGAATCTTGTGCTCCTGGCTCCTAGCTAACCCAAGGGGAAGAAAAAGAAGCATCCTGCCTGCCAGGTCCCCCACTAATCCAGGAAGAATCCTGTCTTCCTGCCTCTTGCTAACAGAGGGGGAAGAAGAATCCTGCCCACCAGACACCCACACCCCGCAACCCAGAAGGAAGAATCCTGTCTCACAGCCATGCGCTAGCCAA
This sequence comes from Intellagama lesueurii, assembly GCA_037013535.1. NCBI lineage: Eukaryota > Metazoa > Chordata > Lepidosauria > Squamata > Agamidae > Intellagama > Intellagama lesueurii. The sequence goes on from JBAJHW010000012.1 coordinate 11,692,117, forward strand.
GAGGGAAGAAGAATGCTGCTCGCTAGGCACCCATCTAGTGCATCGCAACGAAACTGCCAGGAATGATCAGTCAGCATCACCTCAAACATACCAAAGTCGAGATCTGGATTCCATGTTGCTGATTTCTGCCACTATTCCACCAGAAGGAAAAAAAGAAACCATTATTCCTGACAGAACCCAGGAAGACAAAGAACTAACTATTAACCCAGGGAGAAGAAGTAGGAGCCTTCCTTCCATCTCACTTGCTAACCCAAGCGGGAAGATGAAGAATCCTGCCCGCCAGCCTCCCCCTCTAACCCTGGGGAAGGAAGAAGAAGCAACCTGCCTGCCATCACTCTTGCTAACCCAGGGGAAAAAAGAATATTCCTGTCTGCCAGCACCACTTCTAACCCGGGGGGTCTAAGAAGAAGATTTTTGCTTGCCATCCCCCTTGCTAACCTAGGGGGAATAATAATAATAATCCTGCCTGCTAGTCCCCCCTGCTAACCCAGGGAGATGAAGAAGGAAAATCCTGCCCGCCAGCCTCCCTGATAACCGAGGGAGATGAAGAAGAATCTTTACAACCAGCTCCCTATGCTAACTAAGAGAGGAGGAGGAGAAGAAACCTGCTCGCTGGCCGCACTGCTAACCCAGGGGGAAGAAGTAGAAGAATCCTGCTTACTAGCCCAGCTGCTAAACCAGGAAAATAGGAAGAAGAATCCTACCTGCCAGCTGCCTCTTAACCCAGGAGGAGAATAAAGAATAAAGAATAAGCCAGCCAGCCGGCCGGCCCTTCTTCTAACCCAGGTGGAAGATTAAGAAGAAGAATCCTGCCTGCAACACCCCTGCTAATCTAGGGGGAAGAAAAAGAAGAATCCTGTCTACCTGCCCCTCCTTGCTTACCCAGGGGGAAGAAGAAGAAGAATCCTGTCCGCCAGCTATTCCAGGTGAAGGAGAATATGCCCACCAGCCCTTCTCTGCTAATCCAGGAAGAAAAAGAAGACTCCTACCTGCCACCCCACTGCTAACCCAGGGGAAGGAAAAGAAGAATCTTACTCACCAATACCCCTGCCCAGTGGAAGAAGGATCATGTCCGCCCGCCCCTGCTAACCCAGAGGAAGAAGGATCGTGCCCACCAGCCACTGCGCTAGTCATGGGAGAAAAAGAAATAGAACCCTCACTGCCAGTTTCCCTGCTAACCTAGGAGAAGAAAATATAAATCCTGCCTTCCAGGCACCCTGCTTACACAGGGCGAAGAAGAAGAGTCCTGCCTATCTGCTCCCTTCTAACCCAGAGGGAAGAAGAAAACTCATGCCCAGCACCTCCGTATAACCCGGGGGGGGGGGGGAAGCAGAAGCTTCTCCTGCCTTAGTAACTGAGGTGGAAGAAGAAGAATCCTGCTTGCAAGCCCCCCTACTAACCCGGAAGGAATAAGAAAAGGAAGGCTGCCCACCAGCCTCCTGCTAATCCAGGGGGGGAAAGAAGACGAATCCGAAATGGTCAATCAACACCACCTCAGACATACCGAAAGCCACATCTTGTTTCCCTGTCACTGATTTCTGCCACTATACCACCAGGAGGAGAAAGATACCATATTTTCTAACAGCCACCCTGCTAATCCAGGCAAAGAAAAATCCTGCCCACTCTGCTAACGCAGAGAGGAAAGAGAAAAAAAAATCTAATTTCCACGCCAGCCACCCCACTAACCTAGGGGAAGACAAAATCTGGCTACCACTGTCCTGTCCATGGATCTTCCTTTATGATTTCCTCCCAGCTTTCTTCACCACCTCTTGCCTTTGAATATGGCCCTTCTCTGAGTTTAGAGGAACCTGCCATTAAGTATGCCCCCTCTGTTAACCGGAGGAACCTTGCAGTAAGAAACCAACTGTAACCCTGGGGAGAAAAGAAACTTGCCTGCCAGCCACCTTGCTAACCCAGGAGAAAGAAGAAAAAAACAATTTCCTTGCCAACCTCCCCTGCTAACCCCATGGGGAAGAAGAGAATCCTGCCAATCTATATGACCAGAGGAACAAATCTGCCTTACTTCATGCACAAGTCAGACTACTCTTATCTCTTTTTTAAAATTGGGTAACCTTAATAGATGGTGGGAATGCTGTAGATATAATATATCTTGACTTCAGCAAAGCTTTGGGCAAAGTGCCCCATGATACTCTAGTTAGCAAGCTAACAGTGTGGACTGGATAGAATAATTGTCAAGTGGATACACAGTTGGTTACAGAATCGTATTCAGAAAGTGCTTATGAATGACTGCTTCTCAGATTGGGAGAGGTAACAAGGGGAGTGGTCCCACAAAGCTCAGTCCTCGGATCAATGCTCTTCAGCATTTTCATTAATGACTTGGATGAGTTAGTGCAAGGAATGCTTGTCAAATTTGCAGATGACTCAAAATTGGGGGGAATTATTAACACCCTAGAAGACAGAAACAAAATTCAAAAAGATCTTGATCAGTTCAAGCATTGGGCTGAAAGCAACAGAATGAAATTTAACAGGGATGAGCACAGAGTTCTACATCTAGGGGGAAAACCCAGATACACAGTTACAAGATGGGGGTGGGACGTGGCTCAATAATACTCTATGGAAGAAAGATCTTGGCATTTTTGTAGATGACAAGCTGAATATGAGCCAACAATGTGATGTAGCTGCAAAAAATGGCAACTGCTATTTTAGGTTACATTAACAGAATAGTCTCCAAATTACGTGAGTACTGGTCCTCATCTATTTGGCACTAATTGGTGCTCATTGTGGGTGCAGTATCTTTTCAAGAAATTAAACAAATTTATTCTTAGAAGTATATGATCCAAGAAACCCAAATACAAACACAATGTCAAAATACAAAGATTAACTCAGAAGTAAATTATTTTGACAAAATGCCGGTCCAAAAATATTTAAAATATCTCCCTCTTAAACTTTGTGATCAGTTTCCAGCAAACTTAGTGGAAATTCAGCCTTCTGTGCAGCTAAGCGAGTCTTCCTCCATTTTCTTCTCTGAGCAGTGTTGTTATGTCAAGCTCCCATGAGAGATGTGGATGCCTCGTTGTTTTCTTCTTCTCGTTGTGGTCATTTTTAGCACTGTAAGGGCTATATATGGCAATGCCTCGTTGACAAGATATGCTGCTTTATATAGCCTGTCAGCAAATTGTGTAGATTCGAGTCATATTATCCATAATTCCAGTGATCAGAGTTTCAAACACGCTTGCACACAACCACAATTCACTCACTACAAAAAAAAAAAAATCTTTTGAAGAGCAACAAGTCATGTTTGTAGGTGATAATAGGGGAACTACCATCTTGGATACAGCATCATTGATATAATTCTTTCTAAATTCAAACTAATCGTAAGGATTTCAGGAATTATCCATATCAGCTGTAATCCCATATCTGAACCTTAAAGAAATAACATACTGATAAAATACTCCTTACCTACATCACATTAATTACAAAATGAATGATTTCTATAGAATGATTTATTAAAAAAGGAATGGCAAGCAATTTTATTCGATATGTGTAATACTAAGACGATATTGAAAGTACAGTACTGTAATGAGAAAGCATCATATGCATTCTGTATTGGGAATTTCAGATCAGAAATGGGCATCACTTTTAGAAATGGGCATCACATTTAGAAATATTTTACATGCTTTTCTTTGGAAACATTTATGAATAACATCAGAAAAATCAAGCAACTTTGCCTTGTCACTGTTGATGTCAAAATAGCTAAACTATTCAACCGTTCTTGTACCATTGTGGACCGAAAGTATGACTTAATTCATTTTTGAATACTAAAGGTCCCCTCATTAGAGGCCACAGTCACGGATGACAGAAAAATATGCAATGCGATTACAGTATTTGGAAAAACATTGCCCAATCTCAGGTTTCTATTATCACCAATTTGTTCACAAGAACCTCACAGCAAGCTTCCTCTCTGACAAAATATGATATCAAGAACGCAGTGAAGAATATTCTTCCATTTATGACTGTAGCAGACACCCTGCCTTCCCATATATGTAAGGGTATTAGCCTGCACCCATGGGAGTTGTTGGGAGGCGGAGGAGCCAGAGAAACCAGAAGGAAGGGGTGAAGGAGAGTCTAGGGAGTTCAGTCAGTGAGAGTGAGAGATGAGAGTCTAAAGTGGAAGTTAGTCTGTGGTAGTTAGAGGGGGCAACAGAGTTAGGAGTTAAGAGTGTGGAACTTACAGAGAGCTAAAAGAGTTAAGAGTGAAACAAGATATTAATAATCTAATGAATACATTAAAATCTGTGAAGAACCTGTTTAAGCAATCTGTAGTCAATAAACCTGTGTTATTCAACTTTATACTCCGCTTGGACCTCAGTCTTTCTAATTAAAGGGTGTTGACAGAAGTCAACTGGTGGCAGCAGAAAGAAGAGAACATGTTGGGGGCCTCATGCTAGTGAAACAAGCAGGGGCCATGTGGGTAAACGTCACAATGACTTTCAACCTTCAGCTGGTAAACAACATAATTGTCCATCAAAGAACCACTCATTGCTGCTTTACCTGCTTCTTTCCATGCAATATAATTTTCCTATTGGTCAAAACACTCACATTAGAAGATACATCCCCTTTAGTAAATAAAAAACAAGGTGCACAGTACAATGATTGCTTCAACTGACTCCAACACAGCCAGTGTCATTTATATTTCCGTTTATCAGTGTAAAAAAGGTGAGTTGGAAATGAATGATTATCCTTATCGTTGTGGAAAACAGTTGGCACTTCAAAAACATGAAGTTTTAGAAATTCATCAGTGTCAATTGTACTCCTCTTATCAATGTTGATTATTGATGTGGTGGTTTTTCCAGCTGCAGACCTTAATACTGTGGAAATCTCCACACACTAAGGACCTCCTGATTATCCAACATCGCAATTCACAAGCATAATCAAAGGCAGAAACATCCAAATATTCTCCAAATGGACATCAATGTTGGCGGTAGTAATGGTGTGGTGTTCACCACATGGGAACAGTCAATTATTGCAAGCAACTGCTTTCCAATATAATTTTGCACATTCCAATCATAAATGAAAATGTGCAAAATAAACCATTTCAAATAAACCAAAGTGAATGCAACATACATTTTTACTATTTGGTTCAGGTTTTGAGTCTAACCTATTGGCAGGTGTGGATTAAGGTACAGACTTTGCCGGGGGGGGGGGGCAATTATTTAGCAACAATTGTGGGTTTTTTACACTTAAATTATTTAATGAAAAAATAACCATCAAAAGGACATGGCTTATAATCTTGCTGGCTTGCAGATGCAATTTGAATGTCTTTTTTATGTTGCATTGCTGTTTATAATAAAGGTTGCTATATTAAATGTGTATGTGTACATCAGTGTGCCCTGAGTGTGATCTTATGGCCGTGTAATATCTCTAGTGCACTTTTGCACATGACACTGAATTGATTTTTTTCAAGGAGAGCATGATGAGTAAGTGAGGTGAGGAGTGGGGGAGAGTGAGGAACCCACACACAATAATTGCCTAGGCCTTAGGATTGCCATGACCACCTTAATCTGCCCCCCTGCCTGTTAGAAGTAGAAGAGAGTCAGAATGAGTTACAATTCTGTGAGACTATCTGTAAAACCAGTTGTTTATATTTCATCTATATTAATCTTCTTTCAAATTTTAATATTTAGTGCTAAAAGATGCTCCTTAACTCTCTTGAAGTAGGCCCCCTCAAAATTGTAGGCCTATGCCAACTGGCCCCTCTGGGCCTCCTTCTGTTCTGGCCTGATGATAGCACTCTTCCAATACTTGAAAGTTTGTTATACTGAGGAGGGGCATGTTCTGTTCTCCATCATCCCAGAGTAAAGAATGCATATTAATGGGGCCAGGTTATAGGAAGCCGGATTTCAGTTGAATATCAGAAAGAACATCCTAACTGTTAGAACAGTGTGACAATGGAACTGATTATCTTGGGAGGTGGTGAGTGATCCAACACCAGAGGCATTGAAGAGAAAATGGGACAATTATCTGCCAGATATACTTTGGATTCCTTCCTTGAGCAAAGGGTTGGACTTGATGGCTTTACTGGCCCTTCATTATTGTATGATTGGCGCTGCGGGTTAAACCGCTGAAGCCTCTGTGCTGCAAGGTCAGAAGACCTGCAGTCGTAAGATCGAATCCACGTGACGGAGTGAGCCCCCGTCGCTTGTCCCAGCTCCCGCCAACCTAGCGGTTCGAAAGCATGCAAAATGCAAAATGCGAGTAGATAAATAGGTACCACCACGGTGGGAAGATAACGGCGTTCCATGTCTAGTCACGCTGGCCACGTGACCACGGAGACTTGTCTGCAGACAAACGCTAGCTCTATGGGTTGGAAACGGAGATGAGCACCGCCACCTAGAGTCGGACACGACTGGACAAATTGTCAAGGGGAACCTTTACCTTTACCTTTATGATCTTGAATACATGTATCACAGACAGATACAATATAGTTATCTGCATGCTGGGAATAGTTCTGTCCATTGAATTTAGTCACAGTAGACAGGTCGACATTACATTTCAAATCATTTCATTTCAAAATGGCCATAATTCTCAAATCAAATATTTGGAATGGAGATAATGTGGCATTTAAAAAAATTAAATGTATAAGACATACACATGAACAAAATGAGTGAGGCACAGGATAATCAGTGGCAGGTACCAGGAAATAAAGGTATGTTGTCAGGAAATAGGTGCAGTTGGAGTGTATTGTGGCATTTGAACTCTGTGTACATTTCTAAAAACAGACCCATCTTATTTAGCGTAGTGTGTGTTGCCTTAAATATTAGATTTGATTAAAATTGTTCTCCCTGCCTTAAGATGGTTATTAATGGTTGTGTAATTCACAGAATATATGAGCTCTTAAAGCCCTGTGGCATCTCTTCCCTGTGCCCAAGGCTGTACTTGGGATTAATGGGACCAATAAATCTATTCCCATAGGGAAGACTGTAACAACACCAGCAACAACAAAAAGGGAGATGCAGGAAATATAGCCCACCTGTTAGGTTTACGGCCTTCCCAAACATGATAATCGTTTCAAAGAGTGATTAGTGCTGGCAAAAAGATTTGAACTGGGAGCTTCCACTGTGTCCATTTCAACAGAAATGGTGGGGGAAATCCCATTTTGTAAAATCCAATTTTGTCTCTCAGGTAGGGATGATTCATCCTATCTATAGGTGCTGTTCAGTGCTTGCATACTTCCACAGCTGCACATAAAAAGTAAAGCTTGCAAGCTTGCAAGAAGGAACCAAATGCCTGAATCAGAGCTTGGGATAACATAGGCTACAAATAGACAAAATCCTGTGCGTAGCATAGTAAATTGGAATAGGGTAGGCCCATAGAATCAATGGAGATTTAGTGAAGCAACTTCTCTGTAAGTTCAGTTGATTCAAATGGGCCTATTTTAACTATGACTTAATATGCTAAATAAGTCACAGTTAGAGTAGGCCCATTTGAATCAAAGGAACTTAAGGAGGCGTTGACTCACCAAATTTTAGCTGTGAATTTCCTGCATCAGCTGGAGGTTAGACTGGGTGAATCTTGGGATCCCATCCAACCCTATTATCTATCCGGAAGGACTAACTGGCCAATACCAACACATTGAAGGTAAAGGTTAATGTGTTCATATTTCCCTGCCTTTATTCTTGCTGATATTGCAGCATTATGACCACACCCCTCATTTTAGGCTCATTTTCTTATAAGACATAATTAATGGGCTGTTCTAATTTCCTTAGAGACCAAACTCCTATGTGCTGTAATTCTCACTCGTCCTGCTGGTATTGACTCACTTCGGTTTGTTTTTCTGCTTCTATCAATTATAGATGTTCAATCAATATGGAGAAGCAAGGACAGTCTTCTATTCAACAGTTGTCCTTCAGGAGACGAATGTGAATATTGCCACCACAGGTGGCTGGGCTCTCTTGACCCTCCCCCCAGAACCCACCAGTCCACTTACCACTTGCGGCAAGTCTTCCTGCCCAGCAGTGCAGAGAGGTGAGTAAACCCCAGCTGGGTTACTTCCACGATTGGGGCGGAGCCAATGAGGACAGCTATGAGCGCCACGTTACAAGCAGTAAGTGGACTGGTGGATTCTGGGAGAAGTGTCAAAAGGGCCTGGTGGCGATTTCCTATTTGTCTCCCCTGGGAGATGGATACGAATATCCCATCTCTATTGCTAAGACATGCCAAATAGCAAAGGCTAGTTACACAAGTTCAGAACCCTGGCCAGTTCCATGTGGAGAGGCTATCTGTGGTCTCATACAAGAGTAAAAGCTACCGTGTTTCCCCGAAAATAAGACAGGGTCTTATATTAATTTTTGCTCCAAAAAACACATTAGTGCTTATTTTCAGGGGATGTTTTATTTATTTTTTCATGTACAACAATCTACATTTATTTAAATACAGTCATGTCATCTTCTTCTGGTTGCTGCACAATGGTGGAGGGTGGGGTTTCACTTAACTGGGGCTTATTTTTGGGGTAGGGCTTACATTATGAGCATCCTGAAAAATCATACCCTATCTTTGTCCCTAGAAAAGGACCCAAAGTGACTTACATAATTAAAAACAAAATATTAAAAGCTAAAACCAGCAAATTATTCAAATATTTATTAAAAAATTAGGGCCAGTCTGTCCTCCTGTGGGAGGGAGTTCCAGAGTGTGAAACATCCTGATATACAGTAGCATTTGAATGTTTTTGGTCTGTTGTTGTTATGTGCCAACAAGTCACCTCTGACTTACGGCGACCCTATAAACGAACAATCTCCAGAATGTCCCATCCTCTACAGCAGTGGTCCCCAACCTTTTCCAAATTGCGGACCGGTTGTGGGGGGTCTGTGCACTGGGGGGGCACCCCCCTGCACTCACGGGTGGGCGGGGTGCGCTCGTGGGTGGGCGGGGCACGCTCATACACATGTGCGTGTGGGCGGGCCGTGGTTGCGGCTGGGCGGGGTGCGCTCGCATGCATGCGTGGATGGGCGGGGCACCCATGCGTGCGGGTGGGCAGGTCATGCGTGCGTGTGGGGAGTGCATGCAGGATGGCGGGAGAACTGTTTCCGCAGCCCGGTCCTGCCAAGGCCATGGACCGGTACTGGGCCGTGGACCGGGGGGTTGGGGACCCCTGCTCTACAGCCCTGCTCAGCTTTTGCAAACTCAAGCCTGTGGCTTCCTTTAGGGAGTAAATCCATCTTGTATTTGATCTTCCAGTTAGGAGCAAAAGAAGGAGAAACTTATCTTCACTGGTGGAACTGTGAAATTCCTTTCAGGTTCTTGCTAAGGAATCTAGCAGTCAGCAAGCAGACAAAGTCAAAGAAGAAACCTCTTGGGACTAAATGAGAGGGACTGAAACTCAGCCAAGCAGAGGCACTGAACCTCTGTGGGAGACTCTCCACTGCATGGGATTGAAACTGAAGTATGCTGGGAATATCCATGGACCTGCCAGGTATGCTGTCTCCCTGGAGCACAGATTAGGGATATGGCAGAAGGATTGCCATCACTCATAAAACCCAGGATACGTATTCCTTCTCATCCTTGTGGGAACAAACAACACAGTCAAGAGGAGCTTTGAAGAAATCACATTGAATGTTGAAGCTTTGGGAAGGAAACTCAAGGACTTTGGGGCCCAGATAGTTTTCTCATCCATCCTACCAGTACTCAGAAAAGGAATAGAAAAGGAAAGGAAAATACTCAGGGTGAATGACTGGCTACCAAGATGGTGCTGATGTGAGGGATTTGGTTTTTGGGATCACAACCTAAGCTCCCTAGAAGATGGACTGCTAGCAAGAGATGGCTTGCACCTCATAAGAACTCGGAATAATGTGTTTGGCCACAGCATGAAGAACTTCATCAGGAGGGCTTTAAACTGAACTGGAAGTGGGAGGGAGACGCAAGCAAAGAGGTAAAGAGAGATGAAGCCTTACACACAATAGGAGGAACGGATGGAATAGTTCTAATGGGGGTCAATAATAACATAATAATATTCATTAAAATGTGCAAAGAAAAGCAGGCCACAAACCACACAATCTCCTGTGTCTATATACAAATGCCAGGAGTACGGGAAACAAACAAGAAGAAGTGGAAATCCTAGTTCAAGAGGGTAAATATGACTTGATAGGAATAACTGAAACTTGGTGGGATGACTCCCATGACTGGAATACAGTAATTGAAGGATATAAATTGTTCAAAAAGAATAGAAAGGGAGGTGGAGTTGCAGTATATGTGAAAAATACACAGAATTACAGGAGGAAAAGATTGCTGTCCCATTGAGAGCATCTGGATCAATGTGGTTGGGGCAAAAAACAAAAGGAGCATGGTAGTTGGAGTCTACCACCGACCGCCCAATCAAGGAGAGGATGCAGATAAAACTTTTGAAAAACAAATTGCAAGCATTTCAAAGAGACATGATGTAGTAGTGATGGGAGATTTAAATTATCCTGATATCCATTGGGAGGCAGATTCTGCCAAGAATGGCCCTTCGAAGAAATTCCTGGCTTGTGTGGCTGATAATATTCTCCTACAAAAAGGGGAGAAAGAAACTAGAGGATTTGCTATCCTTGACTTGATTCTAACTAGTAGAGACAACTTGGCAGATGAAGTGGTAGTAAGTGGAGTTCTGGGCAAGAGCAGCCATATTCTACTAGAATTCTTGGTTTCAAAGGAAACCAAAGCAGAGTGTAACTACACACATATGCTGAATTTTTAAAAAGCCAATTTTAATAAACTCAGGACAATGATAAGTAAGGTCTCACGGCAGGAGATATTGACAAGAAAAGGAGTCCAAAAAGGATGCGAGTTTCTAAAAAAGGAAATTTTAAAAGCACAACAAACATTTCCAACAAGAAAAAAAAAGTGGGAGACAGGAAAAAAGGCCAATATGGCTTCACAAAAAGCTCAGAGGACCTAAAAACAAAAAAGAGCACATATATGAAGTGGAAAGGAGGCCTGGCCACAAAGGAAGAGTAAAGACAAGTAGCAAGGAATTGCAGGGATAAGAACATAAGAAGAGCCCTGCTGGATCAGGCCAAGGTCCCATTTAGTCCAGCTCCCTGTATCTCACAGTGGCCCCACCAGGTGCCTCTGGGAGCACACGGGAGAACTAGATAGCTGGCTCCTGATAACCCTCTCCTGCATCTGGCATTTTGAGGTACCTTCCTTTTAAGTCTGGATATTATACATCCCCATCATAGCTTGTCACCTGCGATGGACTTTTCCTCCAAAAATCTGTCCAATCCCCTTTTAAAGGCATCTAGGCCAGATACCATGACCACATCATGTGGCAAGGAGTTCCACAGACTAACAACACGCTGGGTAAAGAAATATATATTTTTTGTCTGTTCTCACCCTCCCAACACTTAATTTGAGTGGATGTCCCCTGGTTCTAATATTGTGTGAGGGGGGAAAAAGCTTCCCTCTATCCACTTTATCCACCCCCTGCATAATTTTATACATCTCAATCATGTCCCCTCCCTCAGGCGCCTTTTCTCTAGACCAAAGAGCCCCAAATGCTGTAGCCTTTCCTCATAAGGGAGGTGCCCCAGCCCACTCATCATTTTAGTTGCTCTCTTCTGCACTTTTTCCAGTTCCACGATGTCTTTTGAGATGCGGTGACCAGAACTGTCCTCTGTTATCATTTTTCCATCTCCATTGCGGAGCTGTGCCACTATGTCTTTTGTTTGTCTTTTGCTACTCACATACCTGAATAATGCTTTTTATTGCCTCTCGCTAACTTCAGCTCATTCTCAGCTTTTGCCCTCCTAATGCCATCCCTGCATTTCCTTCCAACTCCATTATTCTATGATTCTATGATTTCCTGCTGCCTTCCAACTTTCAAAGCATTGTTGTCTTCTCCAGAGAATCCTGCCTTCTCATGATGAGCCCAAAGCAGGGCAGTCTCAGTTTTAACATTCTTTCCTCCAGAGTTTATTAGGCTTGATTTGACCTAGGACCCACTTGTTCATCTTTATATAATATACTATATTATTCTGTTATTTCCACATCATCAAGAAAATTAAACTCCCACAAATACATCAAGTAACATAATAATAAGCTGTGGAAGAGATTAGCTAAAAGTGCCACTTAATCACTGAATACTTTTGCTCTTATTATGAATCAGCACCCAAAGACGTTGCTGACAGTGGGGAGGGAACCACAACTGAGTTATTGAAAAAGTTTTAAGTAGAAGTGACAGTTCAAAGGGGAGTGGGGAGAGGCAGATCAGGAGGAGGAAGCAACAACCACTTTAATAAAACTTCACAGCTAGAAAATGAACTGCTCTCCAGACTTTAATACAATGGCATTGTTTGTCATATTATCTGCTGACCATGACAGCTATTGCTTTGCCAGCTTTCAAAGAAATTATGTGTGGGCTGCTCTTTTTGTCAGGTTTGATTTCTCTTAATAATATTTAGCACTTTCTTTTCAATAGGCTCCTCCAATGTTCATTCATCTTCATACCCTCTTTGGAAAGTGAGGCCAAACAACTACCCTTCTTATTGGCTACCGACATCAGTTGTGTCCATGGCCTGGGTTTATTAAAACATTGCTTCCCAGCAGGCAGATAAGCAATGTGGAATCTTGTTCACTCAGCTGAGTGGCTGAGTTTGGCATCTCCTGGGTGGAGCAGCCAAGCTTTGAAAAATGCCTTTTAAAAACTTTTTGAGCACCTTTTAACTGTTAGCCATGCTGGCTTGGGTATTCTGGGAAATTTAGTCCAGTGAAAAAGAACATTAGGTTTCCCGAGCTCTGTGAAATGGATGGTGAGGCCAAGTTTTGGATTCTTTGGGCCACACTGGAAAAAAAGGAATTAATTTTACCCAGAAGAATTTGCTTCCCTCTTCATTTTCATGGAATCATAGAATAATTGAATTGGAAGGGGCCTATAAGACCACTGAGTCCGACTCTGCTCAATGCAGAAATCCAAATCAAAGCTGAATGCCTCCAGCATTGGAGTACTCACCACCTCTCAAGGTAATTGGTTCCATTGTTGTACTGCTCTAACAGTTAAGAAGGTTTTCTTCTGGCAAGAACACATCTTGCCCCTTCTCTGTATGACTACCTTACAAGTATTTGAAAAGTGCTATCATATCTCCCCAGTCTTCTTTTCTCAAGACTAAACATGCCAGTTCTTTCATTCTTTCCTCATAAGGGTTGGTTTCCAGCCCCCTGATCATCTTGTTTTAGTAGTTGCATTTATGTGATGTATTTCCTCCAATGAACTAAATATGGTTTTGTTTTTGTTTTTTTGTCTTCTCAATATTCCTCAAGGATTGGGGTGGGATTGGGGTTGTTAATTTTTTATGCAGTATTAGATACATACTGCCCAGATGCTCTATGAAATTCACAAATAAAGAAATGCATATAAAAAGGAGAAAGGGGCATATAATAAGGAAGAAATGTATCATATTAGGAAAATCACTTGCAAAAATGTGTATATTTAGAAATGGGCTGAAATCCAGTAGCAAGTTATAGCTGATGGGTAAGTCAACTCCTCCACAAGTTCCATTGATTCAGTGGTCCTACTTTAGTTGTGACTTACTATTGGATTTCAGCCACAAAAAAGCAGCTGTATTAAGAGAAATGTGTGAGGAAGTAGACATTAATTTATGGACATTTTAGTGTGCATGAAAATGTATATAACAGGAGTTATATATAATGTTGCATATTATATGTACAAAAATGACTATATTAAGAAAAATGTTCACATAAATACATACAAAGCTATATGTGGATTGTCTCCGGTTATCCTTTATTGGACATGTGCAGATTTGTGTTTTTGAAGCTTGTTCTTTTGTTTGGGGGAGGTGTGGAAATGTTAGTAATTGCTCTGTATGAACTACATTCCAAGTACAGCTCTGCTCAAAGCCCACCACCCTATTTATGGGCAAAGGGAATGGTGGGAGGTAGTTTGTTGAATTACTCTTGAGAGAGAAGAAATAGTCCAGCTAGGTCTGACCCTACCACAAGGCTCTTTCAGCAGTAAAAGGAACGTTCCAGATAGGCATAGGATTTTCTGGACTATAAATACCACAATTTTCCATTCTAGGACTTCAGCCTACCTGACAGGCACCTTACTAATACCTGAATATGAAGCACCAAGACATAAGTCTAGCTAATCCAAGTTCCACCCAAGTGTCCAAATCAGAAGGAAATTCCCAGGCAGGAACAGGAAGCTAGTATATATAAAACGAAGATAGGTATCCCACTATGTTGGGATATCCTGGGAAATAGATATGTGAAGAGGCACAGCAAGCATGTCGGATAAGATCAATGGCCGGCCCGTTTTCCTCTGATAGAAGAGTCCAGAATAATATTCAGGGTTACTTCCTCCTATAGGTCTGTGGGAAAGAGAGGTAACCATTGCTATTGTCAGGGCTGTCATCCTATTTGAGTGAGCGGGGGGAAAGTGCCCTCTTGTGCTATTCCTGCCAGCATTCTGGTATACATATCAACTCTCCTGTGTACTTAGGGGGACCAGCTGTAGGAATAGGGCAGAAACAGGCAGTAGGAACAATCAATGGCAAAAAAATGAGTGTCTGCTAAGATATCAGTAATATTAATATTATTGATAATAATATCACCATTAACAATTGAATTTATTAGACATCTATTTATAATAACAACTCAAAGCATCCTACAATAATTAAAATGTACAAAGTATCAGAAGAACTGGGATTAGATCCTTGTTAATACCAGTGTCATGTTTATTTCAGAATGATGGTTGCCTAGAAAAGCATTATATTAAAGAAAGCATTGTCTGCAGGTCATACTGCCTTATTTATATCAAGTACAAATGCCCAGAATGTCATAAGCGTTACAGTATGTTGTAAAAGAACCCTCATCTATGCACAAATTTCAGGAACCACAAGTCTGCATTTTAAACCAACAAATATAAATAAATAAACACATTAAACAAACTAAACAACCAAGTTGCAAGGCTTGACAGTCCAAAACGTTGTCATTATTTCTGATTTATCTGGAACAGAAATGCCTTCTGAGCCAGGAGCATCAGGAAGGAGTGAGAATGTTTGGATATATAGGACTGAATCCAGTTGTTATTTCCAGCTAACAATAGATCCATTGAATGACTAGGACTTGCATAGTTATTGGCTTAATGATACAAGTTCATCCAGTGGGTTTACTCTAGGTGCATATCACCATTGGACTTGACCCTCTGACTTACACATTTGTAGCCTTCACTAGCAAGACAACATCATTTCAGCATCGTTAAATACAGTGGATCGAGCAGGGATGTCCAGCGCTCCGCCTTGCCCGGTGAGACTTGAATTCTTTCAGCCTGTGACGCCAGATTTGGTGGACAAAGCGCTTGATCGCTGTCGGGCCACCACTTCCTCCCTTGACCCTTGCCCGGCCTGGCTAATCAAAGCAGCCAGGCCTATAACAACTGAATGGGCGACTGCGATAATTAATGGGTCTCTCCTTGAGGGCAAGGTTCCTCCTGCCCTCAAGGAGACACTCATTAGGCCCATTAGGAAGAAACCAAATTTGGCGGCGGACGGCATTGGCAACTATAGGCCCGTCGCCAATGTTTCTTTCCTTAGCAAAGTGGTGGAGAGGGTGGTGGCTGATCAGCTGCAGGCTCTTTTGGATGAAACCAATGCCCTGGACCCGTTTCAGTCGGGCTTCAGGCCGCGCCACAGTACGGAAACGGCACTGGTCGCACTTTTGGATGACCTGTTGAGGGAGGCTGACAGGGGCAATATGTCCTTGTTGGTCCTCCTTGACATTTCAGCGGCCTTTGATACCGTCGACCACGGTATCCTCCTGGGGAGGCTCTCGGAGTTGGGAATCGGCGGACAGGCACTTGCCTGGCTCCGATCCTTCTTGGAGAACCGACCACAGCGAGTCCAGCTTGGAGAGAGTGTTTCGGCCCCGTGGAGCCTCAATTGTGGGGTTCCGCAGGGTTCGACCATCTCTCCAATGCTGTTTAACATCTATATGAGGCCGCTGGGAGGGGTCATCAGGGGGTGTGGGGCTTCGTGCCATCAGTATGCTGATGACACCCAGCTCTACATCTCTTTTTCACCTTCCTCAGTGGATGCCGTCCCGTCCCTTGAGCGCTGCCTGGAGGCTGTACTGCGGTGGATGCAGGAGAATGGGCTGAGGCTGAACCCGGACAAGACGGAGGTCCTGAGGGTGGGTGGCCCCTCCATCTGCGGTTTGGGAAACTCCCTCTCTTTTGGGGGGGTGACTCTCACCGCAAAGAGTGAGGTTCGCAGCTTGGGGATACATCTGGACCCGGCGCTCACCATGGAGACCCAGGTGGCGTCAGTGGTCCGCTCCACCTATTTTCATCTGTGGCGGATTGCCCAGCTGCGTCCCTATCTTGATGTTGGGGCGCTCACCACTCTGGTCCATGTGCTTGTAATCTCGAGATTAGACCACTGTAATGCGCTCTACGTGGGGCTACCTTTGGGGTTGTTGCGGAAACTTCAAATGGTGCAAAATGCGGCGGCCAGACTCCTCAGTGGGACGAGAAAATACCAGCACATCTCTCCCACGCTGGCCGCCTTGCATTGGCTGCCCATTCGTTTCCGCATCCACTTCAAAGTGTTAATGATGACTTATAAAGCCCTAAACGGTTTAGGACCTCGATACATGGCGGAACGCCTTCTCCCACCTAGATCTACCCGAGTCACCCATTTTAGCCAGGAAAGGCGGCTGAGGGGCCTAATGCCGAGAGAGGCCCAGAAAGAAAGAACTAGAAACCGGGCCTTTTCGGCAGTGGCCCCTCGATTATGGAACACCTTGCCGCCGGAAATTACCCTGGCACCCTCGCTGGGTGTTTTTAAGAGTCATCTAAAGACTTGGCTCTTTAGACAGGCCTTCCCTCCAGTCAACACTTGATTTTTCTTTTTTCTAGTTTCTTTTCTTCCATCTTGAATTTTTAAATTTGTTGATTTAAGTATGTGATTGGTTTTTATGATATATTCGTTAGTATAATGAAGATTTTATACTGTTACATTGTATGATGTTTTTATAACTGATTGTAAGCCGCCCCGAGTAGACTTTGTCTAGAGGGGCGGGGTAAAAGTCAAATAATAAATAAATAAATAAATTATATGCTCTAATATTCCATCTTTTGTGTGTTGTATCTGCCACTTGGCTACAGAGGGACATGGCTTGGAGTGGTATTTTTTATTTTTTGGGGGGGGAGGCAGTTGGCATAGAGCCTAATGGGTAAAGAAACTATCCCTCCCATGACCTCTTGTGGCTCCCATGGAGCTTTGCCACTCCTAACCATGTCCTCCTCCTTCAGAGATGTGTGAGTAATGAAAACTGCTTTGGGAACTTTGAAATTTTTTTGGCTTCAGCTCTCAAAATTCTGCCTGAAGGAATTCCTCATGAGTTGTGTTAGTTGCAGTACAAAAGAAATAAAAGTCCACTAAAATGTTAAACCGCAGAAGCCTCTGTGCTGCAAGGTCAGAAGACCTGCAGTCGTAAGATCGAATCCACGTGACGGAGTGAGCTCCCATCGCTTGTCCCAGCTCCCGCCAACCTAGCAGTTTGAAAGCATGCAAATGCAAGTAGATAAACAGGTACCACCACGGTGGGAAGGTAACGGCGTTCCGTGCCTAGTCGCGCTGGCCACGTGACCACGGAAGATTGTCTTCGGACAAAACGCTAGCTCTATGGGTTGGAAACGCCCCCTAGAGTCGGACACGACTGGACAAATTGTCAAGGGGAACCTTTACCTTTACCTTATGCCTAATTCTGAGAGATGTAGAAATATTCTGTTCTCCTGACACATTTTCAGGCAGAAAGACATGAGCCTAAAAAGTGTAAAAATAAAATTTACAAAATTTAAAGGTGCCCAGTTTTAGCTGAGCTAGCCTAGGAATGTTTCCTGATTTATTTCAATAGAAAGCCAACAGGTCAGGCTCACACTTGCTGGTCTAATCAGAATGCCAATAGCCTTCAAGTTTTTGCATGTCCCTGGATTTTACAATACGATTTTCAGCTGTAAAACAATATAAGTGTGTAAAAATGCACATTATTTTGTTCCAGTGCATAGAAAATGCAGAATCTGGATGAGTTACTTTTTTGGACTACAAACTCATAGTAGCCATGCTGGCCTGGGGACTCTGGGAACTGTAGTCCCAAAATCCGACTGTCCAAGTTCTTCAAAAGAGAAAATACATGTAGGATAAAAATACATTAAAAAGCAATGTGATTTTGATTTAGCGTTTGTACATTTAAAGAAATCGAGGCTGATGCAGAAAGAGGATGAAGCAGATTTATGAATATGGCCCTGTGGATCTGCTCTGGACCAGAAATAGACTGAGCTGTCCCTCTTTTGGGGGGAATGTCTACAGGACATTCGTATGAAATGAAAATCGTATTGTAAAATCCAGGGACATTCCCCTTCACGGATTGCTGCCTTGTCGTGGCGAAGGGGCTTGAGTAATTCAGAGAAGCTATGGACTTTGCCGTGCAGGGACACCCAAGACGGACAGGTCATAGTGGAGAGTTCTGACTAAACGCGATCCACCTGGAGCAGGAACTGGCAAGCCACTCCAGTATCTTTGCCAAGAAAACCCCATGAACAGAAACAAAAGGCTAAAAGATATGACGCTGGAAGATGAGCCCCTCAGGTCGGAAGGCGTCCAACATGCTACTGAGGAAGAGCGGAGGACAAGTACAAGTAGCTCCAGAGCTAATGAAGTGGTTGGGCCAAAGCCGAAAGGACGCTCAGCTGTGGACGCGCCTGGAAGTGAAAAGAAAGTCCAATGCAGCAAAGAAAAATACTGCATAGGAACCTGGAATGTAAGATCTATGAACCTTGGGAAGCTGGATGTGGTCAAACAGGAGATGGCAAGAATAAACATTGACATCCTGGGCATCAGTGAACTAAAATGGGTGGGAATGGGCGAATTCAATTCAGACGATTACCATATCTACTATTGTGGGCAAGAATCCCGTAGAAGAAATGGAGTAGCCCTCATAGTCAACAAAAGAGTGGGAAAAGCTGTACTGGGATACAATCTCAAAAATGATAGAATGATTTCAATACGAATCCAAGGCAGACCTTTCAACATCACAGTAATCCAAGTTTATGCAAAGAGGCTGAAATTGACCAATTCTATGAAGACCTACAACACCTTCTAGAACTGACACCAAAGAAAGATGTTCTTCTCATTATAGGGGACTGGAATGCTAAAGTAGGGAGTCAAGAGATAAAAGGAACAACAGGTAAGTTTGGCCTTGGAGTTCAAAACGAAGCAGGGCAAAGGCTAATAGAGTTTTATCAAGAGAACAAGCTGGTCATCACAAACACTCTTTTCCAACAACACAAGAGGCGACTCTACACATGGACATCACCAAATGGGCAATACCGAAATCAGATTGATTATATTCTCTAAAGCCAAAGATGGAGAAGCTCTATACAGTCAGCAAAAACAAGACCTGGAGCTGATTGTGGCTCTGATCATCAGCTTCTTATAGCAAAACTCAAGCTTAAACTGAAGAAAGTAGGAAAAACCACTGGGCTAGTCAGGTATAATCTAAACCAAATCCCTTTTGAATACACAGTGGAAGTGAAGAACAGATTTAAGGAACTAGACTTGGTGGACAGAGTACCTGAAGAACTATGGATGGAGGCTCGTAACATTGTACAGGAGACAGCAACAAAAACCATCCCAAAGAAAAGGAAATGCAAGAAAGCAAAGTGGCCGTCTAACGAGGCCTTACTAATAGCAGAGAAGAGAAGGGAGACAAAATGCAAGGGAGATAGGGAAAGTTACAGAAAATTGAATGCGGACTTCCAAAGAATAGCAAGGAGAGACAAGAGGGCCTTCTTAAATGAACAGTGCAAAGATATAGAGGAAAATAATAGAAAGGGAAAACCAGAGATCTGTTCAAGAAAATTGGAGATATTAAAGGAACATTTTGTGCAAAGATGGACATGATAAAGGACAAAAATGGTAGGGACCTAACAGAAGCAGAAGACGTCAAGAAGAGGTGGCAAGAATACACAGGAATGATACCAGAAAGATCTGGATGTCCCGGACAACCCAGATAGTGTGGCTGCTGACCTTGAGCCAGACATCCTGGAGAGCGAAGTCAAGTGGGCCTTAGAAAGCATGGCTAACAACAAGGCCAGTGGAGGTGATGGCATTCCAGTTGAACTATTTAAAATCTTAAAAGATGACGCTGTTAAGGTGCTACACTCAATATGCCAGCAAGTTTGGAAAACTCAGCAGTGGCCAGAGGATTGGAAAAGATCAGTCTACATCCCAATCCCAAAGAGGGGCAGTGCCAAAGAATGCTCCAACTACCGTACAATTGCACTCATTTCACATGCTAGCAAGGTTATGCTCAAAATCCTCCAAGGCAGGCTTCAGCAGTATGTGGACCGAGAACTCCCAGAAGTACAAGCTGGATTTCGAAGGGGCAGAGGAACTAGAGACCAAATTGCTAACATGCGCTGGATTATGGAGAAAGCCAGAGAGTTCCAGAAAAACATCTACTTCTGCTTCATTGACTACGCAAAAGCCTTTGACTGTGTGGACCACAGCAAACTATGGCAAGTTCTTAAAGTAATGGGAGTGCCTGACCACCTTATCCATCTCCTGAGAAATCTATATGTGGGACAGGAAGCAACAGTTAGAACTGGATATGGAACAACTGATTGGTTCAAAATTGGGAAAGGAGTACGACAAGGCTGTATATTGTCTCCCTGCTTATTTAACTTATATGCAGAATACATCATGCGAAAGGCTGGACTGGAGGAATCCCAAGCCGGAATTAAGTTTGCCGGAAGAAATATCAACAACCTCAGATATGCAGATGATACCACTCTGATAGCAGTGAGTGAGGAGGAATTAAAGAACCTCTTAATGAGGGTGAAAGAGGAGAGCACAAAAAATGGTCTGAAGCTCAACATCAAAAAAACTAAGATCATGGCCACTGGCCCCATCACCTCCTGGCAAATAGAAGGGGAAGATATGGAGGCAGTGACAGAGTTTACCTTCTTGGGCTCCATGATCACTGCAGATGGGGACAGCAGCCACGAAATTAAAAGACACCTGCTTCTTGGGAGGAAAGCAATGACAAACCTAGACAGCATCTTAAAAAGCAGAGACATCACCTTGCCAACAAAAGTCTGCATAGTCAAAGCTATGGTTTTTCCTGTAGTGTTGTATGGAAGTGAGAGCTGGACCATAAAGAAGGCTGACCACCGAAGAATTGATGCTTTTGAAATTGTGGTGCTGGTGGAGACTCTTGAGAGTCCCCTGGACTGCAAGGAGAACAAATCTATCCATTCTAAAGGAAATCAACCCTGAGTGCTCACTGGAAGGACAGATCCTGAAGCTGAGGCTCCAATACTTTGGCCATCTCATGAGTAGAGAAGACTCCCTGGAAAAGACCCTGATGTTAGGAAAGTGTGAAGGCAAGAGGAGAAGGGGACGACAGAGGACAAGGTGGTTGGACAGTGTCATCGAAGCTACAAACATGAATTTGACCCAACTCCGGGAGGCAGTGGAAGACAGGAGGGCCTGGCGTGCTCTGGTCCATGGGGTCACGAAGAGTCGGACATGACTAAACGACTAAACAACAACAACAGGACATTGGGGTCTTTGTCATTTATTCTAGAGGGGTGACCCAGGGGCTCCTATCTTTGTAAAATCAAGGCCTTCTCCTCATATTCAGGCACGATCCTGCAGTGATATAGTGGCAAATTTCACAAGCTTGTCTTGATCCAAATCTACAAATGAGGTTCAGCCATTTTAATTTCCACAAGCAGGAAACTTAAGGGGCTGCAGTGCCTTGAAACAAGAGAGAAAATAAATTGGTAACACACTGTAGCTGGGCATAATGATTCAAATGGAAGAAAATAAATCAGAAATGTACACTTGGACATTCATCTACGTATATATACCACATGGCTGTGATGAATTGCCACAAAGGTATGGAAAGTATTGTTATAAGTGGGTAATATTTCCCTGGTGTGACCAGGGTGTTAGGTTTTCTTCTTACAACACTGATGTCTTGTTGCAAGGACTTGCTTTTGTTTGCATATGAAAAGCAGGAAAGAGAGGGGTGAAGGGAAGCTGTCGCATGTTTTTATGCTCAGTCACATTCACGCTTCCCTCATTCTTATCAATTTGGCAGTTCTGCAGCAAAACCAGGAGAGAGTGGGGAGAGGATGAGAGAAAGTCCAAGGAAAAGAACTGAAAAACAAAACACAAACAACATTATGGAGTGCAGCAGGTGTGAAGGAGGAGCGCAACACAAGAGACAGGCTGGCAGGGGAAAGACTGATGAGGTGACAACATTGACTTGTTCAGTTCTGGTGGGCTGTCGCCTGAAAACATCGGGACATTTTTTGAGCTATCACCAGATGGCCTCAAATGTAGAAGGGGAAGGGAGCTCAGAAAGTCAGGGCTTTTTTTGAGTTAGTGCTGAGCCCCTTCAAACCAAGCCCAATCTTGAATTAGAGTAGAGGCAAAATGTCTGACAAGGGTTGTAATCATATAGAATATTTATGCATGCACAAGAGGAATCCTGACAGTGAGTTTTTGGTTGTTTCTGAATTTTATTTACTTTTTCACAATTTATGCGAATTATTTTATTTTAATGTTTTATACCTATACCTATTTTGATATTCTGGATGTTTTCAAATGGAAGAACTCCATGTAATTGAAAATAATATATAAATAAGTTGCCTCAATGAATTGCAGCTGACAAGGGGCTGGGCTCAGGCCAATTGTGCAAACAGAGGTGCATGATCAGGCACATGGCTAACATGAGAACAGCAGCTCATTTATTAGCTGTGGCAACATCCACAGTTCCTCTGGCATGCATGTAAATATCCAACAAGATTGTGACAGAGAACTCTTTTGGAGGGAATGTGTGAGGTGCTTCTTTTCCTCATCTGCATTAGGAAAAGAAAGGCACTTGACAGAATTTTCTCCACATCCTCCTGGGCTTGTTGTTGTTGGCTGACATTTCCTCTTCCACAGTGCTCCAGAATAATGCTAGATACGAGCCAGACTGTGATGGAAAATGCAACATGGTAGTGAGGTTGTCCATACAGTTGCTTTTGTAGCCATTTTCAATACTTTTGCACCATCACGTCATTTCCAACATTTCCACCAGTGTTTTTACAGATACACAAGGTTTTCAAGAAATGGTTTACCATTGTCCCTCCAAAGTTTCCATGGATGAGAGTGGATTTGTACCCTGCTTTCCTAAGTATTAGGACTATTAGAACTATCCATTGCCCTACACTGGCTCCCCCATTTTCAGTAGCAGCAGCAACAACAACAAAGGCTACTGTGAAGGGAAACTGTTGAAAACAGGGTCAAGCAAAGATTTTTTGCTGTCAGAGCCAAAGGACAATAGGGCACCCTCTTCATTCCATGTACAGAAGCTGGGTAGTTCAGGGGACACAGTACAGGCTATGTCGACCAGTAGTTGAAACTTAGTCCACCACTAGGATGGTCAGAGACATCACCTTGCCGACAAAGGTCCGCATAGTCAAAGCGATGGTTTTTCCAGTAGTGATGTATGGAAGTGAGAGCTGGACCATAAAGAAGGCTGACCGCCGAAGAATTGATGCCTTTGAATTGTGGTGCTGGAGGAGACTCTTGAGAGTCCCCTGGACTGCAAGGAGAACAAACCTATCCATTTTGAAGGAAATCAACCCTGAGTGTTCACTGGAAGGACAGATCCTGAAGCTGAGGCTCCAATCCTTTGGCCATCTCATGAGAAGAGAAGACTCCCTGGAAAAGACCCTGAAGTTGGGAAAGTGTGAAGGCAAGAGGAGAAGGGGACGACAGAGGATGAGATGGTTGGACAGTGTCATCGAAGCGACCAACATGAATTTGACCCAACTCCGAGAGGCAGTGGAAGACAGGAGGGCCTGGCGTGCGCTGGTCCATGGGGTCACGAAGAGTCGGACACGACTAAACGACTAAACAACAAGGATGGTCCATTGCCAAAAAGGAGAATATGAAGAGTAAGGAACACCAATAAATAGGATATCTTTTCACACAAAAAAACAAGGAATTGTTTGCTTTAAATTTTCATGTGCTAATTTAAATGAATACATAGAAATATCACAACAATTAGACATTATTGGATTCACCTAACAATCTTGTGCAATATGATCACCATATTGCATAAGATTGTGACTAGGTAACTACCTTGGGACACAACATAGAGTGAAAGATGGGATATAAATCAAATAAATAAGTTATTGTGTTTAATAACTGAAGAGCTCTGTGCCTTGTATTTCCAGCAGCTTGCTGAAAACGAATAAAGATATAGAGAGAAAGAAAGAAAGTAAACAGCTGAAATATCTAGTTAGGCAACAATCAGTTATTTTAAAGGGGTAGTCTGAACAGTGCTTTCAGAATATCCATTCCTGGGACTGATCTCACTGTCACGACCCAGCTTCCTGTTAGGGAGAGCTTGATCGGTGGACAGAGAGCAATTGGGAGCCTGAGTACCCCTAAACAGTTGGGTAGAGTCCTGGTGACCACAGCCAGGGCGTACAACAGACCCCTTCTCACAAGTCTTTCCTAAAAGGTACTTGCTTATGCTTAATTAAGTTCAGCAAGAAGATACACATGGGCTTTGTAGTCCTAAAATCTACTAAAGCTCAATAAAGTAGGACTCAGTAGCGTTCTGTGGCCTTGCCTCCCCCTTAGGGAATGGCTGCGACAGGCTATGCTGTTCAAGAGAGCAAAAGATTTTATAATTGATCTTTTTTATTGAAAAAATATAGATTTACAGAATAAAGTCAGTTTGATGCATAAGCATAGCAATAATACATTTCCAAGGCTTATTACAATTACAATTAAGGCAACTAATTCCCTTTTGATTACAAAAGCTCTAAAAAATCTCTAAAAGCTTTCCTTAGGGTAGGCAAAAGGCACAAAGCTTCCCCCCTTCACTTTCTTCAACTCTCTACATCTCCCAAGTCCTTTTCCTAGCACAGGGCATAAGGAAAAAAGACCTAGAAAAATCTCTGGTTCCAAAAAAGGAAAAAAAGGAACACTGCACATGGCAAAAGTTCATTTTTCTATCTTCTAGACTCCTCCTGTCTTCTTCGTCTCCCACACTGTCATCCAATCACGGTGTAAGGTGGTAGAAGTAATCCCCTCCTTCTCTTCTCGTGAGAAAGCAGGTGTTGTTTGCCTCCGTCTATTCTCTTCTCCGCCATAACAAGTGTCTGGTCTTCTTATCTTGTCTTGGCTGGACTGGCCTAAAAGAAAAACATTCCCACAGCCTGTAGCGTTCTCCTTTAAATGTGGTCATGGCTCAGGTTTAGTTAGAGTGAGTCATGCATATTTATGTTGCTGAGAGGCGGAGCCAAGAGGCAGAGAATAAGAGGCAGAGCCTGAGGGGGAGAGGGGGGATGAGAGTTTTGGAAGGAGTTTGATTAGAGAGTACAGAGATTTATGTGATTGTGATTAGACTGATGAAAATATAGTAGGAGATCTGAGAAGTGATTGACCAGTGACTGGAAGGGAGAAGGAATAGAACTGTATATTAAAATACTGAAACAAATAAGCAAATAAACAAAAGATCTTTCTATTTCATTAAAGAGTGGACCTGATTCTTTCTAAAGGAGTTATGGGGATCTAGGGATCTCCTGGTGGCAGCAGTGGAAGAAAGGAAAGAGATCAGTTTTGCCCTGGTGTGCTCTGAGGTCTGAGTCTAGGTGGACAGACCAAGGCACGAGTGGGTCCAACGCCACATAGGTTCCAGAGGTGTGGGATCCAAAAAGGGACAAATCGCGACATTGGTGTCCAGCGGTGGGAAACGAAGTAATCCAGTGAAGCCTATTGAAATAATCCAGTGAAACCTATTGAAGTCATCCAGTGAAGCCTTTATAAAAGAGTTTATTGAGTCAAGGGTACCTTTTAGACAGGATCTGTGGCAATGAGGTTTGGTTCCTGCTAGAGCTTTTGGGAAAAGCTTAGTAGCGGGGCCTCAGAACCCAGATCAGGGGGGTCTAAGATAGGGAACGACTCTGTGAGAAAATTTCTGAGTTTTACCTCAGGATCTGAGGATCAGAGGGCTTGCTGTGAAATCCCAGGCTCTGAGAGAGGAGAGCGCTGTGGATAAGGCAGAAGCCAGGTCATAGCAGATCTGAGGGAGAGAACCTAAGGAAAAGGCTTGGATTCTCTGAGAGGGAATTTCTGAGTTTACCTCAGGATCTGAGGATCAGAGGGCTTACTGTAAGTAAAATCCCAGGCTCTGAGATAGGAGAGCGCTGTGGATAAGGCAGAAGCCAGGTCATAGCAGATCTGACGGAAAGTACTAAAAGAAAAGGCTTGAAATAAATTTATATCAGTAACTGGAAGTAAGATAAGAAAAAAAACAGGTCCTTTAAAAAAATTTGTGAACGCTGCTCTAATCACCTCAGAGAAAGAAAAAAAACAAAAAGGAAAAGATGCCTCCCAAACACGCCACAAGGGGGAGTCCTGAGTCTGAAGAGTTACCTCAGGAATTGGAGGGAAATAAGGAATTAAGCCCTCAAAAATTTGAGAAATGGAAACTGGAACGGGAATTTAAATTTAAGGAACTACAGCTCAAAGCTGAGCAGGAGGCCAGACAATTTGAGCAGGAGGAGAGAAGGAGGGAACAGGAAAGCAAAGAAAGAGCTGAGCAGGAGGCCAGACAATTTGAGCAGGAGGCCAGACAATTTGAGCAGGAGGAGAGAAGGAGGGAACAGGAAAGCAAAGAAAGAGCTGAGCAGGAGGCCAGACAATTTGAGCAGGAGGAGAGAAGGAGGGAACAGGAAAACAAAGAAAGAGCTGAGCAGGAGGCCAGACAATTTGAGCAGGAGGAGAGAAGAAGGGAACTAGAATTAAGGCAAAAAGAAATGGATTTTCAACTACAGATGAGACAGCTAGAGATTTCTGCTCTAAACAATAATCTTAATAATAACAACAGTGGGGGAGGTGGAATCCTGTCAAAGATAGATTTGAAGAAGTTTCCCCAGTACAAAAGAGGGGACTGTCCTGAATCCTTCCTCATTGCTTTTGAACGCACCTGCAATGACTTTGAAATCAGAAATGAAGATAGAATGATGGTTTTAAGAGCGCAGGTTAGCGGAGATCTGGCAGAAATATATGCCCAGATGAATCCCGAGAAGGCAAGAGATTTTGAGGCATATAAAAAGATGGTTTATTCAAGATTTTGTCTGAACTCTGAACACCTGAGGCGGAAATTTCGCTCTCTCTCTAAAAAGCAGGATGAATCGTACTCTCAGTTGGGAGCTAGATTGGCGCAGACTCTGGATAAGTGGATTGAAAGAGAGGAGATCACTTCTTTAGAACAGTTGAAGGATTTAATTGGGCTAGAACAGTTTTACTCCCTATTACCTGGAGAACTACGGTATTTAGTAAGGGACAAGAATCCTAAAAATTTATGGGAAGCGGGAGAACAAACTGATTTGATTAATGCTTACAGGAACCCTAGATTTTCAGAGCTGAGAGTAAATAAACCAAACAGGGACAATAACTATAAAAAGCCTTTTAATAAAAATTACCTCAGCAGGAATCCTGAGAGAGAAGGTCAGGGCGGGACTTCCCCAAAGTTGCCAAGGGCTAGCCCGCCAAAAACATCAAACCCTGAAGCACGGTTCACCAAAGTACCTCAGAATGACAAAAGGAATTTTAAATGTTTTAACTGTGGGCAACCAGGCCACTTACAATTCCAGTGTAGGCAACCATACCCCAACTTGCAGAGAAATGATTCTCTAACCAAAAAGGTGTATTGTGTCAAGCAAGTGGAATCAGGGGAGGAAAATAGTAGACAGAGACCTGATCCCATAACCACCACCACTTCTACTGACCATGAGGAGGAAGATATTCCTATAGCCCAAGTAGTCCATTGTTTCTATATCAGCAATGACCAGACCCTTCTCAGAAACGCAGGTGAAGAGATAGTTGTGAAAAGAAAGAAGTACATTGCAATAAGAGATACAGGATCTCAAATCTCCATTGTCCATTCCGATTTAGTAGCCCAGGATGACATTATTCCTGGCAAAGAAATGTCTTTAAAGGGAATTGGGAAGGAAACCGTGGTTTTAAAAGTGGCTGAGATACCAGTAGAATACCAGAATTGGTCTGGAAAGTGGCAAGTAGCTGTGTCAGATGAAATACCAGCAGCTTTTCTCCTTGGTTGGGATTTAATAGAGCATGTCAAGAGTGCGTTAGTGCTTACCCGCTCAAAGGGGGGTCAAAACTCACCCTCTGCAGCTCAAACCGATACTGTAGCAGGTGGAGCGGTTACCGTGGCAACCCAGCTTGATGATAGGGCTGAGGCAGAACTCATGCTACTACAGAATCCCAAAACAAATAACAATTTTGCCCAGGAGCAGAAGGAGGACATTAGCTTGAGAGTTTGCTTTGAAGCTGCCAGGACTCCCACTGTACTGTCTCCTGAGTGCCCTGAGAGCTTTAGCTTAACCAAAGACCTTCTGTACAGGGAAACGTTAGCTACTCCATACCGAGGAAAAGGGGAACCCCGAAAGCAATTAGTGGTCCCTAGTAAATACAGGGAGAAAATCATTAATCAAGCTCACAGCAGTTTATTTGGAGCTCACATGGGGATCACCAGAACCAAAAGACGGGTTGTCCAGAACTTCTTTTGGCCAGGTATGGGCAAACAGATTACTAGTTTCTGTAAAACGTGTGATGTCTGTCAGAGACGAGGGACTGGGCAGGACAGGACCAAAGCCAAATTATGTCCTCTGCCAGTCATCTCTACACCGTTCCAAAGGCTGGGAATCGATCTAGTGGGTCCCTTACCTAATGCCACCCGTAGGGGAAATAAATACATCTTGACCATAATGGATTTTGCCACTAGATATCCCGAGGCAATTCCTTTGCGCAACATGGAAACTGACACCGTGGCAGATGCCCTAATCAATTACATGAGCCGATTGGGATTTGCCAGCGAGATAGTCAGCGATTTGGGAATGAGTTTCACATCCAAACTGATCAAAAGGTTATGGAAGGCTTGTGGAATTACCCAAATCAATTCGACTCCATATCATCCAGAGACCAATGGGCTAGTTGAGAAATTCAATGGCACTTTAGTGCGCATGATTAAGGCGTATGTAGCAGAGAACCCAAATGATTGGGACTGCAAAATACAACCCTTACTATATGCTTATAGGAGCATCCCTCAAGAGAGCACGGGATTTAGTCCTTTTGAGTTACTGCTAGGACGAGAGGCGCGCGGACCTTTAGATTTGCTCCGCATGAACTGGGAAGACCATAGAGAAAGTGACCCAGAGTCAGTGGTCGAATATGTATATAAGTTGCAAAACACCTTGCAACGTTCTCTGGAGTTGGCTGGGAGGAATTTGAGGGCTGCCCAGGCTAAACAGAAGGCATGGTACGATAAGAAAGCCCGTGAAAGAACTTTTGGGCCGGAGGAGGAAGTTCTCTTGCTCAGGCCAGTCAGAGGACACAAGCTACAATTAGCTTGGGAGGGTCCCTATAAGGTAATTTCAAAAATGAATAATATAAATTATGTAATCCAGAAAGGGGATGAGGGTCGCAAGGTAGTACATGTTAACATGATCAAACCCTATTACCGAAGAAATCAATGGACCCTATACGCTATTAGAGAGGACCCTAGCGATAAGGAAGAACTCATGTGCTGGGAAGGGAGAGGGGAACGACAATTTAATCCCGAGGAGGTAAATCTAGGCCACTCCCTTACCCCACTACAGAGAGAAGAGGTATTGGAGATAATGCAGAAGTATCACACCCTCTTCACTAACAAACCTGGAAAGGCCAAAGGAGTAGTCCACCGAATTGACACTGGGGATGCCAGCCCCATAGCTGTTACCCCTTATAGGATCACTGGGGATTATGTCGAGAAAGTACGACGGGAGGTCCAGGAGATGTTAAAGGCAGGGATAATTACCTCATCAGAGAGTCCCTGGGCTGCACCCATAGTACTTATTGACAAGCCGGATGGTAGCATTAGATTCTGTGTGGACTACCGCAAATTAAACCATGTCACCAAGGCAGATGCCTATCCCATGCCACGCCTGGATGACTTAATTGAGCTCATAGGTAGATGCAATTTCATAACATGCATCGATCTGACCAAAGGGTTTTGGCAAATTCCGATGCACCCTGAGGATCAGGAGAAGACCGCTTTTCGAAGTCCCCTAGGGTTGTTCGAATTCCGGGTCATGGCATTTGGGTTAAAGAATGGTCCTGCTTCCTTTCAAAGACTAATAGACCGGACCTTACAGGGCATGGGCAATTTCACTGTAGCTTACATGGATGACATAGGTATTTTCAGTCAAACATGGGCTGAGCACAAGGAGCATTTAAGCCTAGTGCTTCAAAGAATCCAGGAAGCCGGCTTAACGTAAAAGCCAGTAAATGTCATGTTGGAGATTCGGAGCTTAAATATCTTGGACATTTGGTGGGTGGAGGAGTTATCAAACCCCTGGACTCTAAGGTTGAGGTGATTGCCAAGTGGCCAAACCCCACTTCAAAGAAGCAAGTCCGTTCCTTTTTAGGTCTGGCGGGCTATTATCGGAGGTTCATCCCTCACTTCGGTGCGATTGCTGCGCCATTGTCGGACCTCACTCGGAAAAGGGAGCCGGAGAACATCAGTTGGACACCTAAGTGCCAGCAGTCGTTTGACCAGCTGAAGGAGGCATTGACAACTGGACTCATCGCACCTGATTTCACCCAAGAATTCACCATCTTCACTGACGCATCGAACATCGGACTGGGAGCAGTGCTGTGCCAAGCTGACGGAGGAGGAACTCTGCACCCCGTGATGTTCATCAGTAAGAAACTGCAGCCAAGGGAGAAACATCTGGCTACGATTGAAAAGGAGTGTCTGTCGATTTTATGGTCCCTACAAAGACTTAAACCCTACATCTGGGGGCGAAAATTCACCTTATGCACTGACCATTCGCCATTGCTGTGGCTGAGATCCATGAAGACTAACAGCAAATTGATGAGATGGGCTCTTTTGCTGCAAGACTTTGATTTCACGATAAAGAGCATAAAGGGATCTCACAATATTGTGGCAGATGCGCTGTCCAGAAGACCAGAAGAATGACTTAAAGAACTCTCAAAAAGAACCAAAATGGACTAGAATTCTCCAGTAATTAATTGGGTAAATGTATTGATTGTAAATTCTGTAAAATGAGAAGGTAATGTATATTATTGATTAGTAGATGATAAGGTAAAGTATTGTATTGATTATTAAATAATAAGGTAAGGTATTTGGTTGATATTTAGTAAAAATGTGAAAGGTAAAATGTTATGAAAAAAAAAAAGTTTAAGCAATTGCACCTGTTTGTTCAGGAGGAAAAATGTGTTTCCCCTCCCAAACAAACCTAAGTAAGGGGGGAGGTCTGTAGCGTTCTCCTTTAAATGTGGTCATGGCTCAGGTTTAGTTAGAGTGAGTCATGCATATTTATGTTGCTGAGAGGCGGAGCCAAGAGGCAGAGAATAAGAGGCAGAGCCTGAGGGGGAGAGGGGGGATGAGAGTTTTGGAAGGAGTTTGATTAGAGAGTACAGAGATTTATGTGATTGTGATTAGACTGATGAAAATATAGTAGGAGATCTGAGAAGTGATTGACCAGTGACTGGAAGGGAGAAGGAATAGAACTGTATATTAAAATACTGAAACAAATAAGCAAATAAACAAAAGATCTTTCTATTTCATTAAAGAGTGGACCTGATTCTTTCTAAAGGAGTTATGGGGATCTAGGGATCTCCTGGTGGCAGCAGTGGAAGAAAGGAAAGAGATCAGTTTTGCCCTGGTGTGCTCTGAGGTCTGAGTCTAGGTGGACAGACCAAGGCACGAGTGAGTCCAACGCCACATAGGTTCCAGAGGTGTGGGATCCAAAAAGGGACAAATCGCGACACAGCCCTCTTGGACAACATTCCCAACAGACAAAATCATTCTTACACAGAACCAATATGGATCCATTTTACATTTCTTCACAACTACACATCCCATCTTCATACATGCTTTAACCCACATAATCTGGATCATGACACTCACATCTGAAGTTCATACAGAATCCAGATATGAAGCCATATGCTTCCTACTATGCATTAGCAGTTACATCAGTGTGTGTGGTTTGCATCTTTTCATGCAAAATGCCTCCCCACAACCATTTTACTTTAAAAATGAGAGACAGTTGGTGAGACGCTTTTAATTTCACTTTTAATTCAGCCAGTGAATGTCATTTGGAGGTAGGGTGACTATTTGCACATCACCAAAAGAAGGACAGCTCTTCAAATGGAGGACCATCTTCCCTAAACAGGGACATATGCCCACCCTATTCAGCTCTAGTAATAAAATGGAGTCCTCCATGACACCTGAAGGCAACTGAATAGTTTAGGGGATATGAGACAGACTATGTAGTATATACAGTTCTAGCCTCCAAAAGAGCCAGAGCATTTGAGAGAATAGTTGGGACAATTGCCACTACTGCCTTCCCTCCAATCTGCTGCCTGAGTCTATCACCTCAATATCACCTGGGAATTTCCTTCTGATTAGGACACTTGGGTGGAACTTGGCTTAGCTAGACTTATGTCTTGGTGCTTCATATTCAGGTATTAGTAAGGTGCCTGTCAGGTAGGCTGAAGTCCTAGAATGGAAAATTGTGGTATTTATAGTCCAGAAAATCCTATGCCTATCTGGAACATTCTTTTTACTGCTGAAAGAGAAATGGGGTTTCTTCTGTTCCTTAATGTAGGAGCAAGACCTGAATGGTAGAAAAAGGTCACACCTCCCCAAATGACCTCTGCTTTTTCTTTCTTTTAGAAGACAACATCTAAGTTGTGTGGGACACACATGATTTATCTGCAATTCCTCCTGGGAGCAGTAATGATAGAATTTTCAGATCATTCTATAGAGATGTAGCACTAGGGCACTCTGGCTGCATATTGTTAGCATGCTCTGAATCAAAGATGAATAAGACACATACACACAAGTGTTCATATATATACTTACATTAATTTGGCCAGAATCCCACTGGTGTTTGTGTAAGATCTGTGTGACTTGCAGTGGTTAATAGAGTGGTCGCAAGACCAGATAGGCGGGGTATAAATGAAATAAATAATAATAATAATAATAATTAATTACAACTAATAGACAAGATGCTGGGGCATGTCTCAAGTGCATGCTGACTCACATGTCTAATTGTGCAATTGAGATGCACCTCAGTACCATAGCTACAATTAGTTAAAGCTTGTGCAACCTGACACACTTAATTGCAGCTAAGTGATAAGGTGCTGTCTGAGGTGCATCTCTATTGCAAAGTCAGACAGGTGAGCAGACAAGACTTGCCCTGTCTTCTCATCTGTTGGCTACATCAGCACTCTAGCCTGTATTTAACCTATTAGAGTAGCCATAGGTTGGAAGTGACTTGATGGCACATGAGAACCAGAAATATTCCTCCAAAACATCTTCATATCATTCCTTTTTGCTTAATTTCTAGCATAACAATAAGTGGTGCCTGAGTTTGCCCTGAGAAATTTCTTCATAAATATTTCAGATCTCTGATCCCAGTTACTCTTAGTTAGCTTATCTCTACAACACTGGATGTTCAGTAGACTAAACACAGGCTTTCAGTAGTGCCATCTAGACTGCTGGAATATTCAGTTAGCTGGCTTTAACCCCACTCCCACCAAAGGAGGGGTGGGCAAAGTGCTGCCTTCCAGATATTGTTGGACTGAAACTTCCACAGTTCCTCTCTGTGGCCTTACCTGAGGACATATTTCAGCCCCCAGCACTTAGTGAGGGACAGAGGCTGACTGCAATTGCCCCTCCCTGAGACCTGTGACCCTCTGGTATATAGGAGACTGCATGCTTACATAGATAGAGGAAGTCTAGCTGTAGAGCCAGCAGACTAGACCACCTCACAAGCCCTTAGAATAATACTGACTATTGTTATTGTAGCTTTCAGAACCATCATCTGTTCCAAACTGTTGTTATACTAAATCATTTTATTCTCTGGTAGGACTCTGTTTCTTGGCCTTCACTCTGTTCTCTGACTCTGCTTCTGGATTCTTCTTGCCTGGCTCAGTTGTTTGTGGTGCAGGGTTGTGATACTATGATCCTGTCCTCCCTAGTAACAGGACACAAACAGGAATTTAGAGCCAGGTAGAAGGGCAGAGAAAAACCATAGGAAACTAAAGGAACAGAAGATGGACATTCTCCCAAGGTTCATGAGTCCAAAGGGGCAAGGACAGATGACTTACTGAACATCAGCAACTAGAATATTCTGATCTGAGCTGGTTACCTGTTCAACTCTGCAGTTCAACTTGTCTCTTAGATGATCTCTATCAAGTGTGTGATCAACATTCCCTCCCTTCTACTGTGTGAAATTATTGTTTAGTGTTAACAGTATTCTTCACTTTGGTTAAAGCACTGAAACAGAATGGTCTGCCCCTCAAAAACTTACAGTGCAGGTGTAGACATGCCAGCAAAATTTCAACCACTGCATCTTTTGTTGCTATATACAGGCTCACCGTCTAGCTTATTCCTTGCTTCTAAATTCTGGTTTTCTTTTGGTCTTGACCAATTACCTGTTTGGACTACAGGTACCCAAATTCCATAGTCAACATGTCCAGTGGCCAATCTCCTGCTTTAGTGCTTGGCTGTAGCTATAGCCAAAGTCAAGGTTTTGAAACTGATATTCATGGGGATCTATAAAAAAAGGGTGAACCAATTCATCAGATTATACATAATTTACAACTGAAGAACTGTGAAGTCTACACTTTCTAATAAGAACAGTTTCAGAAATGTGAATGGTTAGAGATAAAGTTGATGTGGCTTTCTGCTATGCTTGTTAAAATTTCCAACCATGTCAAAATACAATACCTTTTACCTTAAGAGGTTTCAAGTGCTGGAAGAAAGCACTTGAAAAATCAAGGAGATTTTCTAAGCAGTTTACATCTATAATCCATATTTTAGTAATGTCTGTGTGGCATGAACAAGAACAGTGGTTATCAGCTGCAGCCTTTTTGTGTACTTTTGCAGTGCTTGAAGGCAATAGTTACTTAAAATTATTATTTAAAATAAGTTGCTAATGTTATTCAGTTTCAAGTCATCAATGAGTTAACTACATAGTGAACACAGGTGTTTCAGTGATTGGAATGTCCAAGAGATATCTTGGGCTTTTTCAGGGGCTGTCACTCATTTTCTCCTTCTGCACCAGCAGCTCAATCTGCTTCATTACTTTTTATCTCCCCTTTCCTCAGTTCAAATCATTGACTACCTTTTCAGCCCTGTGAATATTGAGTTGGATGCAAGCAATCTACTGTGTGTAGATTCACTTGATTCACTCTAGGGGTGAACAACAGCTACTTGCTCCATTCCATATTTCTCCATATTGTCCTAATGACCCTAAGTTGGTCCATCTTTCCACATTTGGCCAAAGACAATACACATACCTATAATAATTATTTGCCCTAACTACTGAAACATCATTTCTGTATGAGAATTTTAGCATACGTCCCTGTCTATGTTAATTTCTCTATCCGGGCTACAGACCATAAGCCTACTTTCCCCCTTACCCAAGCTAAGTTTTCTCTAGTGCAAGGCAATTGCCAAAACGGGCTGAACAAAAATATATAATTAGTTCTTTATGTGTTTGTAGTGATCACCCCTGGCATGAATATTCAGCAGAGTATTTGCATGAACCAATAGGGAGCTGTTGGGAGGAGGATTAAGCTAGATAAAAAGGGGGGCTGTAGCAGAGGGTAGATAGAGTTTTGAGAGAGATAGAGAGGTTTGAAGAGAAAGGTAGACAGTTTGGGTTTTGAGGCAGAGAGGAAGTTTAAAGAGTGAATAGTCAGAGGGTTATCTGTATTAGTTAAGATAGAAGAGGTTAAAGGAAAATACTGAACAATTTGTGTAACTTTAAGAACTATTCCTAAAACAACTTGTAACCAATAAACCTGTTTTTATTTCAAAGTTAAGTACTGAATGGACCTCAGTCTTTCATAAGAAACATAGTGGATAAAGAGATCAACTGGTGCCAGAGTGGTAAAGGACGTGTTGGGAAATGTAGCGTGAGCTCTGTGTTTGGTGAAACAAGCAGGGGTTACATGGTAAATTATAATGGAAACATACTGAGAGAAGACCTAATGTGAGCGAAATATGCTTTTTGCTCAAAAATCTTCATCATTACCCTCCTTCAATTTTATTCTGTACAGGACTGTTTTGTTAAATATAACAACAAAAGTTCTTCAGTCTGTCAACCTCTGAGTTCCCACGTTTGTTTACGGAGTGACATTTTCAACTGATGTTCACACTGTGTTGTTAATGAATGCAATACTTCTTGGATTATATGAAATGGGGTCTTGATTGTGTTTTTGCTGTGGCTTTGTTCTGTTTAATTAAAATTTAAATTAAAAGAAATCATTAATGCTTTAACAACAAGCCATCAATGAATCCCTTTTTGGGGAAGAAGTGTTAGGTATAAATAAAATGAATGCATTGAATAAAGTTAAAAGTAGAAACTGTAAAGGAGCTAAGACTGAAGGGCTATTTGCTGTCATTAAAACTGTCATTAAAACTTGAATTCTGCTTTTTATGTTATTATTTATAACCATTTAATGCTAGCTAATAAGTATGATATATAAGTTGGAGACAAGCGTGGAATGAACAGTCTTATTTCATCTAACCAATGGGTGGCTTTGGCGTCTACACCTCTATAGCTCTGTATCTAATGCTGTCACTTATTCAGTATCAGAATTGTGTTCCATGTCTACTGGGCACCACAATATATTTTCATTAAAAGTCTGAGTAGTTCTGCTAATTGTTGTTGATGATAAACTTGATGCATCTCTTAAATGTAAGTTCCAGCTAAATCCCATTGTAGTTTCTTTCTAGTGGAGTACTGTGATGTATATTAATTATGCACAGGAGCAATCTTTGAATTTTGTAGATATAAATGTTTTGTTAAATTAGAAATTTGTCTCATCAAAATAAATGGTTTATTGTGGCCATACAGTGCCTTCAAGATTAAAACTGGAAGAATGGAAGGACAAAAAACACCCTACATTATGTTGCAGAGTTTTGAGTTTTTGATTAAATTCCTCTTGCTGTGCAGCACAAGTGCAGATCAGAATAGCATCAAGTTCCCAAGAGTAATCCACCCCTTTTCTCATTAACTGGCACTTAAGGTCTCAGTATCTCATTCTGAGACATAGTAGTAGAAAGAATAAAAAACACTTTCTTTACTTACAGTTGTGAACAGAACAAACAGCAAACTGATAAATACAGCTGCTTTCAGCAAAAAGACCTCAACAGACTCTAGAGAGGAAAAAAGCCGAAAGGTGGGTCTCTCTGTGAATGCAGAGGAGGGGAAGGAATGATTGGTGACTGCTGGATAGATTGACAGGCACCCCAGCCCAGAAACATACCTCCCAAAAAAGGCAGCATACAAGCTTACAAAAACTCCTACACATTGACCAATAGACAGAGGACCTTATTTCTCTTTTGTATGTGGTATACAGATGACGCTCAACCATCACCTCTTCAGCATCCACAAAGCTTTCAAACACCATTTCTGGCTGAACTTCTAAACTGGGTGTAACAGGCAAACCATTAACAGACATTGATGAGAAATCCCATTATCACTGCTGTTCCCTTCACAACCTGGCTATCTTGTGTCAGTTCCTCCATGTCTCTCAGCTTTTAAGGTCCTCAACCCCCCAATTCTTGCTGCCCTGTGGCAAATATGACAAAAGGAATTACACTCATTGAAACTTGGGTCTCCCAGGGTCTTCACACCATGTTCTATGATTGCTCACGCCTCCCTGCCTCAAATCTCTCTCTCTCTCTTTCTCCTTGCATCCTTTGTATCCCTTTCTCTCTGTGCCTCTTTCTTCTCAGTCTTCTCTCTCTGCGTAAGGGCTCTTTCCATTCTCTTTCCCCACAGTACTACGGCTTGTAGGGAGGTTGTCGCAACCATTCCTTTTCTGCCGCTCTCTTGGGAATATAAAACCTGACCCACTCCCTGGTGTAGGGGTCCTGTTTCACCATGCAGGTATGCTCCTTCTTTTCCAAGACAACCACATAGCTACTTGTTTCTTGTTTTTCTCCCTCTTCTACATGGGGTTGTCCTTGAAGGTGGTTTGGAACTTGCAGCTGGTGGAGAACGAGCTGCCAGATTCATCTCTGGAACATCCCACATGACCATATAACTCCTGGCCTGGCCTGTCTACACTGGCTTGCCTCTACGCTTCCAGGCCAAATTCAAAGCACTTAGGTTGGCATTTAAAACCCTTCACAGTTTAGAAGCTTGTTACCTATCTGAGCAACTCTCCCTCAAAACATCTATCTGTCACACTTGTACCTCTTATATGGGAATGTTCCAAGTGGCCACCCTGGGCGAGGCCCAGAAGTTGTAACCAGGCCTCCTGTGTGGTGGCTGCTTCGCTCTGGATGTCCCTTCCAACCCATCCTTCCTGGGTTTTAGGAGGCAATTTAAGACCTGGTTGTTCTCACAAGCCTTCCTGTAGTTTACCCCAAAGAAATGTAATGTATCCCTCTTGGCCCACCTGCCATGAATTTTTTGTAGCCAGAAAAAAAGAAAGGAAGGAAGACTTTAGTTATTAATTCCTGGTGTTCATAATTAAAGTTCCTGTTAATCTGAACTTTACGTGCCCATCATGTAAGATGACACACAGAGGAGGAGAAAAAGCAAGATCACTGCCTTCCCATTCCCCAGGTTTGGTCCTCAGATCTTCTCCAACTATTGAGTGGGAGGAGCAGCTGGTGTTCTGTCCCTCCCTTAAAATGCCTCACTTAGAAATGTGGCTCCTTCACCCCGAGCTGTAGGTAGCAGTCTTGGCATTGGTGCTTTGTTTCCCTATTATTGGGCCATGTAAACACCATATTAGTTCTGAGCTAATATGATGTTGGTTTGCTTTCTTCTTCCTGAAGACCAGCAGCTAAAGGTGGCATATTTACTTGGGGGTTTACTTCCTTCCAGCAGGAAAGTGGGTTTGCATCATTCTAGCCCTCTTAATTTCAGCACCCTAGGTTAAGGACCCAGTCACGCCACCCTATTTATGATTCCATCCCTGCCAGACAAGGAGATCTGGCTACATGGGTTGCTTGATGAAGAGATTGGTGATTTTGAAATCTTTCACACTTTTTCTACTATTTGGATGGGACCAATAAAAACGAAGAAAGGAACTGTTCTGAACACTGCCCATGGTCAAGTTGCAGCACAAAGAACCTATACAGGAATAGGTTAGATTATAAGCAGTCTATTGATAAGGCACATGGGGCTGTATTCCTAATCATGAAAGTGAAGCAATAATATGTTTTAATTGAGGACCACAGAATATTTCACATTTTGGTCATGGGCTGAGACAAACGGGGACAAGAAAAACTATCTTGTTTCTATCCATGTGCAATTCTAATTGGCTAGCATTCATGAGTATGTTTACACAAGAAATGTGACAAAATGGTTCCTTGACTGAAATTCTGTTGCTTATAGCACAGTAAGTTGCAACTAGAGTAAACCCATTTGAATCAGTGGAACTTAACAAAAGGTTTTGACTAACCTAATCTTATTAGCAATTTACCTAATCTTCCTTAGCAATTTATTAGCTAAGCAACATGATTCTAGCCGTAGTTTGCAAATGAACCACAGTCACTCAGGGTAGATGAGCAAAAGTCTGACAGCTCTTTGTGTGTGTTTGTGTGTGTGTGTGAAACCAGTAATTAAAAAAAAAATCAGGCATGTCCCTAAAATGTCTAAACAATCTAATGGAAAAAAACATAATTACAGTAAGCTGAAATAGAAATGAAGAAGACAGTGCATTGCGCTATGACTAGAATATCATTTTACAACAGAATGGCATAAAACAGATTATTAAGTCAAGGTTTATTTCTCCCGTGGAACATCAAAAATAAAAAAAAGAGGTTTCATTCTTCCTATGTATAATTATCTGTACAAACAAGAGCTGTAAACCCTGCATCCTGTGAATTTGTTTGGTGCAGAAGGGGACCAGTCCCACCATTGGTGCCTTCCTAGTGAGCTACCAGGTGCAGAAAAGCATGGCTCAGTCAACAGAAAGAACTCATGACAGTTGCCCTGAACACCAAGTTGACTGGATTGAGAATAATGCAGTCTGTATGTCACAGGAGACTCCAAAGGTCATTTTTGTGGGCCCCGGCATCTCCCATACCTCACCCATCCAAGAATACCTTTGCTGAAAAAAAGGAGGAGACCTCTAGGACTTTTCTTTTAAAGAAGTGGAACAACTTCCCTTTGCATTTTAACACCCAACTGGTACCAATCAGGAAGTGCTATCATCTGCTTTCAGGTTTTTGGGGAGAATGGGTTTATGCAGCTCTTTGCGGGTGTCCCCAAGAGACTTCCTTCCCCTTGAAGGAGAGGAAGGTTAATAGAAAATGAGTAGGTTAAAAATGAAGCCCAGTGCATTGTAGTGGGTAGAGTTTTGGACTAGAAGTCTAGAGTAGTGGGTTCAAATGCCCACTCAGCCATGAAAACCCTTGTGTTTTGTTTTGTTTTGTTTTTGGGGTGGGTGGCATTGGCAAAATCACTCCTGAAATATTTCATATACTTCAAAAACCTTACTAGCATTTCCATAAGTCAGAAGGGACTTAGTGGCCCATAATAACATGAATGATCTCACAGATTGGAAAATATAACAAAGGAACCAATCTTATTCTGCATCAGAATTTTGGTCCATTTAGCTTTATGTTGTTTGCTCTGGCTGGCAGCAGTTCTCCAGAATTTCAGTTAAGAGTCTTTTCTAACCCTGCCTGGATGGTTGGGTTTGAACCTGGACCTTGTGTATAGAAAGCTACAGCCCCTTCTCTATATAATACACAGGGCAACCTCTTAGACAAGGGTGTGTGTCAATCAGAGCCTGGAAAAAAATAGACTCTCTTTCCTGGAAACAGCAGCTGACATGGATCAGGAAGCTCTTCAGATTCTGTTGGAGGCTGGCATCTCCAGCTATCCCTTGAGTCCATCTGCAATACCTTCATACATCTGTAACATCTTGCTGTATCTTCTGTCTAATTTGGACAATCCATTTTGACAGCCATTTTTTACTTTTGAAAAAGCAAAGGAGCAAAATAATAATTTAATAATCAAACAGAGGAAGAATAACTGTTCTGATGGTCGTTGTAGGTTTTTCGGGCTGTTTGGCCATGTTCTGGAGGTTTTTCTTCTTAACGTTTCGCCAGTCTCTGTGGCCGGCATCTTCAGAGGACAGGAGTTAGAACTCTGTCTGTGTTCTAACTCCTGTCCTCTGAAGATGCCGGCCACAGAGACTGGCGAAACGTGAGGAAGAAAAACCTCCAGAACATGGCCAAACAGCCCGAAAAACCTACAACGACCATCGGATCCCGGCCGTGAAAGCCTTCGAGAATACAATAACTGTTCTGCTTGCACACAGTCATACAATAACTCGCAGAGTTTGTTCTCCACTGTGGCCATAGATCAAGATTGGTCAATCTTGGGACCGATTTTCTATCCAAATTGCCCATTTGTGGATTTTGGTTTTCATTTGTTCTCATAGACTAGAGCAGCAAAACTGTCAAGACATCTCCCATAATGCTGAGTTAAATCTGCCCTTCTATAACTTTAAATTCATTACATCTAGGCAGAACTTGTAAGCATTCCTTTTTCAGACAGAACTCCCAGGCTGTGGGGAAAAAATTAACTTTTAAAACCTCTGGATCTAGTTCATTAAATCTCTAGGGCAGCAAATAATGCTTTGCCTTTTAGTATATAGTGCTATTTTGGACAATAAGGAAGTTATCACAGCCTGTGATCTTTCAAATCTGCTGTATTCTTTTTTCCTGGAATTCATGGCTACAGGACCTCCACATATGCTTCTCAGAGCCTTTCATCTTTCCAACAAGCCCCATTATCCTTCCAAGGCATGCACTGAATGTGCACAGGTGTTACATGCCATCTGCTTTAAATCTTGTAATTAACTTCCTCAAGAAAAGCACTTAAAAGAAAGTGGTGTTCTCTTTTGCAGTGTTATCAGCCCCATCCTTGTCAATCTTTTCTACTAATGGCAGACTCATTCCCTGAATGCCATCCTTCCTGGGACCAAAGTGGTACCAGCCACACACCATAGACAGATATCAGTGAGTTCAAGGGAATCCCAAACGTTCCTGATCAAAAGAAAATAAGGCAAAACCTTTTCTCTAGGAGCAGCCCAATGAAGATAGAGCTTTCTGGGCACAGAAAGCTGACTGACTGCTTCGGGTC
Organism: Intellagama lesueurii; assembly: GCA_037013535.1. Classification (NCBI taxonomy): domain Eukaryota; kingdom Metazoa; phylum Chordata; class Lepidosauria; order Squamata; family Agamidae; genus Intellagama; species Intellagama lesueurii. Next base: position 11,734,370 of record JBAJHW010000012.1, read on the forward strand.
AGTTAGGCAAAGGGAATGGAAGATGCCATGATTTGCAGGAACACCGAGTAGGATAACTTCACAATGCCATTGTTTTATGGCAGGTCCCACCTGTTAATCCTCTTTCCAAATCCCCCTATTGTCTTTTATTTTTTTAAAAATGAACACAGTGATAAATCAGGGATGCTTTAGCTGTGAAAATCCTGTACTGCAGGGAGTTCGACTCAATGATCCTTGGGGTCCTTTCTAGTTTTACAATGTTCTGATTTTCTGATATAGGATCCTGACAATAAACAGTGGCTAAAGCCTTGTTGCAAAGCCATATGTCTGTGGAAAGACGGTGATATCACTAGCAGGAAGTGATTTTGGTCATTAAAATTTCCCAATTTGGTCCTGTGGCTTTTCTGACTCCCATGCAATCCCATCCATCAAGAGTGGACACTATGTGAGCTGGGGAGGGAAGGAGGAAGTCTTTAACTGCAGAATTGCTACTGCTAGAGGATGTTACCAGCAGGGGGAAATTTTTGATCAAGACTTTCTCCTCCCATCCCGTGGCTCTCATGCCTCCCACACTTTGAAAAGGATTACACAAAAGCCAAGGGACACAAACAGGAAATTTGAATGACAGAAACAGTGTGGGGGGAGATAATGAACCCCTGTAGGACACCACATTGAAGGACTCATGGGGATGAAACAGCGTCCCCCAGCTAAACCCTCTGGTTCCAGCCCTCAAGGAAGGAGTGATGTCAACACAGCACTGTACCTCTGATGCCCAGCCCCAACAGCTGTTCCAGGAAAATACAATTGTAGTTCCTCTGGCAGCTCTCACCTTTTTGGTACCGGAGAGGGAGAGAAAATATCACCACCATGTGCAAAATACCCAAGAGGGAGAGAAAATATCACATGCAAGATAATCAACCTGCAGAGTTTGATTTATTGGAAAATAACCTGCAGGCTAGGAGAGGAATGGGGCAGCAGCCCAAATTATTCTTCTCAATAGGGTAAAGGAATAAACATACCTTTACAGGGATCTTATCCCATAACAAGTACAGATTACAAGACCGAGTGTCTCAACTGTCTTGAACAGTCTGTGCACAAATTGTTCTGTCATAACCATATTGATGGTATGTTTGCAGCCTTGTCATGAGTTGTGAAACATTAATACAAACATCAGAAATATACTGGTTACATAATTACATAGATACAAAGTAGGATACAATAGATGTTTGGTATTTTCAGAACAAAGGGTTATGTTTCAGTAAGCTGTTCCAGTCTCTATCTCTCATGTTAAAAATGTCAGTCTGTCTGTTACAACTTATGTTTCCTTTCGTTGGGGACTTTTTGCTTATCTCTTCCTCCCTGTCTCCTTGGCTCATAGCTGCAAGAGGGGGAGTAACGTCCTTGGGTGTTTTCCAGCAGGTTTGTGAGAAAGAGGTGGGGCACTTATCTTGTAAGAAAGGAATGTATTTTAGAGAAGATTTCTAGTGAATGGGCTTCTTTATGCTAACCTGTTTGCATAAGGTATTGGATATATATTGAAAGGAAAAAGGAAAAAGATGTAAAATTAATTTTATATCACCGTGGTTGATGGTATCAAAGGCTGCTGAGAGATGCAGGAAAACCAATAGGGTCACACACTCTCCCTGTTGGCCTCCCAGAGAAGATTATTGAGCAGCATGACCAGAGCTGTCTTAGCCCCATGGCATGGCCTGAAACCCAACTGAAAGGTATCTAGACGATCAGTATCCTCCAAGAACATCTGCAACTGTCCATCCACCATCTTATTGACCAGTTTGCCATGGAAGGAATATTGGTGATGGGGCAATAGTTGCTAAGGTCATCTGATGGAAGGTCGCCTTTTCCAGGATGGGCCTGATCACTATCTCCTTCATGTATCCCTCCACAAGGAAAAGCTGATGATGTGGCAGACCCATTCAACAGTCCCCTCTCTGGCAGCTTTCAAAAACCAGGAGGGGAACTGGGCTGACTGAAAAGTGCAAGCACCTTGTAAATGTCATCAGGCATCACAGGATGAAATTGATACAACAAAACTGAACAAGAGGGGGCACCAGACATCTTGATCTAACTTACTGCCCCATTAACAGAGCCCAGGTCCCTGCAGATGGCCTCAATCTTTCAATGAAAGTGGACTGTGAACTGGTCACATATCATGGCATCCACTTGAATCCCTGGATCCCATCCAGCTCCAGTGAGGTTGTGGAACACTTTATAAAGCTCTGCCTGTTGGTTGGTGGCCTCACCAACCTCACATTTTAGGCTTTCTTAGCAGCCTCAATGGCATTACAATAGTGAACGGACATGTGTCTAGCCGCAGCCCTATTATGTATCAACCAAGGGAGCTTTCCTCAGATGTTCTCTAGCCTTCTCCTAGCTTGTTTCAAGGCTTGAAACTCCCCAGGGAACAACAGGGAAGGGTGAGCCCTCAAAAGGAGAGGGGCATTTAGGAGCAATGCAATCAATTGCCCCAGTTGCTGCCAGATTCCATTCAGAGACCAGAGTTTTGACACCCACCAACCAGCTCATCCGGAAAACCACCCAAGGCATCTTGGAAACCAATAGGATCCAATAGCCTGTGTGGGCGGACCATCCTAATCGGTCCCCTCTCTCCATGAAGGGGGTTTGTCATTGCCAGGCCTAATTTCAGTAGGGAGTGATCTGACCATAACAAGGGCAACAGAGTCAAATTGGTTGCCCTCAGATCTCTTTCACCCTGGCCAGCTTATAAACAAACAAACAAACAAACAAACAAACAAAAAACAGGTCAAGTGTATGATCTGCCATGTGTGGGGAACCATTTACCTTTGGGACAGTCCCATGAATGCCATGGTGCCCATGAAAATCCAAGGCTGGACCAGGAACCAGTGCCTCGGCATGCACATTGAAATCCTCCAGAAGCACAAGACTGGGGGACTGCAAGATGGCAGCAGAGACAAAGACTGTCAGCCTCGGAGGGATAGCGATGGGTCATGGGGAGATCAGTATATCTCCAAACCTCTGATCTGCCCTGATGACAATGTTCCCTCTAAGATTCATGGGTGCATCTGCAGCCAGTGTTGCTGCCCATTTGCCCAACGTGTATGGGGCGGGGATCTCTACCCAGTGCTGGGAGAAAATTAGTGGGAACATTGCCGGGGGGGCAGGCTCCTTCAAAACCCTCTTCTGCAGCCTGACACTTCTAGGTAGCACAGTTTGGCTTTCCTTCATCAGGGACCACCACTTTCATAAATTTTGGGGGATCTATACCTCAGATGCTTCAGCAGAGAAATAGACCCTCAAGCATCCCTCCATGGGGGTGGAATCCAAGACTCTGCCTGGGTCTCAGTTTCCACACATTTCAGACAGAGGACTTCTCAGTGGTAACTGTGGGTCCTCATCTAAGGTGCGGTGGCCTTCTTCAGCTGGGATATCCTAATCAAAAAGTACACAGCCTTCAACCTTGAGAGCTGTGTGCTTCATAGTATTCCAGAGAATTTAGGATTATCCTTATATTATTTTTCATCTGCCTTTTTGGGAGGAACCCAGACTGATCTTGATGTATTGACTGTATTAAAATTCTTTTCAGTCTAGTTGCCAACATGGTCGCATATATTTTATAATCCACATTCAGCAATGAAATCGGTCTGTAGTTTTGGATTTCTTTACCCTCCGTATTTTCCACAAGGAAAGCCATACTCTCTTTGTGAGTCTAGAGAACATGGTAGCTGCTTTGCCAATGCATTTATCCAGCTTGAAATCTAGGGAGACAGTGTCAGAGATCATTGAGCCAAGGTACACAAAGTCATGAACAACCTCCAATTCTTGTGTGGAGATGGTAATAGAGGGAGGTGAGTCCACACCCTGGCCCATGACTTGTGTTTTCTTCAGGGTGATTGTTAATCCAAAGTCTTGGCAGGCCTTGCTAAAGCAATTCATGAGTTATTGGAGGTCTTCAGCAGAGTGGGCAACAACAGCTGCATCATCGGCGAAGAGGAAGTCCCGCATGCATTTCAGCTGGACTTTGGTCTTCACTCTCAATCTAGAGAGATTAAAGAGCTTTCCATCTGATCTAGTCCGGAGATAGACACCTTCTGTTGCAGTTCCAAAGGCCTGCTTCAGCATGACAGCAAAAAAGATCCCAAACAGGGTTGGCGCAAGGACACAGCCCTGTTTCACTCCACTTCGGATGTCAAAGGGATCTGATGTTGAGCCATCAAAAACTACAGTGCCCTTCATTTCCTCATGTAAGGACCTGATGATGTTAAGGAGTCGAGGTGGACATCCAATCTTGGGAAGTATTTTTAAAAGGCCATCCCTGCTAACCAAATCAAAGGCCTTTGTGAGATCTATGAAGGCCACAAAGAGTGGCTGTTGTTGTTCCCTACATTTCTCCTGCAACTGTCTGAGGGAAAATACCATGTCAGTGGTGGATCTATTAGCTCGAAACCCACACTGTGATTCTGGATAGACTCTGTCTACAAGCACCTGGAGTCTCTTCAGCACAACACGGGCAAGCAGCTTCCCTACAACGCTGAGAAGAGAGATGCTGTGGTAGTTATTGCAGTCACCCCTGTCTCCTTTGTTCTTATACAATGTGACGATGTTTGCATCCTTCATGTCCTGTGGTACTCCACCTTCCCTCCAGCAAAGACAAAAGATTTCATACAGCTCGGTGGTGATGATCTCTTTACAGCACTTCAGCAGGGATGTTATCCTTCCCAGGTGCCTTGCCGGAGGCGAGGGAATCCAAGGCCGCTTTTATTTCTGCTAAAGTTGGTTCGCTGTCCAACTCTTCCAAGACAGGCAGGCACTCGATGTTATTTAGTGCCTCTTCAGTTACTACATTCTCTCTGGAATATAGCTCAGAGTAGTGCTGCACCCAGCGTTCCATCTGCTGTGCTCAGTCCTGGATGATCACGCCTGTAGCAGACTTCAAGAGAGCAGATTTCTTCTGTATTGGACCTAAAGCCTGCTTGATACCGTGGTGAATACACAATTGGCTACAGAATCGTACTCAGAGGGTGATGATTAATGGCTCCTTCTCCAACTGAGAGGAAGTAACAAGTGGGGTACCCCAAGGTTCAGTCCTGGGTTCAGTGCTCTTCAACATTTTTATTAATGACCTGGATGAGGGAGTGAAGGAAATGCCTGTCAAATCTGCAGATAACACAAAATTGGGTGGAATAATTAATATCCTGGAAGACAGAAACAAAATTCAAAATGATCTTGATAGGATGGAGCACTGGGCTGAAAACAATAGAATGAAATTCAACAGGGATAAGTGCAAAGTACTCCACCTTGGAAAAAGAAATAAAACACACAGTTACAAGATGGGGGATACCTGGCTCAGCAATACTACAAGCAAGAAGGATCTTGGAATTGTTGTAGATCACAAGCTGAATATGAGCCAAAAGTGTGATGTGGCTCCAAAAAAGGCAAATGCTATTTTAGTCTGCCTTAACAGAACTATAGTTTCCAAATCCCGCAAGATGCTAGTCCCCCTCTATTCAGCACTGGTTAGGTCTCACCTTGAGTATTGTGTCCAGTTCTGGCCACCACACTTCAAGAAGGATGCGGACAAATTGGAACAAGTTCAGAAGAGGGCAACAAGGGTGATCAGGGGAAATTGAAATCAAGACCTATGAGGAAAGACTGAAAGAATTAGGTATGTTTTGTCTTGAAAAAAGAAGACTGAGGGGTGATATGATAACACTTTTCAAATACCTGAAAGGCTGTCATACAGAGGAGGGGCCGGATCTACTCTCAATCATCCCAGAGTGCAGGACATGCAACAATGGGCTGAAGTTGCAGGAAGTCAGATTTCGATTGAATATCAGAAAGAACTTCCTAATTGTTAAAGCAGTAAGACAGTGGAACCAATTACCTCAAGAGGTGGTGAGTGCTCCAACACTGGAGGCATTCAAGAAAATTTAGACAATCACCTGTCAGATATCCTTTGATTTGTATTCCTGCATCGAGCAGAGAGTTGGATGTGATGGCCTTATAGTGCCCCCTTCCAACTTCACTTTTCACTATTTCATGCTGGGCAGGATGATGGTGATCTGGGTGTGGAGGAGCTCTCTGTAGTTCTGTTGTCATGGACAGATCACTACCTGGTGAGGTTTAGATTTATTGGAACTCTTAATCTCTGCAGGGAAGGAGGACCTATTAGGATGTTCTGTCCCAGGAGACTGATGGATCCAAGTGGTTTTCTGATGGCTCTTGGGGAGTTTCCTGTTGCCTCAGCAGGTGATCCTGTCAAAGCTCTGGCTGATCTCTGGAATGGGGAAATGGCCAGGGCTGTGGACACAATCGCTCCTAAGTGTCCTCTCCCACAAAGTAGTGCCAGGCAAGCCCCCTGGTTCACCAGGGAGCTGGCAGTGATGAAACGACTGAGACGGAGACTAGAGCGACAATGGCGGAAAACAGGCTAGAACCTGGGCTAGAGCCCATTTGGAGGCCTATTCTGTGGCAGTGGCTGCAGCGAAGAAAAGGTTCTTTGCTGCTGCCATTGCCTCTGCACAAAGTCACCAAGTGGAATTGTTTCAAGTGGTCAGGGGCTTAGTACATGCCCAACCAAAAGAACAAAATATTGACCACTCTACAACTCCCCGTGAGGAATTTGCACAACACTTTGCAGATAAAGTCGCTTGGATCTGCTCTGACTTGGATGCTGTAATTGATACAGACCCGGTGGATGTAACTTCGGCCCCGGCTTGTCCTGTTTTAATGGATACTTTTCAGTTGGTGCAGCCTGATGGTGAGGCAAGGTTCTTGGAGAGGTGAATGCCACCACATGTGTGCTGGACCCTTGCCCTTCCTGGCTCATAAAAGCAGCCAGAGGAGGAATGGCCAATTGGGTACGGGGAGTGGTAAATGCCTCCTTGCAGCAGGGTAGGATCCCTGCTTGCTTAAAGGAGGCAGTAATAAGACTGCTATTATTTTTTTAGTTTTTAGAGTATATATTTTAATTGTATTTTAATTGTTTTATCTTTTTTACTGTATTTTAATTGTTGTAAGCCGCCCAGAGACCTTTGGGTAGTGTGGGCGGCATATAAGTTAAATAAATAAATAAATAAATAAATAAACTACTGGCCAGTCTCAAACATCCCATTCCTGGGCAAGGTACTGGAGTGTGTGGTGGTTTCTCAGCTCCAGGGATTCCTGGAGGAAGCAGATTATCTAGACCCATTTCAATCTGGTTCCAGGCCTGGCTATGGGACAGAGACAGCTTTGGTCGCCTTGGTGGATGACCTACACTGGGAACTGGACAGGGGGAGTGTGTCCCTGTTGGTTCTGCTGGACCTCTCAGCAGCTTTCTGTACCATCAACCATGGTATCCTTCTGGACCGTCTCTCTGGGATGGGACTCGGAGGCACTGTTTTACAGTGGCTCCAGTCCTTCCTGGAGGGGAGAACTCAGAAGGTGGTGCTGGGTCACTCCTGCTCAATGCCCTGGTCATTGGCCTGTGCTGTTCCTCAGGGTTCTGCTTTGTCACCCATGCTTTTTAACATCTACATGAAACCGCTGGGAGAGGTTATCTGGAGTTTTGGGGTTCGGTGTCACCAGTATGTAGATGACACCCAACTCTATCTCTCCTTTCCACCTAATTCCAGGGAAGCTGTCTTGAATCTAAACCAGTGCTTGGCATCAGTAATGGGCTGGATGAGGGCAAACAAACTGAAACTTAATCCAGACAAGACAGAGGTGCTCCTGGTTAGTCAGAAGGCAGATGAGGGAATAGGGATACTGCCTGTGCTGGATGGGGTTACACTCCCCCTGAAAACTGAGGTCCGCAGCTTGGGTGTACTCCTGGATTCATCCCTAAGCTTGGATGCCCAGGTCTCGGCGGTGGCCAGGAGTGCATTCGCACAGCTAAAGCTGGTGCGCCAACTGCACCCGTTCCTTGAGATGTCGGATTTGGCTACAGTGACACATGCCTTAGTTACATCCCGTTTGGATTACTGTAACGCGCTCTATGTGGGGCTGCCTTTGAAGACGGTTCAGAAACTTCAGCTGGTGCAAAACTCTGCAGCCAGACTACTGACTGGGGCCAGCTACAGGGAGCATATAACGCACCTGTTAACAAGAACTGCACTGGCTACCAGTCCATTTCCGGGCCCAATTCAAAGTGCTGGTTATTACCTATAAAGCCCTATACAGCTTGGGTCCAGGCTACCTGAAGGACCATACGGTATCTCCCTATATGTGCCTTCTCAGCAATTAAGATCAGCAGAGGAGGCCATCGTCTTGGTCCCATTGCCAGCACAAGCACAGCTGATGGGGACACGGGAGAGGGCCTTCTCTGTGGCAGCTCCCAGGCTATGGAACGCTCTCCCTCGGGAGATCACGATGGCCCCTTCCCTTTTATCCTTTCGAAAAAAGCTAAAGACCCATCTCCTCAGGCAGGCTTTTAAGAGTTATAACTGAATCCCTGAACCCCATTTTAGCAGATAATTTTAATCTTTTTCATGTTTTCATGTTTTAATCTTTTAATTTTATTATTATCCATATATTGTTTAATTTGTCTTTTAATATTTAACTTATTGTGTTTTTAATTGTGTGAATTTTAATGTTGTGAGCTGCTTAATAATAATAATATTCTATGATTCTGTAAGATACGGCCCGCACTGTTGAAATCCTATATTGGGTCAAAAAATAGAGTAAACCAAGTGGACAATGGGTTGGACTAAGCGGCATTAGGTAGACATAAAGAGCCAAGGAAAATACTATATGAAAAGATAAACAGATAATATAAACAGTCTGCATATACAAAGGTATAAGAGTTTATGAACAAAAATGTACTATTATTGTAACACATTAGGTATTTTTCTGTTATGCTATTTTGAATGGAATAAAGATTTAAATAATTTAAAATTATAATTATAATTAAAAATACATCACAGAGATAACTCACAACAACATTCTGTACAGGAGTAATCTGGATGGAAACTGAGATATCCTGTTGCATGTTCCACTATATTTAGAAGCTATACGTAGGAGTGCGTAAGACATAGAAGCCAAATGAGTACATAAGACAAGCTTTCTCTGTAGTAGCCCTTACATTGTGGAATTCCCTCCCAACTATGTTTCAACCAATGTCATTTTGGTTGACCTTCCCACAGGCAGTGAAGATGTATTGTTTCATATGGCCTTTGCTGATTAAAACTATTGGTTATTAGAACTGATTTTAATCTGTTCTTTTATTTATTTTCTTGTACATTACTTTGCTAACCTTCGTGAGTAGATCAACATTTTATTTATTTACTTATTTTATTGCACCTTGAAATTTTCCTCGTAAAACCCTAGGTGGCTTACAGAAGGGCTTTTCTCCCAAAAACGTGGCTAGAATCGTAATAAGGTATAGTATTAAAACTCAATTGATCATGTTACCATATTTAAAGAACTGCTGAATTAATACATTCTAAAACAGTGTGAAATGCACATCATTTAACAACAGTTAAAAAGAGAGAGAATCTCCTATTAAAATCCCCTTCCTTAGAACCTGTCCACTTTCCACAAGCCTACCTGAACAGAAGAACCTTTGGATGTTGACAGAAAGACATTGGTGAGGGGCTCAACCTGTCTTCCTGGGGGAGGGAGTTTCACAGAATGGGAGCTGCCACATACAAGGTTAGTGTCCTCACCAGATACAACTGTGAGGACAGTAGGATGGAGAGAAAAGCTTCTAAAGACCTTAAAAGCAGCAAGTTGTGTCCAGATACTCTTAATTCACTAAACAGTCAAATATCTTGGGCTGATACAACTGCAAGAAGAAATAATCGGTAGGTAAGCACCTTGCTCCACACATCAGGTACTCTCCTAAAAATTCTGATCCTCAGCCAAAGCATCCACTTTGTAAAATGGAATTAAGAATCTGGGTTTTGTCCCATAAAATCAGATCCTACCCTTAGATACAACAAGACCAGGCTGGTATGGTTACATCCAATGAGCCAGGTGTTCAGAAATATGCCTAGTTCCTTAAAATAATTTATCCCCAAGTCTGGGGGCCTTAATTCCCAGAATCCCCCAGGCAGCATCTGGCTGGAGGATTCTGGGAGTTAATCCTCTTAAAAAAGAAGCAACATTTCCAAGCTCTGATTAATTCTCCTGCAGTCCACTAAAAATAATCATTTGCAGAGCAATTCATTTCCTCAGGCACACCCTGTGTTTTTGCTAAATTACATCATCTTGTGCATGACTTTCCAAATGAGGGTAAGAAGAAAAGGAGATCCTGGCATTCAAGGCATCCTGGAAACCACATTTAATTCCCCTGGAAGGCTTTATTCCTAATCCCAGATGTTATGAGTTGGTTGGGGTTTGTTTTCTCCATGGTGAGGAAAACACGCAGGCTCAAATGCACTCTTATTTTAATACTATATTCCTCAGTTCCAAGGATAGGGAACATGTGGCCCTCCAGATGTTGCTGGATAGCATGGCTTTCCCGGGGCATCTGTTTCTCACCCTTCCGCCAACATTAGATGCACCTGGATCAGACACATCTTTAGTCTGAGATAGTGGGGCTTATGCTGTTGTAACACTTTTAAGTTCTGTGGGGCTATTTGATTATTATTGATGAATCTTGTAAACACAATTTCACAAAATGAATCTTTTCTTATTTGTATCTATATAACAGACCACATAAGCAATTCTAACAACAAAATGTGCACCCAAGTCCTTGGCAACAGCACTAATACAGGAGTTACATGTAGAATTTGCTAAATTCACATGTCCCTTTCATTTCAAAGTTAGACAAAAATCCAAGGTATCGTCCTCAACTGAGTTGGGTATCAAATAACACAAGAGAATCTTTAAAACCCTAAAACAAAATATCAATACAACTGTATGTAATTCATGAATTCACTATGTAGATTCACCCCTCCAACAAAAACATATTGGAATTATACCTAAACCAGGTGGGCAAGGGCCTTAGCAGTCCAAGTGGCAACAGCAGCTCTGGGCTCTTCAGCTCTCCTACTCTTTCTGATTCAAAAATCTGTTACTCACAACCCTGCTAAAAATATTCCCACCCCTTTAGGCTGGACCAATATTTCATAGGGGTTACACAATATATTTATCAGCTATGATACCTAACTAGAACCTCTGATTTAATGTCAGAGTACCTTGAAATTACTATTGGAAGGGCATCAGTAGTCATTTCTGGGTAACAGGATGCTGGACTAAATCAGAGTTTGTCCTGATTTAATTGGGTTCTTCATATAGGTTTTTAAATGCAAAGCTTGAAAAAGTCCTTATTTTGGACTATGGTTTCTGGCTTGTGGCAATGCTATCTGGATCTTTTTAGGAAGTTTGACCCAAGACTTCTCCAAGTTTCAGTGTTATGTAGTAACTTCTTCTATTCACAGTTCTGGTGAGTTTAGGGTCAGTGGAGTATCCTGTTGTCTTTTCATTTTTTCTAGAAGAGACATTTTCCTCATAATTCATGTGAGCATTTGTATTGTATTATGCTGAAGCACGCCTTTGGAACTGCAACAGAAGGTGTCCATCTCCGGACTAGATCAGATGGAAAGCTCTTTAATCTCTCTAGATTGAGAGCGAAGACCAAAGTCCACCTGAAATGCATGTGGGACTTCCTCTTCCCATTCTACTGAAGACCTCCAACAACTTATGAATCGTTTTAGTAAGGCCTGCCAAGACTTTGGATTAACAATCAGCCTGAAGAAAACACAAGTCATGGGCCAGGGTGTGGACTCACCTCCCTCTATTACCATCTCTACACAAGAATTGGAGGTTGTTCATGACTTAGTGTACCTTGGCTCAACGATCTCTGACACTCTCTCCCTAGATGTCGAGCTGGATAAATGCATTGGCAAAGCAGCTACCATATTCTCTAGATTCACGAAGAGAGTATGGCTTAATAAGAAGCTGATGGCATATACCAACATCCAGGTCTATAGAGCCTGTGTCCTGTGTACACTCCTGTACTGCAGTGAGTCCTGGACCCTTTGTGCACTGCAGGAGAGGAAGCTGAACACGTTCCATATGCGTTGTCTCCGAGTCCGACACATTTTTGGTATCACCTGGCAGGACAAAGTTCCAAATAGAGTAGTCCTAGAACAAGCTGGAATTTTTAGCATGTATACATTACTGAAACAGCGACGTCTACATTGGCTCGGGCATGTCGTGAGAATGGCCGGTCGGATTCCAAAATATCTCCTGTATGGAGAATTAATGCAGGGAAATTGCCCCAGAGGGAGACCACAGTTGCGATACAAGGATATCTGCAAGTGGGATCTGAAGGCCTTAGGAATGGACCAGATGGGAAACTTTGACATCCGAGAGTTCAGCCTGGAGGCAGGCGGTGCAGCATGGCCTCTCCCAATTTGAAGAGACACTTGTCCAGCAGGCTGAGGCAAAGAAGCAGTCCCGAAACCAGCAAAATCAGGGAGCTGGACAGGGGACAGATTGTATTTGTCTTCAGTGTGGAAGGGATTGTCACTCTCGAATCGGCCTTCTCAGCCACACCAGATGTTGTTCCAAGACCTCTATTCAGAGCACATTACCATAGTCTCTCGAGACTGAAGGATGCCTACAAAAATTTGTATTAGATAAAGGATTTATCTGAGAACATTACAGCCAACAGAACATGCCAAGTGTTAAACAAGCAAACATTATGGACAAGTAGCAAATTTTCTTACATGTATGTTCTGTACTTGGGTATTACTATTTTTATATTTCATACTCAGACTTCACTGTGTGGATAAACGGTGGGCTACAGATTGGTCTGCTGCTGAAAGCAAAGGACAAGATGGTAGCTGCCTCCATTACATACATGGAAGCCATCTGGATTGGCTGCTGAACTGTTCTTTAATAATGTGACAGTCTTCTCTACTCCTCCTCAGAGCAACAGGTCTAGTGGAGAAAAAAAGAAGTTTTGAGAAGCTGAGACTGCTGTTCTTCAAAAGAGAGGTATAGCTGGTGGGAGGAGTTGCCAGTGCAGATCTCCCCAGCATTGGCTTCTTGCAGTGCTTACCTCAGTCTGTCCCACAGTAGGTCTGGCAACAGTGGCATGAGAAACCAAAGAGGTCAATTAGATTGTGCTTTTTCCTCTCTCACACACACACACATACACCACTTTTAATCTCAAATTCTTTCAGTCAAGATGGTTGGATAGCTCAGCGAGTTAGGTACCTGGCTGTGGAGCCAGACGTTGGGAGTTCCAATTCCTCACTGCACCTCCTGGGAGAAAAGCCAGCCTGTGTAGCCTTGGGCAAAATGCTCAGTCCCAGTGCACCTTCTGAAGAAGGAAATGATAAACCAATTCTGAGTTCTCTGTAGCAGAAAAGGGCCTCCATAAGTCAAAACTGACTTGATGGCATGTAGTTAATTCATTCTTAAAATGTCAGGGCTATTAGACCATCTTCCCACCCAAACCCTGTTATTTAGGGGGGGAAATGGAATGACACATCAGTGTCACATCAGTTCAGCCCTAATTTTAAAATAAAGCTACGTTAACCCCAGATTTCCGATTCTCAACTATATCAACCTTCTCCTCCGTTCATATGCTTCATCCAGTTTTAGGAACACTATACACTATACTATTATAGTATACATATTATAGTATACATACGTATAAATGGATGTCCTTGTACAACTCCGAATATACTTAATGTGGAAAAGAAGTTACGAGATAGGCCAATCTCCCTTAAAGGCTGTTAGTGAAATACTTGAAATCATTCATGCTTGGTTATCACCTCCTCAGAGGTCACATCAGATCTTAAACAGTATTTGCTTTTGAGATTTGCCTGAAGTACTTTGGATTTCAGATGAGGAGAGGGAGGGAGAGAGAGTGGCAAAATCCTCACTTTTTGGTCATTGATTTTTTCAAATCACTGATAAAGCATTGGCTTTTAAACTCCTAATCCTATTGCAGGAATCTTAAACCAAGATGGAAAAATCATGATAATAGGGCTTCTGATGTTTGCATGTTTGATCAGTGGCAATCTTGTTATTTGTGGAAGAACAGGCCTGTGCTTGCTTGCATTCTAACTGCTGTGGGTGCATTATATGGACATATGCTGTCTTTCTACAAGTATGCAAAAATGGTCCAAATCAGGGAGTTTGGGTGTTTCTGGAGCAACCACGAATCCTTCATATTAAATTTGGCACTTGTGGAGTTTAAAAAGTTAAAATAAGAGAGATGTGAGAGAAGAGACAAGTGTGGAAAGAGAAACAAAAGAAAAGGTTGAGTTGGCATCAATGGAGAAAGAGAATATTTGCTTTAGAAATTAACCTTTCCTGCCTCTCCTACTGCAAGGTCACTGTTTACATAATCTAAGATTCATTTCTTCCACCATCCAACTTCTTGTTGGGTCTGACTTAAGTTGCACCTCTGACTCAACTTGGACTCAACTCAGATTTTTTTTTGGAAGACCCGGACTTGACTCATGACTTAGACCCATTTTTCTGAGTTGTGGAAAGTTGCTCCCAGGTCTTCATCAAATAAGAGGGCCTTGAAAACACAACTCAGAAAAATGGGTTGAAGTCACGAGTTAAGTCTTAGTCTTTAAAGAAAAAAAAGAAGGTAGCAACAGGGAGGGAAACTCAACAGGGGCCTCTTTCCAAGATGGCCACCTTGGCTTCTTGTGAGATTGAGCATGCTTTCTCTGGCAAGATCGAGCTCCTTTCCTCCTCTTGCAAGATCTAAGGATGTAAGCTTTGCTGTGACAGAGCTTTGAGGGTGAAAAGCCCACCTCCCTCCTCCTCCTTCGTTGGGGTAAAGTAGGTCCTTTGGACTCCTCTGGAGGGATAAAAGAAAGGGGAGGTTGGGGCTGGTTGGGAGGAGGACATGTAACTTTAAAGTTTTTTATTTTAAAAACTCTTTTAAAATTAAAAGCTTATTTAAAGCTTTTAAATATGGACTTGGGACTCGGACTTAAGGCTTGGGACCCAAAGGTTTGGACTCAGACTTGGGACTCAGACCCAAAGACTTGCCAACATCCCTGACCTTTAGTGTGCACCCCTTGAAGCCACAGATGTGGTGGGAGGGGGCTGTAGCACTGCTAACTTCATATCTGGCAAAAAAAAATGAAGGAGAAAGAGAGGAGAATGAGAAGGAATGGAAAATGTAGTCACAGGACTGAAAGGTTCCTTCCACCTTTTTAAATTTCTCTGGATAAAGCTATTTGCTACTCAGCAAGATGAGAGAAAGGGGGCTGAGAATGGGAATAGGAATAGGGAGAGGTGAAATTCCAGATGGTGTGAAGGAAAAGCAGGATCCCTGTATTTAAAACAAAAAGAAACCAAAGAGGACCTTGCCCATTGCCTTTGTAAAGTGCCTCATTCAATCCCTTCTGTGTGGGTGCCTTAGGAAGCCTCTCTAGTCACTGGTGAGGTGAGGAATTTCTCCTGGCACCTGGAGGGGAAAGTGTATCTGTGTAGGGTGGGGGGATAAAACAGCACAAATGCTTCACGGACTGCCACAATCCTATTCAGAAGCTTTTTTGTCCTGGCTAACCTCATCCCCCAAACTCTTGAGGCTGGTACAGTTGTAATTTGCTACAACCTGACCTTGTTCCTCTTTTCCCATTCACAGGAATGTTTTTTTTCCAGAGATCCAGAAACACATTGATGTCACTGTTCTAATCCATGAACAGTGTTTGTTGCATGCTTCACAACTGAAGTGATATAATATTGCCATCTAAATGGAGTCCCTCATAAGACTACTGCACCCAATATTTAGATTCTTGGCTTAATGCAAAGTAGCTTTCCAAAATCATACAACATAATATACCAAACCATCATATTTCTCATCTCAACCCTTTTCACACTGTATTTGGCATGCTTCACTGAGCTGTGTCATCTTCAAAAGAGGCATGATCAATCCCAGCTATAGGACACTGAGGCAGATGGGGAGTTCAATGGCCAAGCTGGTAGCACCCTCACAGAAGCTCAAGAGAGAAGGCCACAGGCCAGTCCTGCCAGGGAGGACTCAGAGGATGAAGCATGCCTGGCAGATAGCTATTTGTCTAAAGGAGCAAAACCAGCTCCAACTTTTAGAGACTAATAGTGGTGCAAGGTCAAACGGTCACCTGATAACTAATGCAAAACAGCTGGATGATTAGGAGAGAGCTATACATTCTGCTCTCACTATTGACTTGAATGCTGAAGACAACACTCTTAAATGACCCATGCCATGGTTTATGCCATTTCTGCCTACCTTGACTCCTTGGAACTGCTTGCAATCTGGACTGACTTCTATCTGCTCCTTAATGACAAGGTGAATAGCTTACTGGGTGGAACTTTCAGCCGGAACCTTTGAATTGTGGAGAACATCTCCACACAGGAAATGGACTGGCCTTGGCAATGCAGCCTCCTGTACTTGCTGCCTGTCAGCCTCACAGCATTTCCCCAAATGCACAGAAATTCTTTGTAACTGATGGTCATCATTTCCTCCATGAAAACAAATGTGATGTAGGTGAATGCAATGTGTTCTTTGGGAGTGCAGACAGATACTTTTCAGAGCTTAAACAGATTCTTTACTGGCTACACTGGATGGTGTATTTTGGTAGCTGTAGTCCAAATGGGAATTTGTCCAAGTGTGAATGGACTTGCTGCTATGCCTTTGTCCTAGTCATGATGACGGCACACAGAAGCAAGGTCGGTGCTGCCTGCCACACCAAGAGGCCTGTCAGGTGAATTGGCAGGAGGTGGGAAGACAAAGGGAAGGATGGTCACAGGCTAGAGAGGGAAGTAGGCAGAGGCCATTAGAGAGACACCCTGATGGTAGAGAAATGAGGAAAGGCTGAGGATATCTAGGAGTCACATAAGAAAGGCCTTGGGACTCCAGGACATTGGGTGGCAGACCCCTCCCCTCAGCCCAGCAAGAAGAGGCCAGTGCCCACTCACTGGTTTCAGGCCTCCTGCAACGGTGGCTGGTACTATCTATATGACCACTGGCAGGACCAACCCAAACAAATACCTACCTGAACTGCAGCTGCACCCAGTCAGTGTTTGCCTGAACAGAGGAGTCCCTCCTAGGAAAACTTACAGAAGGGGCAGCTCTAACCCCACACGTATATACAGCCCTCATGGTCCTGCTCCCAAAGGCACTCAGTCCAGCAAGGGGTCTAACCTTCTGGGAGCTTATGATGAAGAGAGAGTGCAACCCATGAAGAGAGAGTGCAACCCTTGGGCAATACAAGACAGGGGAAGATTGGGCTGCTGAGTCTGGATACAACTGGTGGGAAGGAAAGAGGCAGTGATGGTCAGAGTGGTCAGCGGACCAATTGGGCGGGATATAAATACAATTAATAATAATAATAATAATAATAATAATAATAATAATAATAATAATAATAATAATAATAATAATAATAATAATAATAATAATAATAATAATAATGCCATAGTAAACTGCATCTGAGCATGTCCAATCCAGTTTTCTGTTCTTCTACTCATGCAGGAGTGTGTATGGTTATGATGGAAGGGACAGAGAGTCACACAAAGTAATTTTATACCATGGACCTGATGGTCTTAAGAGAGGGTGGGTGACAACTTCAATAATAATTAGGTGCCACCAAATCAATTCCAATTTATGGCAATGCTTTCTGTGGTATTCTAGGGATAGAGGACTTAGAAATGGTTTCCCTTTTCTTTCTTCTGGTGTGTGTGTGCTTTGATGCCATGCAGCTTGCTAAAGGCCACACAGGCTGGCTTTTCTCCTGTAAGATGCAGAAGGGAATCCAGCTCCTGACCCCTGACTCCACAACCAAGGTGCTCCATTGCATTGATCGATCCAGTCAGTCGCGGCATTTTGTGTTACTTCAGCTGTGAAATGCACAACAGAACTGTATCTCCTACCTAACAACCATCAGAGTAGACCTTTGGTCTAGATGGGTGGGGTAGAAATCCAATAAAATAAAATAAATAAATAATAAATCTTTCCATGCTCCACAGCTGCTTCTACCTTTTTGATCTGTGAGACCAACAAAATCACTTGTCAGCCCTGGTTTTAAAGAAAAAGGATGGGCAAAGCAAGTCTGAGCATGTGCAGAATCACTTGCTAAAGGCACTGATATCCTGGGGGGGGGGGGGTGAAAGTTTTTTGAGTTCTCATAACAGCAACAGCAGCAAAATGCAGTTTGGATCTGCTGTCCCGATGTCCTTAGGAAGGAGGTATACCTTCTTGTGAAAACAAAATCACATATTTTTAAAGTAAAAATAAACAAACCAAACATGCAGTATTGGGGGAGTGATTCCCAGTATCCCTTACCACCTGTTCTCTCAAGCAGTTCAACAACAACAGCAACATAACTTGCCAGCCTCCAAAAGCCCATGGGAACATCAGGTAGAGAAGGTGTCAGAAAATGACAAAGTCAACTTCTTATGGGATTTCCGGATCCGCACAGACAGACACCTTGAACACAACACACCAGACAGAGTAGTAATAGAACAAAGAAATGTCTGGGTCATTGACATTGCAATTCCAGGGGATGCCAGAGTTGAAAATA
The DNA here is from genome assembly GCA_037013535.1 of Intellagama lesueurii. Lineage (NCBI taxonomy): Eukaryota > Metazoa > Chordata > Lepidosauria > Squamata > Agamidae > Intellagama > Intellagama lesueurii. The sequence goes on from JBAJHW010000012.1 coordinate 11,752,819, forward strand.
AATAAAGAATTGCAAAAACTAACAAAGTACAGAGATCTGGCAATTGAAACATCACGCTTATGGATGAAACACACTTCAGTGGTCCCCATAGTCATTGGGGCTTTGGGAACAATATCAAGAAATTTCCCACAGTGCTAGAAGCAGTTGCAGATCTCAGAAACAACACCATCAGAGCTACAAAAAACAGCAATATTAGGAATAGCATACATACTGCGCTGATATTTAATAGATACTTAGGTTTTTGGTTAAAACTTGTATCTGTTATATAATACCAGTCAATGTTTTTTATAATTTTGATTGACTGTGTCTGGTATTTTTGAATAATATTATTATTATAATTTAGAACTGCAGAGCTGGAAGGGCCCATATGGATCATTGAAACGAGCCCCTGTCAAGGAGGCACAGTGGGAAATTGAACTTCTAACCTCTGGTTCTGCAGCCATTTGCCTAAACCACTGAGCTATCCTGCAGTCTAATCAAGTGGTGGGGATGCCCCTCTGAATATTATTTATGTATTTATTTATTATTTTATTTATTACATTTATAGCCCGCCCATCTAGTCATATAGACTACTCTGGGCGGGTAACAACATATCATGTAACAATTTAACAATTTAAAATCATAACAATATATTACTAAATAAACAAAGATCCAAGATGGGAGAAAACACAAAATAACAAAAGTTCAGACGGTGGGTGGAGGGAAGTCTTGCTTAAACAGCCAGGTTTTCAGTTGGCATTTAAAGATGCCCAGCGACGGGGCCATGCGAATCTCAGGAGGGAGGCTGTTTCAAAGACGAGGAGCCACTGCCGAGAAGGCCCGGTTTCTTGTTTTTTCCTTCCGGGCCTCCCTCGGCGTTAGGCTCCTCAGCCTCACCTCCTGGCTAGATCGGGTGATACGGGTAGATCTAGGTGGGAGAAGGCGTTCCGTCAGGTAACGAGGCCCTAAACCGTTTAGGGCTTTATACGTAAGCATTAAAACTTTGAAATCTACGCGGAACCGAACGGGCAGCCAATGCAAGGCGGCCAGAGTGGGAGTAATATGTTGATGTTTCCTTACCCCACTGAGAAGTCTGGCCGCCGCATTCTGCACCATCTGGAGTTTCTGCATAGATCTCAAAGGCAGCCCCACGTAGAGAGCATTACAGTGGTCTAATCTCGAGATTACAAGCGCATGGACCAAAGTGGTGAGCGACCCAACATCTAGATAGGGACGCAGCTGGGCTATCCGCCAGAGATGGAAATAAGCGGTGCGGACCACTGACGCTACCTGGGATTCCATGGCAAGCACCTGGTCCAGATAGACCCCCAAGCTGCGCACCTCACTCTTCGCGGTGAGAGTCACCCCCCCAAAAGAGAGGGAGTTTCCCAAACCGCTGATGGTAGGCCCCCCCCCCGACCCTCAGGACCTCCGTCTTGTCCGGGTTCAGCCTCAGCCCATTTTCCTGCATCCATTGCAATACAGACCCCAGGCAGCGCTGCAGGGACAGAACGGCATCCACTGTAGTTGGAAAAAAGGAGATGTAGAGCTGCATGTCATCGGCATATTGATGGCACGATGCTCCACACCCCCTGATAACCTCGCCCAGCGGCCTCATATAGATGTTAAACAGCATTGGAGAGATGGTCGAACCCTGCGGAACCCCACAATTGAGGCTCCACGGGGCCGACTCATGCTCCCCAAGCTGAACTCTCTGAGGACGGTCCCCCAGGAAGGACCGGAGCCAGGCCAACGCCTGACCACCGATTCCCAACTTGGAGACCCTCCTCAGGAGGATACCGTGGTCGACGGTATCAAAGGCGGCTGAGATATCGAGGAGGACCAACAGAGAAGTTTTTCCCCTGTCAGCCTCCCTCAAGAGGTCATCTAACAGGGCGACCAATGCCGTTTCTGTACCATGGCGCGGCCTGAAGCCCGACTGGAACGGATCCAGGGCATTTGTTTCATCCAAGTGTGCCTGAAGCTGATCGGCCACCACCCTCTCGACCACTTTACTCATGAAAGAAACATTGGCGACGGGCCTATAATTGCCAATATCGTCTGTCGCCAAATTAAGTTTCTTTCGAATGGGCCTAATGAGTGTCTCCTTGAGGGCAGGGGGAAACCTGCCCTCCTGGAGAGACCCATTAATTATTGCTGTAGCCCATTCAGTTGTTATAGGCCTGGCTGCTTTGATTAGCCAGGCCGGGCAAGGGTCAAGGGAGGAGGTGGTGGCCTGACAGCAAACTAGCGCCTTGTCCACAATGTCAGGCGTCACAGGTTGAAAGTGGTCAAAACTCACCGGGCAAGGTGGAGCGCTAGACATCTCTGCTCGATCCACTGTAACCAAAAAAGGAGAAAGCTCCCGGCGGATGGCCTCCACTTTAGTTTTAAAAAATGCTGCAAATTGGTCAGGGGAGATGCTAGGAGGAGGCCCTTCGCCCCGACCAATTCCGGATAGGTCGCGAACTATACAGAAAATTTCCGCCTGCTGATTTGAAGCCTCGCTTATCCGGTTAGTGAGGTGAGCTCGACTAGCAGCCCTTATCTTAGCCAGATAAAGGTTAGTCGCGGCCCTAACAGCTTCTTTATTATACTCCGTCGGTTTCCTTCTCCATTTGCTCTCTAGCCTTCTCCTAGTTTGCTTCATTGCTCGTAGCTCCTGGTTATACCAGGGCGCTGGATGAGCTCTGCATTGGAGAGGGCGTTTAGGAGCGATCGTGTCTACAGCCCTAGTGGTGGCCGTAGCCCAACCATCCACCAGAGCCTCGACAGGAGCACCAACCAGATCTGCCGGTATCCCTCTCATGGTATCCTGGAATCCTATAGGATCCAGTAACCTTCGAGGGCGGACCATTAAAATAGGTCCATGCTCCCTGCGAGGTGGGAGGGCCATTAAGAGGTTACATTTTATTAGGTGGTGATCCGACCATGACAAGGGAACCGACACAAGGTCGGTCACCATCAGATCACGCTCGCTCCAGTTGGTGGAAAAAAACAGGTCTAGGATATGGCCACCCACGTGGGTGGGGCTGTTAAAATGTTGGGACATGTTCAAGGAAGCCATGGTTTCCAGGAACTCAAGAGCTGGACCAGATACCTCAGCCTCCTCATGGATGTTGAAATCCCCCAAGACTAAAAGCCTTGGGGATTCCAACAGAGCCGCGGAGACGAAGCTCACCAGCTCTGGTAGGGAGATGGCTGGGTCGCGGGGAGCACGGTAACCCAGCAAAATCCCAATACCATCCCTAGCCCCTATCGACATGTGGAGGGCCTCCAAACCCGGCTTCACCACCTCGGAGCGCCTAGTAACCTCTAGGGTGTTTTTATATATAATGGCTACCCCCCCCCCGTCCCTCCAGTCTACCCTGATGCTGGATCGCATAGCCGGGAGGACAGGCGAGGGCAAGGGGTGGACCCCCCTCCCCGCCAAACCAGGTTTCGGTTATGCATGCCAGGTCTGCATCCTCTTCCAGAATAAGATCGTAAATAATCTGGACTTTATTGGATACAGACCTGGCATTCAACAGCACCAGTTTTAGAGTGGAGGGTCGGCTAATCTGGTTACCTCCGTCCTGACAGTTGGTCAGGGTCCCAGAACAGTGAACAGCTTTCAAGCATCTGCTCACCGTTCTTCTGACACGAGTAGGGGCCCTACTCGTAAATAGAGCTTTTGCCTCTCTCACTGTTGTTAGGGCTAATCAAAAGCTTGGAAAAAGTCCTTACTGGCTAGAGGATTCTGGGATTTGAAGTCTAACAAAACAATAAAGCCTGACTCCTTTTTCTGCCCATTGCAGTGGAATTCTGTTGCTCTCTATTCTTGCAAATGTGAGCATTTTACTCCTTTGGTGTCCAGTCATAATTTAAGAAAGTTGCTTTTTTGATGGATGTGACTAAGATGATCTTTGAATGGAACAATGCACAGAGCAAATCCCTACAAAATAGCTGCCTTGTATCTGGTCTTCTGGGAGCTGCTCCTCAGAGACTTGACACATGGATGGATTACTCATTCACTGAATCTGCCTTCCATCAGCAAGGTTCATTTTCTGGTCCCTGTCAAACACACCACTGGAATTCCAAAACAGGGCCATGTACCAGATTCTACCAACACCCAAATTATTAATGAGCAAACTATTGACCGAATCAGCCTGATTCAAACTGATAGCAAAGAAAAAGGCAAAAGCAAAGTGTACTGTATACTGCCCCATAGTGCTAGAACACTCTCAGGGTAGTTTACAGCATAACTATGCAAAGAATGCAAGCTGGGTATTCAGTTTGCCTACTTCAGAAGGATGGAAGGCTGAGTTGAACCTCAAGGCAGCTACCTGGGATTGAATTTGGGTTCTGAGCAGAGTTCTGGCTGTGAGGTCTGGATTGAAGTGGAACAGTCAGATTCCATTCTGAGGTGAACCAAAATGAACTGGTAAATCAATTCAGATCCAAATTAGATGGGGCACAAATTACTGTGGAGTTTGAAAAAAGAACCCACAGATAGATCTTGAAAGAGCCTAAGCGCCTGAGCTGTCTAAAATCTGACATATCTCTCTTCTTTAGAGTCTATCATGTCTCCAGTGTACATCAATGCAGAAATAATTTTTTTAAGAATGCAAACAATAGTGTTTTTAAATATTTGTGTTTTACAATTTAATTAGTCAGTTTTTAATAGATTATGGATTTTAAATATTTTTGTACACTGCCTTGGGTCAATCTTACGACTGCTGGTCTTCTGACCATGCAGCACAGAGGCTTCTGCGGTTTAACCCGCAGCACCACCATGTCCCTCTCAGGACGTGAAGGTTTTAATTACCCTTTAATGTGGAAAGTGTGATGGTGTTGGTGTGGGTGTGGGACAGGTGGAAGTAGGGCAGTGCTCCTGGCAAGTGGAAGCCCCTCCCCCCCCCAAAGCTTGCTGATTGGTGCTACACCATCTCCATTCCTATACACAACAGTTTGGAGCAAACTCCAGTAAGCCCTGTGTTCTTTTGGGTCGAAGCAACAGAAGGTGGCTAGAAGAAAGGTGTGCTAAAGCACTGTTTGCAAAAAGCTGTTTCTTATCTACATACAGTCCTTGAACTATGGATATGAAGAATTCAATCCTGGCTCTTTTTTCTGCAGATTATTTGCTCTGCTGAGTGACAGTTCCTTTGGTGCTGTTCAGGAGCCCTGTGGGCAGAAGGCAGGATGGCATTCTTCTTTCATTTACCAAAGCCTGTTGTTGGCCAAGAAAGATCTGTTTACTAGTTCACTGACAGATGGTCCACATAGGAAGTCCATATGCCCATTAATCTATAGTCACTATATAGGCCAGTGCCAGCCTCCAACAGCCAGACTTGATTTTATCAATAAACATCTAATATTTTTGCTTTTGATGACTTTCTTTGCCTTTTTGAAGATGAGCTATAAAGCAAGCCCATTAGAAATGTCCTTCTGCCTGAAATAAATAGGTGTGTTCATGGGACTGGGAATAGACAGAGAGTAGCATCATTTCCCATTAATTCTGCCAACCAGTACATATGTTAACTGGGAGAGGAGGAATCTGTGCAATTGACTCATATTAATGCCAATTAACGTCCCATTAACAAATCAACTCAATTTACAGAATGACTGTAGGGCAGATGAAGACAGTAGTTGGTCTTTGGCATGACTCTCCACCCGGCAATGTTGGCTGGTGGGGGGAGGAAGACCATGTGAGTGTCATTTTGATAGAAGCTGTATAAACAGTATACTTTATAAAATTCAAGGGCTGCAAACCTTTGGCACTCCAGATGTTTTGGACTACAAGTCCCACAGTCCTTTATGTTTGGAAACACAGTCAGAGTTGTAGAAAATGTTTGCTATCCCAAACCATAGATTTACTTGATGGGATTTTTCATTTAATGTGAACCCAGAGGGTTCACCAGGTAAAAACATGGATATTCTGTTCTACTATATACTCCATTCTATTATCTCAGCATCCTTTGACTGAGGGGGCTGAGGAAAAGCTGTTCCTTAAAAATCTGTTGTTTTTATGTGCTGTCAAATCATTTCCAAATTATGGTGATACAAGTTGTTAGGTCTTTAAGAAGAAATGTTGTAATTAGCAATTGGTTAGTACAGGTGGAGTTAATTAGTCACTGCATACGTGACTAGTAGAACACAGCATGTGAAATAAGCTACCCTGAAGTAAACCACTAATTTGATTGGTTGAAAGAAGTATAAATTAAAGGACTAGCTAATGTGTTCTTTACAGTTCTTATTTTACTGTCATGGTTAAGTTCTGTCCATTTGACTGCTGAATGTTTAAGTTCCTGTGAGGACTATGTAAATTTTTTAGATTAGGCATCCTTCAGTCTCGAGAGACTATGGTAATGTGCTCTGAATGGAGGACATGGAACAGCGTCTAGTGTGGCTGAGAAGGCCAATTCGAGAGTGACAATCCCTTCCACACTGAAGACAAATACAGTCTGTCCCCTGTCCAGCTCCCTGATTTTGCTGGTTTCGGGACTGCCTCTTTGCCTCGGCCTGCTGGACAAGTGCCTCTTCAAATTGGGAGAGGCCATGCTGCACCGCCTGCCTCCAGGCTGAACTCTCAGATGTCAAAGTTTCCCATCTGTTGAGGTCCATTCCTAAGGCCTTCAGATCCCGCTTGCAGATATCCTTGTATCGCAGCTGTGGTCTCCCTCTGGGGCGATTTCCCTGCACTAATTCTCCATACAGGAGAACTTTTGGAATCTGACCATCAGCCATTCTCACGATAAACAAATATGTAAGTTTGTATAGCACGTAAATATATTTTTTGCATCTATTCCTGCTGTCTGTGTGTGATGTACTGCGCTGAAGATTCTGGTCCAAGTCTTCATAAGGAGAAAGCTTCTGCTGACTCTTTAAGGCTAACACTAGTAGGGTTTTTGAGGTATGTGAGATGTTTACACCTGCCACCTTCTGGCGAGTTTCCATGGCCAAGCAGGGATTTGAACCCTATCCTCCTGAGTCTCCCAGTCTGACACACCACCCTGGCTCTCACCAATTTTTAAAAATGAGGCGTATATATGTGCATAGCTAGAAAATTTCCCAGGTATGTAAAAAACAAAGGGCGGTTATTCTTCAAGAATTAAAACTCCCAGAGGCTCCTCCTCCAACCAATTGTCTTTTACTTTTCTGAGCACAGATAAAGAACAATCCCTTACTTCTGAGATGCCATATTCCAAAGTGATCAGTACTTGGTCACTTGAGTTAAATATTGCATGGAACAATCAGGATCCATTAAAATAAATTCCATGGTAGCGTTTGTGACAATCACCTCCTTGAGGCACCTATGTTTTGTGCCCTCACAAAGGTTCCAGTCGTTTTCCTTTCACTGCCACCAGTGGATTACCTCCATCCACAAAATAAATGACGTTTGATCAGACACTTGTATGGTGAATGCAAACAAAACTTATTTATTAAAGTGAAGTCAATTTAATAATCACAGAAGTTCTTCATATGTACATACTATTCTCTTGCCATATAATTTCCACCTTCTCTATCTATTTATCTTAACCAGTCTCTAACTCAATATCTATCTCTTCTGCCTCTGACTCTGACCAACTCACTCTCTCTCCTGACTGACTCTTGACTGACTAACTCCTCCTCTCAGGCTCCGCCTTTTAACTTCTCTCTCGGCTCCGCCTCTCCACCACATTTGCATAGAACATGAATAATACATGACTTATACCTAACAAAGGGTGAACGCTACAGCGTTAGAAATGAGTGCTCCATTTGGTGGCTCTAACCAGCTGTTCCAAGTAGTGAGTGGAGTGTTTCACAGATGACAGCAAGAGCATCCCATAACCAGAGCATTTTATTGCTGTATAGGAAAGAGCTGGTACTGGAGAGTGAGAAAGTGGGAAGGAAAGCCATGCAGTTTTCATTACTAATTCCCTCTCTAGCATATGTTTTAGAGAATAAATTATAAAATATTAGGGGATTGAGCAGGGCAATTATCTCTTCTTTCTCCCCTTTCCCTTCCCACTGAAACCGACTCAGCTGACACATAAATACTTGGTAAACCTTGGGAATTTCACAGGTCTTTGTCTAATATATTCTGCAAACATATATATTTTTAAATACCTAGGGACTCTTCCTAGGATAAGGCCTTGATTTGCCTCAGATACACAGTCAGCCACGTATGCCTGTTATTAGCGGGGTTCTATTCAAACTCAGTTTGCCCGGCAATCTTTGGCCATAAACTTTTGGAACATTCATTTATAAATTTCTGCACTGCTCATGAGTTACTGGAGTATGCCTGAAGAATGGATTTATAATCCATGACAGCTTGCATTAAATGCTTGCTTTTTTAGTGTATTTTTTAGTGTATAAAGGTATCACATTTTTCCACATTTGTATTGTGTAATACAGCTTCCTTTGAGCTTTTTTAGCATCATAGAATCATAGAGTTGTGGAGCTGAAAGGGACCCTAATGGTCAATGAGCCCAGCTTCCTGACAAAGCAGGAAATCCACAGCTAAATCATCTGTGACAGGTGGCTATCCAACCTCTGTTTGAAAAACTCCAGTGAAGGAAAGTTTACCATCCTTCAAGATAGTCCATTCCATTGACAAACACACCTTACTGTCAGGAGGTTTTCCCTAATATTTAAGCAAAATCTCTTTTCTCATAATTGGAATTCTGAGAAGGAATTCTGTTTCTGCCGTCTGGAGCACCAGAAGACAAGTTTGCTCCATCTTCATAGAATCATAGAATAGTGAAGTTGGAAGGGGCCTATAAGGCCATCACATCCAGCCCCCTGCTTGATGCAGGAATACAAATCAAAGGGTATCTGCCATCTAAGTCTTTCTTGAATGCCTCCACAGTTGGAGCATTCACCACCTCTCATGGTCATTGATTCCATTGCCATCCTGCTCTTAACAGTTAGCAAGTTTTTCCTCATATTCAGTTGAAATCTGGCTTCCTTTAACTTGAGCCCATTGTTGTGTGTCCTGCACTCTGGGATGATCGAGAACAGATCCTGCCCCTCCTCTGTATGACAGCCTTTCAAATATTTGAAAAGTGCTATCATATCACCCCTCAGAGAAAAGAAGAAAAGTCTTCTTTTCTCAAGGCTAAACATGCCCAATTCTTTCAGCCTTTCCTCATAAGGCTTGGTTTCCAGGCCCCTGATCATCCTTGTCACCCTCCTCTGAACTTGTTCCAATTTGTCCGCATCCTTCTTGAACTGTGGTGTCCAAAACTGGACACAATACTCAAGGTGAGGCTAACCAGTGCTGAATAGAGGGGAACTAGCACCTTGTGGGATTTGGAAAATATAGTTCTGTTAAGGCAGACTAAAATAATATTTCCCTTTTTTTGGAGCCACATCACACTTCTGGCTCATATTCAGCTTGTGATCTACAACAATTCCAAGATCCTTCTTGCTTGTAGTATTGCTGAGCCAGGTATCCCCCATCTTGTAACTGTGCATTTGTTTTTTCCCCCAAGGTGCAGTATTTTGCACTTATCCCTGTTGAATTTCATTTTGTTGTTTTCAGCCCAGTGCTCCAGCCTATCAAGATCATTTTGGATTTTGTTTCTGTCTTCCAGGATATTAGCTATCCCACCCAATTTTGTGTCATCCAGAAATTTGACAAGCATTTCCTCCACTCCCTCATCCAAGTCATTAACAAAAATGTTGAAGAGGACCCAGGACTGAACTCTGGGGTACTCCACTTGTTACCTCCTCTCAGTCATTTGGCTTTCGAGGCACGATCTGAGTCTCTTTTACTCCGTGGTTTGCAAAGTCCAAGTCTATCACCTTCCTGTTGTAGTAAGGTGTGCCGTGGACTGGTCCGGTCGTTACTGCCTCCTTCAGCTGGACACATGACTGCTGGCACTCAGGGGTCCCTCTGATGATCACTGGCTCCTTCTTCTGCGTTCTCTTCCGTCGACTGGAGGTCATCGGCCACTCGGTTGTCCACTGGACGTCCTCTGCTTGTCGTTGGTTAGTGACATCTGCTTTAAGTCTGGCTCGGGGCTTCACTTGCTCAGCTGGGGAAAGGGTAGGCAGTTCCCTCTCCTCCTCCCGAACATCTCTGGATGCGTCCCTCTATAAGAAGTCAGGGCTTACGCCGCCCAGAGTAGTCAGTTGACTAGATGGGCGGGGTATAAATTTAATAAATAAATAAAAACTAAATAAATAAATAAATAAATAAAGTGGGTGTACTGGTGGCTGGTTCAAAGCAACCTACCAAACTGATTTCCTCCTTCTGCTCCTGAGCCAAACTATTTTTATTTGGATTCTTTAGAAGCATAAGATCAGCTTCTGGATGATAATTAGGCTGACTTCCAAAGAGACTTTTTCCCTCCAGGCTTCCCTCTGCTACTGTATCCAATTTTGCTGCAGTGGGTGATTCCTGGCCCCCTTGTGAGCGTGTAAGTACAAAAGCACTCTTAACATGCTCTATCAGATGTAAACCCTCTCTATATGTCAGGTCTTTATCAGTCATAGACCTCTCTGGGTGTTCAGGGGTCAGTGGAATGGGATTCTCTCTAACTTCTGTAGTACAATCATTCAAAGTACTATCTTCCATCTGTTCCTCAATACAGGAAGGATCATTAAGGGTTTTCAAAATAACCTGATCAGCCATTTTCGTTACCTCATGGTTCTTCTCTAACATGGGGCATCCCTGGATAGATTCAGAGGTTAGGGAATCCATTTTTCCTTCAGGGATTGTTAACTGCTCTCTCAGGGAACCTGTTACTTCAAAAGCACTCTGCACATGCTTAGTGAGATCTAGCCCAATTAAACAAGGTGCAGGAATTTGATCAGAAATTGCCATGTCCCAATTTCCGATCCAATCTCTATAGTTTATTTTCACTTTAGCCATGGGTAAAATCACTGGAGTAGAACTTATTCCCTTGATGGTAACAATCTGGTTTGGGAGAATTTGTTCTTTAGGAATCACTTCAGGATGACACAGGGTTATGTTAGAACAAGTATCAACCACTCCTACATAAGACTTTCCATTAATAAGAATACTCTCACCAGGGTTATGTATTAAAATATCTTCTGCCTTTACTAGAAAACACTGAACGACCTTGGCTAGTGGCAGATCAGAATTCTCTGTTGTGCTAATTGCCATGGAGACAGAACCACCATTGTTACAACTTCCCTCTGTGGCTTCGACAGTTTTCAAACAGTAAACCTTTTTGGTCTGACTATCATCTTTACCAATTTTATTCTTGTTTTTCATACAATTGAATTGTAAATGACCAAACTTCCCGCAGTTATAACACTGTTTAAAAGTCCTTCTCTCACTCTGAGGAGATCTGTTCAACTTTAACTTTTCTTCAGGGTTCATTTGGGTCTGAGAACTAGGCCGTGCTAATTTAGGTGAAGTACTACCCTGGCCTTCTTTTCCTGTTGTTTTGCTGAGGTAATTTTTATTAAAGGGTTTCTTATTGTTGTCCCAGTTCTGCTTGTTAAATTTTACCTCAGAGAACTTGTAGTCTCGAATCTCCCCAATGTAATCCGCTGTTTCACCTGCTTCTAATAGATTTTAGGATTTTTGTCCTTAACTAAATAACGCAATTCCCCAAGCAAAATAGAATAAAATTGTTCCAACCCAATCACATTTTTCATCTGCTCAAGAGAAGTGACATTTTCACGTTCCATCCATTTCTCCAAACATTGCAGCAGTTTATCCCCTATCTGGGAATAAGATTCTTCAGGCTTTTTGGTCAGGGGACGAAATTTTCACCTCAGGTGTTCTGCATTGATACCAAATCTAGAATACACCATTTTTCTATAGGCTTCAAAATCTCTAGCCTGTTCTAGGGGCATCTGAGAATACAACTCAGCTAAATCTCCACTTATTTGGGATCTCAAAACCATCATCCTTTCATCATCCTTAACATTAAAGTCCCAGCATGCCCTCTCAAATGAAATCAGGAAAGATTCAGGGCAATCTCCTTTCCTATATTGGGGAAATTTCTTTAGATCGATCTTTGAGAGATTTCCCTCATTAGTGCTGTTATTATTGTTGTTACTATTATTGTTTTGAGCAGCCAATTCTAATCTTTTCATTTCCATTTGAAATTCCATTTGTCTTTTTTCTTGCTCAAATGCCATTTGTCTGACCTCTTGCTCAGCTTTAAGTTCCTGAGCTTTCTCTTCAGCCCTAGCTTTTCCTCTAATTTCTAATTCTTTTAGTCTGGCCTCTTGCTCAGCCTTGAGCTGTAGTTCCTTAAGCCTGAATTCCTGTTCCAATTTCCATTTTTCAAAACCTTGGGAGCTTAGAACACCTTCTCTCCCTGAGGCACCCTCAAGGGTCGCCTCCTGCATTGGAGCTAAAGGGTCTCCATTTCCCTCCACTTCCTGAGGTAAACTTTGTGCCTCTTGAGGATCAATTAACTCCATTCTTAGCTTTCTAATTCTTTTGGTTGGCATAAGTATGTGTACTTCTTTGTTAAGAGCTGGTTTCTATTGCAGAGTTAGTCAGGCCTCTTTTTAAAACACACTTTTTTAATGTTGTTTGCTTTTCCCAGTTTTTCTTCTGGGGTACTATGTAGCTCTCACTTGGCAGCTAAAGATGGCTACACTTTTTCTGGCACCATGCCAGCCACGATATTTCTTGGTCTGAGACAACCTTCTTGCCTCCAGACACAAAACAAATTCTATTTTTCCAAGCCTCTGCTTTTTAAGTTCCTTTCACCTCAGATCTGTTCTGACCCTGGCTTCTGCTTTTATCCACAAGCGCTCCCTGAACTCTCAGAGCCTTGGATTTTAAGATAGCCCACTGGGTCTGTTCAAATCCTGAGGTAACCTCAAAAGGAATTTTCCTTTCAGAGTCGTTCCCTATCTTAGTCCCCCCTCAGATCTGGGTTTAGAAGCCCCGCCACTAAGCTTTACCACTAAAGCTCTAGCAGGTAACCTACTTCTTTACCACAGACCTCTGACTAAAAGGTACCCTTGACTCAAAGAAAATTCACTTTTTATTCTGGCTTGACTGGATTCTTTCGCATCCCACCGCTGGACACCAATTGTGACGATCACCTCTATGAAGCTACGTTTTGTGCCCTCACAAAGGTTCCAGTCTTTGTTTCCCTCACTGCCACCAGTGGATTACCTCTATCCACAATATAAAAGACGTTTGTCCAAACACTTGTTTGGTAAATGCAAACAGAACTTATTTATTGAAGTGCAGCAAAGTTAATAATAATCACAGATGTTCTTCAGATGTTCATTGTACACAAGCAATTCATTCACAGGTCTCTCTATACATACTTTCTTCTTGCCATATAATTAATTACCTTCTCTATCTAATTATCTTAACCAGTCTCTAACTCAATCTCTATCTCTTCTGCCTCTGACTAACTCACTCTCACTCTCACTCTCTCTTGACTGACTCTTGACTGACTGACTCCTCCTCTCAGGCTCCGCCTTTTAACCTCTCTCTCAGCTCCGCCTCTCTACCACATTAGCATAGACATGAATAATACATGACTTATTTTGCATAACAAGGGGTGAAAGCTACAGATGCCAATAAACTGGAACATGTTCAGAGGAGGGCAATGAGAATGATCAGGGACTGGAAAGCAAGTGTTCCAACACTGGAGGCATTCAAGACAAAATTAGACAATCATCTGCCATATATACTTTGATTTTGAGCAGGTAGTTGGACTCTATGGCCTTATAGGTCATTTCCAATTCCATTATTCTATGATTCTATATACATTCATAGTGATGTGTGGGTGATACATTTATATATACGTAGTTATGTTAGGGGTATCATTATAAGCTATGGTGTCAGAGGTACAGTAACTGAAATGCAAACAGTATAGATATTGACAATTCTCTTAACAGCATTAAGAAACAGTAGTCAGGCAGGAACACATACATTCTTGCTTTAGTAAGCTGATTAACACAGACTGACATTCTGTTGTAAGTCACAGCTAGACTAGGAGCATTGAATCAGTGGTGATATGGTGAGTCAACACCTATGTAAGTTCTGTTGATTCAGTAGGGCTATTCTAGTTACAACTTACCACTGAATTTCAGCCACAGTGTGATAAAAAATCTGTTCAAGCCACAAATGATGGAACAGAACTTGCTGCTGAATTTTCATTCTGCTATTTTGCATTAAAAGTCTCTTTTTGTAATATCTTGGGTTTTATAGTTATCTCACATTGTGGGCCCCACCAACCCTACCTGGGTCAATGGGTGCCCCCCCCTCCATCCCCTAAACTATGGTCTCAACATCAGATGATTCAAAGAGGGGTTTGTTAAAACTTGGACAGAGGTTTCATCACTGACTCATTCTCACAACTGGTCAACTCCAGGACTGGTTACTGTCACTAGCACTGGTTCAGTCTTGGGTTGTTCCACACCCCAAGTTAACGGCACTGGGGTATGAGAATCTCTAGTCCTGCTCACCGAGGAGCACCATGCTCTGCTGAAACTGAAGGCCGAGAGAAGCAAGGGTCTATACACCTGCAGTGGGGGCAGGGAACTTGGCGCACTTGGGGCCTTGACGGTGGACAGGTCTGGGTCAGCAGTTGCAGCTGCTGTTGTTGGAGTCAGTACTGGTGTTCTTTCTGATGTTTCCTTCTGCAGCATCAGGGTTGGCTCCCCTGGACCCAACTGAGGCTGCTGTTCAGGACCTGGTTTCTGTCAGTTTCCCCCCAGTAGTGTAGGTGTGGCAGGGTTTGCAGATACTGATTTTTGTCCCTCTCTCATGTGCATCTGCACTGGGACCTTTGCCCAGGGTTCCTCCTTTATAATGCAGTCCCATTCCTCTTTTGGTTCTGAGTTTTCCTCCATGTCTTCCTCTATGATATACACTTCCCTGACCTCTTCCTGGGCATCTCCGTAGGCGCCTTGTCTGAGGATACCTTTTCCTTCATAACCTTTCCCCCCTCCAACGTGCTCTTTACCTCCCCTAGGGTGGCTTTATATTGTCACCTATAACTAGATCTCTTCTCCCCTTCTCCTTCCAGAGGTCTATCTGTGCCTTCCCAACCACCTTCGCTAACTGGCAATTCCTCCACAGTCTCACCTAGCAGCGCCTCCATTTGGATTTGCTTTCCCTGGCCCTTGCCTCCCCCATCTCTGTTTCTGCTGGTATTTCTATTCTACCGCTCTCCCTGGGCCTGGACTGGGGCTGGATGGCCTGCCAAGGGTCCCCTCACCGGTGTCCCCCTCACACATATATACTTGAAATTTATAACTTGAGCCCTAGGAATCACAGAGAGATTAATTACTATGATGGGGAGACACGACTGGCCCCTGAGTGACTAAAATCTGCTCTCCCAAAAGATGGGGGTTGGCCTTTGCTTCATTACAAACTATTATCTGCTTTCTTGTGTCACCTTGTGGAAGATGAATCTATGTCTTTATGACTAAAAAAAATAACAATAATGGGTGAGAGCTTCCAAATACTACATTTGACAGTTCCTCAGCTTAATCCAGGATCTGACAAGCAGGATATTACAGGTAGAGATACACAGGGAGGCTGAGCCAGCCACAGAACTTAGAAACAATAATTTCTTTTTATCTTCAGGACATGTTTACAAAGATTAGGAAGCTTCGCTTTATTGCACACAGCTGCCTTGCAAAACAAACAGGAAAGAAATGAAGGAACTTAATGGAACTTCTTGAAAACTCTAATGCCTCAAAGTAATTTGAGTCAACCATCCATCAGAAGCACTGAAGAGACATCTCTATTTGGCACAACATGTCATTAGAGACAAAAACAAAACACTGATAATAGAAAATAAAACACAAAAAGTCTTCTGGTCATTTTTTTTTAAAAAAAATCTGTCTGGCACCTGAGGCTTAAATTAAGTGATGACTGAGGCCTGGAATCCTGTTTTTCAAGGCTAAGGTTCAGCTGTGAAGAAGTCAAAATAAAAACAGAGTACTTCTGAGCAGATTTAGAATACCATTTCTTTGCTATAGAGCAGGGGTCTCCAAACTATGGCCCGCAGGCCACATCTGGCCCGCCTTGTTGTTTTACCCAGCCCGGTCCGGTATGCTGGGGGTCTGTGGTTGTGAAAGGGCCAGTCTCACCGCCACATGGCTCGGCGAAGACAAAAGAAGACCACAGCAGAAACCCACCATTAACAAGGACCAGGGGGGAGAGAAGGAAGCAGAGGAATAGCAAGGTGTCCCTCTGTGTGTGTGTGTTTTCTCTAAGGGGGGAGTCGCCTACCTGGACAGTCCCCTTCCTTCCCAAGGGGCCTCCCCCTAGTTGCACTGGGGGCTCACTGATCCCCTTTGCCTTCCCTCCCTCCCTCCTCCTTCCCCTCCCTCCCTTCCGAGCCCGGTTGGAGGTGGCCAAGATGGTGGCCAGGGAGCTGCTGAGGCTGCCAGGGAGCATGGGCCAGTACCACCATCCTCACCACCTCCTCCTTCTCCTGTGCCACCGCCCCCTTTTCCTGCCACTTCGTCTGGGGGGGGGGCTTCCTGCCTTTTTCTCCTCAGGTGAGGGGAAACGGGGGGGAGGAGGAGGGAAAGGTAGGCGGGCGAAGGGGGAGGGGAGTGCAACCCCCCAGCTCAAGGTCACGGGTCGGTCACGGCTGCTTCTCCCCCTCCTTCTTAATTAAAAAAACTAATTAGTTAAGGAGGGTCCTGCCTTTTCTGCCTATGTATTTCTAAGCAGACAAGCAGATATAAGCAGTAGATAGATAGGCAGAGAAATACAGTAGTCTTAACAACTTTGCATGTAACTCTCTCTGTGTGTGCGTGTGTATAAATAAGTTACATATAGTACATATGGACAGATAGACAAGATCACATAGGGTATCTATCTATCTATCTATCTATCTATCTATCTATCTATCTATCTATCTATCTATCTATCTATCTATCTATCTATCTATCTATCTATCTATCTATCTGGTTTTATTGTTTTTAAATTTATAAACCGCCCAGAGTAGACCTTTGGTCTAGATGGGTGGGATAGAAATCCAATCAATCAATCAATCAATCAATCAATCAATCAATCAATCAATCAATCAATCAATCAATCAATCAAATCTATCTATCTATCTATCTATCTATCTATCTATCTATCTATCTATCCTGTATATGTCAGGGAATTTTTTTAACACTTGATAACTGTTGAGTGGCCTTGAAATATTATGCCCAAGAGTTATGCCCAGAAAAAGCAAATCTTTTCAAAACATTGAGTCTTGCACCAAATACTGTTGCTCGAAGAATTAAAGCTATAGGAGACAATGTAGTTCATCAAATTGTGGACAAAGCAAGAAGTTTTCTGTTCTACTCTCTTGCACTTGATAAATCAACTTATGTGTGTGATGTGTCTTTGGCCCTCGAAAATGTGTAAAATATATGATGTGGCCCTCATACTGAAAAGTTTGGAGACTCCCTGCTATAGAGCAAGGGAGGGGAAATCTCTTCCAGCCAGAAGGCTGCATTTGGATTTGAAGAAGTAATGTATTCCATTGGTTGAATGGGCTGAATACAGAAGTGTGGAGCTACGAATATCATGGGAGTTTAGCTTAAAGTTCTTAGGGTCAGTACCTGATCCTTAGGAGAGGCATCTCAGACTTTTAGAATGGAAACAGGAATTGTACAAAATCTTGCAAACCACCAAACAACGGTGTTATGGGCAAGGAAGTATGGCCACCTGGAGAAGCCTAAAGAGTCAGATTGGGCCCTCAGGTATGCTGCTGAATTGGGCCACAGGGGCTAAGGTTTGCCACCCTAGCCACAAAAGGTCCCTACAACAGGTCAGCCCAAAGTTCTCAGTGGGGATTGATTTGAAGCAGTAGAGTTTCCTGGAAGGACAGAGACTCACCCAATAAAGTAAAGACATCAGACTGTATATAATCATAACAGGGAAGACAAGGCAGAATCTATTAGGACTTTGGACAGATCACTCTGGCAGGTGCTGGCTGGAGCTCCCTTGGCAGGTCACAACTGTTGTCTCAGCAAAATGCAGAGCACTTTTGAAGGCTAGCTGGATATTGTTAACCCATCTCTCTGTATTTCTGAATGGATCATTGTCTGATTATGTGGCTGCTGGTTCCTAGGTGTTGGCCAGATCAAATGGAATCCCAGTATACAAAAAGATACTCACAAGCAAAATTTTCTACTCAACATGGAAAGTTGTGGGGGATAACTAATACAGGAGCCTGATACTCTGGACAAAGACGGAAGTAATAGACCTGCTCCTGCACACATACATTGGGAACATATGTCTAAAGTTTCTTACAATTATGGGTTTAGGGAAATTGATTTGCCAGTCAGAAAACATAGCTTCCAAAAGGGTTGCTGTCTCAAGGACTGGTCATTTTAGAAAATCCCAATTCATATTCCAACACAAAATGGTCCTCTACCTTTTTTCTTCACAGCAGTTTTTCATCTCTCAGCCGCTGTTCAAACCCTCCATCTTAGTTTTCTTCTTTCTAAAGCTACCAAAGCTACTTCTTGAAAATACATTTCAACTTCTGACTGCTGGAAGTGGTTGGTATTTCCCATTTTGCAGCACTTTTAAATCTAGATTTTCATCAAGCACCTCTAAGATGAATGGTTGGATTCACCTATGCTAGAAAGGTCTGGTAAAACCCTTGTAGTTTAGAAATCCTTGCCTGCCAATGTCAAGGATACAAATTTATGTAGATTCTTCTGAGAAATCAGACTCTTCTCTGAATCCTGATGTTTTAAGGTGGATGATAGTCATGGTTGAGACAAAAGATGTTTGAGGTGCTCTGAGCACTTTGCTGACACAAATTAAAGCCACTCACAACTGTATTTTATCTATGTTTGATATGCCTCCAATATTGCTTTTATGGCCCCAGTGAGATATGAAAAATGTGCACATGTTATTGTGGATGAGGGAAGATTTAGCTATGCTGCTGTTAATATTTTTTTAAAACAAGTGAATACATATAGGGCTGGGTGAAATGTTTTCAGGAAAAGATGTATTTGAGTGATCGTTCAAGATATTTGTGGGCTCTCCACCTCTCCGAGAGTCAGGGAGAGATTCCTGACCCACAGATCACCTGTGGATTTGGGCATTGGCACTGGAGATGCAAAAGACCCTAGAGGCCACAGGTATTAAGATGGTCAACCTGAGATTTAAGGAGGAGAGTGAGGCAGACGAGGAGGACTGTTGGGCTGATGCCGTGGACTGCTGGAGTGCTCGATGGCCGGCTTAGAGACCATATGCTGCTGGGATCCCAATATTGGACAATGAGCGGAGTTTCTGGTTCCATCCAAAGAAGCTGCCCGAGTTTGCCAAAAAGAGGCCAGGTGCCAAGAGGCCCAGAGGCATGAGAACCAGAGGCAGGTATTCCGCCAGCAGAGGAAGCAGCAGGGGCAAATAGGCTGCAGCAGAGACCTCCTGGCCAGCCTACCTGCAGCCAGTTGGGTGGTACTCCTCCTGCACCTCCTTCTTCTGCATTGTGCTGCACTGGAGAGCATAGCCAGATCTAGGTAGAGTTTGGCTGTGCCTTTTGAAAGGATTACCAAACCTACAGGATGGCTGCTGGTGGTGAAGACTATAGAGGCATAGCATGGGAATGAGCCTATGCTACATGTCTCTAGGGACAGCTGACAGTATGTATACAGCCCCCCTGTTGCAGTACTCCATGTCTGGCACACCTGAGAGGGCTTGTAGAACTGGGAGAGGAGGCAGGGCTCCTCCCAGTAAAAGACTAGAATGGGGTTTCTCTTCCCTGAAAGACTTTGGGACTGAAGTCAACTTCCTGGCGCCCTAAAGTTCTTAAGTTTTGTTGTTGACCCTTTAAGGAGTTCCATTGCTCTAATAAAGAGCTTGTTTCAGCAAGTACTCATTGTGTTATTATGCAGAGGGCTATGGAGGGTGCTCGCAATATTTCTTCCAAGACCACCTCCACCCCCATCATAACTGGTTTGTGCTTTATCACTTGCTACTTACTGCCATCTGGGTCACTGTTTCAGTACTATATTTGTCCTGCTGCAGCTTCCTTTTCACAAGCTTATCCTAGCCAATCAGAAATAACATAATGAATAGGGTGGTTCACAGTGCCAAATCATTTTTAACATCATGACAGTGTCAACTGGCAAATTAAGCCAAAAGGTTCCTATATCGCAGCAACCTCACTCTGAACACGCTGTTGGAAGAAACATAACTGCCATTATAACTGTTGAAAACATCTAGATGTCTGCCATTGCAGTCATCACAGTAACTTCCCAAGTACAATGATAATTAAAAATATCTACCTTTTCTTACCTTGAAAAGGGGCTTATCTATAGATGAAATCCCATTGTTTAGGTTTTATTGTTGTTTTAAGTTGCACTATAGTTGTTGTTTAGTCGTTAAGTCGTGTCCGACTCTTCGTGACCCCATGGACCAGAGCACGCCAGGCCCTCCTGTCTTCCACTGCCTCCTGGAGTTTGGTTGGTAGCTTCGATGATACTGTCCAACCATCTCGTCCTCTGTAGTCCCCTTCTCCTATTGCCTTCACACTTTCCCAACATCAGGGTCTTTTCTAGGGAGTCTTCTCTTCTCATGAGATGGCCAAAGTATTGGAGCCTCAGCTTCAGGATCTGTCCTTCCAGTGAGCGCTCAGGGTTGATTTCCTTCAAAATGGATAGGTTTGTTCTCTTTGCAGTCCAGGGGACTCTCAAGAGTCTCCTCCAGCACCACAATTCAAAAGCATCAATTCTTCGGCGGTCAGCCTTCTTTATGGTCCAGCTCTCACTTCCATATATCACTACTGGAAAAACTATAGCTTTGACTATGCAGACCTTTGTCAGCAAGGTGATGTCTCTGCTTTTTAAGATGCTGTCTAGGTTTGTCATCGCTTTCCTCCCAAGAAGCAGGCGTCTTTTAATTTCATGGCTGCTGTCACCATCTGCAGTGATCATGGAGCCCAAGAAAGTAAAATCTGTCACTACCTCCAGATCTTCCCCTTCTATTTGCCAGGAGGTGATGGGACCAGTGGCCATGATCTTAGTTTTTTTGATGTTGAGCTTCAGACCATTTTTTGCGCTCTCCTCTTTCACCCTCATTAAGAGGTTCTTTAATTCCTCCTCACTTTCTGCCATCAGAGTGGTATCATCTGCATATCTGAGGTTGTTGATATTTCTTCCAGCAATCTTAATTCCGTCTTGGGATTCCTCCAGTCCAGCCTTTCGCATGACGTAGTCTGCATATAAGTTAAATAAGCAGGTAGCCAATATACAGCCTTGTCGTATACTCCTTTCCCAATTTTGAACCAATCAGTTGTTCCATATCCAGTTCTAACTGTTGCTTCCTGTCCCACATATAGATTTCTCAGGAGATAGATAAGGTGGTCAGGCACTCCCATTTCTTTAAGAACTTGTCATAGTTTGCTGTGGTCCACACAGTCAAAGGCGTTTGTGTAGTCAGTGAAGCAGAAGTAGATTTTTTCTGGAACTCTCTGGCTTTCTCCATAATCCAGCGCATGTTAGCAATTTGGTCTCTAGTTCCTCTGCCCCTTCGAAATCCAGCTTGTACTTCTGGGAGTTCTCGGTCCACATACTGCTGAAGCCTGCCTTGGAGGATTTTGAGCATAACCTTGCTAGCGTGTGAAATGAGTGCAATTGTACGGTAGTTGGAGCATTCTTTGGCACTGCCCTTCTTTGGGATTGGGATGTAGAGTGATCTTTTCCAATCCTCTGGCCACTGCTGAGTTTTCCAAACTTGCTGGCATATTGAGTGTAGCACCTTAACAGCGTCATCTTTTAAGATTTTAAATAGTTCGACTGGAATGCCATCACCTCCACTGGCCTTGTTGTTAGCCATGCTTTCTAAGGCCCACTTGACTTCACTCTCCAGGATGTCTGGCTCAAGGTCAGCAACCACACTATCTGGGTTGTCCGGGACATCCAGATCTTTCTGGTATAATTCCTCTGTGTATTCTTGCCACCTGTTCTTAATGTCTTCTGCTTCTATAAGGTCCCTACCATTTTTGTCCTTTATCATGTCCATTTTTGCACAAAAGGTTCCTTTAATATCTCCAATTTTCTTGAAGAGATCTCTGGTTTTTCCCTTTCTATTCTTTTCCTCTATTTCTTTGCACTGTTCATTTAAGAAGGCCCTCTTGTCTCTCCTTGCTATTCTTTGGAAGTCTGCATTCAATTTTCTGTAACTTTCCCTATCTCCCTTGCATTTTGTCTCCCTTCTCTTCTCTGCTATTTGTAAGGCCTCGTTGGACAGCCACTTTGCTTTCTTGCATTTCCTTTTCTTTGGGATGGATTTTGTTGCTGCTTCCTGTACAATGTTACGAGCCTCCATCCATAGTTCTTCAGGCACTCTGTCCACCAAATCGAGTTCCTTAAATCTGTTCTTCACTTCCACTGTGTATTCATAAGGGATTTGGTTTAGATTATACCTGACTAGCCCAGTGGTTTTTCCTACTTTCTTCAGTTTAAGCTTGACTTTTGCTATAAGAAGCTGATGATCAGAGCCACAATCAGCTCCAGGTCTTGTTTTTGCTGATTGTATAGAGCTTCTCCATCTTTGGCTGCAGAGAATATAATCAATCTGATTTCGGTATTGCCCATCTGGTGATGTCCATGTGTAGAGTCGCCTCTTGTGTTGTTGGAAAAGAGTGTTTGTGATGACCAGCTTGTTCTCTTGACAAAACTCTATTAGCCTTTGCCCTGCTTCGTTTTGAACTCCAAGGCCAAACGTACCTGTTGTTCCTTTTGTCTTTTGACTCCCTACTTTAGCATTCCAATCCCCTATAACGAAAATAACATCTTTCTTTGGTGTCAGTTCTAGAAGGTGTTGGAAGTCTTCATAGAATTGGTCAATCTTGGCCTCTTCAGCATCGGTGGCTGGTGCATAAACATGGATTCCTGTGATGTTGAAAGCTCTGCCTTGGATTCGTATTGAAATCATTCTGTCATTTCAGCCTATTGTAACTAAGCTAAAATAAAAGTAACTGAGTTGAAAGTATATTCTCCTTGTGCCTCATTCACCCATAATATCTATGATGTCTTTCTGTACTGTGTATTCTTGTGGAAAATGCACCCCCAACTTATTACTTGACCCAGAAGTCAGAAATGAAATGTCAGCTGCTTTCCTGGGTCAAATAGCAGGATTTGGGGGAGGAAGGGTTTAATCAGAAATTTCATGCCCAAAGAGCAAACTCTTGCATCTCTTATTCCATGCTCCCAATTCATATCAAGATTGCTTATAGCTGCCTTTAAAAAAACAAATGAACAATTAAAAATATACATTCATGTGTTTAACATATCAGAAGAGTAACTCTTTGTGGTTTGCAGAGTTTTGCCGTGTGAATTCTCTAAACCATTCTCTAAATCTTGTTATCAAAAAGCTCACCCCAAGTTTGTGTTTTATTGTTATCTGAAAACCCTAATTTTTTAACAGAAATTTCATCTAGATTTTCAACAAAATTTAGCTAGTGACTGAAAAATATCCTGCAACAGAAAATATTTCTCACATTCTGTCCATTTCTACTCAGAATGGTTTTCATACATGGTTCTGTTCTCTCAATAAATTTTTAAAAGCTTGTTAGAGAGAGTTCTGCTTTTTGTTTTGCATCTAGTGTGTTTTGAAAAAGCCCTTCAATTAAGGGGTTCTGAACATTACTTCTTGCACAGCTTGTTAAAACACATATTCCAACAAATGTACATTAATTGATTTGCCAAAGGAAAACAGCACTCAGCTTAGAATCTGTCATTCGGCCTCCTGGCTTGATTATAGAATTAGAATGGCTTCTTTTTTTAAAGAAAGAAATTTCTTTTGTAGGTTTTGTGCAATGAGCTGCTTAAATTGTTGCACTGATCATTCCATATTAGTTGATTTCATGATTTGTTGCTGAGGTTCAAAACATTGTGCTAATCTTTCTGAAACTATAGCAGATGGGGCCGAGAAGCAGAAAACTTTGGAACAGATCTAGCCCCACAGCTAGCTCCAAGATCAAAGGAGAATAGCTGCTCTATAGCTATGTCAGCATAGTAACCATGTGGCATATCCTTGCCACATGGTGTGTGTGTGCACGCGTGATCCAGCCTTTCCCACCAGGCTGTCTGCCCAAGCCTTGTGCACCCCAGTGGACTTCATGGAAACCCCGATGACAGGGCAGTTGGAGGGCACCAGGGGTGAGAGCAAAGCCCCAGGTGGGAAGAGGGTGGTAGCAGCTGATGAGCCACACCTGCAGGATGGGGTGGAGGCTGGGCCAAGCCGGAGGGACCCGGGCTTACAGCAGGAAGAGGAGGAAGGATCTGTGCCCATCTTCTGTGCCATCAGGGAAGACTAGCCACTAGAAATCCAGAACTCCTGGACTGGGAAAAAGGTAGCATCCTGATAAAAGCTGAGGATGCAGGGGAGATGAGCTCTGGGGCAGCTCTGATAATGCCCTAGAAACAGATGGAGCAAAAAGGAATAACTTCAGCAGAGCCACGGTGAACTTGGGGGCATGGGAGCCTGTAACAGTCTGGCATTACTGGCCCTCTTTAAATGGCATCAGATGGCTCAGGTCAATGTGGAAAACTAGACCCAGCAATGGACTGTAGACTGTACCAGTCCAGTGATGGGAACCTGGGCCTGGGTGAGGATTCTAGCTGACAAATAATGAGTCTCTGCTGCAATTCTCAGGGACACCCCCTGGCTGTGTGCGCTTGAGAATCCCATAGGGATTCATTAATTGCTGGCTAGAAGTGAGTGAATGTAATGACATTTGCCTTTTGCTTATGTAACAAAACCACAGGATTGCAGCCAATTTGTTATGTGGAGTGGCTCACAGAACAGAGAGGACCACGTTATACTTGCCTGCCATAAAGGAGCCTCTTTGAGAGGAAAAAAAGGTGCAACTGTGACATCTGAATCTACAGGGGTTCAAACACAGACTTTTAGGAACTGAGCAGGCAAAGTCTGGATGGATACACAACAATATCAGTTTCTATTTCTCCCACATCTGGCTTTTTTTAAAAAAAAATCAAGTTCATTCTATCCATATTATTGAAAATATTGCAAACCTAGAAATTCTTATAACAAAGCAAGTGAAAATGAAATTGCCATTTATCCTTAAATCAGGGCTTGAAAGTATTTCACTGAGAAGTCACCTCCCTTGGCAGTAGTTGCTGAAAGGGGACTCAGCAGGAAACAAAGGCTACTGCTGTTGTGTTTTGCTTGAAGTGGAGGTACTGATAGCTTATTGGAGAATAGGATGTTGGACTCAAGGATCAACTGGTGCACTCTAGCAGGGCTGCTCTTCTGATGTTCTTTCCTGCCAAGGGATGGATCCATAAACCAGGGAAGACAAGTACAGCTCTCCAGATGCTGTTGGACAACAATTCTCAGCTAGAGCATCCCATTTCTTTAGATTCAGTGCCAAAACCTGCCCCCCCCCCCCATTGTCACAGAACCAGGGCAAGAACAGATACAAAATGGCTTTTGGGCCAGTGACTGTGAATCTGGGCCAGCTGATTGCAGGATGAGTGCAATCTGCATAAATTGGCCTAGAATCTAGGTAAAACTCTGCTTAATCAAGTAACATGGCAACCAACGTTCCTTCTAAGCTGTGTGCACACATGCGTGGATTGGGGCTTCACAGCCAAGCCAGTGTTGCAGTCCATTTGCTTCTGGTCGCAGCCCAGCGCTCCAGAAAATTAGAGGGAATGTTAATGGCAACCCAAAACTAATTAACCCCCCCCCCCCCCAAAGAAAACAACTAACCATCTCCACAAGATCTACAGCACATACAATGCATGCAGATTTTTGCAGACTCTCTACTGGTGAAGGCAATTTGAGAAGACTCACCACCAGATCACAGATAAGCTTTTTTTGGCGGCAGGCTCTCTATTACTCCTACAGAGGCTTGTGCAATAAGAAGGTTCAAAAGTCATAATGCTGGTGCTTTTCTCCTTATCTTGCTTCAGATTTATTTAAATTATTTATTTATTTCAAATATTTTTACCCCAAACATTTTATTTTCTCCTTCAAAGGATGCAGCTGCAAGAGATGGTACAATAGACCCAACAACATGCTTTCTCTGGCTCTTTTCCAAGACTCCTGTCCTCTCTCTTGGTTGGTGTCCTTTTCTGGGGGGTTGTTTGTTTGTTTGATTTACTGAACTTGCTCAAGTGTAACAAAAAAAATATCCCCATATCTTTGTGTTCAGACAGCGAGCCCTAGTGCCATTTGGAAATGAGTGACTTTTAAAGGAGCCCACACATGAAAGGCTACTTCCCTACCTGGAGGAGCATAATAATTCCCTGAAACATTAGCCAGCCCCCTAAGACTTGGCCACCCTACCTATTCTTCCTAATCATTGGCTATCCTGGTGGGTGGGGAGGCAGAATGATGGGAGTTTGACAACATATGTCTGACAACATATGGAGGGCCTTCATTTTGCCAGAAGTGGATAAAATTTTAGGCATGTGACATTCAGTTGTTTTGGACTCCAAACCTAGAATTCTTTATTTGGGGAGTTCCCCCTGCCAAACCCACACCCACAGACACTTAAATATGACCTTGTACAGGCCAAGCTGCAGCCTAGCTTCCTGTTAGAAAAGGAAGGTGCCCCACTGATGTCTGGGACCAAGGCACCTTCCTTTTCTAACAGGAAGCTAGGCTAGAGCTCAGTCCATCTTAGGCCACAAAGTCTTCCAGCCCTGCCTTTCTCCAATGTAGGTTTCTGTGGGTGTTGGTTTGGCAGGTGGAACTCCCCAAATAGAGAATTCTAGGTTTGAAATTCAAAAACCCAAACCAAAAATGAATGGCCCATAGAATATACTTGCTCTGAGAAGAATGCATTTTTCCTGCAAGTGAAGGGAATTCCTTTTTTGATCTATATATCAAGATGACCTATTTTTAACAGGGAGGTGCATCTTCATCTAACTGACAAACCAAAGGTCTCTGCTGAGCCTTGGCAAGTTATAGCTCAGCTGAAGCTCTCCCTTGACCTCCTTTCTGATCTCTTCTTCTGAACTATATTTAGGCCTCTCATAATAAAGATCACCAAATCCATGTATCTACATTCAGTGTTACTTCCACATGTATTCATCCTTAAGTCTATTCAGTTTCATTTCTACATTAATATCTTGGGGTGGGGGTTGGGAAGAGAACCCTGCAAAAATGACATCTAAATGCATCCTTTAAATCACATAATTCCATTCTTGGATTATACCTTGTGGAAAATGAAGTTTAGCCAGTTCCAACTGCTAAAATACAAATGCCCTCATGTTTCAGGGCCTTTCTAGGACCCAGGATGGTTGTGGACTGCTTACCTCAAAACCTTATCCTATTCTTGGCTCCCTATCCATCGGAAGGGGGAGCCCTGTGGATAATGGGCAGGGGAATACAAAGTTAGATTTTTACTTCAGGCGTGCGGGGGGGGGGGTGTTTCTCTCCTTCCCTTGTGAGGTATCCTGTTCCACACTGGGTGAGACAATCATGGGTCCTGGCTAGTAAAGTCCCAGACCTCAGAAAGGGTAAAACAGAAGAAGCAGGTGCTCCAGAGCTCACTATAGAAGAGAACCCTGCAAGGCAATTCAAAGTCAAAGTCCAAGAAGCACTCCAAATGGTCAAACAAAGTCTAGGCAATTCAGACTAAGGGAATTCAGGCTCACAGGAAAAAGTCAAGGACCAGCAGATGCCTTGCTTCCAGCAGCTTGCACAGGCAATTGAAGGCTGTTTGCTGGAGCCCCTCCCAGCACATTGCTGCAGGCATTCAGCCACAGAGTTTAGTCCCAGGCCTCCATGGTAGAATTAGCCCACTTACAAGAAGAACCCTCTGCTCACAAGGAGACCTCCCTTGCAGCCAAAACTCCACCTTGGGGTTTTGAACTGAGCTTCTCTTTGTTCTCAAGGTCTGGGAGGTTGTCTCACTTCCTCCTCAAACTCAGCTCCTGAGCCTCCATCATCCACAGATTCAGAGTCCTAACTCCCTTAGGGAGCAGATCTGCAAGGTCAAGCAGGTCCTCCACCTTATCGGGCTCTGGGGTGTCATATTCTTCAGTCTTGTCTGTACTGGAGGACTCCTCTGCTGAGGCCCATGACATGGGAAGGTCTGAATTGTCCTATAGCCCCTGAAGCATTTTTCATAGGACCACTAGACTAATACCTATAAATATTCATCATCATCATCATCTCTTTCATAGGGCTCTTAGTGCAAAAATCAAAGAAAGGGGTGGAGTCTACGAACAGGCTAGTGCTTCAATTAATTCCTTGTGCCTAAAAATGTCATAAAGTTTACTTTTTTGATGCAGGGAAGGTAAGTTAGCAGGACACAGGAATTCTGGGATGCATTGTCTCAATCCATGGTGGCAGGTGCTGGTACTGAGAAGGTTGTGAGTGAGGTACATTCTAAATATGCAACTGTGACCTACACAGGATCACCTTTGGGATCCATTGTTGTGATTTGCAGCATCTTATTTCATTCAGACTCTTCAGCTGAGATGGAAGTTTCTGGTGGAAATCAAAATAGCTATTAAAGAATTCTGTAATTATCTAAATCCTGCCAACCTAGCAGTTCGAAAGCATGCAAATGCGAGTAGATAAATAGGTACCACCTCGGTGGGAAGGTAACGGCGTTCCGTGTCTAGTTGCGCTGGCCACGTGACCACGGAAACTGTCTACGGACAACCGCTGGCTCTATGGCTTGGAAACGGGGATGAGCACCGCCCCCTAGGTCGGACACGACTGGACTAAATGTCAAGGGGAACCTTTACCTAATTATCTAAAACAATGTTGAGCTACAGGTCTCATCTTACTCTGAACAGTTTTAGTCATAGTATGGCCCATTAACGAATAGTTCATTGCCACACAAAAGCATCAGCACACAGCTGATTTTCTTTCCCGGTCTTTCATTTTGGCCATATAGCTCAGTCTCCAAATTGCCCTGACCTTCTACAGCTGAGATGATAAACAAGGGTGCATTGTCTCATTCTAATGCAATTAAGAGTTTCATTAAACTGGCTCTCAGTGCCGAGACACATACATTCAGAAGCACCATCCCTGATCACAGGGCTTCAAATGCATTTTTGTTCTACTTCAGCGATATGGAACCTTTCATCCACAAAATGACTTTCAGCCCCCAGAAGTCAGGTCCCAGGTCCTCTATAGCTATCTGCCAGGGCCAAACGTTCCCTATTCCAGCTCAATATGGGCAACACCAAAGTGTCTTTGGCCCATTTCTAGTCAAAATCCAAGATCTAGATAAACCACTTAGTTGCTCAATCCAGAACCTGGCACTTCTTTGTAGAAGTATCTCCTATGCAAATAATGTTAAAGATACCATGTCAACTTCACAAAGTCAAACTCTGTTTCTGAGCCCAATTCAAAGTGTTGGTTTTTAAAGCCCTTTGTGGCTTAGGATTAGGAGGGAGTTAGGAACCTATTGCCTTGCAGATACTGTTGGACCCTAACTCCCATCAACTCCAGCCAACATGACCTGTGATCAGGAATATAGGAACTGTAGTCCAATCAATTTTTAAAAAACATTCTTTCCTTATTTTAAACATCTTCTTTTAAGACTATTAAATGATGAAGTAGCTGGCATAATGGGTGCTTTCCCACCTTGGTGTTTGTGCTGCCTTCACAGAAAAACAATGTTGCCTTTTTCTGTTTTTCCTATTTCAAAGATGATGCAGCTATAGCTCGTACTACTGCCTGAAAAGGTGTCATGCTTTGGATAATTATTTTTCAAACAAATTTAACACACTTATTTTGTTGGGATGAACATCAAGTAGCTTTCCGTTCAGGATGTACCTAGAGGGCAACTTGTTCAAGTTAAGCTTACTGAAACAGAAATGACAGAATATCAATTTGTGTTCTAATAGCATGTCATATCTGAGAATCAATAAGCAATCATATGAGGCTAATAGAATTTATTTCAGTACCAGCTTTGTATATGTGTGCTTTTATTTGAATGTGATCAAATGCTCCTCCAGTAAACACACTCACGTCACCATTTCTTTGTCAGCAGGTTAAAAATTGATTGTTTAAAGACTTCTTCTTCTTTTTAAATATACACCGTATATCTTAGCAGAATCAGAGTAAGTGAATTTTGCAAATTCTGTGCAACTGAATTGTGATCAGTATTTTTTTTCTATGTGAGCAAGAGGAAATGTTGCTCATGTATCAAAAATGTCCTGTCAAAGTCCACATACCTAAAACGTGTGTATTAGCTAATTTAGCAATAGTTGTTTTAGTTGATTGATGATTCTGATGAAAGTTCCATTATGAAAGTCAAACTAGAGAAAGGAAAACCTAAAAATCAAACAGTTTTCATATTATTGAATGGAAAGATATAGCTTGCATTTAGCTCTGTTTCCATAGAGGGTTTTATTTTATTTTATTTTATTTTATTTATATACTGCCCCATTAGTGCTGAAGCACTATTCTGGACAGTTTACAAACAGCTGAAACCATCTCCACAAACAAAACACTAAATTGCAAATCATAAAAAACCATTGCCTAAAAACTTAAATAACCCATATCGCTGAACCAATTTTCAAACTAAAGCAGGACAGGAGGCAAGACATTCAGCTGGGGTTGATATGAAAGGCCTCTCTGAAAAAGTAGTGTTTTTAACTGCCTCCTAAATGAATACAGGGAGAGATCCAGGTGCAGCTCCTCTGGGAGCTGATTCCATAACCTTAGTGCCACCACCGAGAAGGCCCTATCTCTAGTAGATGACTTTTGGGTGGCTACATGGAGGAGCCTGGCTTGAGAAGATCTGGTGAGTCAGACAGTTGACATTGGGGAAATATGTTCTGACAGGTAATGTGGTCCCAAACTGTGAAGGGCTTTATTAGTGTCAGAACCTTGAACCTGATCTGGGACACAACAGGTAACCAGTGGAAGCTGGCCAGAACCGGGGCGATGTGATCAAATTTGCTCACACCAGCCAACAGTTTGGTGGCCACATACTGGACCCACTGGAGTTTCCAGGTCAGTCCCAAGGGAAGGCCCCCATAGAGAGAATTGTAGTAGTCAATCTGGGAGATAACCAGTGCCTGCACTCACATCCTGAGGGGAGCCCTTGTCTAGGCAGGGGTGGAGCTGGGTGATAAGCCTAAACTGATCAAAAGCCGTTCTAGACACAGCTGCAATCTGGGAATCCCAAGAAAGAGCCGGGGTCCAGATAAAATGCCCAAATTATGAACACAATCCCTAAATGGGATCGCAACACCATGCAGTCTAGGAATAACATTCCCAACCTTTCGGAGGGCCCCCAGG
Source organism: Intellagama lesueurii (assembly GCA_037013535.1). Classification (NCBI taxonomy): domain Eukaryota; kingdom Metazoa; phylum Chordata; class Lepidosauria; order Squamata; family Agamidae; genus Intellagama; species Intellagama lesueurii. Next base: position 11,783,942 of record JBAJHW010000012.1, read on the forward strand.
AACAAAAACTCTGTCTTGTCCAGATTCAGTTTGAGCCTGTTTGCCCTGGTCCATTCCAGTACTGAAGCCAGGCATCACTCGAGCATCTGGACAGCCTCCACTTGCAGAGGTGATAAAGGAGAGATAGAGTTGTGTGTCATCAGCATACCCATGACACCTTGCTCTGAATCTCCTGATGACCTCCTCCAGTGACTTAACATAGATGTTAAATGGCATTGGGGATATTGTACAAGCAGGGTACAACAACCCAGTGGGACTCCTGACCAGGGTAGTCTCAGTACCCTGTTGCAGCCTGAATCTGGACTGGAATGGGACAAGGCAATCCTGTTACTCCAGGTATCTCTGAAGCTGGTTAGATACCACCCACTCGATCACCTTGCCCATAAAAAGTATGGTGGTGACTGGATGAAAGTTATTAAGATCATCTGTCACCAACTGTGGGCATTTGATAAGGAGTCAGATGATAGTTTCTTTTACACAGGAGGGAAGAACTCTCTTCCTCAATGAAGAGTTGACAGTGTTCACGACCCAATCTACCATAACCCCGTTGGCAGCTTTTATTAGCCAAGCTGGCAAGGATTCGAGCACAGAGGTGGTAGGTCTACAGCCAACCAGCACCCTGGAGACTTCCTCTGTTACAGGGTCAAGCTGAACCAAGCAGGCAGACAGAGAGGGCACAGCAGTGGTCCCCCTGCCCAGTCAGCTAAACTGCTGGTGGGGTTGAGGTCAGCACGGATTGCCCCAATTTTAAATCTTAAAAAGGCTGCAAACTGATCACTAAAAAATCAAAACAATGCCATGACTGACCAGAGTTGGTCAGGTTGTGAACCACCCGGAAGAGTTCCATTTGGTTTGTGGCCTCGCCAATAATCCTGATGTTAAAGGCCTTTTTTTTGCCTCCTTTAAGGCATTGACATGCCTACCAGTCATGTTCTTAACAGTAACCAAATTTTGTGCCAACTGGTCCCTCTTCCACCTGCTCTCCAGCTGTCTCAGTGTTAACTTCACAGCTTGCAGGCCCTTTGTATACCATGGAGCAGGGCAAGCTCTGAAACAATTTAGTCAGCCACCTGGATTGTCTTTGAATACCATCAGTCAACCTGGGCTTCAACATTATATCTGTTTGATTCTTTTTGTAACACTGTAATAATTTATTATAAGGGATGTGGTGGCGCTGCGGGTTCAACTGCAGAAGCCTCTGTGCTGCAAGGTCAGAAGACCAGCAGTCGTAAGATCGAATCCACACGACGGAGTGAGCTCCTGTCGCTTGTCCCAGCTCCTGCCAACCTAGCCGTTCGAAAGCATGTAAAAATGCGAGTAGATAAATAGGTACCACCTCAGTGGGAAGGTAACGGCGTTCCGTGTCTAGTTGTGCTGGCCACGTGACCACGGAAACTGTCTTCGGACAAACGCTGGCTCTATGGCTTGGAAACGGGGATGCGCACCGCACCCTAGAGTCGGACACAACTGGACTAAATGTCAAGGGGAACCTTTACCTTTACCTAATAATTTATTGATGTTTTTAGCTTTTAATACTGTTTGTTTCAATACTATAATCTGCCTTGTATCCTCTTTAGGAGAAAGGCAGGGTAAAATATTTTAAATAAATAAATACCAAAAAATAGCTGACTGAATTAAATTTGCACTTACAATCAGATCAGTTCTGCTCCTGTTACTGTTTCTAAAGCATGAGTTTCATCTGCATCTTTACTTGCTTTTGTTGGGCCAACTAAAAGTGCAGTTACACACAGGGGAAAAAAACTGGTTTGGAATCAGGTTCAACATGTTAAAAATCAAGTTTAAAAATTCTGACTGCATGACACACAGGGAAGCACAGGGAAGCACCGATTTTTTTTTGCCTGGGAAGTATGGTTTTTTTTAAATTGGAAAACAAGGCATTTTACTTGGCCATGAGAAGGTTAATTAATTTAAATTGCTTGTAAATTTGATTTATTTTGAATCATTTTGGCATATATGAACATCTTTGTCAATGTAAATTGTGTCTATGGGGGTTGTCAAGTAATGGATGCCAGGATAATAGGGGGGGGAAGCTCCCTACTTCACAAGCCTAGAAGCTTCCAGGCTTGTCAATTTCTCTAGTTAATTTCTCTTTGCTGCTCAGTGGTGTGCCTTCCCTCTTGTCAACCCCAGCTGCCCCTTCAGTCACTCCCTCTCCTTCTGATAAATCAAACTAGAGTAGGTCCACTAAATAAATGGAGAGCCAACTCTTCTGTAAGTTCCATTGATTCAAATGGGCCTACTCCAACTGGGATTTCCTTCAGCAGACTTACTTCTCATTTTGTAGCATTCATAACAAATAGTAAGATTTCTATTCAGTTCAATTTTAATCTGTCATAAACCAAATGCTGTGTTTAATGAATACAAATGACTTTTTGTTGTTCATTCTCATCTTTACCTTTTATGTGGAAGCAGAGATAAATCTCACCAGGTACCTCATAGCCAAGCCACCATTTATTTATTTATTTATTCATTCATTCATTCATTCATTCATTCAACTTTTATACTGCCCATCTGGCTGCAAGCCTACTCTGGGCAGTTTACAATATAATAAAACAAAACAATATAACACCAACATTTTAAAAAATCAGACATAATAGTTCTACAAAAATCAAAATCAAGATCAAAACTACCATATACCATTCGTAACAACCAAAACAACAGGAACACAAACATAAATGCAAACACACAACAAAAAATTATTTCCCATTTCCCGCCAAAGCATGCAATATCCAGAGCATGCTGGGAAATTATAATGGCAGCCATCAGAGGCAGTTTGCCAGTCCCATACAGTTGTCAGACACAGTAGACATTGCTTCAGTTACCCAATCAGCCATGAAATTCACTGGGTGATCTTAAACTAGGGCACACACTCTCAGCTTAGTGTACCTTATGTGAAGAGGAGGAGAACCATCTTGAAGAAAAGGCAGTGTAAGTAAATAATAAACTGGTGCAGCCTCCTCTCTCTGGACACCCCGTCCTGTCTCCACCTCTCTCAGCTATATCTTCCCCAACTGCTGGCAGAGACCCACCCCTGCCTCCTCACCTAGGTGGCTGTCATCACTAGTTCTCCTCACTACTCTGGGCTAGCTGACCAACCTCAATGCTCACCTGAGGCCCAGCAGATGTCATTTCTAACAGGAATTCCCAGGGTGCCCAGTGAATACAAACAGCTTGCAAAGGTACAGGAGGAGACCCCATCACACATAAAGAGGGTGAAAGAAAGGTTAAATAAAAGAGGGAAATATGAGAGAACACAAAATGTCCATGTACCCAATTTCATTAATATAAATCATTCTTGTTTTAGAGGCCATTTTTTAGAAATCAGTGAAAGAACATGAAAATGAAAAGAAGAGCCTCTTTTGTAGGTATTTTCCCCTTCTTTCCTGTAAACACGAAAGGCCCATCTATAATATCCAGCTCCCTCAATAACCTTTTATAGTTCTTGGTTTCCAGACCCTGGTTGCCCTCCTCTAGACACATTCCAACTTCTTTATTTCCTTCTTAAACTGTGGTGCCCCAGAACTGGATGCAGAATTCCAGATAAGACCTGACCAAAGCAGAACAGAATGGTATGCTTATGCCCCTTGAGCACTGTCACGTTCCCGCCTGTCCCTTGGTTGTTTCACCAATCAAAGGGCACAAGCTACGTGTCGTGTCGCTGCCACCAGTTGATTACATCAACATTATGTATTATTAATAATAGAGGTCCAGTCAAATAGAAATTGTTTATTATTACAGGTGATGAATCAATGTTGTTAACTCTTAACAAAACATCCTTCTTCATACACTCTGAACTGCCAACCCTCTCTCTCTACCCCAAACTCCAAATTCACCCAATCCTCCAATCTAAAACTCTCAATCTAAACTCCTCCTCCTTCTGCAGAGAATCTTATATCTCGTGACTCCGCCTCTCCAGCACTCTCATAGGTCCATGCAGATAGCACATTAATATTCATGACCTGGGTGGACGCCACAAGCACAACACTGTATTTACTTGTTTGTTTGTCATACTTCTATCGAACCTTTCCTGTTTGTGCCTGTTTTGATCCAAAGTCTGATAAACTGCATGCTTCTCTGGCATCAAACCGCAAAGAAGATGGGCAACAAATACTCTACCTGGAAGAGCCCTGATTTATTTGGAATACCTGGAAGATCTGCTATTTCCTTGGAGTAGCTAGTTAAGGTCATCAACTCAAATCAAAGCTATTTTGTACTGTCATATTGCTGTGGCCAACTTGTCCCCTGGTGGTCAGCCTTCTGGGGGTGATCTTCTCTGTGTTTAGCTAGGCTGTTCCTACAATGGCAGACATGCAGGCTTGAAGAGGGCCATATTTGAAGTCTACCGGCTGATAAAATATACATGAGCTTGTACTCCACTGGCACAGGATTTGAAGGCCAAGGATCTCCTGATAAGCCTGTAGAACAGGGCTTTGTTGAGGATTTGTTCTTTCCAGTCATCTCTAATTGGAGTTAAAATGGAATAATACTCTCAGGCTTTTGGGAGATAAAATGGTTTGGTGGTAGACCACCTGCTTTGTACACAGGAGGTCTCTGGTTCAATTCCTATGACCCTGAATTAAAGCAACTGCAGGAAGCAGGACTATGAAAATGGCTTCCTTTAGGGGAGTGGTTCCATTATGTTGTTGAACTACTATTCTCAGGAACTATGATGCAGTGGAGATGGATGACTCAAACTTCACAGGCGGCAGTGTATCCACTCTGATTTTAGTCAGACTGTTAAAGGAGCTATCCAAAATACTGAACCTAACCTATTTTGAGGATAGGATTAAGCACTCTGTGGAATGTGTGTGCTCCAGTAATATTTAGACTAAAACCCAGAATGGATCTGCTGCCCCCATGAAATTGGGATCATTGGCCCCCACCAGTGACCATGCTGGGTAGGAGTTTCCAGAAGTTTTAGTCTGATAACACATGTGGACCCAGGTTTGGGAGACATTCCTTTGGGCTATAGCTCAGCAGTATAGCCTTCACTTTGCAGGCAGAAAAGCCCAAGTCCAGTCCTTGTCCTCTCCAGTTACAAGGATCAAAGAGTGGATGATGGGAGAGTTTTCTATATGAGGCGCTCAACAGCTGCTGCCATCCAGAACAAATACACCAGGGTTGATGGATAAAGAATTTGATCTACTATATGGCAGCTTCCTATGTTCCTCGTGGGGGTGAAAGAACATTGTCAAAAGCTCCATGTTGTTGTTGTTGTTTAGTCGTTAAGTCGTGTCCTACTCTTCGTGACCCCATGGACCAGAGCACGCCAGGCCCTCCTGTCTTCCACTGCCTCCCGAAGTTGGGTCACATTCATGTTGGTAGCTTCAGTGACACTGTCCAACCATCTCATCCTCAGTTGTCCCCTTCTCCTCTTTCCTTCACACTTTCCCAACATCAGGGTCTTTTCCAGGGAGTCTTCTCTTCTCATGAGATGGCCAAAGGATTGGAGCCTCAGCTTCAGGATCTGTCCTTCCAGTGAGCACTCAGGGTTCTTTATGGTCCAGCTCTCACTTCCATACATCGCTACTGGAAAAACCATAGCTTTGACTATGCGGACCGTTGTCGGCAAGGTGATGTCACTGCTTTTTAAGATGCTGTCTAGGTTTGTCATCACTTTCCTCCCAAGAAGCAGGTGTCTTTTAATTTCGTGGCTGCTGTCACCATCTGCAGTGATCATGGAGCCCAAGAAAGTAAAATCTGTCACTGCCTCCATATCTTCCCCTTCTATTTGCCAGGAGGTGATGGGACCAGTGGCCATGATCTTAGTTTTTTTGATGTTGAGCTTCAGACCATTTTTTGCACTCTCCTCTTTCACCCTCATTACGAGGTTCTTTAATTCCTCCTCACTTTCTGCCATCAGAGTGGTATCATCTGCATATCTGAGGTTGTTGATATTTCTTCCGGCAATCTTAATTCCGGTTTGGGATTCATCCAGTCCTGCCTTTCACATGATGTATTCTGCATATAAGTTAAATAAGCAGGGAGACAATATACAGCCTTGTCGTACTCCTTTCCCAATTTTGAACCAATCAGTTGTTCCATATCCAGTTCTAACTGTTGCTTCCTGTCCTACATATAGATTTCTCAGGAGATAGATAAGGTGGTCAGGCACTCCCATTTCTTTAAGAACTTGCCATAGTTTGTTGTGGTCTACACAGTCAAAGGCTTTTGTGTAGTCAATGAAGCAGAAGTAGATGTTTTTCTGGAACTCTCTGGCTTTCTCCATAATCCAGCGCATGTAAGCAATTTGGTCTCTAGTTCCTCTGCCCCTTCGAAATCCAGCTTGTACTTCTGGGAGTTCTCGGTCCACATACTGCTGAAGCCTACCTTGTAGGATTTTGAGCATAACCTTGCTAGCGTGGGAAATGAGTGCAATTGTACGGTAGTTGGAGCATTCTTTGGCACTGCCCCTCTTTGGGATTGGGATGTAGACTGATCTTTTCCAATCCTCTGGCCACTGCTGAGTTTTCCAAACTTGCTGGCATATTGAGTGTAGCACCTTAACAGCGTCATCTTTTAAGATTTTAAATAGTTCGACTGGAATGCCATCACCTCCACTGGCCTTGTTGTTAGCCATGCTTTCTAAGGCCCACTTGACTTCACTCTCCAGGATGTCTGGCTCAAGGTCAGCAACCACACTATCTGGGTTGTCCAGGACATCCAGATCTTTCTGGTATAATTCCTCTGTGTATTCTTGCCACCTCTTCTTGATGTCTTCTGCTTCTTTGAGGTCCTTGCCATTTTTGTCCTTTATCATGTCCATCTTTGCACAAAATGTTCCTTTAATATCTCCAATTTTCATGAACAGATCTCTGGTTTTTCCCTTTCTATTCTTTTCCTCTATTTCTTTGCACTGTTCATTTAAGAAGGCCCTCTTGTCTCTCCTTGCTATTCTTTGGAACTCTGCATTTTTCTGTAACTTTCCCTATCTCCCTTGCATTTTGTTTCCCTTCTCTACTCTACTATTTGTAAGGCCTCGTTGGACAGCCACTTTGCTTTCTTGCATTTCCTTTTCTTTGGGATGGATTTTGTTGCTGCCTCCTGTACAATGTTACAGGCCTCCATCCATAGTTCTTCAGGCACTCTGTCCACCAAATCGAGTTCCTTAAATCTGTTCTTCACTTCCACTGTGTATTCATAAGGGATTTGGTTTAGATTATACCTGACTAGCCCAGTGGTTTTTCCTACTTTCTTCAGTTTAAGCTTGACTTTTGCTATAAGAAGCTGATGATCAGAGCCACAATCAGCTCCAGGTCTTGTTTTTGCTGACTGTATAGAGCTTCTCCATCTTTGGCTGCAAAGAATTTAATCAATCTGATTTCGGTACTGCCCACCTGGTGATGTCCATGTGTAGAGTCGCCTCTTGTGTTGTTGGAAAAGAGTGTTTGTAATCACCAGCTTGTTCTCTTGACAAAACTCTATTAGCCTTTGCCCTGCTTCATTTTGAACTCCAAGGCCAAACTTACCTGTTGTTCCTTTTATCTCTTGACTCCCTACTTTAGCATTCCAATCCCCTATAATGAGAAGAACATCTTTCTTTGGTGTCAGTTCTAGAAGGTGTTGTAAGTCTTCATAGAATTGGTCAATTTCAACGTCTTCAGCATTGGTGGTTGGTGCATAAACTTGGATGACTGTGATGTTGAAAGGTCTGCCTTGGATTCGTATTGAAATCATTCTATCATTTTTGAGATTGTATCCCAGTACAGCTTTTCCCACTCTTTTGTTGACTATGAAGGCTACTCCATTTCTTCTACGGGATTCTTGCCCACAATAGTAGATATGATAATCATCTGATTTGAATTCGCCCATTCCCATCCATTTTAGTTCACTGACGCCCAGGATGTCAATGTCCATGGGGTTTTCTTGACAAAGATACTGGAGTGGCTTGCCAGTTCCTGCTCCAGGTGGATCGCGTTTAGTCAGAACTCTCCACGATGACCTGTCCGTCTTGGGTGTCCCTGCACGGCATAGCCCATAGCTTCTCTGGATTACTCAAGCCCCTTCGCCACGACAAGGCAGCATTAATTTTGCATGCAAAAGGTGCCAGGTGCAGTACTCAGCCTTAGAGATGGGGACGAATATAAAAACGGATGGTTTTTTCGATGAAGATAGCTGATTCGTCAAATATTCGTCGATCCGTACTCATAAAAATATAAATCTAGACGAATATGGCTGGATGAGTATTTCCTCGGTTTTATTCGTCAATCTGTCAATCCATTAATATTCGTATATATTTGTTACTCTTTTGGGGGTCTCTCTGAGCTTGCTGGTGCCAATTAGAAGCTTTGGCGAATCAGGACAGAGATTATGGATTGGCATGTTGGGCAGCCAATAGCGCTGCCGAAAGGTGCCGAGAGGCTGTATATAAGCTTTTCCCCTCCAGGCGTTACACACTTCTGTTCATGCTCTCCAGAGGGAGAACAGTTGCTGCTGCTGGCTTGCTGTTGCTCTGGTGGTTTGGTTTCACTTTTGTGGCAGCAAAGCAAACGAACGCATCGCTTATATTTTTCTTTTTCAAAATTATCATTCATCATCATCATCATCAACAACTGTACTGGGAATTTGGGAAAGGATTTTCAGGTAGCTTAGGCTACTTGGAAGGGCTTTATTCAAACTTTTTTTTCTGGAGGCTTGTGTGTGTCTCGTGTCGTCTTCAGGCAAGTGGAGGCTTGCATCTGAGGCACAGTGGGTGGGGGAATTTGTTGGTGTGACTTGTGTGTGTGTGTGTGTGCGCGCATGTTTAGCTTGGCAGGACTACATTATTCAATCAGTTTTCAAAAGTTTAGTTTGGGACTTGGAGGCTTGCATCTCAGGCACAGTGGGTGGCTGGGGTGTAGCTGGATCAATCCTTTTTTCTCCTTTCCCCTGGCTCCTGTCCAGGGAAGGCATTTCGTCTGCGCCGTCTGGGAGAGGGAAAAGAGCAGCTCCAGGGGAGGCAGACGGGAGCCAGGAGGAGGCGCCTCCTTTCAAAAGGGCAGCCACAAGGGTTTCTGGGGCCAGGAGCATGAGGCAGGCCACGCTCCACGAAGTGGCACCTGTTGGGTCCGCCATGACCCTCAGCTGGCGGTCAAAGGGCAAGGCCCAGCAGGCAACCACTCGTCTCGTCGCCGAGACAATCGCCCTGCTCGGACTTCCACTGTCCATCGTGGAATCCCAAGCCTTCCTCCGGTTGCTGCATTATTTTGCCCCCTGGTACGACCTCCCCTCACGAAGAACTCTCAGTTCTAGAGAGCTGCCCTCGGTGGTCCGTGACCATTTTTCACGGCTACAGGGGTGCAAGGTGCACTTCACAGCAGACCTGTGGAGCGGAGGTCAGCATGGCTACCTCTTGCTCACAGCCCACTGGTGGCAGCCAGAGGACTTGAGTAGTGGCAGGGCATCAGCGACAGGGCCGCTGGGGGAGGCCCTTGCCCTGCCCCCAGGCTACAGGTCCGTTCTGCTGCAGGAGTGGCACATGGAAGCTCAGGCGACAGGGAGGAACATCGTTGATGAGTTCCTGTCTGCGCTGCAGGAGTGGGCACCAGAGGGGGAGGTGACCCATGGCCACAGATGCTGGGCGGAACATGTTGGCGGCATTGAACACGGCGGGCTTTGAGGGCATTGTATGCGTGGCACACAAATTGCACCTTGTGGTGCACGATGCCCTCGGCCTGGGCAGCCATGTCAAGCCCGAGTGGGACGCAGGCACCCGGGAGACGTGGGCACTCCTGGAGCAATGCCGCCAACTGGTGGGCCACTTCTCCCGCAGCCTGAAAGTTGCCAGCCAGCTGCGTGAGAGTCAGGAGGAGTTGGGTCAGGAGACCCACGTTCTCCTGACAGACCTGCCCACCAGGTGGAACTCCACCTACACCATGGTGTCCCGCCTGGTGGAGCAGAAGGCCATTTTGGAGGACATCATGTCCTCCATGCCCATTCTGCCCGGGGGGGAGAGAGGTGGGCATCAGTGCCACAGATTGGCTGGCCCTCTCCCAGATAGTGGAGGTGCTCAAGCCCTTCCTGGAAACCACGGACATCTTGTGTGGTTATACGGCAAGCCTGGGGCAGGTCATCCCCCTGATTCATGCCCTCGGTCGGTCCCTGGAGACCAGGGCTTTGGTGAAGAGGTTGCAGGCAGGCATGCAGAAGCGACTCCATCCTGTCTACAGCGACAGAGCTTACCACATGGCCTGCCTGTGTGATCCTTGAATCAAAGAGACATACTCTGACCATGCCGCTCGCATTTGGATCCCGTTACTGTGGAGAGCCTGTCGTTCATCAAGGTGAACCTTCCCTTGTTGGGCTTCCCCTCACTGAACTCAAAGAGGTAGGGTTTCAATGTCTCTCCCTGAACACACCGCCTGCCTCCCTGCGCCCGCCTCTCTGCCCGCCTGCCCACCTGCCCACCCTCCAGTCCTCCTGAAAAAAAAAGACCTGCCTACTTGCCTGCTGGCCTGTAAACCTGCCCCTCAGTCAGATGTCCAGCTGCTGATTCCAGTCGCCTCCTCGGGCCAAGTTCCAACCAAGTTGTGCCTGCCTGCCTGCCTGCCTGCTGGATCAAGTCAGACCAGCAGGCCAAGAACTGTTGAACTCCTGCTTGCCGGCTGCTGGATCAAGTCAGACCAGCAGGCCAAGAACTGTTGAACTCCTGCCTGCCTGCCTGCTGGATCAAGTCAGACCAGCAGGCCAAGAACTGTAGAACTCCTGCCTGCTGCTGTTTCCAGGCGCTTCACCGGGATAACTGCTGCCTGCTGGGTCACGTCGGCCCAGCGGGCCAATTTTTGTAGAACTGCTGCCTGCTGCTGTTTCCACGTTTGTTCCACCTTCTGCCTCCCTGACTGCCTGCTTGGTTACTTAGTCCTGGTGGGCTAAGTTTGTTCCACCTTCTGCCTCCCTGCCTGCCTGCTGGGTCACTTAGTCCCGGCGGGCTAAGTTTTGCAGAACTCCTGCGTGGCACGGGTTAAACCAGATCAGCTCTGCAATCTGAAGCCAGGCGATTTGGTGATGGTGTGACACACAGACAGCATTTGGGTGGGGCAGACCCAGGCCGGCCCTCTTGTCATCCAAGCCTAAACCCTCTCTTGGCACACCCAGAGCCTGTCCCAGCACCCCCGGACATGACAAGAGGGCCAGACAACCCTCTTGGCACACCCAGAGCCTGTCCCGGCACCCCTGAACGTGATGACAACCCTCTTGGCACACCCAGAGCCTATCCCGGCATCCCGAACGTGCCAAGAGGGCCAGCCTGTCTCAGCCCCCCCAAACCTCCAAGGGCTATCTTTATCATATCCGGGCGGTCTCAGCAGCCATGTTGCAATCCCCAGCTTTCTAATTCTAAACAAGCATCTTTGTTTCTTTGAAGGTTGTCAGCAAGTCTAGTTAGACGTTGGTGGTGAGTGACAGATGAGTCTCCTAGGCCTGTCTCAGCCCCACCCAAAGCCTGTCCGGGTGTCACCCAATCGCCCGGCTTCAGAATGCAGAGCTGATCTGTTTCCAACAGCCCCGCAGCCCAGTGGATTAACCATTGTTAGTAGCACTGACCCTGTTCATCTGATGGTGCTGCTGGTGCTGTTGGAACCTCAGTTGCCTCCTGGGGGCAAAAACCTTTGCTTTGCAGGCAAATTTGATGTTGCTGAAGAAGACCAGAGTCTGCTCTGCTGCCTTTTGCCTCAGTGCCCCAATGGGGCCCAAAAGCCTGCTTTCCGGCTGCCAACTACCACAGTGCCCGATGAGGAAACATACTCTACATTGCTGCTGCCATGTGCCTGAGTGCCCGATGGGGCAACACACTCTACTTTGCTGCTGCCAACTTACCTCAGTGCCCTGATGGGGCCCAAAAGCCTGCTTTCTGGCTGCGAACTTCCTCAGTGCCTGATGGGGCAAAAGGTCAACGACGTTGCTGGCCATTTGAACAATTTCCTAATCCTGCAGCTCCTTCCACTTGGGCTACATTCCAAAAGGTCTGTCTGCTCTGCCCCACCCAAAGCCTGTCCAGGTGTGGCCCCATCGCCCGGCTTCAGACTGCAGAGCTCGTCTGGTTTTCAACCCGTGTCAAGAGGGCCGGCCTGTCTAAGGCCCCCCCCCAACCTCCGAGGGCTATCTTTATCATATCCGGGCGGTCTCAGCAGCCAAGTTGTAATCCCCAGCTTTCTAGTTCTAAACTAGCATCTTTGTTTCTTTGAAGGTTGTCAGTAAGTCTAGTTAGACGTTGGTGGACAGGTGAGTCTCCTAGGCCTGTCTCTGCCCCACCCAAAGCCTGTCCAGGCATCATCCCATCACCCCATCGCCCGGCTTCAGACTGCAGAGCTCATCTAGCTTTCAACCCATTCCAAGGGGGGCGGCCTGTCTAAGCCCCCCCAAACCTCCAAGGGCTATCTTTATCATATCCGGGCAGTCTCAGCAGCCAAGTTGCAATCCCCAGCTTTCTAGTTCTAAACGAGCATCTTTGTCGCCCCATCACCCGGCTTCAGATTGCAGAGCTGATCCGTTTCCGACAGTCCCGCGGCCCCGTGGATTAACCACTGTTAGCAGCACCAACCCTGTTCATCTGATGGTGCTGCTGGTGCTGTTGGAAGTTGCAAGCAACCTCAGTTGCCTCCTAGGGGCAAAAACCTTTGCTTTGCAGGCAAATCTGATGTTGCTGAAGAAGACCAGAGTCTGTTCTGCTGCCTTTTGCCTCAGTGCCCCAATGGGGCAAGACATGCCACTTTGCTGCTGCCAACTACCTCAGTGCCTGATGTGGCCAAAAAAGCCTGCTTTCCCACTGCCTTTTCCCTCAGTGCCTGATGGGACCAAAAGAGCCTGTTTTCCTGCTGCCAACTTCCTCAGTGCCCGATGGGGCGACACACGCCACTTTGCTGCTGCCATGTGCCTCAGTGCCCGATGGAGCAGCACACGCCACTTTGCTGCTGCCATCTGCCTCAGTGCCCGATGGGGCAGCACACGCCACTTTGCTGCTGCCATCTGCCTCAGTGCCTGATTTGTGGGTGAATAACTCAGAGGTCCGATATCCAATCTTCACCAAAGTTGGCAGGCGTGTTGGGGAAAGACATAGGAAGCTCCGTTGTGATTCTGGATTCTCTAAGTACCTGGGGGGAGCTTTCCTGGGGGGTCCTCTTTGTGACAATATAACTCGGGGGTCCATGCTCCAATATTCACCAAACATTCAGGAGTTGTAGAAAAGCGTCTGAGGAAGCTTCCCTGCAAATTTGGTATCTATAGGTCATTCGGGGCCAGTGTTATAGCCATTTAAAGTGCAGATGAATGACAGATTGATCCGTCGATTCGTCAAAGAATATTCGTATATTCGTATTCGTTGATCCATTAACCTTGACAAATAACGGATCAAAACGAATCGCCATTTTTTTTATTTGTCCCCATCTCTACTCAGCATCTCAAAGTAGGGGTGGAAAACTGCTCTGTCCAAAACACTGAAGACCATCTGCCAGTCTGTGTAGACTGGATTTCTCTAACATGTAGAGAGATGATGAAAGTTGTACTCCAAGGTGTGTGAAGGGCACCAAGTTTGGGAAGGGTGGGATAGATAACACACAGCAATACATAGGTAAATAGAGCAGTTATTCTCATATATAGTTGAATAGCTGTGCATTATCTATCCTATTATTTATTCATATATATGTGATGGTAGTTATAGTCCAACAATAGCTGAAGGGTCATGTGCCTCACCCATCTATGTATTACAGTATTTAGCAGGCCATTGCAAGAAAACTTTATTTCATCAATGATGAGAAATGCCTTTGAGATGTTTTAGACATCAACTCTGAGAAGCCTCAGCCAGCATGGCTATTTGGTTAGCTGTGTGCTGTCTGTCTATCTGTCTGTCTGTCTATCTATACCTCTGCATCATAAATCCCACTCTTCTCAAACTTGGTGCCCTTCAAACATGTTGGAAATGCTGGAAGATGTAGATTTCCCCATATACATTTAACTGATATCCCACCTGTCTTCAAACACAAAAGGTCAGTGGGGGTCACAGTATGATAACAGAAGCAGGCATCTAAAGCTACAGTAAATTAATATTAGAACACAGTTAAACAGAAAATTGTATCAAAACACAGAATAAAAAAGGCAATAAATAGCACATTTAGCAGTCATTCAGTTGCCCATACCCCACCGGAGTAAAAATGTCTTTGCCTGTCAGGGGAAGGATGAAAGGAACAGAACTCGGAACCTGGAAGGGAGGTGTGTGATCTTGGAGCAACAACTCAGAAGGCCCTCTCAGGGTCCACCTTGGCTAGATGCACCAATGGCCTCAGACAGGATGAGGCAGCTTCCCATACCCTTAAACATCCCAGCCATTGTCAGATTTTGAATTTAAATGCCAATATCCACATGGAGGTGATACCAACAAAGGCCAGCAAAAAAGGTACAGAAAGTGTGCAGAGGTACACAAGAATGCACACACTTTCAAGAATATTATCCCTTCACCAAGTGGAGAGGGAGGGAAGAGGGAGGAAAGGCAGGGCTTAAGTTACACTATTTTCAATGGAGGACTTAAAAAATTTCTTTCTAGTTCCCAGTGAGGATGGGCTGTCCAAGGCAAAACCTGACAGCACAGCATCACCTCATGAGACTCTTTGCCTGCACCATCTTTCTTCCATTGTATCCCAAAACAACAGGCACATAACGAGGATTTAAGACCAACTTTTCCCCCTTCCACTTACTGTCCCAGCTGCTTCCTTTTAACATCCTACTTCATGGAGAGATAACAGTCTCAAACGCTTGCATGTGTTTCTGTGTGCCTATGCACGATTTTTATGCCTTTTGGATTGCCCTATAAGGTGTCACATCAGTTTGGAGTTTGAAATTTGTTTTGTGACAACACAACTAACATCACTTTTGTTTGCAAATGCATACTTTCCTTCTCGACATCACCCACCATCACTCTCTGCTTTGCAAAACATTTATAGTTAGCATATAATTCCTTGAAAAAGGAAGGAACTGGAAAGAAAGGGGTGGAAAATTATTTTGTTGAATGAATAAGCATGCCCTGGAGTGATTCCTCTATGCTCATAAACCAATTCCATTTTCTAAGTTTCTAAGACTAAATCTCACAGTGTAAAACAAATTGTTTGGAGAAAACCTTAGGTGTTACAAACCAACCCTGTACAAAACAAACAAGCTATTTACTGAACATCATAATACTTCCTTTAAGGTCAAAATAAAAATGTATTCCACACACACACACAGGGTGGCAAGCTCTGCAGTAGATCTCTTAAATAAATACTCTGCCTTAACAACAAATATGAGAAATGAAAGAAACACAAATATGCAGATTTACATACTTAGCTAGTGTTGGGTTCTGTATTTCTGGACCTGAAGCTGAGCAGGTTTCTCACGGCTGAATTTATACAGAAGACATGTGGGCTACTAGTCCTTTTTGGGTTGGATGACATGCCATCCATAGTCCAGGATGGTGCCATCCAAAGTATCTCAGGAAAGGAGTAATTGATAGACATGGCTCTCTCATATTCTTCAAGGTTCCTACATCCTGTTGTTCCTAGGACTGTTAGTTGTGGTCGCGGTGCTTAGTGTTTATATCCTGCCTTTTTGGCAATCACCTCAAGACACCATATGTGGCTCTTTTTCTTCCCACTTTCTCCTCAAAAGAAGCCTATGGGGTGGGGTGGGCAGGAGAGTACAACTGGCTTACGATCACCCAGTCAGTTTTACAGTCAAGGAGGGACTGAACCTCGGAATCCCGAACCCTAGTCCAACACTTGGACTACACCATACAATTGAGACAGTGCCAGGAATGAGAGGTCTAAACAGGGGCGAGAAACCATTGGATTGACGGGCAACTTTTAAAACTACAAATCCCATAATACCTTATCACTGGACATGCTGGCTAAGGCTTCTGGGAGTCGAAGTCTAAAAAATCTCAAAAACCAATGTTTATTTTTTAATGGATTCAATAAAGTTTTCTTGAAATGGGATACTAAATACTACAATACATAGATGAGTGGGGCATCCTTCAGCTACTGTTGGACTATAATCACTAAAACTTAGTGGGAGAGAGATTATGGATATTACTGGAGGGCCACTAGCTGTACCCCAAGTGCAAAACAAAAGCTAATGCTCATCCAGGTGAATGCAGACTTGAACGTTGGGAGGTGCTGAGGCACTGATCTGAGAATTGTGGGTTTTGTGCAGTTGCCCCTTTGGAGGGCTCGCAGAACTTGGGTTTGGAACAGCTTCCTGGGCAATGAAATATTCTCTTTTCTGGCCCTGCCTAGAGAGGCTGTATACATTTGTTACCTGCATTATATTTTTAAAACTATTTTTATTTTAATACATTTTTTATTTTGTGAAGCAAAAGTTCTATCACAAACTCGGGACATTGTGATGACGAAGAACATCCCAAACTATGTTCTGAAGGCTGTAATGAAACAACAACAACAATTTTATCCACCTCTGATCAATATTTCTCACCAATTAATCCATGGGGGCAGTTTCTCTTTGCTAGTGGGGTGAAGATGAAGGAGAAAACTTCAGCTATGGGATCACATGTATGAAGCCCTCCTCATATGGAGGAGAGGGAAAAGTTACAAATGGAAGGAACTAGGCTTAACCTTCTACAGAAGGTGCCTTTTCTATCCTTCCTGCCCTATCTTCCTTTCTCAGGAATGCTTCAGAGAACATGCCAATGTGGCTTCAAAGGCATTACAAGAGCAAACGGACACGTGTCTAGCTGCAGCCCTATTATCAACCAAGGGAGCTTTCCTCAGATGTTCTCTAGCCTTCTCCTACCTTGTTTCAAGGCTCAAAACTCCCCAGGGAACAACAGGGAAGGGTGAGCCCTCAAAAGGAGAGGGGCATTTAGGAGCAATGGAATCAATTGCCCCAGTTGCTGCCAGATTCCGTTCAGAGACCAGAATTTTGACACCCACCAACCAGCTCATCCGGAAAACCACCCAAGGCATCTTGGAAACCAATAGGATCCAATAGCCTGTGTGGGCGGACCATCCTAATCAGTCCCCTCTCTCCATGAAGGGGGTTTGTCATTGCCAGGCCTAATTTCAGTAGGTAGTGATCTGACCATAACAAGGGCAACAGAGTCAAATTGGTTGCCCTCAGATCTCTTTCACTGTGGTCAGCTTAAAAACAAACAAACAAACAAATAAAACAGGTGAAATGAATGATCTGCCATGTGTGGGGAACCATTTACCTTTGGGACAGTCCCATGAATACCATGGTGCCCATGAAAATCCAAGGCTGGACCAGGAACCAGTGCCTCAGCATGCACATTGATATCCCCCAGAAGCACAAGACTGGGAGACTGCAACATGGCAGCAGAGACAAAGTCTGTCAGCCTCGGAGGGATAGCGATGGGTCATGGGGAGATCAGTATACCAGCGCTAGCCCCAAATTGTCCCATTGGTCCACAGACACACGGAAGCACTCCGACCCAGAGCAGGCCAAGGTGGCAACCCTACTAACCGTGATGGGATTTTTAAATACAATGGCAACCCCATTTCTCCGACCCTCTGGTCTGCCCTGATGGTGAACAGAGTAACCTGGAGGCCAATCTGAGAGAGGGCTACCCCAACCTCAGCTCTTTGAAAAGACAGCTTGGTGTGTAGTGACTGATAATAAACCATGTGCACTGCTATTGTCCTACCAATAGGGATGCTTAAGGATTTCATTTACTCTGCATTTTCAAGGGAACTAGCCTGATCCATCATTCCCACACATATTCATCTATTGGTGTAGCAGTATTGGACCAGAATTTGAGTGATACTGGTATTAGTTCCCAGCAAGCCAGCAAACACACTAGCTGAGGCTGAATTAGTCAGAAATAATAAACATCTTTATGTTTTCACACTTTGGCATATATTTTTCAATACAGTTTGTGGCTGAAGAATATTATGCATTTTAGAATAAAATATATAAAACCTCTGTCTTCTATGAAATAGTCAAATGTCAAATTCTCATGCTTAAAAGAAATCCCAAATTGATACCTAATTGAGACAGAGTGATCTTACAGAGGAACACATGAGAAACTGATGTTGACCAGAAATAGATTGATCTGTCCATCACCACCCCTCAGTAAGCATTAGTTCATTTTTTGGGAGTCAGAATATTTTAACCCTTTCACCCATTGCCATGTTTATTCCTACATAGCATGATGTCTTGACTTGGTTTTCTTTGAACAGAGCGAAATACTTTCTTTATTCTCAAGCAGCTGCTGTATCCTTGTAACCTTTCTTTTTCAAAGGGAATGTGGCGTTCGCCCTTGTGGCCCCTGCTTGTCTTTCCCTCACAAAGGCTCACGTCGCATTTTCTTCTCGCTGCCACCAGTGGATTACCTCAATCCACAATATAAACGACGTTTGTCAGAACACTTGTCTTTTGAACAGAACAGAACTTATTTATTGGAGTGAAGCAGATTGAATAATAACAGAAGTTCTTCAGATACACATTATACATAAGCAATTCATCAACAGTTCTCTCAGTACATACTACTTTTCTCTTGCTATATCATTACCACCTTCTCTACCTATCTTCCTAACCAGCTCTATTTCTCTCAGTATCTGTTCCCTCTCTCTCTGACTAACTAACCCTATCTGACTCCTCCTTTTCCCACCAAGCCTCATGTAGCTGCTGACTCCGCCTCTCCAGCCCTCTCATAGGTTCATGCAAATCAGCTCATGAATATGAATGGCATGAGTGACGTGGGCGGTCGCCACATTCCTCCCCCCTAAGAAAAAGTTTGTTTCATGAGGGAAAACCTTACAGTTTACCCTGATGAACAACGGAACATACAGGGAAAATTACATACAAAACACTTACCATCATAATAATATGCTTACCAGTTATGTCCTAAATCATATACCATATTTCAACATATAACCCATTATATTTGCCCTATACTTATACATACCTTATACTTCAATTTTCTCTCTATTACTATGTTTCCTAGATCAAACGTATTACTTTAAACGTTTAAAACAATCCATACAATTATAAACATTTGCATTACTCACATTAAGACAAATTACATTACCTCTACATTAATAACGCTACTCACCATTATTATTTCCCATCTCTATACATCTCTGAGTTCATCGGCATCCAAACAAGCATTGCATTTTAATTGTATCTCATAACTAGTGCACAAACAGAACATTTAATACAACATTACAAACTTTTTTATCTACCCATTAGTCATTTGGCCTTCGAGACCAGGCGTCAGCAACCATATTCTGAGTCCTTTTTATGCTGCGGATCTCAAAGTCAAAGTCCTGTAGGTTTAGCGTCCATCTTGCAAGCTTATTGTCATTGGAATTCAAAGTCTGTAGCCACAACAAAGGGAAATGGTTGATGCAAAGGACGAACTTCCTTCCCCAAATGTAGGGCTTCAGCTTTTGCAGCGTCCATACCATAGGCACGCCCTCTTTATGGTAGACAAATGTCTCTCACCAGGTCGAACTCTCCTGCTGATCAGAGTCACTGGGTGTAGATTCCCTCTGTCATCCACTTAGCACAGCACCGCTCCAAGTCCAACGCTCGATGCATCCACACAGATTGTGAACTCCCAGTTGTAGTCCGGTACAACAAAGGCAGATCTTGAAGTCTGCACTCTCTTCTGACAATTGACAGTCATCGGGCACTCTGACGTCCACTGGATGTCCTCGGCTCGCCTCTTCCGGGTTAAGGCTGTTCTCTTTCTGAATAGCGGCTTAATTTTCTTAGCTGTGGGAAGGTTAGGCAGTTTCTTCCACTCCTCCAGCACAGCCATGACTGCATTCTTCCTTGAAATCTTTTTGCTTATGCCTTCCTCCTCACCAACAAATTCACCCACAGGTACTTTTGTTGCGAAGTTCTCCATATGTGGGGGACCACTATCATGGGTCACCTTCAAGTTCACAGGTGTCATGATCATGGGATATGTGGTTAGAAGCATGTCATGATGATGGGATATGTAGTCAGAGAAATATAAAATGGAGTCAGAATGGTTCTTTGTAGAGATGATTTGAAGGACTTTTGAATGTGTTTTTCTTAAGCATCATGAGACTGTTTTCCTGTGACTGTTATTTTGAAGGCCATGTCGAGAGGCCCGTGGAAGACTCAACATTCCAAGCTTGTTGCGGAAGACATAAACAACACCTGGACTCTCTCATGGGAATAAGGGGAGGAGAGAGATGGTACAACCTCTAAAAAGTTAATTGGTTAACAGCCAGATGGGCCAAGAAGAAGGGAGGAGCTAGGAAAGTAGAAAATGGAAGATAGGTTATGTGTTCTGTGTTCACTATCGTTCACTTGTGTTCCAGTGTGTTCAATGATTCTTGATGATGGATTTCTGCTGTGATGATGGTATGAGCATGTAGCTTGAGAGAGAGGGAGGATGTGAGTGAAGGAGAAAGAAAGAGGGGGGCTAGCCCTCTATAGCCTACCCTAGGTTAGCTTTTAGAAGTTTATTATTTTAGCTGGGAAATAGTTATTTTATTTAACTGCAATAATCTTTGAATATGTTCTTGAATGCCACTGCTTTTGCAATATAAACTGAATTTCTATGAAACTTTATTTTTCTAATAAAAATTAATTCTTAAAAAATCCTTATTTAGGACTGGTCTCTTGAACAGTGTGGCGTTCACCCCCAATTATGCATTATTCACAAGTTATATGTTAATGTGGTTGTGAGGCGGGGCCAAAGGGGCTGCTGAAGAGGCGGAGCCGGGGAGAGAAGTTCAGTCTGAGTCAGAGAGAGCTAGAGAAGAGGATAGTTTGGGGTTTTGAGGCCGAGAGTGTTTAAGGAGTGATTAGGCAATGATTAGTCAGAGTGTGACCTGTGTTTAATATAGAAGAGATCAAAGAAAAATATTGAACCTTTGTGAAACTTTAAGAATGTGCTTAAGAATTATTCCTGAAACCACGTGCAATCATTAAACCAGTTTCTGTTAAAAAGTCAGTACTGAATAGACCTTAGTCTTTCATAAAGAAATATAAGTTGATAAAGAGATCAACTGATGGCAGCGTGTCAAGAGGTGTGTTGGGATACCTTCGTGAGCTCTGTGTTGGGTGAGACAAGCAGGGGTCACAGGGTAAATGTCACAATTTGTGTCCAGTGGCAGGATACGAAATAATCCAGTGAAGCCAATGTTTAAAAGTGAATTTTCTGGAGTCAGAGGTACCTTTTAATCAGAGGTCTATGGTAAAGAAGTTGGTGACCTGCTAGAGCTTTTGTGGAAAAGCTTAGTGGCGGGGCTTCTGAACCCAGATCTGGGGGAACTAAAGATAGGGAACCGACTCTAAAGGGAAAATTCTTTTTTTTTTACCTTTGCTAGAACAAAGAAGACTGCCACCTTTCTCTTAATTCCATTTGTCTGGCCTCAGCCTTCTCCTTGAGCTCTAGTTCCCTAGCTCTTTCTTCAGCCCTCGCTTTTTCCATCTCAGGTTCTATTTCCTTAACTCTTTCTTCAGCCCTCGCTTTTTCTCTAATTTCTAATTCCATGGCTTTTTCTCTGAGTCTATACTCCTGTTCTAGTTTCCATTTCTCCAGATCTAGGGAGCTTTGAATAATTTCCCTTGAGGGTTCCTCAGGTTCCTCAGGTATTGGAAGGTCTCCATTTCCATTCCCATTTCCTTCAACCTCTTGAGGATCAATTTCCTCCATTACTGGCTTTTTAGTTCTTTTGGGTGGCATAAGTATGTACTTTCTTAATCTCATCTTTATCTCTATCAGTATCAGTTTCAGTTCCCTCTCTCTCTGACTAACCAGCCCTATCTGACTCCTCCTTCTCCCGCCAAGCCTCATGTAGCTGCTGACTCCGCCTCTCCAGCCCTCTCATAGGTTCATGCAAATCAGCTCATTAATATGAATGGCATGAGTGATGTGGGCGGTCGCCACAGGGAACAAGCTACCTGAGACGTGCAACACCGATTCCAGATTTGAAAGTGCTGTTAATTGCTCAGGGGAGAGTTTTAACAACTAAAATAATGCTTCTCCTGGATTTTACCTGGCTGCTCTTTAGGAAGGAGAGAGGACAAATATTACACACCTGTTGTTGGGAACTTTGCTTATTACAGAAACGCT
This sequence comes from Intellagama lesueurii, assembly GCA_037013535.1. NCBI lineage: Eukaryota > Metazoa > Chordata > Lepidosauria > Squamata > Agamidae > Intellagama > Intellagama lesueurii. The sequence continues at coordinate 11,805,999 of JBAJHW010000012.1, forward strand.
TAAAATTATTCACATATGGAACTAGATCATGGTGGATTACCTGCAGCCTGGGACTCTATGTGGACCCTGAAGTATGGCCCACTATGTGCTCTGCTCCCCCCTGCAGCTGATTTCTCTATAATTTCATTCCGATGACCAGACTAGAACTTGAAAGATCAGGGTTGAAATCCCCACTCAGCTATGGAACTCACGGGAGGGCCTTGGGCCCATCACCTTTTCTCAGCTTGACCTACCACACAAGGCTGTTGTGAGGATAAAGTAGGGAGATAGAAATGCCTTGAGGTGATTGGAGGAAAGACAGGATATAAATGTAACAAACCAGTAAAAGCAGCAAGGAAAGAATGATCTGGGTAACGGGTGCTGGGAGAAGGGATGGGGAAAGGCTCTATGAGGCAAGAGCTGGAAAATGCATGGTGATGGGAGAGAATTATGAGGGTTCTGAAATTATCAATTTCACACCTCTCAGAACTCAATGCATGATACTGATAACACAACCAAGTTATATATAAGTCATAGGCAGGGCTTTTAGTGCAGACCTGTAGCAGGAGTTCTTCTAGGCCAGCCTTTCTCAACCTGGTGTCCTTTCAGATGTTTTGGACTACAATTCCTAGAGTTCTTAAATATTGGCTATGGTGCCTGGAGCTGATGGGAGCTAAAGCCTAAAACATCATGAAGGCTGTCCTTGGGGAAGAGAAGAGAGAAAGGAAAGAAGAATGTACAAGCTGAGTTGTACTGAAGAGTAGAAATTAGTTTATTCATCCTGTTGAAGCACAGCAGAACAAGTGGGAGAGATGAAAGGAGACTGGGGTTTTAGAAAGAGGGTGTGGGCATGGAGTGTTGTTTCTCTGTTTACAAAATGAAATGGAAGCAAAGAAGATAGCTGTCATATGAGGCCAGACATTATAAATATGCAAGGGTAAATCATGTGCTATTTTTTGCAGTGTAAATTATGAGTATTTATACTGATATAAGCAAAAAGGCACAATAAACCAAAGTAGTTTACTGGTTAATACAGTGACTGGGGTAGGGGGTGCAACCCCAGTTCTGGAGTGAGGTGCCCCCTCATTGAGGTCCACGAGCTGCTCATGCATTAACACTGGACTGGAATGCTGGGAAATCCAGGTCCTTACCCCCCCCCCCCGCCCCAATCATAACATGCACTGGGTGACTTTGAGCGAGTCACTTTCTCTCCCAGCCTGATCTACCTCACAGGGTGGTTGTGAAAATAAAGTGGGAAGAGCTGTTGGCTAGCTCAGCGGTTTAGGTCTCTGGCAGCAGAGCCAGAGACTGGGAGTTCAATTCCCCACTGTGCCTCCTTGATAGTGGCTGTACTCTGTGATCCATAAGGTCCCTTCCAGCTCTGCAGTTCTAAGATTATTATTATAAGAGGAGAATCATGCACTCCATTTTAAATTGCTTAGAGGAAAGGTGGAATGTTGATAAGTGGAAATTTCAAACTCAAAGTGGAGTTCCTGGGGCCACCAAGACGAGAGAAATGTGGGAAGGTTAAAAGCTAAAGGGGGTTCCTGGCAAGATTCAAGGTCCAAGAAATACAGACTGTGGCCCAAAAGCCTTGTCTCCAAACACCCTACATAATACCAGGAAGGAGAGCCAGTCCAAGACATTTTGCTACTTGAGGCAGACTAGAAAAGTTTCCCTCCTGTCATGAATGGCACCAGCGGTTCTTAACCTTTTCTTTACCACTGACCCCCTTTAAATATCATTTGTTGCCGTGGACCACCAAGACTTAACCCAAGATTTAAAACCCTAAAGAGCATAAAATATTTAAAGTTTCTCATGAAGGGTCTTCAACTTTGGAGAGAAGGGAGAAATAAGTTAATCACACTCCTATTATAATATTTTTATTGGAATGATTCCACACATATTTATAGTAATCAGCATCATCATTAATTCTTGCTGGAGAAACTGAAATTACAACACATAAAATCATTAATATGACACACCTATACGAAATGTCACATGAAAATGAAAGCTAGAAAATGACATGAATATAATTTGTACAAAACTGTACCTCTTTAAACACAAGTTGGGTGGGAAAAAAGGGGACATGATATATTCATATAATTATAATTAATGAGAAGACTGGTGCTGCATTTCACTTACAAGCCTTTTCTATATAGGGCTTAATAGCTGAAACTTGTGTTCTGAGTTCAGACTCTATGTTTTTCAAACAGTCTCTATATTTATTTTTAAGATAAACGAGAACAGAGAATGATTTTTCACATAAGTATGCAGTTACGAAAGGCATCACCCTCTTCAATAGTTTGGAAAATCTGCTTGTAGGTGAGCCCAGAAATTGGGAAGGGACTGGTCCTTGAACTGCAGTTTCAGAGCACAATCCGTGGATAGTTCTATAAGCTTGTCTTCTGCTGCTGCTGTGAGACCCTCTAGTTCAGGGGTCTCCAAACTATGGCCCACCTTGCCTTTTTATCTGGCTCAGGCATAGGAAGAGGAGCAAAGCCTGATCTAAGCGATCTCCCACCCCCTGCTGTCTTTGCAAAGATAGCGGGGGTGGGGATCACTTGGGTCCCCCTTCCCTCCTTCAGCCCTCGAAAATGTGTAAAATATATGATGTGGCTCTCATACTGAAAAGTTTGGAGACCCCTGCTCTAGTTCATATACATTAACTGAAAATGGATCTCTAATCCAGTTTTTGCTTGCATCAGGAATAGGAAAATATTCATGGAAACTATGCTGCAAATCTTCAAAATGTCATGCAATAAGTTATGTGTCCTCCTCAGACAACTCCTTGTTGGTGGAACCAAGAAAAATTGTGAGGCTTGGAAATGTCTCATAGTTTTGCTAGTCGATGGGTGATGATGCCACAATTCCAACTTTTTGATCATTGCTTCAATTTTGTCTTCAACTTGAAAAATTATAACCTTTTCTCCTTGAAGATTTAAGTTGAGCATATTTAAATCACCTCAATGATCGTCTGACAGATATGCTAATTTGACTAACCAGGAAAAATCTGTCAGACGATCATTGAGGTGAAATTGCTTCTCCATGAGGAATAATCTTATCTTGCCTCCCAATTCCCAAAAACGAGACAAAACTTTACCTTGTAGTAGCCAACAAACTTCACAGTGTAGCAAAAGTTAGTGGTGATTACTGTCTATATCTTTGCAAAGCTGTTCAAAAATTGACAATTTTGACTGACTCATTTAGTCAGTCAAATTCATTTGCTTTAGTTTTTCTGGTACCTTCTTAGCAACTAGAGCTTCCCTATGTATGCAGCAATGGGACCAAGCCACTGATGGTATGATTTCCTTAATCCATGCTACAAGTCCAGTAAGCTTTCCAGACATTGCCTGTGCCCCATCTGTGCTAATTCCAATGCATGTCAACCAATCCATGTTGTGAGATATTATAACTTGTTTAAGCTGTTAAATACTTCTGCAGTTGTAGTGTGTACCAATGAGGAGATGAACAGTATGTCTTCGAAAACATTTATCTCATGCTCATATTTAACATAGCACAGTAAGGTCGCTTTGTTTGTTATGTCTGTGCTTTCGTCCAATTGTAGTGCAAAATAGGGGGACATGCAATTTCTTTATAATAATTGTTCCTTGATACTGGCTGACAAACCATTGATTCACTTCTTAAGTGTGTCATTTGACAAAGGAAAGGTCCTTGACTGCTTTTTTTGTTGATCAATGCAGAAACCATGATTTTTGCAGCAGGTAATAAAAATTCAGCTATTGTGTGTGGTGTTCCGGTTTTTTCTATTAGTTGAGGAACTTCAAATGAGGTCCTCACTGCATTTTCATTGTTACAATCAGCTGCAGTCTTTTTTTTACCATTTTCTTACTTTCCTGAAGCTCAAGCTAATTTGAAAAAATTAATACTCTTTGTGGCATGTTCTTTGTTTTTGCAATTTTGACTGTTTCATGGTCTCGTTGGACAATATCTCATAACACAACACTCACTGTGGTACCGTTTCCCCGAAAATAAGACCTAACCTGAAAATAAGCCTGTGGCGGAATGCCACGTCACTCCTGTCCATCATGTGGAGCTCAAGTGCAGGAGCCTATGATAGGACAGGAGGGGCGGAACCAAAAGAACTGTTGGACAGTTAGAGAGACAGTTAGAGAAAAGAGGTTTTTAGATAGGGAATTGAAGAGAGAGAGTTAGGAGATTGAATTGAGAAAGTTATGACAGAGATTGGAAAGTTGGAGTGCTAGAGAGAATAGGAGTTATAAAGTATAGAGAATAAATAGATAGGCAAAGAACATTGTTAAAGTGAATAAAAACACATACAGGCCAACGTGTAATCAAATACTATTTAATGAATTATTCTAAACATCTGTGATTTACATCTGTGATTTACATAACAACTATAAGATCAATAAATCTGTTGTATTGGCAGCACGTGTCTAAGATACATCTATTCGGTATAGTGTGGATAAAATCCACTGGTTGGTTGGTGGCAGCGTGAAGAGAGGAAACGTATCCAGAGGGTGGACCTGTGTTTAGGGAAAATAAACAAGGAACACTGGGTGGACGCGACAAAGTGGTGGCAGCGGTGGGATACGATTAATAGTCCAGTAAGCCAAAGTAAAAAGTGAATTTCCTGAGCTTAAGAGACCTCGTAGTCTGGTACTGTAGTGAAGGAGTGGGACCCTTGAAAGTGTCTTAGTGAAAAGCTTAAAAGGGACTCCTGATCTCAGACCTTAGAAAGACTAAGGATAGGAAAAGGCTCTGAGGAAAATTCAATAGTTTAAGGTTACCTCACGCTTTAAGTGGAAAAGACCAGTAGGCTAGCTTGAGATCCCAAGCTCTAAGAAGGGAGCACTGAAGGGACAAGTGGAGGCCAGGGTCATAAACATAGCTGGGGTGATTGAAAACAATAGAGGCTTAAATCAAGTAAATATTTCTGAACCCTTTCGGTGTCTGGAGGCAAATAGAAACATTGTCTCAGACCAATGGACTGGCTGGGTGCCAGAAGAAGAAACATAGTAGCAAATCCGTGGCTGCCAGCGGACAGCTACAAAGCATCAGTAACTCTCTCTAACTCAAAAAAAAAAAAAAAAAAAGGAAAAAAGTTTTTAAACCAAGGCTTGACTATTTATTTCAATAGAATAAACCAACTTATCCAACTAAAATATAAATAAACATGCCTTCCAAGCGAGGGAAAAGGGTGGCAATGGGGGTATCAGATCCTCAAGATTTACCTCACGAAGAGGGAGTCTCTGAACAGGATGAGACTCAGGAGGAGGAAACCTCAGGGGGAGAAACTGGGTTAACCTCACAAGAATTTGAAAAATGGAGGTTGCAGCAGGAATTTAAATTAAAAGAGTTAGAAATAAGGACTAGAGCTGAGGAAAGACAGTTACAGCTCAAAGCTGAGGCTGAAGCCAGACACTTAGAGTTTGAAAGGGAAACAGAAAAAGAAAGAGCTGAACAAGAAAAGAGACAAATGGAGTATCAATTAGAACTCAAAGATTGGAATTGGCATCACTAAATAATAATAACAACAGTAATAATTCAGCGGCTGAGGGGATCTCAAAAGTGAACCTTAAGAAATTCCCTCAATTTAGAAAGGGTGATTGCCCCGAATCATTCTTAATCCTGTTTGAGAGAGCATGCTGGGATTATAATGTGGGAGAATCAGAGAAAATGGTTATTTTAAGAACGCAAATAAGTGGGGAACTTGCTGAGATATATTCCCAAATGCCCCAGGATCAAGCAAGAGAATATGAGGCTTTTAGAAAACTGGTTTTTGCGAGATTTGGAATTAATGCTGAGCACCTCAGAAGAAAGTTTAGGGCATTGACAAAGAAACCTGAGGAATCATATTCTCAATTGGGCACAAATCTGGTGAGATACTTGGAGAAATGGCTAGAACAGGCGAATGCCAAGACATTAGAAGACATGAAAAATATTATAGGGCTAGAACAATTTTATTCAGTTCTACCTGGGGAATTGAGGTATTTAGTCAGAGATAAAAAGCCCAAAAATGTTCAAGAGGCAAGCAAAACAGCTGATTATATTACAGATATAAAACACCCGGGATTCTCTGAGGTAAAAATTGGAGGGAAAGCTTGGGACGACAGAAGGAAAGAGCCCAGAGAGTACCTCAAGAACCATCAGGCAGTTGGAAGCCATTTTAGAGGCAAGCCCTCAGAGCAGAGCCATCAGAGATATAAGAGCTTTGGAGGGAAGGGAGACAAGTCCCCATATGTTGAACAGAAAGTCTCTAAAACCTGCTATGGGTGCGGGGAGAAAGGACATTTTATAGCTCAGTGCTCAAAGAATAAAGAGTTTGGTCAGCAAAAAGGAGGGGGAAATATGCCCAGGAAAGTATACTGTGTACAACAGGGGAGAGCAACCATAGAGTCAGTTGAAAAGGGCGCCATAACCACCCCAGTAACTGCTAGAGCAGAGAGCCAGGAACAACAACAACTTCCGTTGGCAAAGATTCTCCAATGTTATTTTATTGAAAGTAACCAGGAACTTCTTTGCTGTTCTGGTGAAGTTATTTATGTAAATGATACTAAATATCTGGGTCTAAAAGACTCATGCTCTCAGGTGACATTGTGCCATCCTGAAATAATCTCTCAAGCAAATATATTAAGAAATGAAAGCCTCACCATAAAAGGGATTGGATCAGAGCTAATTACTTTAGCAGTGGCTGAAATACAAATAAAATATCAAGGGTGGAATGGGATGTGGAAAATAGGAATTACAGATCAAATTCCTGCTCCATGTTTGATAGGGCTAGATCTCTCTGAGCATGTTAAGAATGTGTTAGTAACTACTCGCTCCCAGAAAGAAAAAAGAGGAAGCATCTGAGGAAAATTATGAACTCCCTAATGAAATAATAAGAGAGAATGAAGCAGATGAGACAGCTGATTTAGTGTCAATAAGGAATCCTCATGATAATACTTTTAAAAAGGAACAAAAAGAAGATTCAACCCTAGAACCATACTTTAATATGGTTAGAGAAGGACCAATAACCCCTGAGAACCCTGAAAGGTACTTTGTGGAGAAAGACCTATTATATAGAGAGGTCCTGGTAAATCCTCAGAGGGGAGGTGAAAGCATTCACAGACAACTGGTCATCCCATTTAAGTACAGGGAAAAGATTATAGAAAAGGGACATACAGACACCTTTGCAGCTCATTTGGGGATCACGCGCACAAAGCAGAGGATAGCGCAAAATTTTTACTGGCCTGGGATGGGGAAGCAAATTAGATCATATTGTCAAAGCTGTGACATATGTCAGAGGCAAGGTACTGGCAATGACAAAACGAAAGCTAAGTTGTGCCCTTTGCCAATAATCTCAACCCCTTTTCAACGTACAGTGGTGCCTCGCAAGACGATGTTAATCCGTTCCAGACAAATCGCTGTCATGCGAAAACATCATCTTGCGAAACCAAATTTCCCATAGGAATGCATTGGAATTTAATTAATGTGTTCCGATGGGAAAGAAAAGCACAGAAACTTAAAATTTTTTTTTTAAAAAGTCACTTACCAGGTACTGTAGACTGAGCCCGGCTCCTCAGAGTGCCTGGTAGCAGCGGAACATCCGGAAAAGAGCACCAAACAGCTAAAAGCCGGCAAGCAGCAGGCAGCCGGCAGCCATTTTGTGCTCTTCTCCGCTCCTTCCCCCTCCCCTCTCCCGACGAACAGCTGATAGGAGCAGGGTTTCTGAGGCTTCTCCCGGCTTTCCCAGCAGGGAAACAGGCAGTGGAAAAGCACCCCAGAGGCTTCTGAAAGCAGCGCTTTGCCGTGGGGTGGGTGGGTTGGGGTGGGTAGGTGGGTGGCAGGGGCAGGCCCGCCACCCCCCCACGCCCCCCACTGCAAAGCGCTGCTTTCAGAGGCTTCCCCAGGTGCATTTCCACTGCCTGTTTACCTGCTGAACAAGCCCTGGCAGCCATTTTGTCCTCTTCTCCGCTCCTGCCCCTCCCCTCTCCCGACAAACAGCTGATGGGCGGGCTAATAAGAGGCTTTCTCTGCTCTGAAAATTCAGGGGGAAAAGCTGGAAATAAAAAAATTCCGCTTTTCCCCTGCACCCCGGGAGGCTTCTGAAAGGGGTGGGGGGTGGGGGTCACGGGAGAGGCCTGTCTGGCAAAGCATGGACCAAACATCGTCCAGCGAAAAGCGCCCATAGGAATCATCGTTTTGCGAAGCGCAACAGCGATCGCAAAACCTCATCGTCTAGCGGATTCGTTGTTTAACGAGGCAATCGTCTAGCGAGGCACCACTGTATAGGCTTAGACATTGTGGGACCATTACCTAAAGTAACTGGAAGGGGAAACCGTTTCATTTTAACAATAATAGATTATGCCACCAGATATCCAGAAGCAGTTCCATTGCGCAATATAGAGACAGGAACAGTGGCAGATGCCTTATTGAATTATATGTGTCGCATGGGCTTCACTTCTGAGATAGTCACTGATTTGGGAACCTCATTTACATCTAGATTAATGAAAAGGCTGTGGCAACTTTGTGGCATAACTCACATTACATCAACCCCATATCATCCACAAACTAACGGATTAGTTGAGAAATTTAATGGAACCCTTATGCGTATGATTAGAGCTTACACTGCAGAACACCCCAATGACTGGGATTACAAACTGCAACACTTACTATATGCATATCGATCTGTGCCCCAGGAAAGCACTGGATTCAGTCCATTTGAGCTGTTATTTGGGCGGAAAGTGTGGGGACCACTAGATTTACTCCGACAGAGTTGGGAGGAACAAAAATGGGAAGATCCTGAGACAGTGATCCAGTATATAGATACCCTGATGAATTCCTTGCATCGATCTCTAAAGCTAGCATCTGAAAACTTGCAGCAACAGCAAAGAAAGCAAAAGCTATGGTATGATAAAAGGGCCAGGGAGAGAACATTCAATCCTGGAGATGAAGTATTGATTTTAAAACCAATTAAAGGGAATAAACTGCAATTAAATTGGGCAGGTCCTTTTAGAATAGTCTCCAAAATGAGTGAAGTAAATTATATTATTCAGGAGGAGGGAGAAGCAGGTCAAAGAGTGGTACAGGTTAAGAAGATTAAACCGTACTATGGGAAAGAAAATAGTGACATATATACAATAAAACAAGTGCCCAGGAGAAAATATGAAATGCAATACTGGGAAGGAAGGGGTGTACCCTATTATAACTTTGAGAAAATAGTAATAAGCTTTACTCTGCTCATAGAACAAATAAAAGAAGCAAGAGTAAAAGTTTTGATAAGGATAGCAGGCTATTGGGTAGTCGATTCCAGAGATATAGCCTCTCCTTTAGAAGAAAATATAAAAACTAAGAGAAAAGCTGAGAGGATCCTGTGGTCGAGCGGATGCCAGGAGACCTTCGAGAAGTTGCTGACTGCAGTGATGGCCGGTCGTGTCGCGAGAAGTCCAGAGTTCCGGAAGGACTTCACCATCATCGCTGAGGTGTCTAGATTCAAACCAGGAGCCGTGCTGAGCCAGCGGACGACAAGGGAGATCATCATCCAGTGACGTTCCTGAGTGGAAAGCTGCAGGCTGGTGAGAAACACCTTGTATCGATCGGACGTGAGTGTCTTGAAAGAGTATGGTCATTACAGAAGATCCGGCTGTGCAAGTGGGGAGGACATTTTGAACTGTGCACACTGCTGTGGCTGAGAACTATAAGAGCGAATAATAACAAGTTAATGAGATGGGCCCTACTGCTACAGGACTTTGATTTCGATATCCGGAGTGTGAAAGGGACTCAAAATGTAGCGGCTGACGCATTGTCACGAAGACCGGAAGACTGATCGATGGAAAAGAAGAAATAAGTAACTTATAATGTAATAAACTGTTCTAGTTATGTATAAATAAAAGAAGTAATTAAAAATGTAATTTTAGATGAATTAATGGTTAGTGATAAATGTAACAGTATTGTAGTAAAGAAATTGCAAGTAATGCAAATGTTGATTAATGCATTTTAAATGTGTAAAGTGATAAGACTAATATGTGTTATATAGTAATCAACAATAACATGCATGCATATACTAGGTAAAAGAGTAAGTATAAATGGGATTTAAATGGATAACTGAGAAATATATTGAAAAAAAATGGTTTGAAAATTGTTAAGTAATTCCTACGTTGTTCATGAGGGTAAACCACTGTAAGTTTTACCCCATGGAACAAAATTTCCAAGGGGGGAGGTATGTGGCGGAATGCCACATCACTCCTGTCCATCATGTGGAGCTCAAGTGCAGGAGCCTATGATAGGGCAGGAGGGGCGGAACCAAAAGAACAGTTGGACAGTTAGAGAGACAGTTAGAGAAAAGAGGTTTTTAGATAGGGAATTGAAGAGAGAGAGTTAGGAGACTGAATTGAGAAAGTTATGACAGAGATTGGAAAATTGGAGTGCTAGAGAGAATAGGAAAGAGTTATAAAGTATAGAGAATAAATAGATAGGCAAAGAACATTGTTAAAGTGAATAAAAACACATACAGGCCAACGTGTAATCAAATACTATTTAATGAATTATTCTAAACATCTGTGATTTACATCTGTGATTTACATAACAACTATAAGATCAATAAATCTGTTGTATTGGCAGCACGTGTCTAAGATACATCTATTCGGTATAGTGTGGATAAAATCCACTGGTTGGTTGGTGGCAGCGTGAAGAGAGGAAACGTATCCAGAGGGTGGACTTGTGTTTAGGGAAAATAAACAAGGAACACTGGGTGGACGCGACAAAGCCCTAGTATGATTTTTCACGATGCTCGTAATATAAGCCCTGTTTTCCCAAAAATAAGCTCAAGTTAAGTGAAAACCTGCCCTCCACCATTGTGCAGCAACCAGAAGATGACATGACTGTATTTGAATAAATGTAGATTATTGTACATGAAAAAAATAAAACATCCCCTGAAAATAAGCCCTAATGCGTTTTTGGAGCAAAAATTAATATAAGACCCTGTCTTATTTTCGGGGAAACACGGTAATTGCTTGTCTTTAGGACCTGTACACATGAAGCCAATCAACAGATCTTCCTTGCTATAATGATGTCACTTTTAAAAATGACTGGAAGAAGCTTCATTCTGCTCTGAATAGGATGCACCCTCATCAACAACATCAGTTCTTTTTACGTTTCAGATTTAGCCAGCAATCTGTTCTGAGGCTCAATCAAAATGTATTGTTGTAACTAGAGAACTAATCTGTAACTTATTAACAACAGCTAGATTAATGATACCTAAGTACTGGAAAATAAAACACAATTTCCAATTAAATGAATGGTATAAAGAAGTATGGAACATAGCTATTAATGACTAGTTAATGTGCAATATCAAAGTAAAAGATTGTTAAAAAGGCATACTTTTGCAGATATTTGGAGAGATTTTATTGATCATGTCTTAATAAAGGAAAGGGAAGTGCAGCATCATAAGAAATATTTTTTGGAGGGGGAATGGGAATCTTTCAAGGAGAGAGAATTGGTTTTATCTCCAATGGTCCTGGTGCGGGGATCAGTGTTATAATTTTGAAGTCTTATGTACAAAATTGTGTCTTTTTTTGTTTCTTTAAGTTTTATTAGCATAAATCAAAGAAGAAACATGATCATAAAGTCCAATCATTCACTCACACTAACACTTACTGACGCTCTCTTACCATAGTTTCTGACTGCACAGTAGCAAGAAATGTTACATGCTCTCAGCCACTCCGCGTCATTCACTTGCATGTTATCACTATGTGTAGAAATATCAAACATTTGCTATCATTTTCATAACTGATATTTACTTTAGTTTGCTTTTAATTGAGCCGATAGGTTAGAAAAGCCAAGTTTTACACAAACAAGCAAGGGAAATTAAGATGTTGTTCTACGTTTCCTTTTCTTTCTTGCTTTCTTCTTTTCTTTCATTCTATTTTAACTGCAAAAGATTGTAACATTTCTTCAAGCCTTGGTGGACCCCCCCTGTGAGGACATTGTGGCCCCTGGAGGTCCACAAACCATAGGTTAAGAACTAGGAACTATACAAATGACTCCAGGTAGGTTACAATGCCTAGCCTCCCATGCGGGAGGGGGATATTCCTCAGTCCTCTCTCCCCACTTCCAGCACAATAAATAACTCATTACTCATTAAATGTCACACTAAACCTCTGGCTGGCTATGGATGTGATGTGTGACTGATAAATGTGACTGCACTTAAGACTGGCAAACGGTCAGGGAAACACTTCGCCTCCCTCTCTCGCACAGACAACACGCATAGAAACACTTACACCGTGACCCGAATCCTACTGGCGATTTACGCTCGCCTAAAGGAATTTGCGTAAGCCTGGGCGGGAAAGTGCTTTTTTACGAAGGATGCGCCGGTTGCCTTACTGGGCGTGCGCTCCCTTTCCAAAGTCAATCTACCTGAGGCTGAGACTCAACGCGCCCTTTGGATTCCGGTCATACCCCTGAGCGGTTTTGGCGCCTTTAAAAGAGGCGCGTCCTCCGCCGCGGTGGGCACCCGGGTGGAGAGCTTCTGGGGGGGGGGCCCTCGAGCGAAGGGAAGACGCTCCCGCGGGAACTGCGGCAGCCTTTCAGCGCCCACACGGAGGGCGGCGGCGCGCGTGCCGCGTCAAGCCGGTCGCCCGCCTCCGCCAGTCCGCTTGAGCGGCCCTCCTCGCTTCTCCGCCGCCGCCGCTCATGTGTGACAACGTCCAGCCGGAGGTCGACACTCCCCCCCCCCACAAGCCTTCCCGAACCACCGGCCGCCGCAGCGTGTGGCGCTGCCTAAAGAGCCGCTCTACTAAGAGCTGCCGCCTGCGGGTCCTCCCCGCCGCCCCTTGGGGCGCAAGTCCCCGGCCCCTCCCTCCGGCCCTCCCTCCCTCCCTCGCGGCCTGCCAAGTCCCCTCGCCTCGCGTCGCCTGGAGAAGGGCGAGAGAAAGAGAGAGAGAGTGTGTGTGGCGGGAGGGGGGGGGAGCTCTCCGCCGGGCTGCCAGCCACAGTGCCAGGCCGCCGCCGCCACCCTCCGTCTCGTCTTCGCTCCTCTCCTCTCCGCCTCCGTCGCTGTCTCCTCCTCCTCCTCCTCCTCCCGCTGCTTGGCCGCCGCCTCCTCTTGCTGACGTCTCGCCCGTCTGAAAAACTCCGGGCGGCGGCGGCAGCTGCGGAGGCTCGGCGCGGTGGCTCGCTTCGCAGCAGCAGCAGCAGGACCGACCGCGCGAGCCAGAGGCGCCTGAGCCGCTCGCAAAGGCAGGCGGGCAGGCAGGAGCCGCACCAGCCGCCAGCCGGGATGGCCGGGGTGAGCGCCTCGGCGCCGGCCGCCCTGCCCTGCGCCCGCCGCCTGGCCCGCCGCTCGCACTCGGCGCTCCTCTTGGCGCTCACCGTATTGCTGGTGCAGACGCTGATCGTGTGGAATTTCAGCAGCCTGGACTCCGGCGGGGAGGAGGAGGAGGCGAGGCAGCCTCACCACCGGCCCCAGCGAGGCGCCCTGGCCGGCGCGGGCGGCAGCCGAAGCAGCAGCAGCAGCAGCAGCAGCAGCCTCCCCGGCCGCCGGCGGGAGAAGCGCGATCTGGAGAGCAGCAACAGCCGCGACGTCCACCGGGCTCACCAGCACCGCAAGGGACCCGGCGGCGTCTTCCGCGGCAAGGCGATGGTATGGCGTTTCTTTCATTTCGTTGCTTTCTTCCTGCGGGGCGGGGAAGGGGAAGGGGAAGGGGAAGGGGGCGCGCAGGGGGTGGCTGGGTGGGCCGGCCAGGCCAGGCCAGGTGTTGTCGCCCCTCTCTGCGCCCCTCTCCAACCCCTGGAAGGCGTCGGCGGTCTTGGAGAGGGCGCTGCGCGCCATGCCCGGCATCGTCTTTGCGCCACGGGACTTCGGCTCCCGGTCCCGTGCTTGGAGCGGCTGTTTCAAAAGCGGATGCCTTGAAGCGTTTGGAGACGGTGGGAATGGGTGTCCTGACGAAGGCTTGAAACCGGAGGGCTTTACTCCCGATGAAGGCTTACGCCCACAAGGCTGAAGCCAGAGATGATGATCTCGCCTGCCCCTCCGCGCCTTGTGAACTTCTCCATCGGTGGGACTCTTGGCTTTAGACCGGACATGGCTTGGAAGACTAGAGATTTATGAAGCGTTGGGTGTTTAATATCTGCATCAACGCATGAAGGCTTCCAAGTTAGTCATTCTTGGAGTAGACCCCAAAGGAGCACACTGACGTTGGTGGTATGGTGTTGAACGAGGATTTGAGAAATCCCGGTTCTGCCCCCAGCTGAGCCCTCACTGCTTGACCTTGGGCCAGTCTCTCTGTCAGCCTTCCCTCACAGGGTTGTTATGAGGATGCAAGAGGGACTGAAAGGGACCTACCTGTATGTTGTCCGAAGTTGGAAGGCAGATGCAGATATGACAATGATAACCAACTTGCTTAAGGTTGTTGATTTCAGTGGGTCTGTTCGGAGGAGAAATGAAATCTGACTCCCACCTGTTCTTCTAAGGAACATACTTAAAGGTCTGATTAGCTAGGAGTGGAAGAGGCTGCTCCTTTCTCCCTTATGTTGCTTAGATGGAAGGGAAACGGCAGTCGGTTTTAAAGAAAGACTTTATATACAGTGAAGTGCTGTAATCAAGCCATCACAAGGTGGGAGTATGCTTTGAGTCTTGTGCCTTTTTTTCCCCTCATCAAGGTCACTATATGCCCCATTCCCATGATGATGGCCGGTGTCATAGACAGTGAGGGATAAATACAGGCCCTCTTCTCTGCATATTTAAGCTTTTCAAATGGAGTTGGTTATTGTGTAAAATGTGTGAAATGGACCGCTTCGTGCATGACTCTTGGCACTCATTGTCTTGCTGGTGCAGATGCTGATTGTGTGGAAATGCATATATTCCTCTTCAGCTTGTGCCTTGGGGTGGGTTTAGGCATCTGGCTGCGGAACCAGAGGTTGGGAGTTCTCAACACAGCGGACAGGGGCTGGACTTGATGGTCCATAGGGTCCCTTCCAGCTCTGCAGTTCTAAGATTATTATCTAAGATTAAGTGATGGATGGACATTTTTCCAAGTCATACTTGCAGATTTATTACTAGAAGGTGTCCTCTCTTTTAACATGGGTATGGCCAAGATTTCCTTTTAGGCAAAAGAAATTTCTGAAAGCTGGAAGTGGATGCTTGCTGTCCTGTAATTTGTGTTTCATTGCATTCTTTTGCTTTTCATATAAGTTTTGAAATTGTCATTTGGCTCATATTCTGATGTTACTGTCAGTGCACGCATCTTTACATCATGTCTCTGTGGGAACTGCTGCTACCACATTTTCTGGAGCAGAGGAAGGCAACCTGATGCTCTCTGGATTTTTAGACTATATTTCCCATCAGTACCAGGTTTGGTATAGGGGATAGAGAAGACTAGGGCTCAGGAGTCTTGGGAAAATCACAGGGGAGGGCACTGATAAAACTGCTTCTTAAATATCTCACATAACTGGGTGGATAGTTCAGTGAGTTCGACATCTGGCTATGAAGCCAGAGTTTGGGAGTTTGATTCCCCACTGTGCCTCCTGGGAGAAGAGCCAGACTGTGAAGCCTTGGACAAGCTGCACAGTCCCAGGAAGGCCCCAGAAGAAGGGAAGGGTAAAGCACTTCTGGGTACTCTCTACCTGGAAAACCTTGGAAAGGGTCACCAGTCAGAATTATGCACACAATTAATTAATTATTAAATATCTCACATACCTTGTTAAAACCCTGTTAGGGATTCTATGAGTTGAATGTAACTTGATGGCACATAACACATATGTGCACACAGTTTGTTTCATCTACAATCATTAGTCATGTTGTGTCACCAGTGAGATTGAGTTCAAAGGAGGGTACGGACTTGAAGGAAGCCGTTCCAGAGGGCCAGAATAATGTCCAGGCATTATCAAAATGAGGCTGCTTCAAGGGTGAGAAATCTTCATTGTATGTATTATAAGGAAATGGGGAAGTCGGTTACTTTCATTTTCTCTTGCATTTAGTTCAAACCAAAATCAAAGTATTTTTCTCCCAAATCTTGAACTGAAAAATGAAGTGAAGCAAAGTTCACTCATCTCTTTCATACCTGTGAAAGATAAGCCTTGCAGAAAAAATTACTAAGCCACTACTAACATGGTTGAATAGGCAAGGACCTAAACAGAGACTCTGAGGATTATAAGCCCTGGGCCCGGGTGGCCAAATTTCTTCTCTCATGTTGAGATATTTCAGTGCTAAAACTCTTTCCATGAGGAAATTGAATATGAGAATACTGAGTTTTGGAAACAGAAAATGAACTGAACTGAAATTATACAAAATGAACCAAATCACTGTCCTGTGTTAAGCCCTGCTGCGTTTATGGCTTAATTTAAACATGCTTTGTACAGTCTGGTCTGCTTGTGTTCTCTGTCTTCACTAAATAATCAGGCATGAGTGGAAGCTCGCAGTGGTGCTACATTATAAATATATATTTTAAAACATTTATTGCACGGAGATGTTAAGTTTTAGTGGATGACAGGTTGTCTATGTGATCAATGTCATCAATTTCCCATGTATTCCAACATCAGTATATGCAAATTTATTTTTGTTTGTTTTTCATAAGAATTTGATCATATTTTGAATGGTTCTTTGAAAATGGGACGCAGAGAAGTTGATTCAGAAAAACTGAATGTGAGAGAAAGCAAATGTGGCTGATTTGTCTGTCCAGGCTGGAGATGTTGAGCTCTTATTTCATAAGTATCTGGATTTGAATCACTGTACATTTAATTGTATTTATGGTGCTAAATTAAAGGTACCCCTTCTCTTTTTCTCACAGGCTTCTCATTTTTAATAGCTATGTAGCAAGCAATTACAACAGGATTTGCTCCATTTTGGGAATAGCTGGGTATCTTGAAGTTGATGTCAAGGTACAATTTTGTATGGCTTGTTTTCTACAAGAGCTTACCCGAGTCACAAATCTTTCCATAAATTCAAAAGGAGGAATATAAGGCTTTAAAATATGAATGTGGGAGAAATTCAGACTGACAGGTTTGTCTATCCTGGCTTCAAGGCAGACTGCTGAAAATAATCAGAGCAATTCTACAGACCCATAAAAACATTTACTATCTTCTTGGTTTCTGAAGAAGAATTTATTTATTTGTGGTGGATTTTCTTTTAAAAAATGGTGCTGGTGTTTCATCTTTAGTGCGATTTGGAATTAGGAACTGTCCAGTCTAGCTTTAAACACTATTGCTGGTCAGAAAACCAGCATATCTGAAATTCAGTGTGAATCTATGTTTCTGTAATAAGATTCTTATAGTTCTTTATGACTATTTTTAGTTAGCCTGATTGGTGTATTTCTTGGGATTTTTCAGCTTTTCAGAACAGGACTGTATTTTAGTGGGGGAAATCCTAGCTCCTGCTATGGTCTTAGTGTTTTGGAAATTTTGCTTCTGATTTTAGAAAGAGGAACTCAAGAGATGTGGTGTTAATGAGCAGAGATGTGAATTTTATTTGCAAGCATTGATTAGACCGTGGAACATTATTTTTTAAAGGTAATCAGTTGCTTGTTCTTTAGAATCATAGAATCATGAAGTTGGAAGGGGCCTATGAGGTCATCAAGTCCAACCAACAACTCAAGGCAGGAAAACAAATCCTTGCTACATCACCACTTGTTGTTCAAAGTTAACAGTGACCTGTTGGGATTCTGCTATGGACAATTTACTTGTTAGTTTCAAGCATTTAAAAAAAAAATACACTTAGAATATGCAGGGCAAATATCTGCTTGAAAATGTTATTGGAATGGCAGGAAAAATTACTCATTAAATTTGAAAAAAGTAATGCTGCTGATCATTGTGCTACTTTAAAATATTTATGTAATTATGCACTTGTTACCGCTTAAAGTAATTCATTACAGGTGATGCTTTTATCAGTAAAATTTTGCTTTCAAGGTCAACTGTTAATTGTGTATATATACATCTCTCTCTATATACATTTGTGCATTCTTTTCTTGTAGCCTTGGGCCTTTGTTCAGCTGACTTTCAGGCATAGAAGAGTACTTTACTATTGCTATTGCTCTCCCTTTCAGCTGTGTATGTTGGAGTGAAAAGCATGGGGTAGACTTGTCCACAGCATTTTGGCACAGGTACTTTCTGACTTGCTTCAGAGCACACGAATCCCTGGCTCTCTCTATTGCCTTTATCTTAATCTACAACTTTGACTTTTTACCTTTTGACACTGCACAACAGCTCATTGAGTTTGGGAAAGGGGGTAACCAGGAATGCCAAGCAGAAATGGGAGTAGTACTTGGGGTTTGTAGTCCCCCAAATGTGATTTCCCCTCCATCTCTAACACTAATTGATGCTTGCATTCCTCCCTGTAGTGTTATCACACCCCCTCCAAAATAGTGAACCATCAGCATTGCAGGGGATCTAGTTATGTGACAGTGGTGGAGATAAGTGCTGTATAATGGGAATCTCTATTCTTAGAAGCCCTCTTTGGAGACTTAATTATTTTGGAATATATCACTTGCTGAGTCCAGATTTTCCTGCCACACATCAAGGGTGTTCTTTACAGTGCTGGGATATTTGCATAAGGTCTTTTAATTTGTCCTGGTGTTTCATCTGGCATGGAAGAAACAAAAACATGGTGCAAAAATCTTGGCACAGCTGGATCTCATGGGACAGGTGGCCTTTAATGGGAGCACACATCAGTATTGCTGCTGTGGCTTGGAATTTGGAGTTGTTGCGAGTATTTCTCATTTGTCCTTGATCTTTTCTTTTAGAAATATACTTACTGTGTTTTCTTGAGCTACATCATATGTCTTCCTTTTAGCCTCTTTTACTGCCAAGGCAGACAAGGCAGCATATGTGGTTTTCCTTTTCTTTCCTGTTTCCAGATTTAATCCTCCCCCGAACCCTGTGAGGTGTGTTAAGTTGAGAAATGGTGACTCATCAAAAGCTGTTCAGGAGAGTTTCTGGCTGATTGGGGATTTGAAACTGTGCCTCTCCAGAATTTATCCAAATTTCTGGTCACAACATTGCACTGTTGATTATTATTTTTGAAAGAATCAGGAGAGGAAGAAACTTGTATAAAAGGACATCCTCTTTCAGATTTTTCATGTATATATGAAATAGTATGGGGAATGATGGAACCCTGAGACACTCCACAGGTCAAGATGATGATGCAGCTGTTGTTGCCCACTCTGCTGAAGACCTCCAACAACTCATTAATCGCTTTAGCAAGGCCTGCCAAGACTTTGGATTAACAATCATCCTGAAGAAAACACAAGTCATGGGCCAGGGCGTGGACTCACTTCCCTCTATTACCATATCTACACAAGAATTGGATGATTTTGTTGTTCGTGATTTTGTGTACCTTGGCTCAACGATCTCTGACACCCTCTCTCTATATGTCGAGCTGGATAAACGCAGCTATCATGTTCTCTAGACTCACAAAGAGAGTATGGCTTAATCCAGGTCTATAGAGCCTGTGTCCTGAGCACACTCCTGTACTGCAGTGAGTCCTGGACCCTTTGTGCACGGCAGGAGAGGAAGCTGAACACGTTCCATATGCGTTGTCTCCAATGCATTTTTGGTATCACCTGGCAGGACAAATTTCCAAATAGAGTAGTCCTAGAACGATCTGGAATTTTTAGCATGTATACATTACTGAAACAGCGACGTCTACGTTGGCTCGGGCATGCCGTGAGAATGGCTGATGGTCGGATTCCAAAAGATCTCCTGTATGGAGAATTAGTGCAGGGAAATCGCCCCAGAGGGAGACCACAGCTGCGATACAAAGATATCTGCAAGCGGGATCTGAAGGCCTTAGGAATGGACCTGAACAGATGGGAAACCTTGACATCTGAGCATTGAGCCTGGAGGCAGGCGGTGCAGCATGGCCTCTCCCAATTTGAAGAGGCACTTGTTCAGCAGGCCGAGGCAAAGAGGCAGTCCCGAAAGCAGCAAAATCAGGGAGCTGGACAGGGACAGATTGTATTTGTCTTCAGTGTGGAAGGGATTGTCACTCTTGTATTGGCCTTCTCAGCCACACTAGACGCTGTTCCAAGTCCTCTATTCAGAGCACATTACCATAGTCTCTCGAGGCTGAAGGATGCCTACAGAACGTACAATTACCCAGTGATAGAGGATTCCAGAAGATGAGAATATGATCTGAGTCCTGTTCATGGTTACTGGGAGAAGACAGAAGTGGGAACTACTTGGATGTGGCTGTACTCCCTCTGTGCCAAAATATTTTTAAGGGCTGTTTTTGGACTTAACGAAATGGTGGAGCAAAGGTGTGAGTAGGTACAACACATACAATGGACAAACATACATACTAGAGATGGGCACGAACCTTAGTTTGGAGTTTCATGCTGTTTCATTGGCATGGTACCACCGATGCCGCATGTTCACTTCCTTCTCACCCCTCTGGTTGGCTCCCCCACTCACCAGCTGGCACATGCTGCTTTTCTCCTGTTCTTCACACAATCTTTCAGTCTCAGCAAGAGCATGGACTTCTCTTCCAGCAGCCGCCCACTCAAATGAGGAGCCAGGGCAGGCATTCCTGCAGCTCTGACTTTGAGTGAGCAGCTGCTGGAGGAGGTAGAAAAGCGAAGTCTGTGCTCCTGCTGTGACTGGATGATTGTGTGAAGAGCAAAAGAAAAGCAGTATGTGCCAGCTGATGAGTGGGGGAGCTGGCAGGAGGGAAGTGAATGCACTGCACCTGTGGTGCCACTCCAGTGAAGCAACATGAATCTCTGAACTGAGGTTCATGCCCATCTCTAATACACACCCTTTAACCTCTCAATTAAACTAATGTTGCCATGCCTACTCTGCCAAATACAAACTGGAAAGCTATACAGTGGTGCCTCAACGTACGAACTTAATCCGTTCCGGAATGATGGTCGTAACTCGAAATGGTCATAAGTCGAAGCACCATTTCCCATAGGAATGCATTGAAACGCCATTAATCCATTCCGGCCGGGGGGGAAAATCACAAAAAAACCCACAAACAGAGCAAGCCCCATCGGAACGCGCTGGGGCCGGGAAAAAAAATCACAACAAAACAAACAAACAAACAGAGCAAGCCCCATTGGAACGTGCTGGGGCCGAAAAAAAAATTGCCAAACAAACAGAGCAAGCCCCATCGGAACGCGCTGGGGCCGGGGAAAAAAATCACCAAAAAACAAACAAACAGAGCAAGCCCCATCGGAAGACGCTGGGGCTGAAAAAACAAACACACCAAAACACACAAAAAATCACAGCACGGAAACATAACCCCCCCCCCCCCAGCCCAAAACCACGCTGCAAAACCCTGTATGTACTCAACTCAGAAGCAGAAAGCAGCACCAGGCAGTCTGAACCCTCCTCTGATGCACACACTCTAACCGTTGGGGTGAAAGAGCTACAAAGAAGCAGCCTCTTCGCCGACCAACAGTTAGCAATTTAAATTCCCTGCCTTTCCCCCCACCTTTTTTCCAGTTGTAACTCGAAGCTCCGGTCGCAAGTAGAAACAAAATTTTGCGGCCGGAGCTGGTCGTAACTCGAAATGGTCATAAGTCGGGACGTTCGTAAATCGAGGCACCACTGTAATCCAATTTCATGCCTTTTTCTTTGAGTTAGGCAAGCTGAGGAAGAAAAGCTATATTGGACCAAAACCTCTATGGATATGCTGTGTGCATGTTTTCCAAAAGATGTCCCTTTGCTGTTTGAAATTGTAAAAAAGAGAAGAGGTTGGAGTTAGCAAAGAATGTCACTGGAAAACAAGGCCAAAATAATGCATACTATGTGAAAGGAAGATAGTGAAGAAAGGGACAAAAACCAAGTCTTTTGAAATGTGGTGTTGGTAGAGATACTAAAGACAGTCAGAAAAGCACCCAGAAGTAAGCAGAAAAGTGGGTATTCAATCAAGTCAAACCTGAACTCTCACTCGAGCAAGAATGAGCAACCTGTGTCTGTCGTACCATGCACATATAATAGAAATTGAACATTCTAAAGGATTTAACTATTTGCATAGCTTAACATTCTGACCAATCAGAATGTGTCTGGAGTTGTGATTTCTGTGTTTTAATCCATGAGCAGAAATGGGGCCTATGATTGGACAGTGGTTTGGGAATCATCCTAGTTAAAAAATCAGATGGACCTGTGAGGATCCGTGCATCAGATTCATGTTTTGCAACCATGCATTGGGGGACCCATAATTTCTGTGGTGTAGTCTGTGGGCACAGATGGGCCCTATGACTGGATAGTGGTTTGGGGATGGCCCTATGTAAAAATCATGTGGATCCAAGAACTGCTGGATAGCATAGTGGGTTTGGTGTGAGGTTGGGAGTTAAATTCCCCATTGTACCTCATTGTCAGGAACTGGACTTCATCATAGAATCATAGAATTGTCATAAGGGTTGGAAGGGACCTTGGAGGTCTTCTTGTCCAACCCTTTGCCCAAGGCAGGAGACCTCATACCATCCCGGACCTCATACTATCTCGGACAGATGGCTGTCCAGTCTTTTCTTGAAAACCTCCAGCAATGGGGCACCCACAACATCGGGAGGCAAACTGTTCCACTGCTTAATGGTTCTCACCGTCAGGAAATTCCTCCTTATTTCCAGGTTGGATCTCCCTCTGACAAGTTTCCACCCATTGGTTCTTGTCCTAACCTCAGGTGCAATGGAGAATAAATTGATGCCCTCTTCCCTGTGGCAACCCTTCAGATATTGGAAGACTGCTATAATGTCTCCCCTCAGTCTTCTCTTCATTAAGCTAAACATAGTTCTATTAGTCATTCTTCATAGGATTTAGCCTCCAGTCCCCTTATCATATGTGTTGCTCTTCTCTGCACCCCTTCCAGGGCCTCAGTGTCTTTTTTGTATTGTGGACTTGATGATCTATAGGGTCCCATCCTGCTCTGCAGTTCTAAGGTTGTTATTGTTACTAACCATGCCTTGGATCTGTGTTTTTGCACCACTGCAAGGCCATGAGCTCAGGGACCCATGATTTATGTGTTGTAATTTATGGGCTCAAATTGGGTGTATGTCTGGTTTGGAGATGATCCTACATAAAAATCATATGGATCCATGAGGTTCTGTACATCAGATCCATGTTTTTTGCATTGCTGCAAAGCCATGTACTGCAAGACCCATGATTTCTATGGTGTAGTCTGTGGGCAGAGATGGCCCTATGATTTGATAGTGTTTTGGGAATGATAGATTAAAAATCATGTGGATCCATGAGGATCTGTACTTCAGATGCATGTTTTTCTGCAACTGCGAAGTCATGCTCTGGAGGATCCGTGATTTCTGTCTTGTAATCTGTGGGCAGAGAATGGGCCAATGACTGGACAGTGGGTTGGGGATGATCCTTCATAAAAACCATGATGATCCATGAGAATCCATGCATCAGATCCATGTTTTTGCACCACTGCAGAGCCATGCATTGGAGGACCCATTATTTCTGTGATGTCGTCTGGTGAGTGCAAATAGAATCTATGAACTCACAGTAGTTTAGGGAGGATAACATATAAAAATGATATGAAATCATGTGGATCTGTAAACTTATAAGTAAACTGGGTAAACTTACTCATGAGTAAACTGGGAAAACATGCTTTGAGATCATTCAAAGCCACGAAGGGGAAAAAACAGTAATTTCACAGTTTAAATCAGTGAGCTGCTGTATATTATTATCTATTTTTTAAAATAGTTTTAAAAATATTTTCATAGGCAGGAGCTAAAAATGTGTGTCCAGGAAGGAGTTAAGTGCTTTCTTTCACACAGAAGTCCATGGCAGGGTTAAAAATGACAGATTTACACCTGCCCTGTGGGCTGATTCCAGACTAGAGATGGGAGCTTTGTATTCATATCCTTGGGGATACAAATACGAAGCACGGCACCACAGGTGCCACGGAGGTCCATTCCCTCTCCTCAGAACCAGCCCGGCCCACCCAGTGGGCTCCACGCAACCGACCACTGTAGTAAGGAGGTGGGATGATGAGTCTCCCTGCTCAGCTGTTCAGTGGTCAGCTGTGTGGGAAGGCAGGCTACTTCCATGACTGGCGCAATGTCACAGCTGCTGGACACATGCGCTGCGCAGAGCCCGGTGAGTGGACTGGGCTGGTTCTGTGGGGAGGCAATGGGCCTCTGTGGCACACAGAACAGGTTTTCTTCAGGAGTGCAAACTTTGTCTTATCCACATATTTTATCTCTCTTTTTTTATCAGCTGTAGATTTATGGTCACTTATGTCTTTTGGGGGGGTAAAGTAGTGTCACTTTTTAAAAATTCACAACTGGGAAACCCTTTGCCCAAATCTACCCAAATTTGGCACAGAGCAAGAGCAGACTGTCTGCTACATCTGTTCCAGATTTGGTGCTGATCTGAAGTCCAGTTTCACAGTTATAACTTTTTATTTGGGGTGATCCTATCTTTTGATTTTGCTTGTAGAATGCTTTTTGCTGTCCTGGCACAATATATATAGCTACACATAATAAAAGACGGTGGTCTGCAAATAATGGCCAGAATCCTGTTGGTTATTGTGACTGGCCCCTACCCGGGCTTGTCACTTTTTAAAAATAACCTTCCTCTAAAGCAGAGATCCCCAACCCCCGGTCAGATGTCCCGCCCCCCCCCCCGCACTCACCCCGCAAAGCCTGTTTGCGCCTGCGCATGCGCTCCAGTGTGCCCGTGCGAGCGCTGCACCGCCGTTTGCGCATGCGCATGAGCGGCCGCCCGCACAAGTGCCACACCGACATTTGCGCATGCGCATGAGTGCGGACTCATTTGTGCGAGAGAGAGCGTGCGCTTGTTTGCGCATGCGCACGAGCGCAGGGGGTGCCCCGCCTTCCCCAGCCGGTCCACGGGGTGAAAAAGGTTGGGGACCCCTGCTCTAAAGGGCTTGACTCCAGTCATTAACTGTGCTAGACCAAGCAGTTAATGAAAGAAAAGATATTCCCTTTATTACAAAGTAACAACTTGCGGGGAAACAGATTTCAACATCAACTTTTCTGCAGTTACAACCTAACTCCCAAACATAACCTGCTTCTTCTGTTACACTTTAACTTCTTTCCCATTGCAGCTCTCCTGGCCCCTCCTAGGTTAGCCACCTGCACCACCCAACCAATCACCTTGTTTCCCCTGTTGCCATGAAGATTGGTCAAGCTTCTGTCACAGTTATTTTACTGTACATCTGTGTGATCTGCAGTGGTGTGAATTGCAATGGTGAAGCGCTGATAGCCAATTGCTGCGTGTATCCTTCATACAATCAGAACACAAGCTGCAACTTGTTAATCAGTGGCAAGTCATTGCTTTATCATTGCACTTACATGGACACAACTCACCAATAGGATTCTGGCCATTGGATTTACATGGGTGCTGAAGCTGAACTACATGTCACTCAGGTGTGTCAGTTTATGGTTATGACCAGCTTGTTCTGCTCAGAAGAGACTTTCCCCTCATTTATTCCCATGTTCCTTCCACTTGTTCTGATCAGCCTAGCAGTACAGTACTCTCCATGTTTATTGTTATGTTTAGTACATCCAGAGATGGGCATAAATTAAAAAATGAATAGCAAAATTGGTCAGAAATCACTCATTCATTGATTCATATTCATCCAAATCGCTACCCTCGATTGGGTTTCCCCAAGCCAGCTGCTAAAGGGCACTTTTTTTGGGGGGGACCCACTTTGTGGGTGTATATCTTGGACATCTGAAACCCAGTCTTCAACAAACCTGGAGGGATTGTAGAGGAGATCCAGGGGAAGCTTCTCTGTGATTTTGGTGTCTCTAGGTGTGTAGGGGAACTTTCCCGGGGGGCTGCCTTTATGGGTGTATAACTCAGACATCTGAAGCCAAACTTCACCAAACATGGAGAGGTTGTAGAGGAGCATTAAGTAAAGCTTATCTGTGATTTTGGTGTCTCTAGGTGCTTGGGGGGCTGTTTTATAGTGTTTTAAAGCCAAAAACAAATGAACAAATTGATTCATCAATTCATCAGAAAACAATCATAAATTTGTTATTCATGATTCATCGACCTCGATGAATCATGAATCAAAGCAAAACACATTTTTTTTCTGATTCGTGCCCATCTCTGATTTCAACTTATGATGAGCCTTTCCAGTATATTCTAGGTACAGAGTACTCAGATATGGTTGACTGTTCCCTTCATCTGGGGCTCACCCTCGGACTGCATGGCTTACCCAAGGTCACAGTCGGGAATCAAACTTTCGACTTCTGTAGCTAGATGCCTAACTCTCTGAACTAAGGGTAATTGAAATAAGGTACTCTACTCATCTTTTTGCTTTTCTTGTTAAATTGCTTATTTGACTAGTAATCTATTACGTGTGAATTTTAATTTGATAATTAGTGGCACTTATCCTTTTTTCCCCTTCAGCGTCCAGTCTGGATGGGGAAAGAATATCACTGGCATTCTCTGATCACAGTTTCTGGAGAAATCATGTTGTGGTTTGCTGATCGACTTGTGTTCACAGTTTGTTTCTTTTATTCTGCCATACCCTATCTTGAGTTTTCCCTTTTCTCATTCTCCCAGTTTTGTTCCACTAGTCATTGTTCTTCAAATTTGTTGCTTGTTTGCATGAGGCTCTGTGTTGCTTTCTGTGTTATTTTAGTTGTACTTTTATTAGTCAGGGGCATTTTCCACATCCCATCACATCAGATTAGGCAAGCTCTGAGGGCTTGGAGGGCAAAGGCAATTCCTGCCCTAGCTTAGGAGCAGAAAGCAGCTGCTTACAATGGCCTTTTTTGGCAAAAACAAAAAAACAAAACCCAACCCTGTGGGATGTTTTGAATTTAGGGTTTTAAAAAATGGCTGCACTTCACCCTCCCTACTTTATTCATACAACCTTCTCATATTTTGAATCAAGTCTTGAGGGCTATGTTTGGGTTTGATTTCAATCTTTGTAGCTTTTGGTATTATTTTATCTTTACACAGTAAATCTTGGTTCATGAGCATGATACATTATATTACGGACACCACCACGAAAAGCTGTGCATATGTTAGCAAATTTTGAAAGGGGATGATGCAAAAACCTATGAAACTTGTCAGCAGTCATCAGATCAAAATTGGTTATAATGCCCCCCAAATTCATGTCATTATCTGAAAAGACATTAGTATGAAAAGTGATTAGTACGAAATCCCTGAGACACATTTGTTTGGAACTTGCCAGGAATAATGCTCTGAGAGAGCTACCATATCTCCAGGTTTCATGAAAAAACCCAAAGCTGCAGCCCTTTTAATTTACAGATGCAAACCAGTGGGAGGTATGAGGATTTTGGAGTTATGAATTTAGAGTCTGGGCCAGACCAGGTCGAAAGCAGTCTGAATTGAAACAGGCCTGTTTCTAGCCTGGGCCCTGAACTGAATCATGGGACCCTTGCACAGCTCTTATAAATTATATCTTGCTAATTCATCTAAGCAGTCAAAGGTTTGGTGGGATCTCTTTATTTCCTTGCCCATCATATCCTTGTTTCAATCCTGTGAGAAAGGTTAGGCTGAGTGAGCAAGTAACAGACATGTAGTGAGCATCATAGTAGAGTCAGGATTCAGATTCAGGACTCCCCGATCCTGCTCTCCAGCCCAAGGACGGAGAATATGTGGTCCTCCAGATGTTCTCATCAGCCTGGGGCAGAAAAACCAACAGTAAGGGATGGTGGGGGTTGCAGTCCATCAGCCCCAGAGAGTGATATGTCCCTATTCCTGTGCCATCTGGGACACCTCACCACCGTGTTGTGAAATACTACATACAGCCTTGTGCAGTTTTTTTAAAGATGCAACACTGACTTTAGCATACATGATGCTCTTAATTCATACTGGTAAAAATGAATATTAGTGACTGTAAGAGCCATGCCAAAAGGCAGAAGAAACAAGCGAATCATTTGACCGTGGTGTGTGTGGAATCATCCACATTTAGAGCCAAGGGAATGCATGATCTTGTTATGAAGCTTTCCTTTATCCGGGCTATGCTTAATAAAATAAACAAATCTTTTGGAGCCTCGGAGGTAATGTATGCATTATTTAAGCATGCTGTTAATAGGCAGATGCTTGAATGGAGAGGCTCCAGTGTTACTTGTTCATTAAGCCTTTTCCTTACTTCTTACTTGGCTTTTTATAGCCAAGCAAAAACTTGTGACTCGATTCTGTTCCTATTTCCAATAGGTTGGGGTACTTACACATTCATTTTTGGTGCTGGGACTCAAAGGTCAGACTTAGAACACTACCAAAATCAAAGCAAATCTTTACTGTAGATTGTTCAAAAGATCCTCCAAGTGGCCAAGTAAAAGCAGAAGATCTCCTTTCATTCAGCCCCTCCATTTTGCATAGGGGAGAAGGGAGATAAATGGATATTTTTAGGTTGTTAAAAATGTTTGGTGTTAAAGTTATGAGTTTCTTATTGTAGCATTAGTGGTATAATATGCTGCTATATCTAATGGGTTGTCATGGTCCTGCTTTTCCCATCTCATCTTCTTCTGAATTGTTGATAATAGAAATGGAGGAATTATGATCAGAGTTTATGAAAGTTCCTTTTTGAGATCACACTTCTTGAATCCCTCAGCCAGCATGGCCAGTAGTTCTGGATATTTTGGACAGCTGTAGTCCAAAAAATAAAATTTCCTGAACTCTGGTTGAAATCACCTCCTGACTGCCTACTCAAGCCTTTCCCAAGCTAATTTTCTCTAAATGGATTGAACTAAAATCACTATAGGTAAAGGTTCCCCTTGACAATTTGTCCAGTCGTGTCCGACTCTAGGGGGCGGTGCTCATCCCCGTTTCCAAGCCGTAGAGCTAGCGTTTGTCCGAAGACAATCTTCCGTGGTCACGTGGCCAGCGCGACTAGACACGGAACACCGTTACCTTCCCACCGAGGTGGTACCTATTTATCTACTTGCATTTGCATGCTTTCGAACTGCTAGGTTGGCAGGAGCTGGGACAAGCGACGGGAGCTCACTCCGTTGCGTGGATTCGATCTTACGACTGCAGGTCTTCTGACCTTGCAGCACAGAGGCTTCTGCGGTTTAACCCGCAGCGCCACCACATCCCTTAAATCACTATAGCACAATGGAAATTGTCAGGATGATGGGTATTGTAGTATGGTGGATTCCTGTTGTAAGCGTTGGCATTGCTCTGTGTGATAGTTTGCCAGGATCCAATGAGCTGGATGCTTAGCAACAGAAATCCAGGCCCAATGTGAGTCAAACTATACAATATGATTAGCATGTTGTCAAAATTCAATAGTTTGTTTTCCCTCTAGGGATGTATTTTTTTTTCTTCAAAGCTCCACTCCTGAGCAGTCAACTTGCAAATGAAGCCCATGCTTATTTCCCAGTGACTATTGAAAAAAAAAGTAAGGGTGGTTTTTTTTGTTTTTTGTTTTTGCAAAAAAGCATGTGCTGGGATAAGCAAACATCTCTAATCTCGTAACGTAGCTCCAGTGTAATGCTATATTATCTATAGCATGGGTTGTAATGATTGAACAGGGCTTTCTCTACATCCTACAGGACATCTTCAGTAGAAGGAGTGGCTGGTCCACCGAAGAAGCCATGGACTTTTTTGGTCTGTTCAGAACAAGGCTGTGATGCCGATAGACGCAGACCTGTTCTGGAATCTTCTTAGTCAGCACTTTCTTCTTCAGATGTTTTAATTCAGCATTGAGTGTTGCCGTGTTCTCTTCATGCCTTCTGTCTTACTGAACTTCCCTCTTTGCTCCTCCCCATTCATATACCCTTCCTTTTTCTTGAGCAAGAGCCTTCCATGGGTTTTCTTGAGTTAAAATTAGTTCCTGAGCTCACTTGTATCTTTGTGTGACTAATAGGGTATATATCCTTTTGGTTATATAGAATTAGCAATAGAGGTATGAATCTTGGCATCAGCATCTTTGCGAAAGCTGGTGTTTTCCCAAAGCCTGAAGCAAGGAGATGCTCAATGCTTATCAAAATGACAAAACAAACCGAGACATGGCCAGAACTCAATTTCTGTTTTGGAAAAAGGGGATTCAAAGATAGGAAAAGGCTTCCAGGGAAACCATCCCTGCACTCCCATTTTGTCTCTGGGGAGTGAGTGAGTGGGTCTGCAGAAAAGACATCAGGAGGTTGTGTACGATTCTCACCCTTGCTCTGTCCCTTTCCATTGCCCAGTTGTACATCTCTGCCTCACTCAGCTCACCTCCTTCCCTAAATTTTAATTTTGTTGTACTTCTTTTGTGGGTTAGCAGCCTCCTGTTTTATCTCTGGCTGACATTTGTCACCCTTTGGTTTGCAGCTCAACAAAAAGAAGGGAACAGGAAGGAAAGAATAAGATTAATTTTAAAGGAAATAAACACGTAATTGAAAGTCAGATGGGAGAAATGACTTTTCCATGTTGGATTTTGAGAAATGTAAAGGCAGTGTTAAATATTTTAGACAGTTCTGGGTAATGCAGATTTGATGGAAATACAATCCTGCCTTCGCTCACTGAACCTATGTGGTTAAATGCACAGAGTTCCCTGGATCAGGCTCTAAGCTTAGATGTGCAATCATGTGGCACCCCCAGATGTTGTTGGACCACAACTCCCCATGTGCCTTACCATGGGCTCTGCTGCCTCAGCTTTCAGGAGTTGCAATTCCAACAATGTCTGGAAGTTGCCTCTACTAGATCAACATTAGTTCCAGCTTGAGATAAAGCCTGATTGTCAGGTGCAAGTGAGGCCATTGTTATATTGCTGCAGTCTTAATTTTGATCAAATGCAAACATAAACAGTCCATCTAGACCAGTGGTTGGTGACTGTAGCACTCCCTGTTTTTTGACTACAGCTCCCATGAGCTCTCGTTATTGGTTATGATGCAAAGAGCTGATGGGAGTTGTTGGCTAAAAATATTCTACAATTGCCCACCTTTGATCTAGACCCAGATTCTTAAACAAGAGCTGCATTTATGGGAAGACAGTAGTTCTTAATTAGCCTGCTCTGTGCTGCAAAAAAAAGAGATTACAGCATGTTACTTTTAAGGTCCTCTTAAAGGGTTCATGACATTATGGGATATCAGTAGTATTCATGACTCTCTAGAAGGATCTGTGCTTTCAGTAAATATTGGTGGTTTTGTTTGGCACTGAAAATAATCTTTGAAAAATTACTTTTACTCATCAGAAGATGCTGAGATAGCTTGTCAAGATACTGCTGATCCACAGATTTCTCACCTCCAGCATGAGATAGAGACTGAGACTTGAGACCCACTAGTAAGTCACAGCTAGAATAGGCCCACTGAATCAGTGGAATATACATAAGTGTTGAGTTACAACAGCTCCACTTACGCTAGTTGCAAGTTACTACTGGATTTCACCAATGACTATTATTTTCCATTGAGGTTTCTATGATTTCCACAAAATGTCTTTGCACAAAGTCTTACCTCCATGCAGAGGAAGTACAGAGGAGCTGACTGAGTAATCAGAAAGATTCAAAGAACCCATTCAGGGCACTTCAGTTAAAAAAAATCCTTGCAACAGGGCAGCAGTTACTGTAGTTTTGTGCAATTTTTGAAAAAATAACTTTGAGAAATATGACAGCTCTCATTGATACTGTCAAAATATCTCTTAGTTTTGCAGGTAAAGACAAGAAGATTCTGGTTCTTGTTTGTGCAAATGACACAAGCAAGAATTTACATTTTTAGCTCAGCTTTGTGGCTCAAACAATCCTCTAGGTTTGACAGACAGGAGTTCATTTGAAAAGCTTGAAAAGAAGAGTGGAGAAAGAAGAGTGGGAAAAAGGTCAGGTGACATTAGCTCCTTAACCTGTGCACTGTGCTAGCTGATGCATGACACTCACATAACACCATGTCATGCAATGTCTCTCATGGCAGTGGAGCAAGTTAAGGTATTGCTATTTGCATACAAAACACTAAACAACTTGTGACAGGTTGTCTTAGAAACATTTCCTTCTATACCGGGGTGGGGCATCTTACAGCCCTCCAGATATATTTGGTCTGTAACTGCTACCAGCCCTAGCTAGCATAGCCAGTCATGAGGGCTCATGGGGAACTGAAGTCTAGCATCTAGAGCAGTGATTCCCAACCTTGGATCTCCAGATGTTCCTGGACTGCAACTCCCAGAAGTCTTCACCACCAGCTGTGCTGACAGAGACTTACAAGGATCATACATTGTCCAGTCTGTAGTAGATGGTGTCCTGGTTGGTCAAAGAAGCAAATAATGTTTTATTTATCTGTGCAGTGGGCAGTATCCTGTCCAATTTACCATGCATGTAACTGCAAATTCAGAAGTGACTGCAGTGATGTACAGAGCTGTCTATACAGTGGGTTGCATTAGTAGCCACACAAGCAGACAGGTGACTAGACCTCTATGCACCCCCCCACCCCCCACCCCCCACCCCCGCAGCTGCTTCTGTGTTTGCAGTGACATGCACAGTAATTGAAAAGCATATTGGCCAACATCTCACGATGAGGTGATCAGCGCTTATATCACTCTGTTAACTGGTTAGCAAGAAACATCAAAGAGGGACATAATAATGGCAGTTTGGCTAAAGAAAAAGAATTGAAATTTTGAAACCAGTACCTAGACCCACCAGTTCTTAGAGGATATTATGGCTCTACTGTTTGTGTGGAAACCTACACAATAGACCGTAAAAGTCTCATTTTGTCCTCAGAAATCTGTTAGCAGTTTTGCATTTTTCTTTTCCTCCAAAATAATTCTTTCTCAGTGAAGAAGGAGCATATGTTTTGGAGGGGAGTGTGCTGAATTCAAGTGGAGATCATGACAATCTCATTTTAATGCTGCTCTACTGGCAGGAGAGAGGGAGGAAAAACGAGAGAGAAGCGAGAACTGAGGCTGATTTGCAAATGTTGTCACATGCTCTGAGCTTGAGGACAAACAAGTAGTTTCCTCACTTCTTGTGCAAAGCTAGAGCTAGGTTTTGCTTATTACAAGGTTGGTGTGTCTCTTGCCAGTGGTTTATCTCCAGCATTATGACTAAAGGTTTCTATGCAAAACTGGAGTGGGGAACCCCAGATTCTGGGACTTAATCTGGGCTTCCCTGTTGACTTTTTATATGACATCATTGTTTGGTAGTTTCCCAGAGTTGAAGGATGCTGGAAAAGAGGAAGACAGAATATGAGATGAATTGATGAAGCCATGGCCTTTAGTTTAGAAGACTCAAGAAGGAAAGTTAATGATAGGATCTTTTGGAGGTCACTAATTTACAGGATCCCCATACTTGACAGCAGTGAGTTTGTGTGGGGTTACCCCACATTGCCTCTGACAAGCTTACTTACTGTCAGCAAGAGCTTTGAAAGCTAACATTTGTAGTTTTGGTTTTTATCTTTGGCCTTGACCTCTGCTGGAAAGCAGCCTCAAGAACTTGCTTGAAATTGAATCAATCTTTTCAGCTTAAGGAAACTGAAAAAGATGTCAAACTTTTTACTCTGTTAGAGTGAAGCGATATGTGATGTTAAATGCCTCATTGCCTTTATTGCCCCTTTAAAAATGTATATCAGGCAAAATCCAAAGAAACAAAACAAAGAAGAGAAAAAGCATGCAGCACCTTAAATACTAAGTATTATATTTTAATGTGAGCTTTGGTGAACAGGTCCACTTCATCATACATATGGAAAAATGAAATACCAATACATAAGTAAAACATACTAAATATTCTTTGGCTCTAAGAGTCTTTTTTCTGAATTGGGTATTTGGTTACATCTCACATGCAGTGATTTATTGCCTGTGTTGGTGATAGGTTGTAATCAGATGCCATTGTTGATGGCAGGGGAAGCTGGGAATTACTGGGACTACAGTAGCAGGTATGTGTGTGGAATTTCATCCCTTCTATAGGTTTTTCTATGCTCTGAAGCTGGTATCATTTTGGGAGACAGAGCAGGAGAAAGGATTCCCAACCACATTTCGCAAGCATCCCTCCTTGTCTTATATTGTAATTTATAGATCTTAGCCTTGGTATGAATTCCTGTTCTCACAACCCGCTGTATGAGGATTAAGTGGCTATTTATGTTTTGCTAAATAGGCCTTACTCCAAAGAGGACACCTCTGTGTATAAAATGGGTGTATATACCTTAGATGTGCAGATGCATTATTAGAAATATTTCATGTAATGTAGACAGAATACACCAGGGAAGGTCAAACATATACCCAAATCCTATAGTGTTTACGTTTGGAGTTGACTAGAAACTGAAGGGAGCAAGTTCCCTAGCTAGATGTTGGAAGTGACCAGGAAAATCAAATACTGAGTTTTGAGTAGACTAGGTGTAGTTTCAAAGGAAGGCCAAACAGGAAGGTGTATGCATAATGTTTGTGCTTCTTTGGAAATCACATCCGAGTTCTTCAAATAATCAACAGCTTCCTTAGCTGTAACTTTAAAACCACAGCTCCAATGCAGCCTGCATCTTTCCTAACTTACATCTAAGAAAAATGCCTGGCAAAATCCATCTGCCATGGACTTTTGGGATTCTTAAGTTATTTGCACTAATGACAAGATACCAGTGCAAGCCTGATAAAGTGGGCATCCTGATCCATGAAAGGTAGCAGATTGTATGATCTTTAGTGGTCTATAAAGGTATCCCCTACTCCTTCATTTGTATTAGGTAAAAGACGTTATTCAAAACAGCCCCATCACAGCCACATCTGTTTGAATTTAGGCTATAGTCTACTTGTCCTGGGCTGCAGGCACTCTTTTTATTCAATAACCTATCTTAAAACACAGAAAGAAGAGGCAAAAAAAGTTCCCCATGAGCATGTGAGAAAGGGGAGGCAACCCCCAGTAGAGGAACTGGGGCTTGCAGGGTGAAAATCCCAGGACTTTTTGTGACTATCTTTAGTACCACTCAGGCTTCCCTGTTCTCCCTTAGCTTATCTGAAATCCTCATACCAGCTGGGAGAGAAGTGGGTTTTCCAAGGAACCGTTTATTGCTACAACCTATCTTCTTTGCTATGGGCTTTAAGAGAATCTTTTCCCTGAAACTGTTGTAATGTAAAATATATCTGCTGAATAGATGAGTAGTTTAGGTATCTGAGTGCAAAGCCAGAGGTTGAGAGTCTGATTTCCCACTGTGCTTTTTTGAAAGGGACTGGACTTGATGATCCATAAGGTCCCTTCCAGGTCTCCAGTTGTAAAATTATTTGAGTGTCGTTTGGTTTTAAGAGCCATTGGGTTTATAGAAGTGTTGTTCCACCTTTGGTGCTATAAACCAATCCAGCTGTCTGTATTTTGGAACTCTCCTTGTTGAGTGGGGTAGCTTTGGGGATGAATACTTGTGCTTCCAAATGTATCACTATGCCAATGGGGGGCAATCACGGGGAACAGAATTTAGGGAACTCAACAGTGGCGCACCCACTGTGTGGATGGTACAATAAGATACACCCAGCAAAAAAGCACTAGGCCCCTTGTAATGTGGGTTTTGCTGAGTCAGGAGGAACAGGGTGAAAGAAACAGGACTTGGTTAGCACAGAGCTCAGAAAGGATCCTTTTTTTTTCTTTTTTTTTTTTTTGGACAACAACTCTCAGAATAATTTCAGGCTCTGGATTAGAAGAAACAATGATGTAATCCCTCAATCCCTCAGGTTTCTTTGTTCCTTCTGAATGTAGCTGCCTTATTTGCAGTAGCTGGAAGAGAAACTGGTTTTCTCAGCAACAGTATGTGAGCAATTAGGAACCACCAACTGTACAAAAAGACCTGTTCCAGTTGGAGATGAAAACGGTTAGTGCTGGTTTGCTGCTATGAATCAATTCAGCCTTCTTCATTTTATGACTCAGTTTGGTCATATGGCTGTAAGGATTATTATTATTATGAGCATCTATACTTCAGCATTTACCATTTCACCACTTGGGGCAGTCACTGGTAACTCTGTTCATAGCTTGGAGTGCAACCATGATTGGTAGAGCTGAGAACTTCATTTCTAGAAGTACCCTAGGTGAGTGGAATACAGCTTGTAAAAAGGTTAACTGGTGAGCATCATGGGAATTGCCTATATTTGATTTTTGCCAGATAGAATGTGATTCCTCAGATTCTAAGAGCCTATAAATCCAGGTCTTTAGCAGCTATAAATGTCCATGTCTTCATTATAAGTTGTTCCCAGTTTTTTAAAACACCAGCTGAGGGTTCTGGCTTTGGAAGTGTAATTGTTCTTGTTAGAATAGCATCCAACCAAATAATGATTATTTTCTGTCTTTCCGTTTTTAAAATTTCATAATAGGAACATAATTTCCTCCTTGAATCGGTACAAACGTTTTTTAGACATTGAGCTCCGCAGTTGGCTGATAACAATGAGGAAAATTCTGCTTTTTCTTCTTCTGTTATGCCATTTTTGTGTATTAGAATAGCAGGGCATAACCGTGAACAAGTTGCCATCTAAATAATAGTAATAATTAAACAACAACAACAACAACAACAACAACAATTAAAGCATATCAAACACCACTGATAGTTAAAAGACCTGCCCGTGGACATGGGAAGGTTTCTCTGTTTTCTAATTTTTTCCACTATTTCTTAAGTCTTTTTCTTCTGTTCTTTTACAGTATATATGCTATCGTGTTCCTGCTTAGTCTTCCCATCTCTAGGCCAGCATCCCAGTTTCTCTCACCTTTACTCAAGGGACTCATACTGTAAATATCTCCCCATTTTCTTAGCCCTTTACTGAACCCGTTCCACTTTGTCTACATGTGACTCACAGACACCCCCCCCCCCCAAATAACAGTACTCCAGATGCAGTCTGGCTTACTAGCATGGAATAAAGAGGGCTGCTGCTTTCTGTGACTTGTACTTTATATTCCAGTTAATGCTTTTAGTCCTCCAGGATATTTTGAAGTCCACCGTCTGGGAACCTTGGCCACTATGGCTAATGACAGGGAGTTCTTGGACTTAGATGTCCAAAAATCTCTCAAGGGCCAAAGGTGGGGAATCACCACTGCAATCTAAAATTGCCTTACTCTCTCCCACCCCCAGATGCACCACTCTGCTGACTTGTGGCATTCTTTTAACAAATATGCAGTGGTAACTAGTATTTGATGAGTGAGTTAGCTTACTACATTTTCTATGATCTCTTACTGGGGGGGAGCTTGTGGCAACAATTTCCCAGTGTTCCCATGCATTGATGGATCATATGGGTCTTGCAGGAATGGGGACTCGTGAATTGTGACTCGCTATCGAGTCTCACTGAAATTGCACCAGTGACTCAACTCGGAGGTTTGGGAGGCAGACTTGGAGTTGACTTGCAACTCAGAACCATTTATCTCAGTGGCGTTTTGAGTCCTTAAGGGATGGGCCTCCCTGCCACTGCCATCCTGAGAGGCAGCAGGCTTGGCTTCCTTTCCTGGAACTGGCTACTGCCTCTGCCCATGCATGCACCGCCCAGCTGATAGGCCGGCGCATGTGCAGAGACAACAGGCCAACCAAAGTTGGCCCCTGCCTCTGCGCATGCAACAGCCTCAGTTGGGCAATGCATGCGCAGTCCAAGTCACAAGTCACAAGCCTTGGGGGAGTAGGGCAGAAGGACTTGAGATTTGGACTTGAGGCTTGGGACTCAGGCCCGAAGACTTGCTAACATCCCTAGTGTCTTGGAATCAAACTTTGGCTATTAAGGGTTTCTAAGTGATGCACTTTGAAGCACAAAAGTGTATCCAGTATTACAGAATGTGGAGAATGTGTCCTCGCTCCCCAGTGCTGTCTGTCTCATGGCAGTTCCCATCTAGCCCAGTGGCTATGAAGGAGGGGAGTTTTAGCCCAACACCATTTATAATGCCATATGTGCTATATTGGATCATTTTGTTTTTAACTGAGCAGAGTTATTTTTATTCTTGTTTCCATCAACACTTTCACAATGTATGTCAACTTCATTTCCCTATTTCCATGTCATTTGTTGATGAAATGGGGAAAACACTTATCTTCTAGCAATGAAAATGATCCAACTCTACTATCAATAGATATCTCCCCCCCCCCCCCCCGGTTCCAAGAAGGCTGGCCAAGGGGGCTAAGAAGCCATATTGAAACAATAATCAAAACATTATTGTGCTAAAAAATAGTGAATTGAAAAACCAGGAATGGGTGGACGTTAGCAAAAAGAACTCAACAAAATACTGAAGAAGGAGAATCCAGCAATTTTTCTGAAGATGCTGAAGGAATATAAACATCCCCAAGGCACTTAACATGCCCCGGGTAGCACCATGGCAGTTCCAGGGCAGATACTTTTTAACAGTAATACTCTTTGGTTCAGGGTGTGTGTGTGTGTGCTTTCTCCCCATCTCATACTACTAGAATCTGGAGTCATCGCTGAAGCTGAAGGGTGAAAGAGAAACTTTAGAACAGATGAAAAGAGGCTATTTCACATAGCACATAGTTAAATTATGGTTACTACAAGATGTGGAGGTGGCTACCAGCTGGATGATTTTGGAAGAGGGTTAGGTAACTTCACAGAGCACAAGGTTATCAAAGGTTAAAAATTATGATGGCTTTATATTATGCCCATTGGAGGAAATGTGCCCTCTGGATACCAAATGCTGAGAAACATAACTGAGAGAGTGCTATTGTTTTTCCGTCTTGTTCCAGGCTTCTGATGGGCATGTGGTTCATTCTTGTGGAAACAGGATACTGGGCTGGATGGGTCTTTGGTTTAGTCCAGTATGGTCCTTACCGTCTAGCTTCACATTCTTTGTATTTTTAAGGTTCATTAGGGAATTATATTTATCTCATACATACAGTTGGCTTCTTTCCTTTATGGGTAAGGGCTATAATGGGCTTAAACGCTGGAGTCAATAATTAGGGAGATTTCAATATCGCAACTTGGCAGAGAGCACAAAGATTTTATTCAGTGGACAATAGCATTCCTGAGGCTGGGGACCCTTCGTGTTCCTCTACGCAATTGCAGTTATTGCTTTATTGCTGTATCTATGGACTGTGATGTTAGGGTAGTGAATGGGCCCTTCATTCTTTAAGAAATTAGTTGAAGAGGGGGGGATGACATTGCAGAGTCTTAATATAAGGCTAAGCTTGCATCCCTAGGTCATAACTAGTCATTTAAATGTAAAACTGCAAGTATTCCTTTCTCATAAGGTACAGCTCATTTTGGCTTAGCCTTAGCTTTTTAATGAAGACCAATTGCACACCTGACATAAATAGTTTAGTAGCCGTAGAAAGAATCCTTATTGCAGAAACATGTGGTACAGAGAGTGGGGCGCGGGGAATGGAATATCCTGACACCGGATTTTAATTTCAGGGAGAGAAACAGGAGCCATTCTGGGGCTCAGACCGAAAACAGGAAGGACTCTCTTGGGACTTGGAGGAGGCTCAGTGCCAGCCTGCAGGGTGTTTTTTTTTCCTTTGCCTAGGTCACACGCCACTGCAACCAGGACTTGTGTAACAAAAAGGCTTGTGAAAGGCAGCCACTGCACTCCTGCCATGCTCCAAATGGCACAATGGGTCCAAATGCATGTACCAGCTGGGTTCCTCTTCAGTCCCCTCCTCTTGTTTCTAGCCTTTTAAGTGTGTTTTGCACGGTGCCAGTCAGCCCTACTGGGACTTTGGTGCCCAGGATTTAAGCACACAAAAATTAAATGTCTTCCTCCTCAAGCACTGCTTATTCTGAAACCTGGCTCCCTGTTTGGAGACTAGGGAAGCAGAGCAGTTCCCTGAGACTTCAGCTTGTGCCTTTTTGCTGTACCTCTTTGGCCAACATCTGAAGCTGCTTTCTGAACCAAGAGTGGATATTTGTGTGGCCATCTAGGTGTTGTTGGGCTCTATTTTCTGCCCAGCAAAGTAACCAGTGATTAGTGCTGCTAGATGTTGTGGTGTGACTGCATCCAAGGGCTGCACAGTCACAGGTCTGGTAAAGGACAACATAGTAGGCCACAGTAACCTAAAATCTGCCTGTTCTTGCTGTAGGAATGCCTACACACTCAGAGATACATATAGTAAAGCTACTGTAGTATACTATATGTTGGACAAGGTTTGGAGAGACACAGGTTTGAATCCACATGATGCTGTGAAACTCACTAGGTGGTTTCGGCATGCCCAGACCTCACGAGGTTATGCGAGGATAAAATGGTGGGAGAGAACAATACACTCTTTTTTTGGTCTCCCTTGAATTTAAAAAAAATGGTCAAATATTCTGTATGTCCTTCTGTGCATTCAACTAAGGCTGTTCAAACAGTTGTACTATTTCCATGAGATGCTTTTTAAACAATTATTTATAATCAGTTGTTGTCTGTTTTGATGTGCAACTGCTGGCTATGTTTTTTTTTATGTCTTTAATTCATATTGGCCCAAATCAGTGTTTGCTTAAGATGTACATGCCTTGCCATGGCTAATTATCGCTTACTGACTAGGTGCTAGGTCATGTCACAGTCATGTGCCTGGTCATGTGCCTAGTTGTGCAATTGAGATGTGCCTCAACACCTTGGCAGTTGTGATATGCCATAACAAGTTACACAAACCTTATGCAAACACCAATAGGATTGGACATTGTGTTTATTTATTTAATTCACTTTTTAACCACTCCCAGCCACAGTTCTTTGGGTGGCTGCAGTATGTTAACAATATAAAATACACATCAAAATACAACGATAATAGAAAAAAATAGCTAGAATCCTGTTGATGTTCATGTAAAGTTTCTGTAATTTGCCCTGGCTAATTGATAATGTGCCAGGTCATGTCTCAGTATCACTTCCCTGATTGCACACCCAAGATGTGCCTCCAGCATTTCATCAATTAGCCACAATTAGCCATGACAAGATATGCAGACTTTCCA
The DNA here is from genome assembly GCA_037013535.1 of Intellagama lesueurii. Lineage (NCBI taxonomy): Eukaryota > Metazoa > Chordata > Lepidosauria > Squamata > Agamidae > Intellagama > Intellagama lesueurii. Next base: position 11,846,625 of record JBAJHW010000012.1, read on the forward strand.
CAAACACCAGTGGTGTTCCAGCCAGTGGCAGAAGAAGCAGAATATTACACTGGCAGCAATGATTTTTGTAAGTATCCTTCTGATTAAGATTTCGATTTTAAACTGTATCGTTTTCTTGTTAGCCATTTCAAGCACTTTTGCTTGGTGGAAAAGTAGAGTATAAATTAAATAAAGTAAGTAAATGCTGAGGCACTACATTAAATTGCAGTGCTTGTGGAGTGTAGTAACTTTAACTTTCTTTCTCTTCTTGAGGTTTTATCCTCCTCTCCCTCTTCTGTAAGTGTTTGGATGTCTTCCATTGTATCTTTAAGCCATCCGTCCCTGAATGTCCATCTGCAATGTACACCTTTCTAACTGAGCTCTTGGGCAGAAGTGGGTCTTGGTCATTGCTGTAATAACTGAATATAAACCATATTGTGTTGTGTTTCACGGAGCTGCTTCTTGATAGCAATTGGGCCCTTATTCTTCAAGTTTTTTATAAATGAAATAAACAAAGCTGTTAGCATGGACTCCAAGATAATAATAATACTTTGCAGTCCTGCAGTGCTTCAAAATTGCTTACACCTTGGCATTTTGCCTTGACTGAGCTTAGTGGCATAGTGACATAAATGGAAGCTTTCAGATGCCAGCGTGTGGATATCCAGAGCTGTAACACCTTGATTCTTCAGAATCTTGCCACCTCTTTGTACCAGCCTTGGTGGAGTGGAGACCTTAGCAAGACCTTGGGGTTGGGGCTGGGGCTAGAATGAGATTTACAATATAATGGCTTTAACAACTACAAGAGCAGCCTGCCTTTAGTCCATTTTGTCAATGCAGAAGTGAGAGTTCCTTGTCCCTACTGCCTGAAAGTACTGAGATGGCCCCCTTTGGGCTGCTCATGTATGTTAAGTGGGATTTTGTATTGTGTTCCCAGTGGGACACTGCTTCAGATAGTAGTGTGAAGGGCTGGTGCATATGTGTTAATTCCTACGTATGTAACCTTTTTAAAATTCTTCTCTCCAAATTCAAGAAAAGAATGCTATCCTAATAGCAAGTCTCCTTTGAGTCCAACGAATGGCAAAGAAGACTCTGTTGAATCAGGGGTTGGAAACCTTAATCCTTGAGGCTGAATTCAGTCCTCCCAGGGAAGTCCTTTTTCCCTATGTGGGACCATTATTTGGTGGTTTCCCAGTTCTTGTTTGAATTTTCTCCTATTTTGAACTGTTGAAGTGCTGCTTCAAAAATGTAATTGTGGAGAGTAAAAGATAGAAGCCAAATTATGTTGGCATTTTTGTCCAGTACAATTTTGGTTTGGGTCCTGCTCACCATTGAAATGGAAGCCCCTAAGAACCTCTGTGAAATTGAGTTTCAGTCCTCGGTCAGAAAAGGATTACTACTGTTAATTTAGGAGGTGCAAGGCAAGCTTCTTAAGACACACAGTTCTGATCTCCAACAAGATGGGAATGGCCAAGCAAAAGAAGTTGTCTCTGGACCATGCAAAATCCATTGCTCTGGCAGTTGCCTCACCACACCTAGTGAGAGGGCTGGTTATGGATTCTGTGACTGGCAGAGAAAATGTTGGTCATAATCTGAACGGAGACTGAAAAGTGGCTGGGACATAATCTCACGTATGGTGCCATATGACCAGGCTGCTGCTGTGGTGTAAGATCACTGCACCACAGAAATTCACAAGACTGCCCTGACAAAGGCTAGTAATGACTGTGGGCTAGGCTGTACCCTGGGCAGGGGGAGGATGCCATGAACAGAGGCTATTATGACTTGACCTCTTCCCCATTTTGGAGAACTGGTGAAATATATTGGGACCTCATTACCTATTGGAGCACCTCTCCCCAAGAGTATCTACTCATCCAACCTGTTCCTCTCGGGTTACACTATTGAGGGTGCTTATCCTGAGGCAAATAAAGAAAAATAATACTAAGATCTGGGCTTTTTCAGTAGTGGCACCCTCACTGGGGAATAAACTGCCACTAGAAACTAGACAGGTCTCCTCCCTACAGGCTTTTAGAAGAGTAGTGAAAATAGAACTATTTAAGGAGACTTTTGGCAACATCCTAGGCTACTTTTTGAGCCCTATACGCTACTGTTTTTAATTATCTTTATTATACTACTGGATGTTTATCATGTTGTGGTTTATATAATTTGATTCATTTAAACTACCAGGTGTCAATCTTCAGTCACCTTTGTTTTGTTGATTTTGTTTTAGTTTGTGGTGTCATGTATATAGTTTTTATTATTTATTTGTTGTATCTTTGCTTAAGTATAAACCACCTGAGGAATGTTTCACTTACGCCACCTAAAAGTGAGCTAGCTAGATCAAAAGGGCAACAATAATAACATTAACAATAATAATCACAATAACAATCATCATAATAATAATCATAATAATATTCATAAAAAGATACAAGGACAAACAGGCCACAAATCACACAACCTCCGGTGTCTGTATACGAATGCCAGGAGTATGGGAAACAAACAAGAAGAACTGGAAATTTTAATTCAGGATGGTAAATAACTGAAACTTGGTGGGATGACTCCCCATGATTGGAATACAGCAATTGAGGGATATGAACTGATTAAAAAAAAAACACAGAGAGAATAAAAAGGGAGGTGGAGTTGCAGTATATGTCAAAAATATGTATTCCTGCACAGAAATACAGGAGGAGGAGAGTGGCTGTCCCATCGAGAGCATCTGGATCAATCTAGTTGGAGCAAAAAACAAAAGAAACTTAGTAGTTGGAGTCTACTAACGACCGCCCAATCAAACAGAGGAAGTGGACAAAACTTTTGAAAAACAAATTGCAGGGTTTTCAAAGAGACACGCTGTAGTAGTGATGGGAGATTTCAGTTATCCAGATATATGTTGGGAGGCAAATTCTGCCAAGTATGGCCCTTCCAAGAAATTCCTGGCTTGTGTGGCTGATAATTTTCTCCTACAAAAAGTGGAGAAAGAAACTAGAGGATTTGCTATCCTTGACTTGATTCTGACCAAGAGAGATGACTTGGTGGGGGAAGTTGCAGTAAGGGGAACTCTAGGCGAGAGTGACCATATCCTTCTAGAATTCTTGATTTCAAAGAAAATGAAAGCAGAGTGCAGCCACACACTTCTGCTGGATTTTTTAAAAGCCAATTTTAATAATCTCAGAACAAGGATAAGTTAGGTCCCATGGCAGGAGATCCTAACAAGAAAAGGAGTCCAAGAAGTGTGGGAGCTTCTAAAAAAAAGAAATTCTAAAGGCACAACTCCAAACAATTCCAACAAGAAAAAAAGGGGGGAGATGGCAAAAAAAGGCCAGTGTGGCTTCACAAAAAGCTCAGGGAGGACCTAAAAACCAAAAAAGAGATGTACAGGAAGTCGAAAGAAGGCCAGGCCACCAAGGATGAGTACAGACAAGTAGCAAGGAAATGCAGGGATGGCATTAGGAGGGCAAAAGTTGAGAATGAGCTGAGGTTAGCTAGAGACACTAAAAGCAATAAAAAAAGCATTCATCAGGTACGTGAGTAGCAAAAGACAAACAATAGACATAGTGGCACAGCTCCGCAGTGGAGATGGAAAAATGATAACAGAGGACAAAGAAAAGGCAGAGGTGCTCAATTCCCATTTTAGTTCAGTCTTTTCCCATAAGACAGACTATCAACTTCCAAACTGATTGGAAGTGCAAGTGGGGGGGACAGGATTGCAGCTGGAGATTGATAAACAAATAGTCAAGGAATACCTTACCACCTTGAACGAGTTCAAATCTCCAGGGCCAGATGAACTGCATCCGAGAGTACTGAAGGAACTGGCTGAAGAACTCTCAGAACAGCTGTCCATTATTTTCTTGAAATCATGGAAAATGGGTGAGATGCCAGGGGATTGGAAGAGGCTAACGTTGTCCCTATCTTCAAAAAGGGCAAAAAAAAAAAAAAAAAAAAAGGAACCTGGGAACTACAGGCCAGTCAGCCTGACATCAATCCCAGGCAAAATTCTGGAACAGATCATAAAGCAGTCATTGTGCAAGCACCTAGAAAACAATGCAGTAATAACTAGAAGCTAACACGGATTTGTCAAGAACAAATCCTACCAAACTAATTTGATCTCGTTTTTTGATCAGGTCACCTCCCTGATAGACAGAGGGAATGCTGTAGACATAGTATATCTTGACTTCAGCAAAGCTTTTGACAAAGTGCCCCGTGATATCCTAATTAGCAAGCTAACTAGGTGTGGGCTGGATAGATCAAGTGTCAGGTGGATACACAATTGGCTACAGAATCGTACTCAGAGCGTAATGATTAATGGGTCCTTCTCTACCTGGGAGGAGGTAACAAGCGGGGTAACCAAGGCTCAGTCCTGGGCCCGGTGCTCTTCAATATTTTTATTAATGACTTGGATGAGGGAGTGCAGGGAATGCTTGTCAGATTTGCAGATGATACCAAATTGGGCGGAATAGCTAATGCCCTAGAAGACAGAAACAAAATTCAAAATGACCTTGATAGGATGGAGCACTGGGCCGAAAGCAACAGAATGAAATTCAACAGGGAGAAGTGCAAAGTCCTGCACTTCGGAAAAAGAAACCAATTGCACAGTTACAAGACGGGGGATACCTGGCTCAGCAAAACTATGAGCGAGAAGGATCTTGGAATTGTCAGTGATCACAAGCTAAATATGAGCCAACAGTGTGATGTGGCTACAAAAAAAGTCATATTTCAAGAAGGATGAGGACAAATTGGAACAAGTTCAGAGGAGGGAAACAAGGGTGATCAGGGGGCTGGAAACCAAGCCCTATGAGGAAAGACTGAAAGAATTGGGCCTTGAGAAAAGAAGACTGAGGGGTGATATGATAGCACTTTTCAAATACTTGAAAGGCTGTCATACAAAGGGGCAGGATCTGCTCTCGGTCATCCCAGAGTGCAGGACACGCAACAATGGGCTCAAGTTAAAGGAAGCCAGATTTTGGTTGAATATCAGGAAAAACTTCCTGTTAGAGCAGTACGACAGTGGAACCAGTTACCTCGGGAGTTGGTGAGTGCTCCAATACTGGAGGCATTCAGGAAAGATTTAGATAATCACCTGGCAGATATGCTTTGATGGTATTCACCTTGTTAGTCATGTACATTTTAAAACTGTGTGGTTTTGTGTGCATTTTATTTCGTCAAATGTTATCACACAATAGCTGGTGCAATGTCAGTTTCTGAGGCAAGTTACACTGTGCCCCATTGCCCTTCTCAGGAGGTTTGAGCGCAGATTGCTCTGGGGAAAATGAAAACCCAACAATTTCCTTTTCTATCCCAGGTGGAAAGTAGTCCTACTCTAGGATGTGTGTGTGTGTTTGTGTCTGCAGAAGGTGGCCTCTGTGGACAAGACTCCTTCAATGAGATCCTTCACTTTGCACCTGCCAGCTGTTCATTTCCTTTTTCCCTCAGGGTTCCAGCTGTACCGTCACCCAGAGCAAGAGCATGAGGCAGCAGATAAGACTGAAGCATTTGAACACACAGTGACATGAAGGAAAGGCAGAGCAAAGGGCCAGAAGGATCTTGCGTTTGACACTAGGTCACCTGAAGAGAGAGAATCTTTGGCAGGCATCCAGTAGTGCTTAACCCAGATGCTGGCCCAGATGAAGATTCAAAACACTAACCATATTTTGGTGCAACACAGTTGAAAGCATGGGTGTGATTTGTTTCTGCTTCTCCCTGGTTTGTGGTTTTTTGTACAATCTGTTGTCATCTTTCAGAAAAAAAGGAGCTGGGAGACAGTTGTGTTCATTTCTGTCTTTTAGTACCAGAACTGTTCTGTTCTGCAACCTTTAGTGGCATTTACAAACTGCAGCAACATAAGCAAAATAGGAGAAGTAAAATTGCACAAATTTCACAAATTAGGAACGAGAAGCAGGGGACAATTTCAGAATTGCAGATAAGAAACCCGCAACAGCAGTGGTCAGGGAATTACATTCGTCCCTCATGAAAATAGAAAGAATTGACTCAGAAGAATTGGAAAAATAAGAGATCCAAGGTTCAAGAAAAGAACCAGAACTGAAGGAGCTGTGATGAGGAAAGGGGTGATACAGCTCAGAGGCAGTTAACAGAGGCAGTTAAGTCGCCAGTTCAATTCCTGTCTTCTCCAGGAGGCGCTGAACTGACCCTGCCCAAAACCCTCCATAGCCTCCAAGAGTCAATGTCGGCAGCCCTAGACTAGATGGGCCAACAGCCTTACTTGATATAAAGCAGCTTCTTGTGCTGTCTGCTGCAGAACTTGGAAAAGCTGTTTTTGGGAATATGACTCTCAGAATCCCCTACATAGCATGGCCAATCTGTGGGAACCAGAACCTGGATATCCCAGTCTAAATAGTAGTTAGAAGTGGGCAGTCCACAGGCTACATGTACCCTCAAGTTGGTTTCCCCAGGCCACATCAGTGACTACCTGGCTCCAAATTTCTTGAGGAGGGCATGATGTCTAAAACATACAAACAGTTGCTCCCAAGGCACCCAGCAGAACAGCAGTTCTTTTCTATAGTATGGGGTACCCTCAGACTTTGTTTTGGCAGAAAGTATGTCGAGAGGCATTTTTCCAGGCAAAATGGAAGCCACATTTTCCAATGAGAAGTGACCTTTTCAGCTGGAGGTAGCTAAAAGGGGGTGGGGGGAGTCTTGAACCCACTGGCTCCCCCCACCCCCTTTTAGCTACTGGAGCACACTAGGCTTCTGCTTTCATCCTGGCCTCATAATGTCATCCATGATTGCTTTCACTGTTGGTACTGAGGACTCAGGCAGATACAGATTTGCGCCAGTAATCTGAACAGCAAAGCGGCTGTCAAAGGACAAATTCCATTTGTACACTCATAAGGAAAGACCACTGAGAACTTTTCCACCAATGCAGCAGCTTTGAAGGTGTCAGTATAATTCCATAATGAGAATTCAACACTCAGAGAATATTCTATAAATATGTTCCATTTGATCTATTTCTGCAATGTGCATGGTGAAGGGACAAGAGTTCTGACTAAAAGTGTGGAATTCACTAAATTATTGTAATCCAGTACAGGTTTAAGGATTACAGTAATTTAGTGAATTCCACACTTTTACCGAAAACTCTCCCCTCTCCCCACTGCATGTATCAGCATTGTAAAATCTAGTCCCATCCAAAGTTCTAAATACAATTTCCCACTTTATCCAATTATTTATTGGTTACATTCCTGTCTCATATTTCCTCAATGAGTTCAGAGCTCATTATCTCCCCTGTTTATTCTCACAACAGCCTAGTAAGGTAGGACAGGCAAAGAGAATGAGTGACTGGCAAAGTGGCTTAGTGGAAGCTGGATATCTCAAATCCCCATGCCTGTGCTGTAAATGCTAGTCTACATTAGCTTTCCTAAACCCACTGGTCAGCAACCAAGTTAGCTGGAAAGGGCTTCTCTAAAGCTTGTCCTTTGCAAACCTTCTTTATCCACTGTTTTCTCTTCCCCCTCCAAAAAACATAACCCCTGTGAGTGGTAAAAGAAATGGCTAGTAATTATCTGCTTGCATTTCTGTGCTCCACTCGAACTAATGTGGGATATGTGTTGGGCTGCTAACTATCAGGAGCAGCTGAGTGTAGAAGTGGAAGTCCCCATTAGTTCTGTATGTAGCTGCGTTGCGAGGAACTATCACTTGAACCATCTTATAATAATATACAATAATAATAACCTTGGAACTGCAGAGCTGGAAGGGATCCTATGGATCAGGGGTCTCCAAACTATGGCCCACGGGCCACATCTGGCCCACCTTGCCTTTTTAGCCAGCCAGGGCATAGAAAGAGGAGGGAAAGGGGACCCAAGCAATCCCCCACCCCTGCTGTCTTTGCAAAGACAGCAGGGGTGGGGAATCGCTTGGGTCCCCCTTCCTTCCTTCGGCCCTTGAAAATGTGTAAAATATATGATGTGGCCCTCACACTGAAAGGTTTCGAGACCCCTGCTATGGGTCATCGAGTCCAGCCCCTGTCAGGGAAGCACAGTGGGCAATCGAACTCCCAACCTCTGACTCCACAGCCAGAGACCTAAATCAGTGAGCTATCCAGCAGTTCTTCCTTGGCAGGGAAGTGTTCATAGGGTCTAGAGTGGTCCTGGCTACCCAGGCTGGCCATTGGTCCCTCCTAGACATGAAATGTTGCAAAACATAGCTTGTTCTGTTCAAAACTTGCCTGAGCAGCAAAGTCTTTCTGGCTTATTTATTTCAAGTATTTGTATCCCAGGTTTCTGCCAAAACAGTTCCCAGAGTAGCTCACAAAGACAAATAGCATGGCGCTCCTTGCCTCGAGGCTTGAAGTCTAAATTTAAGACCTGGCAAATGGAGAGGAAGGGAGGAAGGGAGGAGAGAGGGAAGGCACATTCAAGTGAGCCGTTCTTGTCATGGCTGATGGAAGCCACTAAGGTCACCAGCTGCAGTGGTTTCTTTTAGGTGATATTTGATGGACAGAGAAAAGGAACTGGTCTCTCCTCCAAAGCGGGATGATAGCACTGCTTCTCTTTGGTTCCTGTGCTCTGCTTCTTATTGGAAACTGCACTGCTAGGTGAGAGTTGAAAGAGAGCTGGAGGGAGCTGGTGTGTCAGCAGTGGCCATAGGAGAGAAGGTAATATGCTGTGTGCTGTGTCCAGGTTGGAATAACTCCTTTTTTTCAGTATAGTCTTAAGCTACTTGTTTCTGTGATATGTAGTGCAATGTAGGAGGAAACAGGTGTCACCACAGGAATGGGGAGCACAGGTTGGAGCTGTACTGGATCCTCTTACCAGGAGAAAGATTGCCTACAAATGCAAGTGAATGAATAAATGAATACTGGAGCTTCTAGGTAATTTGCCATTGTGTGAAGAATCCTTGGCTTCTTGGCAGACTCTGAGGGTTCTGCTTCTAACTGCCAAATAAGATAAACTGCAGGTTGGAGTCATATAATTAACTGAAGAATGATTATCCAGTATTCAATGAGATGCTGTTCATATTTTGCAATAAACATTGATGGCTCTTTCTCAGTATTTCTTTTTCATTAGAGAATGCTTATTAAATAGAATTTTACTCTTTGGTTTTTTCTCCCCCTTCTACCATGTATTATTGCCTGTTAACTCACTGCAATAAAAATAGAGGTGTGAAGAATTTGACTATCTCTGTTGTCAAGCATAAGAGTCGTTTTTTGTTTGTTTTTCTTGGCTGATCTCTCACACCTTCAAGTGTAATAGAAAACAGTTGCACTTCTGTAATCCTCACACAATACACTTAAAAAATTGACTCTTACATTGAGTGAGTTCTGGGATATTTTCTGACCCTAGTGAGACTTCCAATAGATTGAAGGTTAGGGTAGAATGTAGGGCAGAATGTGTCTTGTATGGCAAAAAAAGTACCTTAAATGGCAAAAACCAGTAGATTTTCTGGGACCTTTTCTTTCCTTTTTTCTTTTTTTTTGTCTTGGCCTATGTTTTCTTTGCCAACTCCTGCTTCTCCCAATATTTTGCAAGCAGCTGAAATTCACAGGTTTTTTTATTGCTGTTCAGTTGACAACATTGCCAAATGCCTCCATATAGTACACTGAGTTCTGTTTGGATTCTGCAACACAACTCTGGGGAGCTAAAATGACCCACCTTTGTGCATAAAAATCAATCATGGTTGAGTGTGTCGACTGCATGAGACAACAGACATCTTAGCTCAGGTTCCACCTCCATGTATATAGCCAATATATGGAGAGGGCTGCAGAACTGTCACTCCTCTGAGCAACACGTGGACCATGGTGGACCCACCAAATGTGGCTCACCAAGATGTTCCTGGCTTCAGCTCCCATTATGCCTCCTTGTTAGTGTCATATACTGATATCAAGACTCCCTTTGTCTAGTCACTTGACTATTTAGGTAATGGCCTCTTTATTCACATAGCAAGCCTTCAGGTATTGAACTCAGCTTGAATAGAAGTAATGAAGCTTTATTAAAATAACATTGTCAAAATAATGTTTATTCTTAGGCTTTAAGTTCATTAAGCACAATTCTTCACTCTATCACTTATCCCCCCTCAAACACTCTCATACTGCTCTCTCTTGACTTCTCTCTCAGACCCACAGACTGCTCTCTCTCACACACGCACTCCCCCTCCTTATCTAGTTTCTCTCCCAGCCAATCAAAACTATTTTTAACAACATTCCATACTCCTCCCTCACCTCCTCCCATAAAATACAGTACTTAACAAACCAATGCATTTGGTTTGAGTGTAAAAAAGTCGGCATGTAAATATTTAAATAAATAAAGTTGAAACATTACATTTGCCATCATATATAAACAATATGTATAAATATAACCAGGCATCACAGTTAGCTATGGTGGTTAAGGCTAATGGGAATTGTAGTCCAGCGTCATCCACAGGTTCACATGTTGCTTATCTTCTTCAGTCCATGAGCTTGCAAGTAGAGTTACCCATGCATGTGATACTGCAGATGAGATGAGGAGGCATGATCCAAATTGGCAAAGTTGGTCTTTTCCTTTATAATTCCTGTACTACTCCACCAGGCATGGCAAATGCTAGCTGGAGTTTTCTGGGAACTGCATTTCAAAAAAAAGAGAGTAAATTTCCCCCATCTTTCGGCATGGTACAAACAATTCCTGGGCTTTAGAACAACAGTACTGTAGTTGTGGAGGTCTTTCTTCATATACGTTAGCATTTTCTATTTATTTGTTTATCATGGGTATTTTTTCATTTTGCTTTTCATGTATGCAAATATTGAAACAGTTTAATCAGTACAGTACTGGTAAAACAATAAAACAGCTCAAAACATAGTGATCAGAGTTCAAAACAACTAATGGCAGGGGAATCCAAAGGGAAAAAAGTAGATTCAATCTCCTGTTCTGTTGATGCAAAAACTGCTACCTTGTTCCACAGTTTTTGTTTAAAGTCTGCAAGAAAGTCTACGTCCCTCACCTAATGCATTAGACAGATCTGCAGGGGTCCACGCAATTTTTTTTGGTCTGCAGAAAGATGAGAGACTGTACAGTTGATCCCTCAGTCTTAGGTAGAATCTGCAGACCTCTGTGTGCCTTTTTGACAGTTAGGGTGCAAAAACATCCTGGCCCCATTTTTGGACGACTTGCCTCCGCCTCAAATGGGGTGCAGTCTTTGTCTGATTAAGAGTTCTGGGGAAACGGAAGGCTCACCCTGTTCATAACTTTTTAGTGACATCAGTACCAGTAGTTGTAGAAGAGGTAGCTTTATTAGTTTGTGCAAGCATTATAGGTGAAAACAAAATAAAAATAAAGAGTTTTTAAAAAGACAAAATTGTGGTGGCACTTTAAAGACTATCTTTTATATTTTTTAATGTGAGCTTTCATGGACAAGTCCACTTCATCACACATAAGAGAAGGAGATATAATATGGCAAATATTTATACAGTACATAGCTTCAAGTTTGTGGTAGGTTGGTAAGAAAGTCAGTGGGTGTTAAACAATTTGATGATAGTGTCTTTGATTTGCAGGTCATTAGTAGAAACTGCAATGGTAAGATGAGGATGGTAACAATGATGTTAACCAATCATGTTAATCAGATGGGCAATTTACAGTTGTTGATTAACTTTTCCCCCTACAAGCTTTTCTTTGTAATCAGTTGTAAAGTGTGTAAATTACTCCAGACAATGGATGACCACTAGAGCAGAGTAGAATCTGTTTTAACCTTAGAAATTTCTAAGGTGGATCTGTTAAGGGGGGGGAAAGTGTCTGGGAGATGCAGTACAGTACAATATTTGTAGTGTTTATATCTGGTACTGCCCCAAAAAGCCTTGGCTTATAATAAGTCCTTTGATGCTTGTATCTAGCATGCATATATATTTTATCTCAGCTGTTTCTTGCTGGATTCTTGTCTTGTCATTTCTTTTTTTCTAGGATGGCCACTTTCAAATCATCTGTGGAATGTCCTGGTAAATTATAATGATGTGAAATGGGTTTCTGTGTGTTGCTATTCCTGATGTCTGATTCATGTCCATTGATTCATTTGTGTAGAGATTGTCCCGTTTCTCCTAGGTAGAGTGCAGATGGGCATGGTTGGCAAAAAAATGGCATGCATAACATGGGTAGAGGAACAAGTAAAAGTGCCTTTGATATTGTGTGTGACATTGTTAGGTCCAGTAATTGTGTTGCCTGAATAAATGTGGGTGCAAAGCTGGCTTCTGGATTTGTAGCAGGGTTCGTTCCCATCCCTTTGTCAGTGTTGCATAGTCCATTGTGTGCCAGTAGTTGTCTTGAGGTTGGAGGGGTTCTCTATAAGCCAGTATGGGTCTGCGGCCAAGGGATTGGGAGAGTGAAGTCTTCTTGAGGATGGGTTGGAGATCACTTATGATGTGCGTGAGTGGTCTCAGCTGTGGACTGAAAGCAGGGTGGATTTGATTTAGATCAAGTCGATAAATCACGATTTAAAACATGTTTTAAATCACTAGTCAGTAAGAGGCATTCAAGAGAAACTTAGACAGCCACCTGACAGATATCCTTTGATTTGTATTTCTGCATTGAGCAGGGGTTTGGACTTGTTGGCCTTATAGGCCCCTTCCAACTTATCTATTCTATGGTTCTATGATTTTATGAAGACTTGATTTAAATCATGATTTTTAAATGTAAAGACTCATTCTTGCTGGTAGTTATAATCTTTAATATTTGCAGCTAGATGAAGATTTCATATTTAGAATAATAGCCTGCTAGATTAGTAAAACAGCTATATCAGAACAGATATTAGTTTAATACGTTAATCACTCATATTTGGAGAACTACTTAAATTGTTTTATTTAACTAAAACAATAACGTTATGTAGCATACATATTCTAGTATTTGCTTAAACATGAATGTGTTCATTGTTTGTACATAGATTTGCAGAAAAACAATGGGATTAAGGTCTTTTCCATACCTTTGTTCATTTTATACCATTTTTACTGTGAAAAAGTGCGTTATTTCAGCTTAGATAACTTGGATTAATTGAATTAGTTTACCAAAAATGTAAATATTGCATGAATATACAGCTTCATGCTATATAACTAAGTTCTATAATGAGTTCAATATTATAATGAATGTATAATATTATAATATAAATTCCATATAATAAATTCTATAAACTATATAAGTTCTATAAACTATAGTATATCTTAAATAGAAAACTATCTTTATATAGATTTTTCATTCAAAAGCATTTCATTAAAATAAATTTGATTTACATTTTAAAATTCTGATTTAAATTTTAAAAAATCTGATTTTTTTTTTCATTTAAAAAAAAAACCTCAAAGATTTTAATCTACCCTGACTGAAAGTGACAACTAGTGGTATTTTATTATTTTCTCTTCTGGATCTATAGGTTACTTCTGGGTATCCGTCTTGCTTTATTAATTTGTTACTTAATCATATGGGGTGGGTATTATAGTCTGAGGAATGCATTTTGTAAATCCTTGAGTTTGGACTCTATCTTGTGGATCTGAGCAGATGAGATTGTATCTGAGGGCTTGACTGTAAACAATGGATTTTGTTGAGTGTTCAGGACGGAAGCTAGAAGCATGCAAGTAAGTATATAGATCTGTAGGTTTCCGGTACAGCGTGGTGATGAGATGTCCATGTTGTAGTTTTACAATGGTATCTAGAAAACCCACCTGTTCTGTAGATTGTTCCAGGGTGAGGTTGATGTTCGGGTGAAAGCTATTGAAATCTTTGTGGACGTTTTCTACATATTCCTTTCCATGGGTCCAGATTAGAAAAATGTCATCAATGTACCTCGAATAGGGGAGTGGTTTTTGGGTGCAGTGGTTAAGAAAATGTTGTTCTAGGTCAGCCATAAATATTTTGGCATATTGTGGGCCAATCGTGTTCCATTGATCTGGAAGTAGGTTTTATTGTCAAAGGTGAAATAGTTGTGTGTGAGTACAAATTCACAGAGGGTGGTGATTATGTGGGCTTCTTCCTTGTTTTGAATGGTATTTGTGATAGCCTGGAGTCCATCTTTATGTGGAATGTTGGTGTAGAGTGCTTCTACATCTACCCTCTGTGAATTTCAATGGAACTGCAATGGGCACTTGCATGGCCCTACAGTATGCAAACATATTTACGACTGACCTAGAACAACACTTTCTTAACTGCTGCACCCAAAAACTGCTGCAGGTTACAACATGGACGAACCTCCCCTAAGATCATAGTAGCCTGTGATCATAGGCATACCACATGAATGAGAAATGTTTAGCCCTCTGGATGTTGTTGCACTACAACTCCCGTTGGCTCCAATCAATAGCTGTGCAGGCAACACTGACAGCAGGTGCAGTCCAGCAACATCTGACGGGCCTCATGTTCACCACTCCTCATAGGGAGAAGCATTATTCACAAGTTGTTCAGAACTTTTTATACGAATATTAACATCCGAAACCTGGTTTTGGAGTAGTCTGTTGGCTCAATGCAGGTCTAGAGTTTTTAAAAATTCCTTTTCCAGTCCACATCTCCCAGAATTTTCCTGGTAGTGCAGCTGCTGAGATGCTGCGAGTCATAATCTCAAAAAAGAAGTTTTCAAGTCTCTGTCCAGGTCTAATATGTAGGGTCACATCCAAATAAGTAATGTAGTTGCTCCATTCTTTACCATCTACAAAGTGCTGGACCACTCCAAGGGTAGCCCTATAGAGCTCATTGGGGTAATTCAGTATTAAGTTTACCAGTGCATGGGTCACAGATTCTGGCACAGTTGCCTTACTAGTTAAGTGGGTAACAGAGTCACTTGGGTCTCCAGTTACAGATATGGATTCAGGAGCATGCCGCCTCTAAGGAAAGCCTGCTTCTTCATCAGAAGTGCAATTCTATCTAGAACTAGCAATTCCCCAAATTTCAGAGGGAAGCAACAATAGCAGATATACACAACTGTGTCTGTAAACTCTGTTGAGAGTTGCTTGGGGAGTGTGGGTGGGTGGGATCAGCATGGCTGTTTTTCTTGAAAATTGCTTACTTTGTCATATAAGGTATTTTGTTTATCTATAGGCATCAGAAAATCTTCTTATAAATAACGTTTTTCTCACCTGCTTTGTTAAATCACACAGTTAAGCACTGAACACATTGCTAAAGATCCTCATGTGGAAGGTAATTAGCACTGAATTTTGCAGCATGATGGATTGTGTTGAAGCGTAATTGTGGCTTGCAGGTGCATCAAGTGTTCTATGTACCTTTATGCCTAGCTGTGTTTTCCCCCTTTCCTCTTTAGTAATGCTGCAAGCAGCTGAATTTTCATTAGGTAGGAGACTGCTGGCTGGGCACTGTGTTGTGGTTTGATTTTGTTCTTTTAAATTTATTGGGATTGGGAATCACTGATTTATACCCTCAGACTTGGGTTGCTTTATTACCTGCGTGCCTGTGGGGTCATGAAGCTTGTATTTTGAATGCCTTTCTTTTGAATGTCTCCAGCAAAAATAAAACTGAAAGCAAAAGCGCCTGGCCTCTTAAGGCGCCACGGTTCCCTCCCACCCCAGGATGTGTCCTCATTCGGTTGAAATTGGGAGCAGTGAATCTCCATATTCTCCAGCATGGGACTACTCTACATTCTCCTGCAGAGCTATATCTCTATGTACTGCTCGAACTCTCTTCTCGCGAGAAGAGAGCAGTTTTCCTTTTGCAATGGGGGGAGGGGAGCACTGCAGGATTAGAGAGAGAAAGACAGGCGGAGGGGAAGGAGGCAGGCAGGGAGGGAGCTGTGACTCGTCGAGCAGCATTTTTCACTCGTCACAGACGAGTGGACGAGTGCATTTTTCAAGCCCTGCTTGTAATTAATTTCTTTTTAGACTAGTTACTTTGTTTAACTTAAGGCATAGGTTCACTCTTTTTCAGTGTAACTGGAATGTTACATTTACTTTTATCTGTACATTTATGTTTCTTCTTTGTAGTTGTCCAGAGTAGTGGCTTGGCACTAGATGGGCAGGGTATAAGTCCAGTAAATAAATAAATGTTGGAGTCAAGGGGAAGCTTTTGCTGTATCTTGGGTTTCTGCCTTTTGTTCTGTTGAGAGTGTTGAAATAACACAGAGGTAGATAAGAGAAGAATATTTCTGTCAGGATTACCAGAGGTCAATGGCTCATAGCATTCAGATTTTTAAAAATAATTAAAACAGCATGTATTTCCGTTACTTCTGATAAATGTGAAAAGCTACCTTGCAACGTTAATGGTAGCTAACTAGGCACTTGGGCATCAGAACTATATAATAGCAATTATGTGCTATCAAGTGAATTCCAACCCTTTCCAGGGTTTTCTAGGTATAAAGTACTTAGAAGTGGTTTACCATTCCCTGGATCTCTGCAGTTTCCCCAAGGAAACTGGCTGGCTCTTCCTGAAGCACCGTGGGACTGTTCAACTTTCAAGCCTGGCTTTTCTGAGACTCACAGGGAGAACCGACCTCTCAACCAGTGGCTCTGCAACCAGATATCTCTCACTGAACGATAACTGTTAATAATTGCTTTTGGAAGTAACTGTCCAGTCTCAGTTTGGGTTTTCCCCCCTAGTTTGTGCGATTTCTAAATGTTAGGGCCATCACTCCACCTTCAAATGGCAGAGGTGACTTGAAGAAACTGACTACTATAAAGGTAAAAAGCAAACTAGAACAGTGCTTAGCTGGAATTTAGCTTTGCCTCCTGCAGTTGTCTGTTTAAGAAAAATAACTGGTTAGTAGTGTTCACTGGGTTGTACATCCCTGTGTACATTGCTGGAGCATGTAAATAAATAATACGATTTTGTTACTTATACCGGACCTTGGATAATGTTCTTGTGTGATGGCTGCTATTTTTTTGCTGCCAGTTTTACAAGATGAGGATGGGAAGAAAATGTTGATGCAGTGAAATAAAACAAAAGCAAGACTAAGAGCATTTCGCGATTGTAGAATTTATAGAATATTGTGCTACACTGAAATGTGCAAGTCATGGAGAGTAGAATGACTCTGTCCAAGGGGCAGGGAAGAATGGGAAGCAGTGGTTTCAGTTCCACATTATGTTCTCTCTTCCTTTTGAGCATTTCTCCCCCAGCAACATCACTCCACCACCAGCGAGTTTCTCAGATATGTTTATGGAAAATGATTCCAGAGCTTGGAAAAGTTACATTTTAGGACCATGAGGAGTGATTGGCCTTGGAGATTCTGGGACTTTCAATCAAAAATAATAATAATAACTTTTCCAATCTCTTTTTTCCTCCACCAGTGCTTTGCAGAATGAACTGCATGGTGTACTCTATATATACAGGTAGTGCAAAACCTCAGCAGTCTGAATAGAAGATACGACTCTGATTCTTGTTACATTTCAAGGAAAACTACCTGGAGGCTTTCTAAGATCACATGAGAGCAAAGAAAATTTGGGAGGAAAGACTAGAACATGCCTCTTACCTTATGTAGATGTTTAGTTCTTTTTTCTTTAAAGCTCTCAAACATCTGGAAGTGGTTCTATCCCGACTCAGAGCATGGGAGACATGACATTCTTATTATTCCTAGCATGTCTGGAGTGCTTTTGGAGCTGTCTTCGAGAAAACCAACTTTTTCTGTGCTCCGGTTTCCTCTTATGTCTTTCTCCCGCTCTACCTTGGTGCCATTTCTCCAACTCACATCAAAGGATTTGGGACTCCTTCCTCTCCATTCTCTTGGTCTGGGTGGCAGCCTCTTTTTGTAAAATTGCAACAAGCAGTGAGACCTGTTACAAAATGTTGTGCTGAAGAATGTTCCCATTCAGGATGTCAGTGAATCATGTCCTTTTCTTCTGTACTCCATTCCTTTCTCCTCAATACTGCAGTAGCTTTGGTTTTCCTGTCTTGGCCCTGACTCTCCAGTCAATATTTTGTATCAAGTCAAAATGCTGTCATCACTGGGTCTCTCTCTCTCTCTCTCTCATCATCATCATCTTAGATCTGCAGAGATGGAAGGGACTCCCCCC
This sequence comes from Intellagama lesueurii, assembly GCA_037013535.1. Taxonomy (NCBI): domain Eukaryota; kingdom Metazoa; phylum Chordata; class Lepidosauria; order Squamata; family Agamidae; genus Intellagama; species Intellagama lesueurii. The sequence continues at coordinate 11,864,494 of JBAJHW010000012.1, forward strand.
CTTTCTCTCTCTGTCTCTCTCTCACACTCACACACAAACACACCCTTCAGGTTTCCCTTGCACTGACTGTGCTTGTGGCTGTATGAGTACTTCTGCAAATTTTAGGCTTTCCCTAAGTGTGCCACTGCCTCCATCTTGTGTGTGGATTGTGCCACTTTTGACTGCATAAGGTGAGGCATTCAGAGAATGAGTTTGCTGTCAGCGTATAGGACAAATATTGACATCTCCAGATTAAGAACTGTGCTCTTCCCCAACACTGTCAAAATAGTTCCATTCCCACCAGAAGCTGAGAGGAATGATGGCAAGAGGGCAGTGCTCCTTGTGTTGGCCCTCTTGTTAGTATTCTAGCCACATGGATAGACCTTGGGAAGGAAAGAGGAAAAGTGTGTGCGGAGGTCATCATAAATGATGCTGGAGGAGTCAAACTGTTAGGCATTGTTGGATAAGGAAAGACGTACCAACCCTGCTCCTCATAAGTTGTAGCTCTGTGGAATGTAGTGCTAGATCAGGGTCAGAAGGCAGCTTAATCCGGCATCAATCAGCAGCTGCGACACAGAGGAGACCTGCTGAGGCAAGGATGGGGATTCCTAGGAGACACACAACAGGGGATGAAGAGAGGGGATTTCTCTCTCTCTCTCTCTCAGATGGCATCTCTGGCAACAACAACAAAAAAGGTTCATTGAAAAGAGAGAAGAGTGGCGGGATGACAGCTTTGACTCTGCAGCGAAGAATGTAAAACAGGCCAGTTTAAATATAGCTGTGATCTTCCTTCTTAGAGGTGCGTCACTCTCTGAGACAAGAAAGAAAGAAAGAAAGAAAAAGGACTGGTGGGATTCATGAGAAGAAGAAGTGAAACTCAGGGTTGTGCCATACCTTTATAGATCACAAATATTTTATAAACAGAGCTGAGATTTGAAACACTTCAGAATTGTTCATCTGGCTCAATGTGCAAACAAATTCAACTGAGATTATTTCTGTGTTACATTCCATCAGGGTCAGAGCTTGGGCATTTTTTAAAAAGTGAGTTACAGTTATTGTCCCAAGGGGCAGAAAATGTTGTTAATTCATGCTATAGTTAGCATATTTCTCAAAAAGAACAACAGTAGTTGTTTTAAAAGTGTACATTTGAGTGGTGCAAGTCCATTTCTGCTATACAGATCTTGTTCCTCTTTCTCCTACTGTCCCACAGCACAGCAGAGTAGAAGGCACAGCAGAAACCAACGGTAGAATTGCTTGTCTCCCACCATTTAGTGAGGCTACGCCCAGAAGCTATAAAAGTCACTAAAAGTTAGGTATACCACTAAAGGACTGAACTCATTCCTTGTTACAATTGTAATGTAACTTAATTACACTTTACTTGTTAGAGAAAGGAAATAATTAGTTTTTTGTAACTAATTGTTTCCAAGGCTTATGCTTATGAAATTTTGTAGAGCAGTGTGAGTCTTCAGTAGCTCCTGGACAAACTCTCCCTGCCCATTTTTGCAGTCTTAAGATTTGCCGCTATTTGCCACTGCTAAGAATGAAATCTTGGCCTTCCCTTTCTGTCTCTTCTAGAAGGTAAAGAGAGGCTCTGCCCTGGTTGAGTGCAGAACTTGTTGGGTTGGGTTGTGGAATGATCACAAATATTTTATAAGCAGTGAATGCTCCTTTGCTACAGACAGCACCCACAATTGAAGGACGCAACTTCCAGTAAGTGGGAGTGTCCAATGTGTGCCCTCGCCCACAAGGACTGGGAAGCTGCCCATCCCTGATCTATAACAGCCAGACTGGCTGGGGACAATGAGAGTTTTGGTTAGCACATGGGCTGAGGAAGGTTTGTCTACAAGGTTTCAGTTTAATGCAGTGTTTTAATTACTGTCACTTCTATTGGGGATGCCATGGAAAAAATGAAGTGTGGAGGAAGGCTCTAGTCAAGCTATTTCAAATACATGATAAAATCTCTGGTCCATGTGCTGGCAGTCTTTTGCCTAGACTACTGAAATCTTTGCTCCTGTCTTCTGCTCTCTCCCTGTTTCCCTCCAGAGCTTGGAAAATTTACCTTTTTTCTGCCGATCCAGGAACACTCTCCCTAACCTACAGGGACAAATGTTTAGACTGCAATTCTCAGAATTCCCCGTGGACACTTTTTGGACTGCAGCTGTGATGACCTTCTAGTCCTCATGGACACTGACCATACTTGCTGGCGCTTTTGAGAGTCACAATCCAAAAATATTCTCCACCCTCCAGTCTTTATTTATACATCAACTCTAGAGATTTAAGCATAAAATCAGGGCAAAATGCACAGAGCAAGTGCATCCCAGTTGTGAGCAAACGTCCTGTTACAGCCAATGGTAATGGTGAAATGATGAAGAGTTTCTTCCTCAGTCACATCCAATACCATTTCTTTAGAAGGGCTTGAACATGTGCTCAGCTCAGGGAAGACTAAAGGAATCAGGCAGACTGGAGCTGTGTTTATATTGGTTTTTAAACAGTATTCCTTCAGGGCAGAGTCTGTGTCGCATGTTTAGAAAAGGATGATAAATGCCTGCTTTCAAGACTATTGTTGCATAAATAACTTGCATCAGCTTGGTTTAAGTAGAGCTGCTCAACTCACACTTGGCAGGTGGACAGAAGGATAATGGAAGTGACCAGAGATGTGTGGAGACCCTGCATCCAACAGCTGTAGCAGTGCTCATGGGCTATACATTTCTAGGACTGGTCTTTACATGAGGCAGAGAGAGGTGTCTACCTCAAGCAGCAAATATTTGGAGGTGGCAACTTGTGAGTTATTATCATATTTTTGCCACCTGAGCTGTGGATAAAGCTCTTGTGCTTCATGCATCAAAATGACTTGCCTGAATGAACCATGTCTTGGAGGGCTATATGCTATTCCACCTCAGGCAACAAAATGACCTGGGTCAGCCGAGGAGGCATCAGCCAACAGAAACTGGAAATGGTACAACACATTTCTTACATTTCTGTCCTACACTCCCAGTAAAAACAGTGATCAATGCAGCAAACAATTTTACTGAAAACAAAGTTAAAAATAAAAACATTAAAGGTGTCAATACACATCAAAATGATTTAGAATGCCATTTTGAAATGACGTGTCTTCACACCCTTCCTAAAAGCTTTCAGAGTTGATCACAATTCTGAATATATGAGAAATCCTCTAGAGTAGTCTCCACATACATACTGAAGAGTATTCTGGCACTTTAAGGGACTGAACAAGATTTACTGTAGCAGTAAAAAGCCATCCACAACTGTAGCATAAAAATGTCATGGATCAGAATCCACTTCATCAGATCCTGTGATCCATCCACAAACACTTTTCTTGAAATATATTAACATGAGAAGGTAACAGTAGAATCTGTGGAGGTTATTGTTATGGTAACGGTAAGTCCCAATCCAGCAAAGCCATGGCTCCAATCTTTATTCCCCTAACAAAGAGTAATTTGTTTACAGCATTCATTGCCACCAGATGCAGTGAGGACTGTTCATTTATAAGGCTTAAAGGGGGGATTTGACTTATAGCTGTGGTCCTCAAACTTAGGTTCTTGGGTGATGTTGGACTGTAGTTACCAGAGCCATTATGTACATGATGGCTGGAGAGTCTAGGAATTTAAAAGTAAAATCCAGGAAGTCGAGTTTAAGAACCACTAGTTTACAGGATTGGAGGAAGCTGCCATGTTCCAGGTCAAATTCTTTTTCTATTTAGCTGCATGTTGTTTCCAGCAGCCTTACACATTGCTCTGCCCCCAAATTTCATGGCCTAGGGGTAGTCCAAATGTTTGGAGGACACCACGTTCTCTAGTCTGGCTGGTAGCAGCTCTCCAGATCTAATGGTCTTTCCCATCACAAGAAGCTTTTTAACTGGGCATGCTGCAGTTTGAACGTAGAACCTTCTCCCTCTGGTGTATGCCTGGTAGTGTTTTTGGCTACCTAGATAACAGCATTCACATGTGATGATTGGAAATAGAGGAAATTGGAAATACACATATACCAAAGTGCTTTGCATTCATTGTTTCAATTAGTTATAATGTTCCTTTGGGGCACTGTGAAAAATTGAAATAGAGGCAAAACTTGGCTCTCAGTTTGCAACGGGGTATTTTGCATTCTTGGTAAGCTCGCTAGTGTTTATTGGTGGAAGCAGTTGCTCAAAAAGAGACATTTTCTCATGGCTCTATCAAATGTAGATCCAAAACTGAGAAGATGAGCATTTTCATCTAAGGTAACCTTCGAGCTTGGTGCTGTCCAGAGACTACAGGTGAAACTATGTTACAGGCGGTATGTAATTAGAAGCTGAAATTATATTAGTGTTCCAGACATGTGATTCTGGCTGTCCTTCATATCTGACTAATCATGCTTGAAAACAAAGCCTGAGTTGTTGCTTAATGACCAATCGCAAAATAAATGAAACTAATTTTTCTACCAAGGAAGGTGTCAAAAGGAGGTGTGGTCTGATAACCAGATGGCTTTCAGCATTTAAGGAATTTTTTTCTTCCAGCAATACACTATCTGTAATGTATAATTTGATCCAGCAACTACAGTTTTTAAACTGGTTTAAGGCAAGTGCATTCATTTATGATAATTAAGCAGACAGTAAATGTAGCTTAACAAATCTGGAGCACATTGAGTTGGGAGAGGTGTTTGAAAGCAGAGATATAGGAACATGTGACCTATCAGATTTTGGACTCCCAGCTCCCCAAGTTGCTCTCCATTCATTATATCATGTTTCCCCAAAAATAAGACAGGGTCTTATATTAATTTTTGCTCCAAAAAAGCATTAGGGCTTATTTTCAGGGGATGTTTTATTTTTTTCATATACAACAATCTACGTTTATTCAAATACAGTCATGTCACCTTTTCTGGTTGCTGCACAATAGTGGAGGACAGGGTTTCTTTAATTGGGGCTTATTTTTGGAGTAGGGCTTATATTACAAGCATCCTGAAAAATCATACTAGGGCTTCTTTTCAGGTTCGGTCTTATTTTCGGGGAAACAGGGTATTGATGGCAATCTAGAAGCATATAGAGAACCATATGTTCCTCACTATCGGGCAAAATCCATTCATTTATCTTGACCATGGATCCAGACTCTCATAATGAACACTCTATGCCACCGGTTCCCAACCTGCAGGTCATGACCCCCAACACTTTGACCTCAAAGTGTTTTCTGGGGGGTTGCTGTGGCTCTGGTCGTACGGTCCAAAATGGCAGGGCAAGAGGCACTGTTGAAACCAAATGGCACTGCTTCAGAGGGGAGGCCATGGGGGCTTGAGGCTTATGAGCCAGCTTAAGGAAGAGCAGTCAGTGTTCCTCCAGAGGGCCTGCCCACACCACTGCCTCCTCTACTTTCTCACTCATCTCTTCCTTTCCAGTTTCCTTCTCCCCCTCCCCTTTCCTTCTCCATCAGCCCAGGGAAGAGGAGGAGGGTGGGGAGAAAGGAAAGGGGGGGGGGAAAGCAGCTTGACGATGCTGCGGCTGTTTCAGTTACTCTTTCACTGCTGGCTGGAGCAGAAAGAAGCAGGGTAGAAAGAAGGTGGAGACCAGCGCTGTTTGTGGCCTATCCCTCTTAAATATTGCCCAGGCGGGTAAAGTCTGATTTTTGAGGGTTGCCCTCAGAGAGGTGAAGGTGGCGGTGGTGGTGGCAGCAGCAGCAGTCATCTGGGAAGTATCCAACACTTTGCTCTGTGAGGGCGGACGGTGATAACTACCTGCTGCTACTGGAGAAATCAGACCTGCAGGGATGGTCCCAGATTAGTTTTATAAGGAGACTTGCCAAATCTACTAGCAAAATAAGAACTGACAGTGGGGTGGGGGTTGCAGGTTACTTAGCTATTATAAAAGGGGGCCATGACTCGAAAAAGTTTGAGAAACACTGCCCTATACATTTGAAGATAGTGGAAGAAGTTATGAACATCCCACTATATATCTATAGGTAAAGGTAAAGGTTCCCTTTGACATTTAGTCCAGTCGTGTCTCACTCTAGGGCGCGGTGCTCATCCCTGTCTCCAAGCCGTAGAACCAGTGTTTGTCCGTAGACAGTTTCCGTGGTCACGTGGCCAGCGTGACTAGACACGGAACGCCGTTACCTTCCCACTGTGGTGGTACCTATTTATCTACTCGCATTTTTACATGCTTTCGAACTGCTAGGTTGGCAGGAGCTGGGACAAGCGACGGGACCTCACTCCGTCACGTGGATTCAATCTTACGACTGCTGGTCTTCTGACCTTGCAGCACAGAGGCTTCTGCAGTTTAACCCGCAGCGCCACCACGTCCCTTTATACCTACATGTAAAATAATGTTTTGAAATTTTTACACTATTTTTGTAGTGTGCTGTTGCTGAGATGAGTTTTCAAACAAGACAGCTGTGGAAAAACTAGGAAATGAATGAGAGACCTGTATTTTTTTTAAAAAAAATATTCATGATCTTTAAGCTCACTTTTGATTTTCAGCAGACTTGGGATGGGATGGGGGGTTTGTTTTGTACATTTTGTGCTGGAACTGCTGCTTACTCAGTGCCCCTGAATATTCATCATCAGATGAATGGGGGCCTTGTCTCCTTCCAGTGTTATTGCAAATTTCTAGGAGCTCCGTGCTTACTTTCCTGGGAAGATTACACATACCAGGGAAAGGAACTGAACAGATAAAACAGTTCTGGTATCATGGCTAAAGCTTGCCACAGTTTTAATGTTTGTGAAGAGGAACATTTCTGTCATGTCAGGTGCAGACGTAGGAGAGAACCACAGACATCCAGTTAAATATGACTATCTTTACAGCTGGTAGCTTTCACATGATACTTCAAAATAATGATTTGGAGGATCAGCTGTGGCCTGGATGATTCTCTGCTTCCTCCTGCCCCACTTACCTTCATTACCTTCATGATGCTCTAAAGCAGTGGCGGCGAACCTTTTTGGGCCCGAGTGCCCAAACTGGGGGGGGGGGGGGACAGCGGGCGGTGGGCCGCGGCAGCAGCACCATCACCAGAAGTGGCGGTAGCGGAACTGGAAGTGGCGGTGGAAGAGGAAATCCCGGACACGGAGGTGCTTCGAGACCCCACTCCGGATCTGCCGCCAGCATCAGCTGCTCCGGATCCTGGCCCGCCGCCTGTCGAAGTGCCAGCACTGCAGCTGCAGCAGCCTCCTGAGGTTTGGCTGCAGGGGGGAGGGGAGTAGCAATCCAGCGACTTATGGCTCGCATGCCCGCAGAAAGGGCTCTGCGTGCCATCTGTGGCACGTGTGCCATAAGTTCGCCATCGCTGCTCTAAAGTGCATTGTCCCCTGGTTTAATGAAAGCATTGGATCGGCCCAGAAAGGAGGGCTGATGCTTGCTGAGTTCATTTAGCCTATTGAAAGGAAGACTGACAGATGACAGGATAACTTTCTTGAAGGTATCTGAAGGGCTATCATGTGGAAGATGCAGCAAACTTATTGTCCATGGGTCCAGAGGGTAGGGCCTGAACAAAGGAGATTTCCACTCAACATTAGGAAGAGCTTTCTGAATCTCCACCCAGAACACAATCTAGAAGACAATATGGACAGTTAACATGAGACAAGCAGGACTGCAAACTGAAGAAAACATCTGTTTCCAACCACTAGGTAATTGAATCTGGCTTCAATTGGATTCACCTAGTGGGTAGACAAAATTTTATTCCCAATTCTCTGATAAGAGGTTTGTCATATTTTAGTGTAAACTTTTTCCCTGGCCATATAGAGTTTTGAAAGAAGGTAATGAGGGATGGGGAAATGCTGACTACCTGACAGCCCATTGTTTGATAACTTGAGAGAGAAAATCCAACCAGGGTGGAATTTGAAACCTATACTCTTGACTTGTGTTTGTAGTCTGCAGTTTTTAATTCACCTCTAAGAACAAGGCCTGGCACAGGCATCTACCATGACCTTTCAGACTTTCATATTTTTTTCCTGCACTACCCACAGTATATTGGTGCATAGCCTGGTGAAGACTGGTCTGGGTTGAAAGCTAGCCGTTTTTCAGTGGTCTGATGAGGGTCTGATAAAGGTCTCACCTTCCCTTGCTTTTGCACTGACAGTAAGAGCTATCTGACAATGGAAAGGCTTGCCTCTGGAGGTAGTGGACTCTTCCTCATTGGAAATCATGCAGTAAGTCATGGTTTAACTAAGCTAGGAAGCAGACCATCACAGCATTAAGCCTTTCCCGACACATAAGGAAGAAAAAGAAAGGTGGCTCCTTCCCCATCTTTCAACTTTTTCTTCTTTAGCCGAACATGCCCAACTCTTGCAAGCATTCTTCATAAAGCTTGGTTTCCAGACCCTTCACCATCATAGTTGTCTGTCTCTGGACAATTTCCAGCTGATCAATATCTTGGTCAGTTGTGGTGCCCAAACACCAGACCCACCTCTGTATGAAGTCTGAGATGCACTTTTATTCCCTTGATATCCATAGCATCCTTCAGTTGATGCAATCTAGTACTGCATTAGCTGCTGCATCACAGATTGACTCATGTTTAGTTTGTGTTCTCGTAAAAATACTCCTAGTTCCTTTTCACACATACTGCAGCCAAGGAAGGTATCACCCATCCTATAATTAGGAGTTTTTCCTTTCATATGAAGCCTGATTTTTCCCCTTCCTATTAGAAGTAATTTTTGTGGGGTTTGGCCTAGTTCTCCAATCTGTTAAGGTCTTCATGACCCTGACTGTCTTCTAAGATATTAGATACCCCTCACATTCTGGTGTCATCTGCAAATTTGATGACTGTCACCTCAGTACATTGCCTCTGGATAATTATGCAAAACCTTACTCTGAATAATCTCTTAACTTCTCTGTCCTATCTCATTTGTCTCTCATGAACTTTTTTGTTGTTTGACTGAACATCTAACTTAAATGTAGTTTTGGGGAAGCCACAAGCTTGCTTGTTCTTGTTTTGTGGTATTTCAGCTGACGCTGTTGAAAAGATACCACACTTCCTGTTGCTTTGGGGCTGTTTTGGACACTTGCTGTTTCTCACCAGGCCTTTCTCTCTCCCTCCACCCAGTTCTTTCATTTTTAGTCTCTCTTTAAAACATCCTAAAGGAAACAAAACACTAGTTTCCCATTTTCTCAAATCTCTCCTTTGATTCATTATAACCTTTCACCCAGGAGTTCCAATTGCCCTTATGAGTACAGCAGAAGCACAAGCCCTTTGTCTTTCTAGTATATTTAAACCACCTGATTTTCGCCTTATTCAGGTTTGTAGGAACGCTATGAAAAAGAATCTCTGTCTACCCTGGGGCACTAATGCTTTGTAAAGAGGCCACAATCAGCGAAGTGTCATTAATAAGTCCTGGTACCAAACTCATGGACCCGACCGATACAGGGGACTCGTATACCAGTGTCACCGTGCACCTTAAACATGTGGTGTGTGTGTCTCACTCACGAGTTCCCTTCGGTTCCTGGTCCTACAGCCATGTCCCAACAGCTTATGAACAGAATCGATATTAACATCATTGGTCTGCCCCCAACCCACTTCCACCTCCCTGTTTCCTTAGTCTTATTTTTAGGGGCTCCTGCGGGTCGGGTGTCTGGCAAACCCATTCTTCCTCCTCTGTTTCGCTGTTCGGAACTGCTGCTTTCTTCACTCGAGTGTGGTGAGTCCAACCAGCTTCCTTTGTTCGGACAGCTGTTTTGGTAGTCAGCAAGACTATGGTCCGTACCACTTGGCCTCCAGGGGACTAGCGTTCCACCTTTTCACATACACGTACTGTCCTGGTAGGAAGGGATGCACTGCTACTTCCAACGGCAGAGTCTGATGCTGTATCCCTTGAATCCTGTTAGATGACAAGACAGAAGACAGGGCCAGAACATATCTCTTCTAAGCAGATTCTCCCAATTCATGCACTGCCTCTACCATGCCCTCTGTTCCCCAGTGTCCTCCTCCATGTAACATCTGCATTATAGGATTAGCTGCTGACTTCGGCACCCACTCCCGACGGTCCGAAGCCATCCATCGGCCTGATTTTTCCTCAACACCGTTCGCACTCATCCACTCCAGCTCCTTTTGAGTGAATACCCACTGTTCTTTGGGGCACGTCCCATATTGAGGGATACGGGCTACTGCCATGCTGACCAGAGGTCCATTAGCTGCTCCCTCCTTGGCAGCTTTTTCAGCAGCCCGATTCCCCACCGCTTCCTTTGTGCCTCCCTTTTGGTGAGCTGAAATATGTACTATAGCTATTTTGTGAGGCTTGGACAGGGCTTCAAGAACTCCCTCGATGACCCGCTCATGTGCAATCACCTTTCCCCTAAAATTTAATAACCCTCGCTCCTTCCAAATTTTCCCCAAAGCATGAGCAATTCCCCATGCATACCGTGAGTCTGTGTAAATGGTAAGATCCAGCCCCTCTCCCAACTCCAACGCTCTTTTCAATGCCCACACCTCAGCAGTCTCTGCTGAGGCTGAGGGTGGGAGCTGTCCCTGCTCCACCACTTCTCCGTTTCCTGTCACAATTCCATACCCACTTTTTCGTACCCCATCCACCACCTTGGAGGACCCATCAATGTACCACTCAATCACCTCTGGGCCCTCTAGTGGTTCCTCCTGCAAATCCCTCCATGGCTCGATTCCCCTCCTTTGTCCAGATCAGGGGATCGGGTTCCGCTTGCCCAACATTTTAACTAGGGGACTGACCAATTTTGACATATCTGGGATCCATGTGCGACAGAACCCAACCATACCCAGAAATCCTTGCAACTGCAGTTTTGTTTTTGGCTTTGGAGTTTCCACCAATGCTTTGATCCTCTGTTCCCCCAGGCATTTCTTCCCCCCTTTCAATATGTATCCCAAGTATTTCACCTCTTTTTCCACGAATTGGACCTTCTTTTTGCCTACTCTCAACCCTTTATCCCCCAGAAAATTTAACAAGCCAATTGAACTTTTCCTCACTACCTTCCCCTCCTGCTTAACGCTTAAAGGTTTCAAAATGGGAACCTCCGAAGAGACTCCATTCACTCCCATTACTCTTAGGACTCCTCCTGAGGATTCCATTTCATGAACACTTTTGGACAACGTTGATCGACACCCCCTGTGTCTACTAAGAAAGTTACATCCCCCCCCCTTTTCTTTTGATCCTTTTCCCTTCAGCTAACTGTAGCGCTCATTTTAGAGCAAACAGCTCTGCTGTCCGAGCTGACATGCTTGGAGGTAATGACCCAGATTGTCCCCTCTTGTCCCCCTTTCTCTTCACATACAGCACAAACATCCCAAGGCAGAGGAGCTCTTGTCCCTGAGCCCCTCCTTTCCTTCCATTTTGACCATGAGGGGTTGCAAAATCGGAACCTCCTCGGTTTGTCCAGTGGCTCCCAATATTTTCACCCTCCCCTTTGTACATTGCCAATTAGAATTTTTCCAGCACAATGTGGAGCAGGTTGCTCCGGTGTCTACCAAGAATGTCATCTCCTCTCGCTCTGGACCCACTATTAATTTTATCAAGGGCTCTTTTAGTGTGGGCCCCTGGTGTAATGGCCCCTGACATCCCTATTCTGAATCGTCTTCCTCCTCTAGCTGCATCGCTTGTCGGTACAGCTCCCACCTGTCTTCTCCCATTTCCATGGGCCTCATTCCCCTCTCTCACATCTTTAAGCTCCCTTTTCCCTTCCCTCTCTCTTCGCCTAGCTTCACTGAGTAGTTCCCGGGGCCTCCTTAAATGTTAATGCAGCCAGGGCCCCTTGCCCCCCCCCTTCTTCATCCCCAGAAGACTTCGGGGAGTAGGACGGGAGGTTATCCAGGACGTCCCACTGTGGGGCGGGTGGGGCAGAGGGAAACTCCCCTAGTTCCCCTTTCGGCGCACATGCCCCACTGGCTATGCCTGAACCTACCATTGTGAGTCGTAGCCCCACTGGCTTCAACCCACACTGCCCCAGTCCTGCAACTTTTCCCACACCCTCCAATACGGCCACTGCTCCACAGCTTCCAATTCCCTTCTCCCTACCGGCCATCGGCCCCCTGCCTGGCCTTGATAGTCATCTCCCTCTCCTCCGGTAACGGCTGCGGCACCCCCTGCGCTCAAACAGTCTCCCCCAGTGGACTGTTCCAAGGTACCTCTATCTTCTCTGTCACCCTTGACGAAGACTGGGTGTCCCCAACGAGGTCCTTTCCATTTTCCCCTTTTTCTAGCACAGTTTCCCATTGTGTTCTTACTTGACCAAAACTACTCACCAAATGGTCTCGGTCTTCAGGACTCCTCAGCCGGCGGTGAACTCGTTCTCACCCTCACCTCAGGTGGTCCGTTTTGGGGACTCCGATGTCACAGGGGCAGGAGCGGAGACCACGAATCACCTGGCAGTTGAAAACAACCGGGCACCCCCAGGGCGCGGTATCCGGACCGCCCGCTGCCAACAACGGAAACCCTCGGATCCCACTTCTGACACCAAAACTGTTATGGAAATATCCACCTATAGTAGAAATAAATCTACACAGCTGGGGTGAAAGTGAGAAAAGAAGTTCCTTTATTATGTGACACAGTTGCAACAGTGGAGAGAAAGAGAAAGCAATTAGAAAATCACAGTCTCTCACTCTGCCAGAAAAGTATTGTGCATAAGATTATATACCTGTGACACCCCCAATAACTCCCCCCTACGTGCCTTGGAATACTAACTTAATGGCGTTTTTACTTTTGCAAAACAAGGTGTATCTTATCTTAAATGTCAGGTTCCACCCCATACCAGAAATTCTTCAGCGGGCATCTAGCAAAAGAGCAAGGAATAATATAAGCAAAGAAGAATATATGGAAGGCAAAACTTGCTCAATACGGTTACATTTCTCTATCAACACTATGTGTGCCACCTTCCATTGGAACCAAGCAAGGAAAGGCCAATGCTTGTAGAACACAAAGATGTAAATATTTGTCTATTTTGCCTTTTCCTGCATTAGGATTTTTTAAAATCCGACACTCTTTCTATCTGACCTATTAGGAAACCTGAGACTTAGATAAACTCTTCAAAAATGAACTGCAAAGAAAATCTGTCCCTTCTGCATTGTCCAAATCTGATAGATGCAGATGTTCCACAGTGCTGTTAAAGATGAGGAGCCGCTCAGGAAAAAAAGGTGGCGGTCTGAATTCAGCACTAACTTAATTGAATGCACAAGGGTAAAGAGGGTGGGATTTTTTTAATTTCTTGGACTGCATATCCCATAATTTCCCATTTTGGGAACTTTATGTGACTTACACACACCTTACAGACACCTGTGACTCACTTGGGACAAAAGGCCTAAACTGATACACTTTGAGGCTTAATTAGACTGAGCTGTGTTCCTGTTTGTACTAGCTCACTGCCGAAAGTTACAAGATTTTGGTCCATGTTTTTTCCCCTTGTATTGTTGCCACAGACCATTTTCTGGTGGAATGTTTGTGCTGTATCTGAAGGTGTAAAAACTTAATTCCTCTTTCTCTTTCTTTGAGACCCCATCTCTAGGAAATGTAAAGTCTTCACAACCAGACCATGGTTGGAAGTTCCTCCCATAGCTTTATGGATTGTTTCCATCATTTCTCAATCATGCTTTGGTGCTAGCTGGGAGCTTTCTTTCTGAATAGGAAGCTAGGCCTAGCTAGGCCTCAGAGCCTTCTAGTTTACGCTTTCTCTCTGTCTAATAGACACGGGCACTTCGTATTTGTATCCTGGGGATAGAAATACAAACCCCGGCACCACAGAAGCTGTGGTGCCCTAATTTCCTCCCCCAGAACCAGCCAGGTCCACTCACTGGGCTCCGTGCAGCGCGGTACTCTGTTGTTGTAGTTGCGCCAGTCATGGAAGGAGCCTGGCTGGCACTTCCCTGTCTCCTTTCACAGCTGACCACTGCAGTGCAGAGGCGGGACAGAAAGACTACAAACTAAACTATCCGTATAAAAAATACAGCCCGGGTCTGGGTCACAGCTGGGGAACATGTGGCCCTCCAGCAGTTTCTGGGCTGAAATTCCCATCTTCCTTAGGCAGCACTGCCAATGGTGATCAGCACTGTTCAGCTGATCTGGGGTTGGCTGCCCGGGGAGGCAGGGAAGCGCCGGCCAGGCTCCTTCCACGTTTGGCACAACGACGACGATGGAGGAGTGCCGCACCTCGCGGAGCCTGGTGTGTGGACCTGGCTGGTTCTGGGGAAGGGAATTGGGCCATGGTTCATATTTGTATCCCCAGGATACAAATAGGAAGTGCCCATACCTAGTGTTTTACATTTGGCACAGAAGAAAGAATTAAAGAACGTAGAAGCAGGGAATAGACAGGGAAGCTGCATATGTTATTTTTTTGTTACATGGCCTAAGGTTTTGTTAAAGAATGAGAGACACTCTGGTGAGAGAAAAGGGAGGCAAGCCCAAGGGAACTGTAAGAAAAGGTGGATCTTGAGAAGGCGCCAGAAAGAAGCAGGATAGGGACCGTCTTACAGGTGTTCTGGAAGGCAGAGCCTGGCATAAGGTGCAGCAAATGAGTATTAAGAGCATAGTGGGAGAATGGCTTTTAGAGAATTTAAGAAAAGTTCTTGGGAGCCACCTTCCAGTGCTGGGTGGGGTCACAAATATGAGCATATTTTAGCTTAAATCTCTTACTTCCAGCAACTTAGCCTTGAGAGAGTCGTAGAAATCATAGAAGAGGGAATAAGGTATGGTTCTCTGTGGAGCCATAAGGAGTTTGAATTTGGACTCAAGGATTGAAGTTCTAAGTCTTCCCTCCAATAGGTATAGTTTCCCTAGTCCCTCCTGGAGGAAATGCATAAAACTGTTCATCCTGATATGTCAGTGTACCATAATACCTGGTTGTGTTGGAGATTTGCCAGTGGGACCTAAGTTTAGTGCAGAAATGGTTTAGCTGATGCTTTGACTGCAGTGATGCAGACAGAGATGTCTCCATAGAATCAAACCAAAACAGGTTATTTTTGGGGGGGGAGGGTGGTATTTAGAATCTAGGGCAGGACTCTTTCCTAGGACTTCTAAGCAAAAGCCCCATAAACTCCAGTGCAGTGGTGATGGATGATGGGAATTGTAGTCCAGAAATATCTGGAGGGCCACAGGTTAACCACCACAGGGGTGGACAACACTGATAGTGGTAAAATAATTCCCTGTGTCCCTGACTGTGACTTCTCCCATATCTACACCTGTCTTTGGGAAACCATAATTTTAGTCTAGTGGTTCCCAGCCTTTGGTATCCAGATGCTGTTGAAATATAACTCCCAGAATCTATGAGCAACTGCCCATGATGGCTGGGGCTTCAGGAGGCCAAGTCCCAACAAAATCCAGGGACCCGGGATTGGGAAACCTCTGTTTAAGTCTAAGTTTTTGTCTCCTGTTTGCTTATTTTACATCATGGCTATGTTGTTTTGAACAATGAGAGCAAAAACTGCCTATTCCTCTTACATGCTCATTTTTGGAATGTTGTTTTAAAAATTATTTGTCAACAATGTCTGAAATTCAGTAATATGTCACAGCTAGAGTAGGCTTTTTAAATCAATGAAACTTTTAGAGGAGTTGACTCATCAAATCCCCATTGATTTAATGGGCCTACTCTAGTTGTGACTTACTACTGGATTTTAGCTCTTGTTTTCTTTCTGCATCAATCTAAGTGAGAGCATCTCAGCCTAAACCTTCACCATTGGCAGTGGGAGATGGGGATTTCAGGGAGATGGGAGATGGGAATTTCAGCCCAGAAACCACTGGAGGGCCACATGTTCCCCAGATGTGACCCAGACCTGGCCTGTATTTTTTATAGGGATAGTTTAGTTGGTACTCTTTCTATCCTCCAGTAAATGTGTTTTTCCATAGTTTCTCTGTTCATATGTCACACTGGATGCCATGAGTTAACTTCAACTAGGTTAGAAGAATCTAACTCTCTGTGTGCTGGGCCTACCTTGGAGGCCATATGAGAGAGGTCTGCTGAAGCTGGCTGCTATAGTAATGGGTTTCTTTCATGTGAAGTGTAAAACCTGGCCCACTGTCAAGTTTGGAAAGGCATCTTGCCTTGCCGTTGGACACAGAACTGTGGTTCCTCAGAGAGCCGCGGTGCAAAACTGGATGAGAAACGGTGACTGTTTTGGACTGGGTCATTTCCAACAAGGAGCTGATTTGTGCAGGATGGAGACACCTACCTCAGCCTCAACGTCATCTGCAAGGGGCTCAGACTCCTGTTCAAGCTTGTTGCTCATTTCCTCAGAAATGGTTCACTTAAGTCCTACATCCTGCAGTATGGAAGAAAGCAATGTGCAATAGACTGCTTGTAAAGTCATTTCCTCTCACAGGAAGACTTTTTATGATGTTGTTGTTTTGTTTTGTTTTGTTTTTCCCCCATGAAAAAAAGCAGTGGCAAACTTGGTTGTGTATAGGTACTGGTGAGCAGCAAGGGACCAAGGAGACTGGCAAGAGCCACCCCTTCATCTTCGCCAGCTCTGCCTCATCTCCCTGCTAGTTGAAGGAAATACAGCTCAGAAAAATGAAGTAGGGGGGCAGTAGCTTTACACTAGCAGTCTTGTTCTCTGAATAGTTGGAAAAATGGACTTTCACTGATAGTTAATGGGAGAAAATGATATTTTAAACTGGAAGGTGATGAGTGTGCTTCATCAATGGGCATCCCACTAAAATTATGCATTTCTGGATCAATCACATGAATAAATCAATGTAAGTGGCTAGCCTGGTGGGAAATTCCAGATAATGGCTGGGCAGCTACATTTCTGTGATCCATACTGAGAAGGGCTGGGAGCTCTCTATTCCTTTTCTGCAGTACATTTGTTCACTTGCATAGAGTTCCTACTCGCCTATGATGATCACGCTAGAGCTTTTGATGCACCTATAGCCATTTTTCCCTTCCCAAGGGTTGCATACGTTGGCCTATATCTGTTGGCATCTCTATACTTGCATTTTTCAAAGGATGATAAATAAGAAAACAAAATGTTAGAAGTTGCTCTCTGGGTTTTTTGTATCATATTGTAAAGGTAAAGGTTCCCCTTGACAATTTGTCCAGTCGTGTTCGACTCTAGGGGGCGGTGCTCATCCCCGTTTCCAAGCCATAGAGCCAGCGTTTGTCCGAAGACAATCTTCCGTGGTCACATGGCCAGTGCGACTTAGACACGGAACGCTGTTACCTTCCCACCGAGGTGGTCCCTATTTATCTACTTGCATTTGCATGCTTTCGAACCGCTAGGTTGGCGGGAGCTGGGACAAGCGACGGGTGCTCACTCCGTCGCGTGGATTCGATCTTACAGCTGCAGATCTATAGATCTTACAGCACAGAGGCTTCTGCGGTTTAACCCGCAGCGCCACCACGTCCCTCGATCATATTGTATCATCATGTAAATTAACTTTTGATTGGGTATACTCTCTAATCTGTGACTCTTCTGCAGTTTTATATTAGCACCCTTTGGGGAACTGCTGTGCTGTACGCTTTTGGATCACAATCTGTTGAGATACAGTGTTTTCTTTTGCCTGAGAATTTCCTCATAATAGAATGAGAGGATTTTTACACAAGCATTTAGCCCACTGTTTGGTCCACTGAAATGACAGCCTGCTTCACTCCTAAAGAGGGCGAGCAGATTATGTCTTTGCTGGAGCAAACCAGCCCACCCTCAGAGTGATCCTACCCACACCTTTCTGGCCCCTGTTAGGGCATCTACTTTATTATTATTATTATTATTCAAGTAGTTCTGGTTTGATTTGTTTTCAGAGTAGAATACATGATCATTGGGAATGAACCAACAACCTTCCTTTTTTGATTTGGCAATATCCTTAAGTGGCTTAATAGAGCTAATTCAGGATATTGAATAATTAGACATTTCCTCTGTGTTTGTGTGTTATGTATGTGTATTAGGCTGCAGTAGGCTCTCAACTGGACTTTTAAGAGATTAGCTGTAATACACATATCTAACATTTTAAAAAGTGGACCAGTAAGGGTTGCTTAAGATACATATGCCATTTGGATGTAAGGATTGCACCAAATGGCATACTGGATCTCTTAGTGACCCTATTTAGCCCGCTCCAGCCCAGCCATGTAGATGAGCCCTGAGATTTGCCTTCCTTTACTGGATATCTGTGCCTCCTGGAAGATTTTGGAGTTTCCTTTTTTCCTTCTAAAATTACTTAAGAATCTGCTTCTTCTAATTTGGTTCTGACAAGCAGAAGTGCATGATATGAAACTGAACTGGAAAAGAAAAACAGAAGTGTCACAACATATTTTGATTGCTTTTGCAGTTTGGAAGATTGCTATCTAAACTGCCACTCTTCATACAGTATATTTTTATATAGTTTGGGTTACTTCAACACTTTCCATTCTGTGTTCCTGTGTACTTGTATATAAGTTAGGACTGGAACTTAACCATGCTATCTGGTCACTCTGGGTTAATGGAGCCATTACAGAGCTAAAATACTAAACTGCCCAAGAAGTTGTAAGGTTCGCTTGAAATCATACTTATTTCAGTGCAGTTTCATTTGAGTTTTGACAGTTTTTTTACGTGATGAAATTAAAAATAGAATGTCCTCCAAAAATAAAAGATGTTCTATTTGAAGAAAGCCCCAAAGTTGTAAAAGATAGCCGATACAGAGAGTGTTTTATGGGGAGAGGAACCTAATCCTTGCATATTATTTCTTGCACTGTAATCCAGTGCATGTCTACTTGGAAGTTATTTCCACTGGGTTCAATAATCCCAAGCACATGTGCTAAAGAATCCACCAAATTAATTAATAAAATTAGGTCTGTAGAAGTGGGAGAGGTGTTTCTTAAATAAAATCACCTTAAAAATCCTGAGTACATAACACAAACAGAATCACAGATTTTTTTTTTGCCCAATAATGTGTTTTTTTAAAAAAAAAATCAGAAGCAAGGTATTTTACTGTGACTGCAGAAGGTCATTTATTTTAGCACAGATGTAAAAGTGCTTTATTTGTAAAGCAGTTGTGGTCCCCATATGAATGGGCACACCACATCAATTTTCTCGAGCTCCTTGCAGTCTTCAAAGCGCTCAGAGCCTTCGAGTACCTCCTTGTCAACAGGACTGTACAGATAGCCACAGACAACAAAGAGGGCGGCATGAGGTCGCTCAGTCTGCTCTGTCTCACCATCCAAATATGGGACTGGCATTGTTCCCATGGCTATCTACATTTCCGGAAAAGACAATACCAAGGCTGATGCTCTCAGCCACACTTTCATACAGCCACACGAATGGGAACTGTCTCAAAGCATTTTCACTGCTCTCTCATCATGTTGGGGACAGCCTCATATAGACATCTTTGCCTCCACTGCCAAAAAGAAGTTCCTCCACTATTGCTCTCAAGCTGGCACAGGGCAGTGTTCCATGGGGGATGCCTTTACTATCCCCTGGAAGCCCAACCTACTAACATGTTTCCACCAGTACCTCTGATTCAGCGCACCATAGTCAAAATACAACAGAACAGTTACGATGTCATCCTTGTAACCCCATGGTGGCCAAGTCAGGCATGTTTTACAACTCTGCTCCTGATGTCCAGCAATAGGTGGTGTCTCCCTCTCTGCTACAGTTTTCTCACTTGTCACAATCACACAGTTCAGCACCCAGATGTTCAACACTAGAGATGGGGGTATTTGTATACGAATACAAATATCCCCACGCAGCTGGACTTAACGAGGGTCTGGCTCCCTGGGGCCAGACTGTCCACTTACGTGTCCGGTGGCGGCGGCAGCGGCCTCGCTCATCCTTTCAATCACTCCCCGAGCACCACTCTCTTCCCACTTGGCTAGCCGCTCCAGGCAAGGGGAGGGAGGACGAGTCTCCCTGCACGGCTGCCGAGTGACCAGCCAAGCGAGAAGAGAGCAGTGCTCGGGGAGTGATTGGAAGGATGAGCGAGGCTGCCGCTGCTATCAGACATGTGAGTGGACGTTAAGTCCAGCTGCGTGGGGATATTCATATTTGTATACGAATAAGAATACCCCCATCTCTATTCAACACCTCAGGCTGACAGCTTGGAGGATTGTTCCCCAGTAACTGACATCTTGGCCCAAGCTAGGAAACTATCCACAACAGGCTTTACACTTATAAATGGAAAAAGTTCCTTCCATTCACATCCTCTGTCAATGCCTCAGCCACCACTGCATATCTTTGTGTACCATTTTGAAATTTCTTCTGCATCTTAAACAATCCAGACTCTCACTTTTGACTCTTTTTTCATGGACCCGACTTTGAAAAAGTTCCTGAAAGGGTTGAGGAATGCTTTTCCAGAAGTCAAGTGTCGGCAGCCTTCCTGGTATCTTCCTTTGGTCCTTACTCAGTTCACCTCTGGCGACCACTGAGTTGAGCCTCCTTGACACAAGACGGCTGTTCTGCTGACCATCATGTCTGCCCAGTGGGCAAATGAAGTAACACCCTCCGGTGTGACCCTCCATACATTCAATTTCGTAATGACAAGGTTACCTTATATTTGTTTCTTTCCTTCCCAAAGTTGTCTCCTCCTTCCATATGTCGCTGCCATTGGTCCTTCCCACCTTTTATCATTCTCCAACATTGAACCTGGAAAAGAAATTGTACATCTTAAATTTCAGAAGAGCATTGGCATTTTACCTTTCACGTACCAAGGACTTCAGAACAACACCGAGGCTGTTTGTGTGCTACCAAGGCACAGCCAAAGGTCACCCGGTCTCCCAATGTTTTTCTCACTGGGTTGTTGATGCTATAACACTCATGCCACAACCAAGGTGGACTTTCTTAACACATATGAGGTCATTCAACACAATCCATCACATCTTCTACAGCCTTTGCACGTGGCATTGACATCCAGACAATCTGCAAGGCAGCCACTTGGTTGCAGCCTCTCACCTTTGCACTGCATTACAGATTGGATTTAAGAGCACAAAAAGATGCCTCTTTTGGCAGATCTATACTGTCTGCTATATTGGTATGACTCATCCACCAAAACAAAGCTTGCTAGTCACCTGTTGTGTGAATACATAGATGCCATGAAGAAGGACAGGTTACTCACCTGTAACTTCAGTTCTTCAAGTGGACCTCTGTGTATTCACACATCCCGCTCTCCTCCCTGCCATTTCCCCACCATTCATAGAATTATAGAATCACAAAGTTGGAAGGGACCTATAAGGCCATCAAGTCCAACCCCTGCTCAATGCATGAATACAAATCAAAGGACATCTGCCAGGGAGTTGTCTAAATTTAGCTTGAATGCCTCCAGTGTTGGAATACTCACCACCTCTCAAGGTAATTGGTTCCACTGTCATACTGCTCTAACAGTTAGGAAGTTTATCCTGATATTCAACCAAAATCTGGCTTCCTGTAACTTTTTGTGTAATCTGCACTCAGGGATTATCGAGAACAGATCCTGCCCCTCCTCTGTATGACAGCCTTTCAGGTATTTGAAAAGTGCTATCAGATCTCCCCTCAGTCTTCTTTTCTCAAGGCTAAACATGCCTAATTCTTTCAGCCTTTCCTCATAAGTCTTTGTTTCCAGCCACTTAATCATCCTTGTTGCCCTCCTCTGAAATGGACACAGTACTCAAGATGGGGTCTAATCAGTGCTGAAAAGAGTGGAACTAGCACCTCACAGGATTTGGAAATTATACTTCTATTAATGCAGCCTAAAATAGCATTTGCCTTTTTTGTAGCCACATCACACGGTTGAATTATATTCAGCTTGTGATCTACAATGACTCCAAGATCCTTCTTGCTTATAGTATTATTGAGCCAAGTATCTCTCGTCTTGTAACTTTGTGTTTGGTTTCTTTTTCCTAGGTGCAGTACTTTGCACTTATCCCTGTTAAATTTCATTCTGTTGTTTTCAGTCCAGTGCTCAAGCCTATCTAGATTATTTTGAATTTTGGTTCTGTCTTCCAGGGTGTTTGCTATTCAATCCAATTTTATGTAATCTGCAAATCTGATTAGCATTTCCTGTATCCCTTGATCCAGGCCATTAATAAAAATATTGAATAGCATTGGGCCCAAGACTGAGCCCTGGGTACCCCACTTGTTACCAGTTTGAGAAGGAGCCATTAATCATCATCCTCTCAGTACGATTCTGTAGCCACCTGTGTATCCACCTGACATTTGTTCTATCCAGCCTCACCTATTTAGCTTGCTAACCAGAATATCATGGGGCACTTTGTCAAAAGCTTTGGTAAAGTCAAGATATATCAGGGAGGTTACCCAATCAAAAAATGAGATCAGATTACTCTGGCAGGATCTGCTCTTGACAAATCCATGTTGTCTTCTAGTTATTACTGCTTTGTTTTCTAGGTGTTTGCATAGTGACCACTTAATAATCTGTTCCAGAATTTTCCCTGGGATTGATATCGGTTGATTAGTCTGTAGTTCCCAGGTTCTTCCTTTCTGTCCTTTTTGTAGATAGGGACAACAATCCTCCTCCTCCAATCATCTGGCACCTCACCCATTTCCCATGATTCCAAGAAATAATGGACAGTGATTCTGAGAGTTCTTCAGCCAGTTCCTTCAATACTCTTGGATCCAGTTCATCTGGCTCTGGAGATTTGAACTCGTTCAAGTTAAGAAGGTTGTTGTTGTTTAGTCGTTTAGTCATGTCCGACTCTTCGTGACCCCATGGACCAGAGCACGCCAGGCCCTCCTGTCTTCCACTGCCTCCCCAAGTTGGGTCAAATTCATGTTGGTTGCTTCGATGACACTCTCCAACCATCTCATCCTCTGTCGTCCCCTTCTCCTCTTGCCTTCACACTTTCCCAACATCAGGGTCTCCAGCTGCAATCTTATCCCCTCCACCTACACTTCAGACATTTGTCTGGAGAGTCATAGTCTGTCCTTTGGGAAAAGACTGAGCTAAAATAGGAATTGAGCACTTCTGCCTTTTCTTTGTCTTCTGTTACCATTTTTTCATCTCTATTGAGTAGCTGAGCCACTGGGGGTTTTTTCTTTGTCTTTTGCTATGCACATACCTGAAGAATGCTTTTCTGTTGCCTTTAGTGTCTAGCTAGCCTCAGCATATTCTCAGCTTTTGCCCTCCTAATGCCATACCTACAATTCCTTGCTACTTGTCTGTACACTTCCTTTGTGGCCTGGCCTTCCTTCCACTTCTTATACGTGTACATTGTTGTTTTCAGGTCCTCTCTTACTTACCTAAGTTAACTTGTAATTTAAAGGTTAAGAAAGGAGAGATGAAAAATAAAAAATTTTATGATATATGGGGCAGATTTCTTGAATATGTGCTAACAAGAGGAAAAGGGAAAGTTCCAAATCAGGAATCAATGCAGTTCTGGAGAAGAGGACAATAAAGGAAGAAGAAGAAAGATAATGGAAGAAGAAGATTACTGCAAGAGGTCCTGATTAGGGTGGTGGGGAACATAGTTGATTTGTATTTTGGTTTATGTATTTTATGTTTATGTTGTAGTTTATCTAATAATAATTTTTAAAAAATTATTTTAAAAAAAGGTACTCTCTGAGCTTCTTGTGAAGCCACACTGGCCTCTTTTTTTGCGGTCTCCCACATTTTTTTCTTTTTGGAATTGTTTATAGTCCCTTTAGATTTTCCTTTTTTAAAAGCTCTCGCCATTCTTGGACTCCTTTTCTTGTTATGATGTCCTGGCTTGGGACTTTACTTATCTTTGTTCTGAGTTCATTAACATTGGCTTTTATAACATCCAGCATATATGCGTAGCTACACTCTGCTTTGATTTCCAGTAGAACATGGTCACTCCCACCCAGAGTTCCCCTTACTGCCACTTCCTCCACCAAGCCGTCTCTATTGGTTAGAATCAAGTCAAGGATAACTAGTCATCTAGTTTCTTTCTTTACTTTTTGTAGGAGAAAATTATCAGCCACACAATCCAGAAATGTTTTGGAAGGGCCATACTTGACAGAATTTGCCTCCCAACATATATTAGGATAATTGAAATCTCCCATCACTATTACGTCATGTTTCTTTGAAATCCTTTATTCTTCAAAAAGTTTCATCCACATCCTCTCCATGATTGGGTGGTTGGTAGTCAATGCTAACTATCATGTTCCTTTTGTTTTTTGCCCCAACTACATTGATCCAGATGCTCTCAATGGGACAGCCAATCTCCTCCTCCTGTATTTCTGTGCACGAATGTGCATTTTTGACATATACTGCAGCTACACCCCCCTTTCAATTTTTTCTGTTCTTTTTGAACAATTTATTTCCTTCAGTTGCTATACATGGGAGTCATCCCACCAAGTTTCAGTTATTCCTATCAAGTCATATTTACCCTCCTGAGCTAAGATTTCCAGTTCTTCTTGTTTGTTTCCCATACTCCTGGCATTTGTATATAGACAATCTCTTCTCTGTGGAAGACTCAGCAGGGATTACGGTGCAGAGGCGAGGCTCACATTATATATGCTAGAAACATGAGGCTAAGGCTCTGGAACATTTCGAAGAATCATCTGCGCAGGCGCAGAACACCTGTTGTGTGAATACATTGAGGTCCACTGGAAGAACTGAAGTTACAAGTGAGTATCCTGTCCGTCTGGTCAGTTTCAGCCCCGTCTCCCCTTTCACAATATTGAAAAGAAGAAGAAGTAAAGTCAACACATGGGGGTGGCAATGGTTAAGCAACTGACAAATACAGTACTTGGAAACGTGCTTGCTGCAAACATCTGTTTCATGAGCATGACCAAAGAGCTACAAAGTAGATATTGTGGACCTTGGGAATCTTGGAAATACAGCATGTCAATTAAACTCCTTTCAAATTTTGCAAGTATATTCTCCAAAACTGGCACAGCAATTTAAGAAATAATGGAAAAGGAGTAACTCAAAGGGAATGCAAATGGCGATATAAAGCCACATGACAACAACATGACTTTAAATTGCTTCAAAGAACACTGCAGCAATATTCTGTGGTATTTCATTAATGTAACCCCACACTTTGCCTTAGGATTAGCCCCCTGAAGTTCTCTGCATGCCTTTGGTGACTGACTGCAGGATGAACTGTTGCTTCTTTGTTAGAACTTTAATATGTCAGCTTCCAAAACTGTCTTCATTTATTTTCTTCCTTGAGGAACTTCATAGTCCTTAGTGTTCCTCAAGATCTGGTCCGGAAAGGATGATTTCTTCCATCTGACTTTCTCTGGTACGCTTATTCACAGCCATTCTGTGAGACAGCTGAGAGAGTGAGACAGCTGAGAGACACAGGGACTGGGCCCAAGGTCCTCTGATGAGATGTATAGCTCATTGGGAACTTGGACCTGGGTCTATCAGTCTGTCATTGGCCAAGAGAAAGAGGAGGAGGTATCAATAGGCTTCCTAAGATTTGCACACACAGAAAAAGCTTTAGAAAAGCAACTCTAGGAACCAGTAAGCCCAAACTACCCAGTGAGGATTGATCATGCTCAAGATAGTTGGCCATAGATAGTTGAGTGACCAGAAGGGAAAATGACAAAAAAGGGTTGGGGGATAGAGAGAGTGGAACAGAGCAGGGATGGGCTTTCTCCAAAAGCTATGGACTACAGCTACCACAATCCCTGTTAGCCATTTATCTCACCATTGTGCAAGATGAGGTTGGTGAGAACATGAGACAAAGCTTTCTGTGGAATACCTTTCCATGAGAAGTCAGGTGAGTTCCATCCCAAATGATCTTTCAGTGGACAGCCCAAATGGTTGTTATTCCAAAAGGCCTTTAGTCTTTAGTGTATATGTGTGTGGGAATCCATACAAATTATAAAGGTTCCATCATGCCGCTAATACCCAATAAGGTGACAATATCCAGCTTGGTAGAAACGGTGCTAACTCCTAACTCAGTTTCATTGCCCAGGGAATATCCATTTTATTTAACTGTATGTTTTAACCAGTGCCTAGAGAATTTAGTAGTTTGGGCAATAGTTCCCAGCATCCCTAGCTTGATTCTGGAAGTCGCAGTCCAAAACTCGTAATTGCCTAGGTTTGCTTCTATTTCTGTTATCTGTACTCTTTTGCCTCTTATTTTGCCTTCCATAATGTATGACAATCTTTTTTTTTTAAAAAAAAAAGCTTGAAAACCCCCATTTAAAATGTTGTTAAGAAACGTGCTGTGCTAATAGACTTACAGATAATTTGTCCCCGAGGAAGGATTGGGCAGCATTGATTAAAATGCCTGGCTTTTGTTGCAAGAATGATATTTTATATTCTCAAGTGGTTTGGCAGAAAGAAAAGCTGAATTGACATATCTATAAACATCTTATTACTTCAGTGGCAGGATAATTGGCTAGGAAAATGGTATAAGTTCTCAACTGTCCTTGCTGTTGGGAGCTTTAAGATGAGGTACTTTACATTAGACATTTTTGTGTATGCATTGGCAGTGGAGAGAGAGATACATACATACATACATACATACATACATACATACATACATACATACATACATACATACATACATACATACATAAGGCAATGTTACTTAGAAAAATGCAGTTTCACTATAATGCACGTTTGGTGAAAATCCTGTGCATGTTTCCAGCAGAAAATTCCAGCCATATCCATGTTGTACAGAATAGCCTATGTTCTCAGGTTAGCTTGTGTTCATTGTAGGAGGGTAGTAGACTAGATCAGACATTGCAGGACTACAACATCTATCATCCCACACCATTGACTCTGCTGGGTAGAGCTGTTGGGAACTGAAGTTCAACCATATCTGGAGGTCCACACGTTGTCCACTTTGGACTAGATGAGCTTGAGATGTGATCAATTGCAGGAGTGAGGTCAAACTGTGGCCCAAGGAGCTTCCAAGGCACCTCCAGCCATTCCAAATGGAACTAGAAATGAATGGAGGATTACTGCTATGTGGTTGGAGTGTTTGGCTGCAAAAGCAGGAGCTGGAAGTTCGAGGCCTCACTGCTCCTCCCAGGAGAGGAGCCAGCTGAGAGCACTTACAGGGAGTGTGCTTCACTGGCAGGGTTAGGTGTCCTGCCACTGTGCAGCTTTGGATGAGCTGTGTGGTCCCAGAGTGCCACTGGGATTAGTGACCCATTTTGAGTATTCTACACCGAGAAAATCATCAGAGGTTGGCTGTAAGTCAGTAACAACTTGATGGCACTTATTTTAGAGAGGCTCATCCCCCATTGGAGGCACAATTCTCATGTTTTTGTTTTAAATCAAGGTTTGGATTCCCCTCCCCCCCCCCCCCCCCCATGTATCCTGTGGACTGCAAGATTGTTGTTGCTGGTCTATAAGATTGCCTTATATTGCTGTAAGAGCAGCCGACAGCTAGAAACCTTCTCCTGTTTGGTGACTCTGATTTTGATGCTGGAGCTCTTACTACCTGAATGAGTTTCAAATCAGAGTAAGGTCCACCAGTGCCATGCTGTGGCCCGGAATCAGAAACCAGTTATCTGACATAGGGAGGAGAGATCTCTCTTTCTGCACGTCTTCAAGTAAAGGTTGGACAAACCTCTCTTGGTAATACCCTTGTTCTTGCATCAGCCATGGAACTGGACATGATGGCTAATAAGGCTGCTTTCAACTCTACAATTATAAAATATTCTCTGTTTTACCTCATATGTCTGAAGAAGTGGATTTGCCTATGAAAGCTCACATTAAAATATAACAGTCTTTAAGGTGCCATAAGGTTTTTGTCTTTTAAAATTCTTCTTCTTCTCCTCCTTCTTCTCCTTCTCCTCATCTTTGGGTTTCCTTGATATGCCTGCACAGACTGACATGGGTACCTCTTCTAAAACTACAAGCTGAACATTTATCTTTCAAAGAAAAAAGGATAAACCACTGTGTGTGTGTGTGTGTGTGTGCGCGCGCTGCGCGCACGCATGCGTGTGTGTGCATGCACATGCCGCCTTCTTTTCTACCCCAGCTGCACATTTCTACACATCGTGGTCAGTTTCATGACCCATTTTAAAAGCTTCATACAATTTGAGTCCGCAGTGTCAATAGCAGTGAGCCATTAATGCCCTTGTGTGGTTTTTATTCTCTTTATCTCTCTCACACGACACCTCATAAAAAAAATGAAACACATTTGCTGGCAATAGTTCTCATCTTTTTTTCAGAAAAGTGCACTGATTTTACAACTGGATTTCAGGAGTTTTGTACTCAAAAATATTTTGTTAACACTCGCCACCCATTAATTTTTGCACCTTTAAGCTATGATGTTGGATGCGCTGAATTGAGCTCCTGATTTTGGGAATGCCTGTGCCAGGGCAAGTCTTGGTGTTCTCAGAGTCCCCTAAGTTCCAGCCAGCAAGGCCTGGGGCCAGTGCTAATGGAAATTGTAGTCTGACATTTCTAGAAAGCACTAGCATGTGTGTGCCAAATTAGATGATATATTGGGAATGCATTGTTACCTGTCTTATATTTCTATTGGATGAATTTAAAAGCAGCTGCAGAGAACACTTGGGAAGGAATGTAGGGTTGGTGTGAAAGCTCTCTCCTGTCATCCCACGGTCCCAGTCAAAATCCCCTTCCCTTAACTTGTTTTGCGCAATGTGAGCTTTTGTGGATCAAAATCCATTTCTCCAGACACAAAGAACACAGATACATGTCCTCTCTTCCATGGTGTGAGATTCACGTCCAGGTGAGAGGGTACAGACAAATTGATGCTGGTTTGTTGAATGAGTTAACACAAAACCTCCTATCCACAGCTTGGATAATTCATGTTTTTAGATTTGCAATTCCATTGGTCATGCTGCCTAGGAGATTTTGGAAGTGACAGTCCACAGAAATTCATTAATTCATTCCAAGCTCTGCTGGCAGTCAGTATGTGAACATGGATTGTGAACGTCACAGACAGTCGAGCTTTGCCCTGAGGCGGGATAAGAGTGGGCTTGTAGTTTGGATTAGCAGTGAGGATACAGTGTGATGAACAGAGCTGAATCTTGGTGGGTTCTGTCTTATGCAAACAAAAGTATTCTTTGCCTGCTTCTTTTTCTGATGGTTCCCCCCACCCACAGCTGAACTGATTGTGCTGCTTTAGGAACCAGCAGGCATTACCATCCTGTTTGGATTTAGGCCAGTATGAACTGAGAACAGGGTCCAGCTGTGAGATAGCAGTTCCCTCTCTGTGGGAGATTACAAGAAAGAAGCAGTACTTTGGTAGTAGTCTATGGGGGAAAGGAAATGAGACAGCACTACTTTGAATTAAATCTCCCTTTTTTCTCTTTTTTTCTGGAGAAAGGTTGTTTGTTTTCTGTTATTTGCAGAAAGGGAAACAGTATATCTTTGCAGCATCTTTTTTTCCCTTGAGCCCCATCATGTCTCACATAAATTGCAACCCAGCCGTTGATACTCCTTGGTGTTTCATGCCCTTTTGGACTCCTGTGTTTGCATTTTTCCATTGTCTATTCTCACCTGTGTGATATGTTATTTACTTAGTACGTTATTTGGCTAGCTAGTTATTTAGACTTTATCTTTTTTCTGATAATGTTTTTTGTAGTGTCGCGACATATCACCAAATTAAATACATTTACGTGGCAGTCCCAAACCCCAGAAGTTTCATAACGGGTTTCTAAATAGAAATGGAACATTCTTATACTACCTGTTTATAGCTGTTTGCGATTGCTTTAAATATCATGGGTCCATCTACAGAACACTATAGAAGGGTCAATCAACACAGTGCTAGATATTTCATGCATTGTGTTTAAATCCTCTTTATATGATGGGTTTCATGACTGGATGTTGTTTGTTTCTAAGCTGGATGTAGCTTTGCTGGTTTATAAAGCCACTCCGTATTGGTTGTTGTAGATTTTTCGGGCTGTTTGGCCGTGTTTTTCTTCCTAATGTTTCGCCAGTCTCTGTGGCCGGCATCTTCAGAGGACAGGAGTTAGAACTCCATATTGCTTAACACCGAGAAGTAGCATCTTGCCTTAACTGAGTCATTTGGCCCACATAGAATTTGAATCTATATCTCAGATCTGGTCCAAGTTCTTCATAGAAGTTATTTATTCACTCTTTTAAAGTATATATGACCCACTCTTAAGATGAGGAATCTCACAGATCTATACAATAAAAACTAAACCAGGGTTTTCCCAACGTGGAGGTTGTGACCCCCCAAAGGGGTTGCAAAGTATTTTCGGGGGGGGGGGGGTGTGGGTCACCTTCTATGCATTGTAGCCCTTGCTAAATAATTTCTTCCTTAACTTTTAAGAGCAGGATGTTAGTGTGTATGTAAGAGAAATAGGCTGTTTGGGCGAGAAAGATGCTTTTATGTTATGAGAAGGGGTGGCTTTATGCCATTAAAAATGCCTTTTTATGCAAATGTGGCAGGGGGCTATAGGTGACTTGGCTATTACAAAAGGGAATTGCAACTTGAAAAAGGTTGGGAACAACTGAACTCGACAGTGGCTGGGCAAACCAGCAGTCCTAGTGTCATGTAAAACCATTGGTTTGACCTCATGAAGCTCTCAGCCTAGTTTAAAGGCCCTCAACAAATGAGCAGTTCAGTTTTCTTCAAGAGCAGTTAGCCCCTTGCATATCAGCCTGCTAGGTGAGAAAGAAAAGAGAAAGAATGGGTTAGGAGAGGGGGAGAAGTGTGAGGGTCACCTGCCTATAGGGGTCCTTAAAATTAACAGTGGACAAAATACAGATGGCATTGGTTTGTACTCTGGTGGTTACTCAGTATCTAAACCTGAGATTCAGTTACTCACAGCAGTGTAGAATAAATCCAGTGAATTCTGCTGAGGGATCATCATAATCATCATCATCGTCTTAGAACTGCAGAGTTGGAAGGGACCCAGTGGATCAAGTCCAGCCCCTGTCAAGGAGGCATCGTGGGGAGTCAAATACCTAAACCACTGAGCTAGCAGGTCATCTAGTGGGGAGGTAAGGAATAAAATTCCATTGGATCAAACTGCATTTGACTTAGATGCACAGGGTGATCTTATGAGAGATTAGAGTGGTGGTACGTTAATCCTTTGATTCCCCCCTGTGGTCTTGATCCAGATCAGGTCCTTCATGCCTGTAATTTTGATAGGAGGGAAATTTGCTGCCCATTGATTTATATGTGGGGGCTTTTTCTGTTACAGATTGTAATCTTGGCAAGAGATGAGATAATTCAGATCAAGACCACAGGATCACAGCAGTGAGTTAGATTATGCGTTCTAGCACCAGCAAATTCTGTGATCCAAGAGCACCACCAGAAGGAGGGGCTGGTAATCCATTTCTGAGTATGTTATACATGGAGAAAACTCTCTCTCTGTGTGTGTGCTATAAATTGGAATCAATCAACATAATTCATTATAATCCTCCTTTTTAGGGTCTTAAATTGTGTTGGGGCTCTGCATTTGCTTTTCAATGAGAGAGAAAAATATTGCTACCTTAGTAGCCATGCTTTGTGTGGAAAATAGCATGTGGTTTTGATCCAGCGCAGTAAGAACCTTTTGTTATTATCAGCAAAACCACATCACCTGAGGTTATTCCCTTTGTTTAAGATTTGGCCTCGAAATTCCAGTGGACTTTGGTGTTCATTATCTCTGCTCCATCCTCTGTCTTGAAGGAGAGGAAGCCATCAGGGACAGCTGCCAGAGATTAATGATTTACCTAATCCAAACAGTGGAACAGCTGACCTTTTATTTTTATTTTTTTTTAAGATGAGACAATTATTTTGGGGCCTGGTTGCTAATTTCTGTGTCCTCCAGACACTTGAATGGGTTGATAGATCTGTAGTTCTGTCCTCAGATCTTCAGGACAGGGGTGTATGTGTGCATGTGCATGCAAGGAGTTGGATACAAAGATTTGGATGGGTTTTTGTAAAAAGGACATAATCTGGGAAACCAAATTACAATTTGGAAATAGACCTGAAGACACTTAATTCTCTCTCTTTTTTCTTTTGTGGCAGGGGTGGGGGACTCCAGATGTTGTTGGACTAAAAGTACTAGTATTTTTGCTACTGGCTAGAGATGCTGGGTACTGTAGTCCATTCAACCTTTGGAGATCAACAATTGTCTGCCCTTAATATATGGATTTGTAAAGAAAACAAAAGGCATTTTAAAAAAATGAATTATTGGGCCTTGTGTTAGGAAGGAAACTTTGGATTATGTAGGTGGAACTCTAGGTGGAATGCTCATGAAAGCCAGAAGGCTCTGAGTGTTTAGTGCCATAAAGTCTAATCACTGTGTTCTCAGTCATGTATGTGGATCTGAAGGAAGGATGCCAACTCTTCTCTTTAGGGATGTTTCCCATCGCGTAAACCAAATGCTTCTCCATGCTGGGAATATTGAATTTGACTACTGCAGATGAGACAGAATCTACCTAAATTTTCAAAGTACCTCGTGCTGAAGATGGAAATAACTCAATAATTTAAAAATTCCAGTGCAGGAGAGATTCAGTTGTTCCAAAACTGAGAGATTCAGTTGTTCCTCCCAAATATACTGCATGCTCATAGCAACTGGTTGGTTGTGTTGGCTCCCTTGAGGTGGAATAACTACCTCTCTGAAACAAACCTGTTGAAATAAAAGTAAAGAAAAGAATAGGGGGTGAGGAGAGAATCAACAACACCCCATTGCTTCTCCTTCTTGAAGAGTATCCTTTCTGACTTTTAAATGTGCTTTTCCACCAGCTGATTCTTAGCAATAGTGCTGGAGGATGTCCTGTGCTCTAAAATGCTTCCCTCCCCCCCACAACGCCATCTCAGCCTTCCTGTCTGTGGCAAGAACGAGGCCTCCTTTTGTTTCGATTAAACAGGACATTCTTAATGGCAGCTTAAGCCGCAGTGTCGAGCTGAACCCCTGCCTGTTTCCATTTGGCCTGGGAGATGTGATAACTTCCTCTTTGACAGCTGCACAAATGACCGCCGCCTCAGCTCGAGGCGCACGGTGTTTTGCACATTAGACAGGAAGTGTATCATTGAGTGCCAAGGCTGTTTGCAGGTTCTTCACAGCAAAAGGGCCTGAATTGGGCAGGAATGCATCCAGCTAAGCAGAAAAAGAAGGCTTTCTTTGGTGTGTGGATTTGGATGGATTGTGGGGTGGGGTAGGGGAGAGTGAGCCTTACTTCTTTTCACTTTGCAAGAGAGGTGGTGGGGAAATGGTTCGAAGCAAAGCCCAAATCTGTGGCCAGCAGAACAGGTGCAAAGGATTAGCAGCCTTGAACTCTTATGAAGAAAGGTTGGGAATAAATCAAATTAACAGCAAGAACTACAGACATTACTCGTCTGTGTAATAATGGCATAATAGTTTTTAAAACTATTTACATGGGTTTTTAAAAATTTAGTTTTATGAGTTATGCTTCTTGATAATAATTATGTGCTGTCAAGTCAATTCTGATTTAAGGTGACCCTTTTCAGAGCTTTCAGGTAGAGAATACTCAGAAGTAGTTAATTGTCCAGCTCTAGTTACAGCCACACTTGAGGTCCCTTCCAGCTGTACAATTCTTTGATTCTATTCTATGCTTCTAAGGCAGGGATGGGAAACTGGTGGCCCTCAAGATGTTAATGGACTGCAGCATCCTTTATGCATGACCATTGGCCGTAGTGACGGAGGCGGATCAGAACTAGTGATGTCCAGCAGCAGTTGGAGGGCCAAGCATTCCCCCACCTGTGATGTGGGTCCTCTAAGTCCTAGTCTGACACTCTGAGCAATGAATGCTCTCTGAATGCTTCTGGGTTGCAACTCCCATAATTTGTCACCATTGCTTGTACTGGAAAGGGCTGATGAGAATTCATCCAGCAAACTCTGGAGGACACAGTTGCCCATCCTGTGCAAACCACAACATCATATTATGTTCCCTCGTGAATTCTATATAATAAGTCTTTGGAACTTTCTCCACACCCATATCCTTTGGTGTGCAAGTACACATAAACACACCTTCCATTTGAGTCAGCAGTTCTGGTTTTCTTCTGTGCTGGACAGGCTCCAAGTCCTCCCCTGGAATTTAAAGTTTCTGGCAGCAAACCTATGCTTTGCTTCCACCTGTCTGCCGTGCTGCCTTTTGGAATCTCATCATCTAACTGCATGTGGAGCTAATGCTTAAGAAACAGGATTGCACGCTGGGATCAATCAAAAGAACCTAGTAATGGAGGCCACAGAACATACGTCACCACAAAGTCTTCCTTTTCTTTCTTTCGTGTTCTTGTTCCTCCCTCCCTCTCAGCCTAAACCTTGCTTGAAGCATGGTGGTGGGTGCATGTATATGCATGCATGTGGGATGCAGTTGTTACACATTCACACTTGGAAGTTTACTTTGTAGAGAAAATCTCACTTGTGGACAGGGGCCCAGCTCCCAGGCTATGGAATGCTCTCCCTCGGGAGATCAGGATGGCCCCTTCCTTTTTATCCTTTTGAAAAAAGCTAAAGACCCATCTCTTCAGGCGGGCTTTTAACAATTATAACTGAATCCCTGAACCCCATTTTAGCAGATAATTTTAATCTTTTTCATGTTTTAATCTTTTAATTTTATTTTCAATCATATATTGTTTAATTTGTCTTTTAATATTTAACTTATTGTGTTTTCAACTGTGTGAATTTTAATGTTGTGAGGCCGCTTTGGGTCCCTTGTTGGGAGAAATGCAGCATATAAATAAAACTAATAACAACAAACAACAACAACAACAACATGGACAGTTTTATAGATTTGACTCTCCTTTTTGTTTAGTACACAACTGGAACCTTCAGCCTTTTAAATGTTGACCAAATCTTGCTTCTACTTCAGTTCGCAATTGGTCAGAGCTGATGAAAATTGAACATCAACTACATCTGGATAGCCAACAAGTGCCAGTCATGTGTCTTCAAGTTGAGTCATGGCAACTGAAGAAGCTACTTGGATGAGTAGCGAAACGTTTCAACCTAATAAGAAAGAAGTCCAGTTGCCATGACTCAACTTCCAAATAACCTCACCTGGATGACTGAGAATCTTCACAGATATATTGCCAGTCACATGGTTAAACAACTTGTCATATCTGTGAAGACCCTGCTAGCCAGCTGAATCTGTTATGAGGATGAGAAGGGTCTCCACCAAATATTTTAATAATAAAATATAGGATCAGCTCCATGTTTAATGTTGCTCTGGGTGAAAGATCTGGTTAGTTCCCTCTTGCCTGTTGATTACATTGTTTATGGCTTATGTGACAGTGATTATTGGTACCAGCAGAACTCTGAACAGTTTTGGGTGCCCCAAGATGGACCTTTTAGGAATCCTGTGATGCCCCAAGGATTCCTCATGTTGGAGGGAAATTAAAATGCCAGTCAATCCCATTTACTGAGTGCTGCTTAGAGCACAACAGCAGTTTTTAAGGGCTAGAACCCGACATGGCAGGTGCCCCCTGAAAACTGCAAGATGTTGGCACACATTCTATCTTTGCAGGGTTTTATGGAACCAGGCAGCCCTTCAGATAACTTGGGATGTTAAACAGTTAGGGGTCCATAAATGGGGTAAGAATTGTGAAAACCTATTTATACATAGATATTTGCTGTTGCAGCATCAAGTAATTCACTTTCACTAGTTGAACTTTCGATTGCCTAGAAAGCCGTTCAGAGTAATGTGGTTTATTGGCTAATGTCTACTCCTTGGCTCCAAGCTCAGAATCAAATTAATGATGAATTGTTCTTGATAACTTTATCATATTAATATAACAGAAATACTCGATACAGTAAATAGTTTAATTATTGCTTCTTGGATGATGTGAGTTTGGTGCCAGATGCTGAGTGGAGAATTCTTTTTCATGTTATTTGCATACTGTTTGGTGCACCTGGTGACTCCCCTTTCTTTCTTTTCATATTAACTGTCAGCAAGACCTAAATAAAATAATCTTAGACTACTTAACCAACCATCTACCTAAGTATGGAATGGTATTTCCTTAGCCCTATTTGGAAAGACTTCTTAGGTGTCTCTGTGGATTGTGTATAAGGCCAGTTATGTATTTCTATTGGGAGTTGCTGCAGGAATTTTGTCCACCCTCTCCCGTCAGGTCAAGGTGTCCTTGACATGAAGTCGAGATGAGCAAATTGCTCCCTTCCAGATGTTTCTGGTCCGCAGCTTATAGTATTGGTCAGTAAGGAATATGTTGGATAGGTCTGATGGGAATTACAGTCCCCAAAACATTTGGATAGCACAAATATCCACCTTTGCTCTGTTTGTCTTTCTGACAGTCTTCTTTTGAATGCCACCTTCTCTGTACTCCAGCAGTAGAGAATGTATGGCCCTCCAGGTATTTTGTTCCTTATTTAACTACAATAAGAAAAAGACATTGCCAGGAATACTACTGTTAGAAGAAGGCATTTTCTCTTGGTGCCAATTACAGGTGTCTAAATTGAATAAGAAATGCAAAGCATTTTTCAGCTATGAAATTGGCATTGAAATGTGACTGTGTTAAATATGTTCAAGTTAAATATGACCTAAATAGTATGTCTGCTTGCAATAATTATTTATATTTCTCTTAAAATTGAATTATTATATAATTGTAAATACTTTATTTCCAGGCTCTTATTCTTAGAAATTAAACAGAATAAACTACAGTCCTGCTTCACTGACTAGGTTTTTCAAAAAAGGGAAAGACAAGCCAAGTTACCTGTTGCTATTTTGCCGCTGGCACTTCAGGAGTAGGCATGTAGGTAGCTAAAATAGCTGGAACTCTTTGAAATTCAGCATCTCAAGAGCCCTCTAAATTGACAGACAATAATTTACTGTACTGTAAACAGAACTTGTCTAATTTCAAGACTTGTGATGGATGAAAGGGAGCATCATTGACCTCATTTCACTTTGTTAGGCTTTGCAGCCAAACAGAGTTCTGGAAGATAAGACTCGGCGGTAATATCTCAGACCTTCAGGGAGAGCACACTTATTTGGAGGTGTATGTGCTTCTTTTTACTTAAAACAAACAAACAAACAAACAAACAAACAAGCAACTCCTTTTTAACAGTCATATTGAAAGGAGAAATGCTTATTGAAGTTCTCCGTTTGAGGTTGTTCCAGGGTTTTGCTTCAAATGAATGCATTAAGACAGGCTTTTCCAGTGCTGTGGCATCTTGATGTGTTGGGCTCCCATTCCCATCAGAACCAGCCATCATAGTATGTGATTAGGCTGTCTTGAGATGATGCTGGTTGTAGACACATCTAGCGATGGGAGTATTTGTATACGAATACCCCCGCACAGCTGGACGTAATGGGGGCCCGCCCCCCTGGGGCCCAACCGTCCACTGCTGCCGCCAGCTCCGCTCTCCTTCCAATCACTCCAGAGCTCGTGGTGGGCTATCCACTCATCAGCTTGGCAGGGAGACTCGTCTTCCCTCCTTCTGCCAGGAGTGGATAGTCGACCACAAGCTCCGGAGCGATTGGAAGGGAGAGCAGAGCCGGCGGCAGCAGCGGATGCGTGAGTGGATGGTTACGTCCAGCTGTGTGGGGGTATTTGTATTCATATACGAATACCCCCATCTCGAGGATAGTCCAGGGCTTCAGACAGGGGCTTTCTCAGTCCTATCTTGAGTTGCCAAATACTGAACCTGGCATCTTATATATAAAACCTTTGTGCTGGATTATTGGTATGTTATCCACCTTGACTCAGGAACTACATCTTTTCTAAAGTTTTATGAGGAAAAATGATGGGAAGTCTTTGAACTTTCAGATGTTTAGGAGATACTGCAACTGCAGTGCTGCCCAACCAACGTCTGCACTGGATAGGGATGATGGGATTTGTAATCAAAAACATTTGTACTTCAAAATGTTCTAGAACATTTTTTCCAATCAAGTTGCCTTCCCAGTTTTTGGGCTACATTTCCTGGCCATTAGACATACAACATGGGTGAAGATGGTAATGAGTTAATTAACATGTTTCCTTTTACTAGTTGGCTTTTTAATAGCTCTTTCCCTATTCATTTATTTATTTATTTATTATTTTATTTTATTTTATTTTTCAGGATCAACCCCTCAATCCTTACAAAGGCTTGGAAACTCGGGTAAACACTTTTTTTCCCCAGACACTTTCTTTTTTCTTAAAAACAAAGCAAAACAGATTGCAGGAAATTCTGGTCAACCTTTCCTGTGTAAGCCACTGAAAGTAAATTTCGCCTGTCATTACATCTTGACTGCGCAGAGTTGAAAAGTGTACATTTTGTCAGATTGGAGGACGTCATTTCCACCTTGGAGGCAAAGCAAACTATTTCTACCTCACTATCTAGCATCTCTTTCTGCTCATCTCCCCAGACAGATGGTCCGATCCGGAAGAAAACAGTTGTGTGTTTTTGCAGGCTTCTTCCTAAAACATGAAAAATGCATGGCATGTCAGACATGGCTGTCACTTAAAAGGTCACTGCAGTTGGGAGAGGATTTGACTAATTCACCAAGAGACAGATTTGATTCATGTCCCTTTCTCTTTTTGATTTCATTTGCAGTAGGGAGGGAGCAATTTAATTTAGTTTAACTTAGTTGCAGGGAGATAAGAAAACGGCAGAAATTTTTAACTGTTCCGCTCAGGCATTTCTGATATCTCTGAAACTTATAATAAACATTTCTACATTATGGTAGGATTTCTCAAGGTTTAAGACATTGGCTTATTTGTGGATCTCTTCACTCATGCAGTTTCTTTCCTGCTATGAAACCACAGCTGTTATTACGAGCTCAGTATTAGTGGCAACTTTGAAAACACTAGAGTTTGAATCAAGGTTCCCGCTAAGCTGGGCGCGCACGCAGGACACGACTGCCCTCTGTGCAGCTCTCTTCTTTCTCCGCACAGCGATTGTGTCAGCTTCTGGTTGCGACTTTACCCAGCACGCGGGGGGGGTGGAGTCGTGCGTGCATGCAGGGCTGAAGCTGCGAGTGCGAGAGGCGCAGCCCCGCCCAGTGGGGCTAAAAATTAGAGGATACATTGGTTTGGATTCTGTAGTTCACAAAGCCTGCAGCAAACCTTTCCTTCATCGTTTATGTATATGTCACGTGTACATATGCATGTGTTTGTTTGTTTGAATGGCACTTTGTGGATGAGGTTTAATTTGGTGGCCTCAGAGCCTTTTGGTTGCCAGTTATGTCCAGAAGGTTCAAAGAGTTAATGCCTTGGGTAGTTTGGCCTAGCATCGCTTTTCCAGGCTGGCCCAAGACCTTTTGCTGCCATCAGTAAATGTCACCCCTTCCCTCTTTCTTGCCAATAATAATTTACACAGCCAATGAAGTAATTTCAGCACCTGAGGCAGAACATTCAATAAACGCTGTTCTCCATCTCCCTGGCCTTAAAAATACAGTAACTGAAAAGGTAACAAATACTCTTGCTTCCTTTTCATAACATCTAAAATAAGCTGCCTGAGGTACCCTACTTTAGTCCTCTGAAATGCTGGCCCTTTTGCCCTCACTGTGCTGTAGGCGCTATAGGGTGGTATATAAGCAGCACACTTTGCTTTTGCCTTGCTCACTGCTCAGGGACCACAGCAGATGCCTTTAACTGAGGATTGGGAATATGGGTTTTTAAAGCACAAGGCATGAGACCATCTTGTGAAACCAAAGCAGAATGTAGCTACACATATCTGCTGGATTTTTAAAAAGGTGATTTTAAGTAACCTCAGAAGAAGGATGAGTAAGATCCCATGGCAGGAGATCCCAACAAGAAAAGGAATCCAAGAAGGGTGGGAGTTTCTTTAAAAAAGAAATGCTAAAAGCACAGCTACAGACAATTCCAACAAGAAAAAAAGGTGAGAAACGTGAGTAAAAAAGGCCAGCGTGGCTTCACAAAAAGCTCAGGGAGGACCTGGAAACAAAACAAAAAGGCATAGGAAGTGGAAAGAAGGCCAGGTCACTAAGAAAGAGTACAGCCAAATAGCAAGGCAATGCAGGGATGGCATTAGGAGAGCAAAAACTGAGAATGAGCTGAGATTAGCTAGAGACACTAAAAGCAATAAAAAAGCATTCTTCATGTTTGTGTGAAGCAAAAGACAAAGAAAAGAAATAGCTACTCAATGGAAATGGAAAAATGATAACAGATGACAAAGAAAAGGCAGAGGTGCTCAATTCCTATTTTAGCTCATTCTTTAACCATAGGACAAACAAATGTGAAGTGCAAGTAGAGGGGACAGGATTGCAGCTGGAAATTAATAAACAAATAGTAAGGAATACCTTACCATCTTGAACGAGTTCAAATCTCCAAGACTGGTTGAACTGCATCTGAGAGTACTGAACGAATTGGCCGAAGGACTCTCAGAACGGCTGCCCATTATTTTCTTGACATCATGGGAAACGGGTGAGGTGTCAGACGATTGGCTAATGTTGTACCTATCTTCAAAAAGGGCAAAAAGGAGGAACCTGGGAACTACAGGCCAGTCAGCCTGACGTCAATCCCAAGGAAAATTCTGGATCAAATTATAAAACGGTCACTATGCAAGCACTTAGAAAATTGCAGTAATAACTAGATGCCAACATGGATTTGTCAAGAACAAATCCTGCCAGACTAAGCTGATCTCATTTTTTTTATCAGGGAGCCTCCCTGATAGACAGAGGGAATGCTTTAGACATAGTATATCTTGACTTGAGCAAAGCTTTTGATAAAGTGCCCCATGATATCCTGATAAGCAAGCTAACTAGGTGTGGGCTGGATAGATCAAGTGTCAGGTGGATACACAATTGGCTACAGAATCGTACTCAGAGGGTGATGATTAATGGCTCCTTCTCCAACTGGGAGGAGGTAACAAGTGGGGTACCCCAAAAGTCAGTCCTGGGTCCGTAGCTCTTCAACATTTTAATTAATGACTTGGATGAGGGAGTGCAGGGAATGCTTGTCAAATTTGCGGATGACACAAAATTGGGTGGAGTAGCTAATACTCCAGAAGACAGAAACAAAATTCAAAATGATCTTGATAGGCTGGAGCACTGGGCTGAAAACAACAGAATGAAATTCAACAGGGATAAGCCAAAGTACTGCATGTTGGAAAAAGAAACCAAACACACAGTTACAAAATAGGGGATACCTGGCTCAGTAATACTATAAGCAAGAAGGATCCTGGATTGTCGTAGATCACAAGCTGAATATGAGCCAACACTGTGATGTGGCTCCAAAAAAGGTCAATGCTATTTTAGGCTGCATTAACAGACGTATAGTTTCCAAATCCCACGAGGTGGTAGTTCCCTTCCATTCAGTACTGATTTGGCCTCACCTTGAGTATTGTGTCCAGTTCTGGACACAATACTTCAAGAAGGATGAGGACAAATTGGAACAAGTTCAGAGGAGGGAAACAAGGGTGATCAGGGGGCTGGAAACCAAGCCCTATGAGGAAAGACTGAAAGAACTGGGCCTTGAGAAAAGAAGACAGAGGGGTGATATGACAACACTTTTCAAATGCTTGAAAGGCTGTGATACAGAGGAGGGGCAGGATCTGTTCTCGATCATCCCAGAGTGCAGGACACGCAACAATGGGCTCAAGTTACAGGAAGCCAGATTTTGACTGAATATCAGGAAAAACCTACTAACTGTTAGAGTGGTATGGCAATGGAACCAATTACCTTGAGAGGTGGTGAGTGCTCCAACACTGAGAAACTTAGTCAACCACCTGGCAGATATCCTTTGATTTGTATTCCTGCATCAAGCAGAGAGTTGGACTTGATGGCCTTATAGGCCCCTTCCAACTTCACTATTCTGTGATTCTATGATCTTTGTGTGTCAAACTCTCTACATGCTAGAAGTGATGGGTCAAATGAGAGGAATCACTACTTGGCTGCCTCTAAGGGACAGTTGACACAGAGAGGCCACATTTATCAGTTTAGCCAGGACTAGCTGCCATTTTGTCTTCTCTCATCCTAGGACAGTTACCATTAGCAACCAACGGCAATTGATCTTAGCTAGTACGCAGATGTGGTATCACTGCCGTAGCTGTCTCTTAAAAATATTAGGATTATTTGATATTTTGGACTCAGCAGAGTGCAGCAGTCGTGAACGTGTGATTATGGCAGTGAATAATCAAATCATTCTGGGCTCCTTCCTCCCCCGGGTCTTTTTTCCTTCACCATACAAATGCCAGGAGTATGGGAAACAAACAATAAGTGGAAATCCTAGTTCAGGAGTATAAATATGACATGATAGCAATAACTGAAACTTGATGGGATAATACCAGTGGTTGGAATATAGCAACTGAAGGATATAAATTGTTCAAAAAGAACAGAAAAAATAGAAAGGGAAGTGGAGTAGCACTATATGTAAAAGTGATATATTCCTGCATAGAAATACAGGAGGAGGAGGAGCTTTGTTTTCCTCTCAAGAGCATCTGGGTTAATATAAATGGGGTGGAAAACAAAAGAGCATGGTAGTTGGAGTCTACTACTGACCAACCAATCAAGAAGAAGATGCAGATGAAACTTTTGCAAAACAAATTGCAAGCATTTCAAAGAGACATGATGGGAGATTTCAATTATCCTGATATCTTTTGAGAGACAAATTCTGCCAAATATGGACCTTCCAAGAAATTCCTGGCTTGTGTGGCTGGTAATTTTCTCCTACAAAAAGTGGGGGAAGAAACTAGAGGAGTAGCTGTTCTGAACTTGATCCTAACCAATATAGATGACTTGGTGGAAGAAATGGCAGCAAGAAGAACTCTGGGGGAAAGTGACCAGGTTCTACTTGAGTTCTTGATTTCAAAAGAAACAAAAGCAGAATGTAGACACATGTATACATTAGA
The DNA here is from genome assembly GCA_037013535.1 of Intellagama lesueurii. NCBI lineage: Eukaryota > Metazoa > Chordata > Lepidosauria > Squamata > Agamidae > Intellagama > Intellagama lesueurii. Next base: position 11,906,916 of record JBAJHW010000012.1, read on the forward strand.
CTTTAGGAAAGCCAGTTTTAATAAATACAATATAATGGTAGATAAGGTCCCATGGCAGGAAATCCTAACAGGAAAAGGTGTCCAAGATGGGTGGGAGTATCTTAAAAAAAAAAAAGGAGAGAGAGAGACAGAAATTCTAAAGGCACAACTAGAAACAATTCCAACAAGAAAAAAGGCAGAAGCCAGGGGAAAAAGAACAATGTGGCTTTACAAAAAGCTTAGAGAGGACCTGGAAACAACAAAAAGGATACATATAGGAAGTGGAAAGAAGGTCAGGCTACAAAGGAAGAGTACCGACAAGCAACAAAGAATTGCAGGGATTGTGTTAGGAAGGCAGAAGCTCAGAATGAGCTGACATTAGCAAGAGATGCTAAAAGCAACAGAAAAGCATTTTTCAGGTACATGTGTAGCAAAAGACTGAGAAAAGAAAAGGGGGCTCAGTTACTCACTGGGGATGGGAAAATGATAACAGATGACAAAGAAAAGACAAAAGTACTCAATTCCTACTTCAGCTTGGTCTTCTCCCAAAAGATAGTGTATGCTCCTCCAGGCAAATGTGATATACAAAGGGAAGATACAGGATTGCAGCTTTAGATGGATAAACAAATAGTCAAGAGATACCTTACTACTTTAAATGAATTAAAATCCCCAGGGCCAGTTGAACTGTATCCAAATATACTGAAGGAACTGGCTGAAGAACTCTCAGAACCACTATCCATTATTTTCTTGAAATCAAGGGAAATGAGCGAGGTGCCAGATCATTGAAGGAGGGCAAATGTTATCCCAATCTTCAAAAAGGAGAAACAGGGGAACTGCAAATTGGTCAGCCTGACATCAATCCCAAGGAAAATTCTGGAGTAGATTTTAAAGTAGTCACTCTGCCAGCATCTAGAAAACAATGCAGTAATAACTAGAAGCCAACATAGATTTGTCAAGAACAAATCTAATCCTGCCAGACTAATTTTATCTCATTTTTGATAGGGGAACCTCCTGGTAGATGGTGAGAATGGTGTAGATATAATGCATCTTGAATTCAGCAATACTTTTGACAAAGTGCCACACGATATTCTGATTAGCAAGCTAACTAGGTTTGGGCTGAATAGAACTGTTGGCTGTCGGTGTGCACTCTTTGTGTTTTGCAGAATCATTGGGAAGATGTCAGAGGACACGGAATTAAAAAATGTGTTAGCTATTTGTGTTTTTTTAAAGGTAAAATAATGACTATATAGTATCCATATTGATTCCAGATATCCCCAAATTCTGAATTTTTAGAATTCCAAATGCAAAGAGCTGTAATTCCTAATCGAAATTCCAAATTGGAATTTTTGTGCTAGTGTACATGCCTATTGAAATCAATTTATAACAGCTATGTGATAATAGTATTTCAAAATCAACAACCCAGAAGCATAAAACAAAATTAATTGAAGTCTTCTTTAGTGATAAAATGTGGGAGCCGCTCAAGACATTGTTGACTCTCACACAGTCTTAAGAGAGTTACCTTTTTTGGATCACAATTGCCAGAAACCCAATTTTGCCATGTTGGCTGGGGGCCTGCATATATTCGTATCTTTGTTGGGATGGGATTACTTATTTTTGCAGCTAGTCTGAACAGTGCTAGTCCAAGTATTTTTTGCTGCCTGAGGCAAAGAGCAAGATGGTATTCTATGTTGAGAAGTCAGGTGAACTGTCAGCTGAATCTTTTGTGAACATTGGCAACAGGATGGATTCTTCAACTACACCAGGCACCTACAGCCTGGTTTTAGGCAAAGCTCACAATGTTGCATATTAAAAGGAACTTTTTGTGTTTCTCATTACTTCTTGGCTGCCAGCTTCTCTTTAACTTTGCTCCAGTTGCATAAGTAATTACTTTGTGTTGCCTGTTACCCAAGCATTGCATTGTCATTGCCAACAGATGGATTTTTATAGCAGCCAGTTCTAATATTGCATTTTGCAAATATTGCTAAAAATACAGAAGACAAAACCAAAGATTCCTGCCACTTAGGATTGATAAGAGAATGGCATAAAACCTGAACGACCTCTGCCACAAAAAACCTCTGACCTTAAAAAGTAAATTTTGTAAACAACTTATGTTAACCAAAGTAACTGGTTATAGGTAACTAGATTACTTGTAGTTGGTTACTTGCAAGCTCTGATTTAAGGGGTGCAGTAGAGGCCGTGTGGCACTGTAGAATGCACAGTTCTGTCCTCCAAAAGAAAATGTTCAAAGGGGTCAGGAAGAACAGCTAAAGGATAACACTCCTCTTCCCCTGATTCTGAATTAGTGGCCTCCCTCTGTCTTAGGCAGTAGCATGTAACCAGCTGCATTTTTAAGAGACAATTTGTTTTATATTCGAATGGTCGATTAAAGGTATCAGCTGCTCCTGCATTTGAGTTGTTTCCACAATCATGTCATCTTTTCTTGATTTGTTACTTTAGGTTTTTTTTAAAATTTCTGGCTTAATGGGTAACGGAAGCCGTCTCCATGCTCTTACACACGAGAGCTTGATGCAGCACATTTTGGTCCTATTCTGTTCTTTAGGGACATTTCGTTATATGTCACTGTTCATAAAATGGCTGAAAATTATTAGTTGAGATTCCTTCGGGCAAATTGACAGAGAGAAACAGGCATATAGCCTGTAAAGATAGCAGAGGAAGTCCTAGGGAATCAGGGTAGGGTAGTGAAATCATTACTGAATTGCCAGAATATAAATATAGATGGCCTATTATATTTATGGCTGTTTAACTGCAGTGAATATTAATAAAATTTGTTTTGGGTTTTTTTTTTTACATTCTTTGTAACGGAATTCCAGTTAGTTTGGAACTTATGTAGTTTTCTTATACTGGATTCAGACCATTGATCCAGGAATATGGACCATCTGGACCTGCAGATGTCAGTTTACAACTCCCATCACCCCTTGCCAGCATAGTCAAGGGCAAGGAATGACAGGAGCTGTGCAAAGGATTGTTCCAGTCCTGTACACCAATGCTGTTGATACTGGATACCAACATATTTCTGATATTTCATGTAACAAGTTCTTCCTACTCTGTCTTGTGATGCTGGACATTGGACTGGAACTGTATCAGTGAGCTGTGCTGAGCATGGTGGAAGGAACTCCCTTTTGCTAGCAGCCACCTTAGTTTCTGGTCAGCATATGGAAGACTGGTAGACCACTTCATCCATCCTCCACCAGCTACCAGATCAGCACTTGATCACTGCCCTCCGGCACATTGGCCTGCATAGAATCCTAGCTGAACACCTGAATGCAAGTCTGTAACTGGGTTGCTGGTGGATTGCAGCAACTTTTGTAGTTCTATTGTACTTAAAAACAACTCTTCAGAAAGTCAAAGACCTCAAATTGCAGCAATAAAACAGCAACAGATCAATAAAGTTTTATCAGTAGGCTCCAGATCAGGTTCATGGTAACCTTTCAAAGCTCTCTCTGTGTGTTTCTTCTCTCTCTCTCTCTCTCTCTCTCTTGACTTTGAAAACCTAGAAACGTGTCATTTGAGATCTGGTAGAAATGGAGGTCACTACCTTATACTGTATTTTCGGCATCAAACTGATGACAGGCATAGCCCCCCCCCCCCCCTTTTCTGAATTCATTTATCCCAATCAAAGAGTTTGAGCACATGCAACATTCTTCACAGTTTGACCTTTTAGAACTGTCAGAATGATATTAAACTGTGAGCATTATCATCTTATTCCGACTTGCAAAAGTCAGGATGCAGCTTAAATCCTACTTTGAACAGTGACTTTTAACGTGACCTTTGGCAAGTCACTTTTGCCACATCTTAAAAAGATGTGGGCCTGAAAATTATCCCCATCAAAGCCAGAGCAGTGCCTCTGATTAAACATCCTCACTTGAGGTTTCCTTGAGTGCAGAGGACACAACCCGAACTGGTTGGAGCCAATGTGAGGGATAGGAACAAATGAACTTTAAAAGACGAATCAATCTTAATTCACATTCCCTGAGCTTATATAGAAACAGCACCACCTCCATCCTTTGGTTTTTTGTCATTTCTCCATGAACAGTGAAATTCTATACACATCTGATCAGAAGTATATACTGTTCTGGTCACTGAATCTGAACAAGATGTAGCAGAGCTGGAAATGGTGCAAAAAACAAACAAACCAAAACAGCCAGAATGATCAAAGGGATAGTGCACCCATCTCCTCTATGTTGTTGTTGTTGTTTAGTCGTTAAGTCGTGTCTGATTCTTCGTGACCCCATGGACCAGAGCACGCCAGGCCCTCCTGTCTTCCACTGCCTCCTGGAGTTTGTTCCGACCTGAGGGGCTCATCTTCCAGCGTCATATCTTTTAGCCTTTTGTTTCTGTCCATAGAGTTTTCTTGGCAAAGATACTGGAGTGGCTTGCCAGTTCCTGCTCCAGGTGGATCGCATTTAGTCAGAACTCTCCACTATGACCTGTCCGTCTTGGGTGTCCCTGCACGGCATAGCCCATAGCTTCTCTGAATTACTCAAGCCCCTTCGCCACAACAAGGCAGCAATCCATGAAGGGGACCCAGGTATATTAGTTGGATACTATTTTAATTGCCATGTGTGATCTTTGACAGCCATGGCCTGTTTGGAGGAGCATCCTTCCTCCCTTCCCTGATCCATAGACTCAAAACCAGGTACTCGAAACACAACAGGGTTTATTGGAACTAGGAGAGGGGTAACAAACAAACACTTGTCCACGTGTGGTAGGTCCTCTGGGGTTGCTAGCTAACTCAGTCGTTTCACTCCCCCTGGTTCCCTTCACAAGGGAGGTTGTGTTCTCTTCTGTCTCTCTGGTTATCCACATAGGGGTAAATGATAGTCCATCTCTTTTTATTCCAGTCCTGCCACTGAGGCCATACTGGGATGCTCGAAGGAGGGCTGGTATGCTTGCAATAAGGGCATGCTTCAGACGGCCCTCTGACCGAAGCTCCTCAATTCCCTAGGTTGACTGCCTTGCCCTCCTCTCTCCCGGTCTGTTGCTGGGATTCTCTTTGATATTGTGTCCACCAGCATTGGAGTTGCATAGTCGTGGAATCCCCAGGTCTAGCTTCCTGGGACCAGTGTCTCACTAGGTGCCTGATTCTTTCCCCACAAGATATAGTCGCACAGGAGGCCAGAGTTCTAATGTTTCTCCCCCTCCCCTCTGGAAACCTGCAGTGATGTAGTCCTACTCCCTGGGGGTTTAGACTCTTCCTCTGGGGACTCTTCTGCCCAATAGGAACCCAGCAGGTCCTCCTGAGCATTTCCTCAAGCCCTTCCTTGGGTTTCTCTTCCTCCTTCCCTGGAGACCGTGTTCCACAGCCTTCTTAATTTGGCTCTCAGGGTCCACGGTCTCCCTCTCGTCTCCTCCAGGGATGACTCCTCCATTGCTGGTAGGTTTTTTATTAATATCCTCCAGCCTTTTCCTTTTCCCCTAGGAGTCATCCTGCAATCCCCGCAGTAACCGCCACTATCTCCACAAGTGGTGCACTTTCTCAGTCTGAGTTTCACTATCTTGGGAGTGGTATGTGTCCTCCTCCTCCTCCTCTAGATCCAACCAACTGCCCTCTGGACCCCTGGCCACTTGGATGGGCTTGTGTCCAGGCGGGGGACATGCTTCAGGCCCTGGGCTGAAGTGAGAAGCTCTGTGGAGGGACAGAGAAAGTTTTTTTAAAAGGTTCTATTAGGGCAACACAGATGCAGCACATCACTTATAAAAATGTTAAAGAATCAAAAACCTCCTCCCAGAATGAGAGTAATGAGATGTGTGTTTTTCCCTTTTCTTTAACTTGTCTTAAAGGCCTGATCAAGAACCTGCCCACAGCTGAATCTACTGCTGAAGACCAGCTAGCAGTGGATTTGGCTCTAGGCAGGTACCTCCCCAAACTGAAGGTACCTGAAGTTGCTCTCTACTTAAGCCACTTCAAGATATGGGAAATTGACAGTAGAAAGAACCTTGCAGCTGAAGGCTCACTTTGGTTCATTTTCAAGTATGTCACATGCTAGAAATGAACCAAAACAGAACAATCCTGCCTGCACCAAAAAAAGTAGAAGCCCCTGATAGTGACCCCGAAAGGTGCAAGGAGGAATGTTCCAGGAATGGGCTGGTTCATGCCAAAACTTATGTCATGTGATCATTGGGGGAAAAACAACAGACTAAATACCAGTCTGCTCATTCCCTAACTCGTATATAAATTGCAAAACGTTCCACCAATTCTGCCTTTTAGCATATTCAGATACACATTAAAAACAATGAGTTATCTAAGTGCTCACTGACCCATCAATGTCATAGTTATGACACAAGAGCAATAACCTATGATAGCACTGTAAAACTTTATAACACTCTTTAGTAGATTGAGTCTATAGTGGACTGTCACAGCTGGCATTTATCCCTGAAAGGGTTGACCCTAGAGATGGTTACAAACTGCAAGTTTGGCAGTTCATCCTGGTTTGTTTACTGCTCCAACAGGAGTTCCATGGTTTGGCGCCCGACCCCCTCCAGCAGGTGCCCGCTCAGAGGCAGCATACTGAACCACAGAACACCTGTTAGAATGGTAAATGAACCAGGACGGACTGCCAAAACAGATTCGTGCCCATCTCTAGTTAACTCCGCTATGAAATCAGATAACCTTTTCAATCATATTAAAGTTTATCTGCATATCAAGGTGTAAGTATTTTCATTGTTGGAATGATTCCAGGTAACATTAGCTTGTCTATTTCAACAAACATGATTTATCTACATTGCTTCTATGCATAACATGAACAATACTTCAAAATTGTTGAAAACATGTAACTTCTCTTACAGGCATGCTGCTTCAGTTATGCTAAAAGTAAACTTATAGCAATGAAAATGCTGTAGGTGAAAATATTTAAAAGTATGAAGATTAAACTGAATTTGCAGACAATATACTTAAATTATAAAAATATATTTCAGTTATAAATATATTAGCTATCAAAGTTACAGACAAGAACTTAAATCATATTTTAGTCCAAAAATACAGGCACTTGTAGCCTTAAATGGCACATCTCTTAAAAAAAGTAAACATCTATAAAAATAGATATATATTACTTAGCCTTTCAACATATACACACACAAATGTCAAACAAGACGTTCTCTAAGTGCTCACCCACCCATCTTCCAGTTTAAATCTGTGGAGGGAAATGCATATTGTATTTGCTGCTGCTGCTGCTGCATCTACTACTACTTGATGATTTCTGGACTGCCAATGGTCCTTGCTGTCTGGTGTCTCGTGCCTGGTATCTGTGCTGTATCTGTGGTATTTGGTATTTTGCAGTGTCTTGCTTCCCTATATTTATATTTCTCTCATTTGTTTATTTTTTCATTCTCAACTGGCACCCCTCCTGTATGCTGGCAGTATACTGCCAGAGCAGTTTGCTTCAATATGAAACACATTACCTAAATTTTCTAAGGAGATTTCTATTGCTTTTTCCACCCTTGTAAACATGTAAATAAGCAAGTCATTGTTTATATATTAACTAGTTCCTCTGAAGGCCTGCTATAGTAGTAGACTAGTTCCATAGTAGCTTACTTGTGTACCACTTCGCTAGGTAAGCAGATTCCGTATGAAAGAAACAGAGAGGTACCAGTTTATTATATCTGCATTGTAGTACTCTAGAACTTTCATGATCTTTTTAAAAAAAATCTTTTGTTTTCATTATCAATGTTTACATATCCATGTTCAAGTGTTGGTTTGCTAGACAAAAACTACTATAAGGTGTCAAGGTGCTTACTTTGCTACCCAATGCTATTTCACATTGACCTTGCTTTTCTGGTGATGGCTTTAGATGGAGAGCGAGCTGATGGTCTTGCAGTGACTTTTAGTACACTGCAGTTCAAACCTCATTTTGTTAAATACAATGTACATTTTAGGGTTGCATTTTTTTTACACCTCCCTTCATTATTTTAGCTTCTACACATATATAAAACCCAAACTGGAAGCCTTTTCGGGAGGATTAGCACCAACGTATCAGCCACTTTCCAACTACAAGGCCAAACATTAATCAAGCTGTATTAAAGATCACACAATATTTATTGATACACAGATTGTTCAGGTGTTGGGTAGGCTGAGAATGGAGCAAGGTGAACAGGTCACAATTAGAGATGGGGGTATTTGTATACGAATATGAATATGGGGCCGGACCGTCCACTCACACGTCCACTACTGGCGGCCCCTCTCTTCCTTCCAATTGCTCCCGAGTGCCGTTCTCTTCCCGGTCAGCTAGCCACTCCTGGCAGAGGGAGGGAGGACGAGTCTCCCTGCAAGGCTGCCAAGTGGCTAGCCGAGTGGCATTCCGGAGCAATTGGAAGGAAGAAAGGGGCCGCCACCGGCAGATGTGTGAGTGGATGGTCCAGCCTCAGGGGCCAGACCCTCATTAACTCCAGCGGCATGGGGATACTCGTATACGAATACCCACATCTCTAGTCACAATTCAATGAGCAAAATGTTTATGAAGTGAGTTGTCCCAAATTCTTTGCTTTGTCATTGTGATTTTAAAGGCAGATCATAGTGGAGAGACAGATAAATTTTGCCAACGATGCTTTTCTAGTGGTTGTCAGGTAAGTGTCGTAGTAGTAATTTAGGGAGGCCTTAAAGAAATGAATGGATTCCCAATGTGGTGTTGTGATGGACTAGGACTCTGGAGAACAGGATTTGAATCCTCATTTGGCCATAGAAACTCACCGGGGGAGTAGAACTGGTAAAACCACTCTTTAAATATCTCACTTACCTTGAAAGCCCTACTAGGGTCTCTATAAGTTGGTTCTGACTTGAAGGCACAGAACACACACACAAACAGAGAGAGAGAGAGAGAGAGATAAATAAATGAGTAATCCCTAACAGATACCAAAAAGAAAGGTTAAGCGTTATTGCTTCTGAATATCCCAAAGGCACCTACATAGGCTGCTAGAGACAGCAGTATACTGGACAAAGATGGACATTTTGACCTGGCCTAGCCAAGACCAGACTCCCCTTATGCTTGTAGCATTTAAGCTGCTTGCATTAGCAAGCACTGATCCCTGGCTGTGAAAATGTAGGAATGTTCACAGCCCAAGGATGATCTGTGAACTAGAGACTTCACACTCATTTTTGCAAGGGGAGGTGTAGATGGTTAGAATTACAGATCTTCCTTCCCTACCTGTGCCCTAACTTGCCCTCTGGAAGTCCACCCATCTACAGGGTCCAAAGATAAAGCATTAATGCAAATCATGATTGTATTCCCGCATTGAGCAGGGGGTTGGATTTGATGGCCTTGTAGGCCCCTTCCAACTTCACTTTTCTATGATTCTATGATTCTGTTTGTGTTGGCTTGTTTGCCCCCTACGCACCTCTTCTGGTTTTTGCTTGCATGCAGCTTCTGAATTGATTTTGAGCTCACAGCCTTCCTCTTGCTAGGGCACAGGATATGATTGCTCCACAAATAAATGTTAAAGGAAGACCATCTACATCGCTGGAGGCAGGGATTTTAATGAGTTGTGTGAGCCACATCCCTGCTTTCATCTCCCTAATAGCTAGGTGTTAAAAGGAAGAGAGTGCCAACTAATAGATGGCTTAGTAGATAGTGGAAATGGTTAGAAGGGACAAGCCTGCCAATTAAGTGAAAGCTGAAGATTCAGTGAGATTAGATGGATAGTAAATATGCAAATATTTAATTTGATAGTTAAAATCATAATCTGTTAAATTTCAATCTGTACATTTTAATTGGTTAGTTGTAAATTTTCTAATTTTTGCTCCTTATTTTTACAGTTTGTAATTTTGTTTTATAATTATGTTACAATGCAAACTTTTGAGTTTTTTAAAAAAAATATTGTAAGATTGATTTTTTAATTTTTATCCTAATTACATGAGTTCTATTTTGTAACAATTCTATTATGAATTATTACCTTGTCTGAAACTAGGATAAGGTGGGGTGCCACAAGACCCAATCCTGTGCTTTTTGAAATACTTGAAAGGTAGCCATACAGAGGAGGGAGGGGCAGGATGTGTTCTTGATCATCCCAGAGTGCAGGACACGAAATAATGGGCTCAAGCTACAGGAAGCCAGATTTCACCTAGTTGAATATCATGAAAAATGTCTTAACTGTTAGAGCAGTACGACAATGGAACCCATGACCTCAGGAGGTAGTGAGTGCTCCAGTGCTAGAGGCATTCAAGAAAAACAATTGGTCAACCATCTGTCAAATTTGCTTGTCAAATCCAACTAAGGAGTCCTGCCTTGAACAGGGTTTCGGACCTGATGGCCTTAGAGGCTGCTTCCAGCTCATTTATTCTGTGACTCTGTGTGTTATTAAAAGGTGGTTATTTGTGTTGCTATAAGGTAGTTATCTAATTCCTGATGATCTTTCCGAGCTTTAAAAAATCTTGGTCTCCTGTTTAAAAAAAAATGATGCCTGGTGTCGTTTTGCCCCTACAGATAGGTTGCAGAGATAAATTTGCACCCCATATTTGGCTTCTGGAATTCCAAAATATCTAAGTGACAGAGAAAGTGAAGCTGACAGAGTTGTCCATCCCTGCACAGGATTTTGCTTGTTTCCTTACTCAAAGTTTGATTTAGAAACTCTACTCATTCATCCATGTTTGTGCTGCTGAATTAGGCTTGCCAATTCTTTCCTTGACAGGCTCTTTACCTATAACTGCTATATGCAAATATATACCTATATTTTGATTATTTATACAATAATCAAAGTATGCAAATTACTTCATAAATGAGATGGAAAGAACTTGAGATTTTTTAAATAAGTTGAATGTAGGGGAAAGCAGAAGTGACAGATTAATCCATTCCTAGCTGCTCAGAATTCTTCTGCTGATTTTAATAAGCATCTTGTTGTAGATGTAGATGTATAGGAAATGCTATTCTATAGTGGTAATAGAGAGTGACACAGTTGAGTCACGGTTTATAAAAATGCAAACAACTTCATCTGGATGGTTTGTTGTTGTTAAATGCTGTTAAATCATCTTGGACTTAGAGTGACCCAATGAATGAGTGATCTCCACAATGACCTGGCCTCAACTGCCCTGCTCAGCTCCTCTAAACTCAAGTGTGTGGCTTTCTTTAGGGAGTCAATCCTTCTCCTATTTGGCCTTCCTCTTTCCATGCTGCCTTTTGCCTTTCCCGGCATGATTATCTTTTCCAGATAATCCTGCCTTCTTATGATGTGCCCAAAGCAGGACAGCCTCAGAGATAGTTCAGGCTTGATTTGTTCTAGGACCCACTTGTTCATCTTTCTGGCAGTCCAGGGTAACCTATAGCTTCTCACAATCCACACAGTCAAAGGCTTTGTTGCAGTCTATAAAGCACAGGCTGATGTTTGTCTGAAATTCTTGGGTGCACTCCATTAGCCAGCAGATATTCGCACTCTGAATTTGACTGCCTCTTACTTTTTGGAATCCAGCTTGAACATCAGGCAATACTCACTCATATAAGATAAAAGCCTTTGTTGTAACACCTTGGGCATCACTTTGCTTGCATGGGAAATGAAAGCAATGGTCCTATAGTTACTGCACAGATTTCTTTGCATCTGTGGGCCATTGTTTTGTTTTCTATATTTGTTGTCTTATTCTTGTTAGGATTTTGACGGAGTCAGTCTCTGTGGCTTAAAATAGTTCTATCAGTATCTCATCTACTGAGAAGTTTTATTCATTCACTCGCTCATTTAAAATATGTTTACCCTGCCTTTCTCCTTAAAAAGGACCCAAGGTGGCTTACATCATTGAAAGACAATATTTGAAGCTGAAAACAATGAGTATAAAAAGACAGCTTACATAATTAAAAGACACTATTAAAGCTAAAAACAGTAGGTTTACAAATATTGAAAGGGAACAAACTCTGAAAATGGTAAACATAAGTAGTATTAAAAATGCAGTCAAGGCAGTAATGTATAACAATCCATCTAAAAATCACACTCAGGTAGCCAGTCATTGAGGGAAAGCTTGCCTGAAGAGAAAAGTCTTTGCCTGTGTGAGGAAGGACAGCAAAGATGGGGCCAGTCTGGCCTCCTGTGGGAGGGAGTTCCAGAGTCTGGGAGCAGCAACAGAGAAAGCCCTTTCCTATGTCCCCATCAGATGCACCTGTGAAGGTGGAGGGACCAAGAGAAAGGCCTCTCCTGATGATCTTAACACCTGAGCCAGCTCATAATGGGAGACATGGTCTTTGAAATAGCTTGGACCCAGGCCATTTAGGGCTTTATATGTTAAAAACAGCACTTTGGATTGTGCCCAGAAATGGATCGGTAGCCAGTGACGCTGCTGTAACAGGGAGGTCATGTGATCCCTGTAATCAGCTACAGTCAGCAATCTGGCTGCTGCATTTTGTACTTGCTGATATTTCCTGACACTTTTCATCAGCAGCCCCACATAGAGTGCATTACATAATCCAGTGCTTCCAGAGCAGCTTAGGTCTCTAATAGTTATTAACACATATCCCTACAAAACTATTTGGCCAAATAACAAGCTTCGATATCTATATCTGTAACAATAACACCAGGAGCCCCAAGGTACAGTGGTTAAACTGTAGTACTGCAGTGAAAACTCTGCTCACAAACTGAGTTCAATTTCGAGCTCAGGTCACCGAGTTGAGTTGACTCAGCCTTTCATCCTTCTGTCGTTAAAATGAGTACCAGCTCACTGGGGGTGGGGGGGGGGGGAGAATGTGTAGCCTGCATAATTAAATTATAAATCTCCCAGAGAGAACTTTAAGTATTATAGGGCAGTATGTAAGCAACATACTTTGCTTTAATAAGGTTTGAGGGATTTTCAGGTTTTTTAAAAAAATATTCTGACTGTGTGGATGTCTTGTGCATTTTGTTTAAAATGTTGAATTAGGGCTCTTCCAGATAGTGCATTTGTTCTCTCAGATGTATCTGATCAATTACTGATATAGGTATTTTTCCAAGCATCCACATGACATCAAGCTACTCTAGGTTCAAATAGTGACCAAATCTGTGACTTTGAGTACTTTTCCTCCTCCTGAAGGCACGTTTTGTAGTTGTTGTAATGATTTGCCACATGGAGGTAGCTCTCGTGCTTCTATGCTTGCAAGTTGGTGGAACACATAGTACAGCTCTTCTATTAGGATCCCTGAAAGAAGTGGCTGTGAGTCTGGCTTCTTCTTCAAGCTTGGCACTTTTGATCTTGCTATGGCTGCTTCCTGGAAAGGTTTCCTCAAACCCACCTCAGGTAGGCACTTCTCGTCTGCATCAGATGCAGATTCTTCAGCTCTGCATCTGAAGAAGCTCTGAAAGGCATTATGGTAGGAAGAGTACAAGAGGCAGCCCTTCTCTTCTGCTGCTGGGCCTTCGCATGGGATTGGCAAGCCCATGCTAACTTACCACATAGCATTTGTCCAGAGAGTGAAAAAAACATGATAGTGAGGAAAATAGAGGGCTCTGAGATGGAAACTTAGTGCCATCAACTGTTACACAACTGCCAATATGCAGGGCAAAGTTCCCACTGGTTTCCTCTCTCCCTCTTCCACTGGGAGCTGTGTAATTTATTTCTTGTCTAGTTCCTGCTCTTCCATGAATCCATCCCACCTTAGCGGGACCTTGTTGCTCAACTATCAGTCACCCTTGGATCCTCCAAAACATAAGCTGCTGCTCTCCGTTTTTTAACTTCGAAGGTGCCAAAACAAAAATCTATGCTTTGGAGAGTCCCGATTCAATTCAAGCACTGCGTCAGGCTTCTTTGCTTCGTTTCCAATCATCTTTACAATTCAAAATTCCTTCATTTTCTCCTTCTTTTTAAAAAAGTGCCACAATTTCCTTAAAAACAAGGACTGAATCAAATATCTGAGCATCCCAATCTGAAAAGAATTTCTAACTATTTCAGTGAAGCTCTGTTCTCAGTCCTCACTCTCAGATCAGAAAGTCTGACACCTGAACACCTCCCTAAGAGCCCTATAGACCTTTATAGATCTTTAGGAACAATCAGAAGCCTGTGTACATCACAGCTGGCATTTATCCCTGAAAAGGGGTTAATTCCAGAATTAAACCAGATAACCATTTCCAGACATATCAAAATTCATCTGGGTATCAAGGTAGTTTCATTGTTGCGGTGATTCCAGGGAACATCAGCTTGTCTAATTCTACTTATTCTTTTTACCTACATTGCTTCTATGTTTCATATGCCCCCAAATACTTCTGAATTGTTGAAAACATGTAACCTTTTGAGAAGTTTCTGGCCCATTTCAGTTACAGAAAACCAGTCCTACACCAGTGGAAAAACTATAGGCACAGATGCTTAAAAATATATGAAAAATGAACTGAAGTTGCAAATACTTGTCAGATTCCATTCCAAAATACAGGACCATAAAAGGTACAATACAATTTTTTAAACATATTAATTACTTTATAAAAATGCAGGAGTTTATAGCCTAAAATGGCATGTTGAAACAGCAGAGAATACCTCTCTTAAAATATTGAAGTTCTTAAAAGTAAGAATATATGAAAGAAAATACATTTATGCATATTATTAGAAAAATGATTAGAAAAATATTCTAAGTGATCACCCAGCCAAACCAGTTTGAATCTTTGGAGAAAAATCCATGATGTCTTTGTTGCTGCTGCTGTGGTTATTACTGTGGTACTGCATGTTGTTATCTTTAATAATAATAATAATAATAATAATAATAATAATAATAATAATAATAATAATAATAATAATAAACAAATTACATGCAGACGTTAGCAACTTAAAACAATTGAAAGATTCAAGACTTAAAAATGAAAAAGTAAAAGCCAGACTATGCAAAATATATGACTTAGAAAGGAAAACGATTGTAGAAACTATGGAAGAATTAAAACAGCGGGTAACAGCTACAGCAAAGAAAATTGAAAGATATGATGCTCGCTTGAAACAATATAGAGAAAACATGCAATTTTGAAATAACCAACGATTATTCTACATGTCACTAGGAGAAAATGCAGAGCGAAAGTAATTAAGCCCATGTAAAGATGATGCTCTAAAATTTTGGAAAGAAATGTGGGAAAGCCCAACTGGACATAACAAAAATGCATTGTGGATTAAAGACATTTGTAAAGAAACTCAAGGAAAACAAATGAATTATATTGTAATAACAACTGAAATGATTAAGAGGCAAGTAAAGGATGTGAAAAATTGGCGAGCACCTGGTTCAGATGAGCTGCACGGATTTTGGTTAAAGCATCTAACAAGTCTCCATCAATGTATAGCAGTGCAATTTAACCACTTACTTCAAAATTCTATAACTGAAGACTGGATGACAACAGGCCGCACATTTCTGATAATAAAAGATCATCAAAAGGGCAATGAACCCAGTAATTATTGACCAATTACATGCCTTCCAACAAGAGTACTTGCAAGATGTATATATAAATACTTAACTGAAAACTCCCTATATCCAACTGAACAGAAACAGAACTTTAAAAAGTCAAGAGGCACAAAAGATCAGCTGCTTATTGCTAAAATGATACTGAATAATGCAAAAAGACGAAAAACAAACCTTAACATGGCCTGGATAGACTGTAAAAAGGCATTCGACTGATTGCCACACAGCTGGATTAACACCTGCCTTAAAATGTTTGGGATTAGTAAAAACATTCAGAACTTCCTCAAGAAAAACATGGAAAAATGGAAAACCATCTTAATGGCCCATAGTGAAGAAATTGGGTAAGTTAACATCAAAAGAGGAATATTTCAGGGGGATTCTTTGTCACCACTGCTGTTTAACATCTCACTAATCTCCATGTCAATAATTTTAAATAAAACTGGATTGGGCTACCATATTTCACAACAAGCTGGAAAAATCAATTATCTCCTATACATGGATGACCTAAAACTACAGTGGTGCCTCGACTTGCGACCATAATCCGTTCTAGAAGATGGGTGTAACTCGAAATGGTCGTAAGTCAAAGCACCATTTCCCATAGGAATGCATTGGAACGCGATTAATCCGTTCCAGAAGAGAGAAAAAAACCCAAAAAATAAAATAAAATAAAACACTGCAAGCCCCATAGGAACGCGCTGGGGCCGAAAAACAAACACACACACAAAAAAACCCACTGCAAGCCCCATCAGAACGCGTCGGGGCCAGAAATTTTTTTTTTACCAAAACCAAAAAAACACAGCCAGCCCCATTGGAACACAATAGGGCTGGGAAAAAACACAGAAAAACAACCCCCACACACACAGCCAGCCCCATCGGAATGCAATGCGGCTGGGGAAAAAAAAACACCAAAACACAAAAAAATCACAGCACAGAAACATAACCCCCCCAAACCCAAACCCACCCTGCAAAACAAAGTAAATGTACTTACTCAGGAGCAGAAAGCAGCTCCAGGCAGTCCGAAGCCTCCTCCGACGCACTTACTCTATCCATTGGGGCGAAAGAGCTACAAAGAAGCAGCCTCTTCGCCTACCAACGGTTAGCAAATTTGAATTCCCCCTTTTTTCCCTGCCTTTTTCCGGTCGGCAACTCGAAGCTCCAGCCGCAAGTCGGAGCTGGTCACAACTCGAAATGGTCGTATGTCGGGACGTTCGTAAGTCGAGGCACCACTGTATATGCGAAAAGTTCCACAGAGATAGAATCGCTGCTAAACACAGTGCAAATGTTTAGTGAAGATATCCAAATGAAATTTGGAATTGACAAATGTGCAGCTCTGTCTATACACCGTGGCAAGCTCCAAAAATTAGATGGAATAGAGTTAAAACATGGCAATATTATAAAATCACTCTTAAGTGATGAAACTTATAAATACCTTGGAATACTAAAAGCAGACAACATTGTGCACACAAAAGTTAAAGAAGTGACAGAAAGAGAATATAGCAAAAGACTGCGGAAAATCTTAAAATCAAAATTAAATGGGGAAATACAATCAAAGCCATAAACACATGGGCCATTCCAGTAATTAGATACCCAGCTGGAATAATAGATTGGACTCAAAACGAAGTAGAAGAACTGGATCGAAAAATACAGAAACTAATGAACATGCATCACACACTACATCCAAAAAGGGATGTGGACAGATTATATTTACCATGAAAAATCGGAGGCCGTGGATTAGGAGGGAGTAGAGGAAGAAAAAAAGAAGCCTAAGTGATTATATCAGTACAAGCAGAGAAAAATTACTGAAAGCAGTGAAAATGGAGAATATTTTGAAAACAACAGAAACAAAGGCTCAATATAAGAAACAACAATTAGAAAAGAAATGAAACAGCTGGAAAATAAAACCCTACATGGACCACACCTGAGAAATATTGATGGAAAGCATGATCATAATTCAACATGGGCATGGCTAAGACTGGAGACCCTTAAGAAAAAAACCAAAGGCTTGATTTTTGCTGCACAAGAACAAGCACTCCAAACCAACGTGATGAAAGCTAAAATCCAAGGAGTTAGTGCTAACAGCAAATGTCAACACTGCCAAGAAAAAGATGAAATGTTGTCACACCTCACCTGCGAATGTCTAAAGATTGCACAGATTACAAAGTTAGACATGATGGAGTGGCAAAGTTAGTGCACTGGTCATTATGCAAAAAATATAACTTGCCTGCCTCCAAAAACCCATGGGACCATCAGGTAGAGAAGGTGTCAGAGAATGAGGAAATCAAGATCTTGTGGGATTTCCGGATCCAAACGGACAGACACCTTGAACATAACACACCAGATATAGTAGTAATAGAACAAAGAAATGTCTGGATCATTGACATTGCAATTCCAGGGGATGCCAGAGTTTAAAATAAAGAATTGGAAAAACTAACAAAGTATTTACACAAAAAAATTCACAAAGTAATTACACAATAAATTATACAACAAAAAATAGCCTTTAAACCAGAAATGTTTTTACTGAATATAATGCCAGAAATTGTTGATTAAAAAAAATTAAATACATGCTGTTACACATATTCACAGCTGCAAGGCTGATTTGGGCCCAAAAATGGAAAAATCAGAAGAACCCGAAGGTGGAAGAAATGGATAACCTTTCAGAAGCATTACATAAGAACCTGAGAACATATGTTTAAAAAAGCTGGAAAATGTTCTATGATTGGGCCCAGAAACAAGTATGAGTAGAGAATATAGCATATGTTATGGATTTTAGTATGGTGACACAGCCATGGAGCCAAGATTATACTGTATTATTGTAACCACTTTCCTTTTTTTTTCCCCTTTTCTTTCTTCTTTTCCCCTATATCTGTTTTCTTATGAGTGTTGTTCATTTGTTGTTCATGGATGTTATATGATGTTAAAATAAAATTATATATATTAAAAAAAAGGAAAAACTAACAAAGTACAGAGACCTGGTAATTGAAACATCTCACCTCTGGAAGAAACACACTTCAGTGGTCCCCGTAGTCATTGTTTGGGAACAATATCAAGAAATTTCACACAGTAGTATAAGCAGTTGCAGATCTCAGAAATCACACCACCATCGGAGCTACAAAAAAAGGCAATATTAGGAACAGCATACATACTGTGTCGATATTTAACAGATACTTACGGTTTTGATTAAAACTTGTATATAACAGATTATATAATACCAGTCAATGTTTTCATAATTTTGACTGCCTGGAATTTTATTATTATTATTATTATTATTATTATTATTATTATTATTATTATTATTATTATTATTATTATTAAACTGCCGAGCTGGAAGGGACCGTATGGATCATTGAGCCCAGCCCCTCTCAAGTGGGGAATAAAACAGCCATCTTCTGGCTCCACCGCCAGATACCTAAACCACTGAGCTCTCCAGCAACTGTGTTGTTGATATCTAGTGTGTGTTGCACCTGTGTATCTGTCTCTTGCCTCCCTATATTTATATTTCTCTTAATTGTTTATATTGCCCTTCAACTATTGACAACTGAATTTTGCTGGTGTACTATATCACTGTGCTTCCTGGGAGAAGAGAGTGTCCCCAGAAGAAGGGAATAGTAAACTACTTCTGTATATTTTCTATCTAGAAACCTCTGGAAGGAGTTGCCATAAGTCAGAATCAACTTGATGTCCCACAAGTATTATTGTTAGTAAATTGCTGATTGCTATAAACAGTCATGAAGACAGGAGGGCCTGGCATGCTCTGGTCCATGGGGTCACGAAGAGTCGGACACGACTTAACGACTAAACAACAACAACAATAAACAGTCAGAATATTTTTAAGAGATACCTATTGCTTTTGCTAGTGTTGCAAAGAACTAGCCTTCTAAAATACTATTTTAGCCTGCTGCTGTGGCAGATAATAGCCTTTAGTTTAACTAACTGGGTCCCCGCGTCTGACTACCCATTATTGTGCAGGTAAAATGCTTTGAGCAGGTACCAATTTACTCTGTCTCTCACTTTAGGACTCTATGAAGTTTTTTTATCTCCTTTGTTTTTGTTTTCTTATCAGTTGTTTACCTCCACACTCAAGTATTAGGTAGGAAAGGTTCTTTTGCAAGAACCTTATTTTACATTGAACTTGTCTTCATACTTGGCTGGAGAGTTGGCTGATTGTTTTGCAGTAACTTTTAGTATACAGCTGTTCAAACCTCATTTTTAAAGCCTAATGTACACATTCATGGTTGCAGTTTCTACACACCTCCTTTAATTATTTTAACACTCTATACATACAAAATCTCAAACTTTGCCACCACTTCTGGCATTTAGAAGGATGATGGTGAGCACGTTTTCTGTGTAGTAGAAATTTTCCAGCTGTTAGTCTAATGCTGGGCAGTTTAGGAAGCTCCAAGTGTTAGAAGAGTGCAACTTCCATTATCCCTCATGATTAGCTGATTAACTTTGGACTGATGGGAGTTGTAGTGAACATCTGGAGGGCTAGAAATTGCTCACTTGTGTTTTAATCAGATATGTTGCTTTAAAGGGCTGGTTGCTTGATGGTTGTGGGGGGGATGCTCCTTGTTTTTTCTCCTTTTTTTTTATCAAGTCTCTTGAAGTGAAATTGCGTAGACTACAAAGTGTCCGTTGTGTGTGTGTTTTTGTTTCTAGTTTAATCAGCATGAGCCAGATGCCCACCTGAGGAAACTGTAGCTTGGTTTTTAATTATCCCTGCTTTGCTTCAGTTAGGAATTCCCAGTAGCGCTGTCTGCAAAAAAGATGCCAAATTCGGCATTGTTCTTTAATTAGCTCTTGTAATTGTTTCTGTCTAATCTCTGTGATTAGCAGCAGCATTAAATACAGCAGTAAGAATTAGACCTGCCCTCTTTGTGCCTGCCCTGGTAAATGCACACTGCTCTCCCTTATGGTGAAGGGACATCATATAAAATCAATTAGATGCCAACTGATCTTGATTGGAGAAATGATAAACCATGCAGATAGCTTTTGCAAAGCTGGTTTATTGGCACTGTAGTGAGGGCTTAGTAATAGGGCTGGTTTTGTGGAAGAACATGCTAAACGAATAGGGATGCATACTGAGGCTTCTTCCATAAGGTTGTGTCATGTTGTATTACAATACCTTGCACAAGAGCTTTTGCTGCCTTGAGGTGAAGGATCTAGCTTCAAATTGTTTATTCATGTCTATCTATAATGGACAAAGAGGTGTCTTGAGTGGGCCACTAAGACCCATTGGCTTTATAAAAGACCAGCTCCTGTGTAAATGAGACTTGCTAAGACAAGCCTTCAAACAGAGATAAGGCAGCTGGCGTTAAGGGGAGGGGTTTGCTATGGAGATGTGGTGATGAATGCTAGCACCATACAGGTTAAGAGATAAAGTATATTTATTTATGCAATGTAACTGCTTTTCTGCCATAAGAGACTTGCACAAAAAGAACCCCATCCAGTGGCTGTTGTTAATCTTGATATTTTCTCTGATGGGAAGAAAATCATTGTGGTGGAAATTGTCTGTCTTTTAAAATGAATAGGTGCTGTTTTGTCACTATATAATATAATATGATAATAGAATAAATTAGAATATAAATACAACTATATAATATTAGTTGCATTTCTATTCCACCCTTCTGCTAGTGAGCTCAAGTTCAGGGTGCCTGGCTTTCCTGTCCCTTCTTTAATCTCACAACTGTCTTGTAAGGAATAGCAGACTGAGAGACAGTGACTGGTCTAAGGTGACCCAGTGAGTTTCATGGCCCAGTGAGGATCTGAACCCAGGTCCCTCCAGGTTGTAGTCCAGTGCATTCCTTGCTATACTACATTGACTTTTACTTGTATGATTTACATCACTACGCTGTAAAATGAGTGAGCATCAGCGGGTGTTTGGGGCATTCTACACGTTTTTTTGAGTCAGGAAACCAGAAACCCATGCCACGATGACAATGTGTGCTGTTTGTGACCACAGTGTGATGGTTCCGCTGATAATCTTCCTCGGTGTTCTGACTGCATTTTCGGCTTTAGCATCATTATTTTGAAGGTGGAATTGTTTTAACTGACGATAAAGCCCTTAATAAATGGCCTAGGACCAGGATACTGGAAGCCTGAGTTGAGCCAAAGATAGACCAGGATCTACTGAGAGATTGCTGAGTGATCCACAGTAGGTCAGTGTGAGTTCCAGTCTCCCAAACCTTGATCTGTAACAATTTTTGATGTACAGTTGAACAATTTTGAAGCATTCCTCCTTTTTAAACTGCAGCTTCCAGAAGCCATTGGGGGGGGGGGTGTTGTCAGGTTCTGCTTTCAGGCCCTTGCTTTGTATTCTGCATGGTAGATCTTTTTATTTCCAGCACAAAACAGCTGTGAAAACTTGGTAGATCCCACAGGGCACCAGCACTTGCCTTTAAGATGCAGAAAGGCTTCCTTCCTTAATGCAACCTCAAGTTTCAAGAGCCACAACCAAAATGTAAAACAACAGCTCAGGAGAGAGCTGAGGTAGATACCAACGAGTGATTCAGGGGGCTGAACTTTAAATCGGAACCAAAATGTAATTTTGCTACCATTGTGAGTGACTCTTGTGCTCCTGCCAGAGCTTTGGGGGGGGGGGGATCCACTTTTTTTGGACTGTGACTCTTAGAATTTGTATGTCATCTTTGGGATTCTAGGAGTTGCTGTCCTGGATGAACATGCTGACCTGGCCTGTATTATGGAGACCTGGTTGGAGGAAGCTGGAGGAGTTAGTCTTTCTCAGCTCTGCCCACCTGAGTTCTCTGTGCAGCAGCAGACCAGACCTGGGGAGCTGGAATTGCAGTAGTCTATCGTGATTCTATCCCCCTCACCAGGTCTCCTGTTTCACAGTTTTCTGGGTTTGAGTGTGTGGGTGCCCAGAACAGAATGGTCTCTCTTCCTGAGCTGACAGAGTTGGTATCAGAGGTGATGTTGCAGTCCTCTAGACTGGGGGACTTCAATGTCTACACTGAGACCACATTATTAAGAGCAGCTCAGGACTTCACGTCATCCGTGACAACCGCGAGTCTGTCCCAATAGGTATCTGCCCCTAAACATGTTGCAGGGCACACTCTGGACCTTATTTATTTATTTATTCTAAATATTTCTATCCTGTGTTTCTCCCCAAAAGGGACCAAAGGCAGCTCACATTATTAAAAAGACAATATTCAAAAGCTAAAAACAGCAAATATACAAATATTTTTAAAATAATTCAACAAGTATTATATTAAAAATGATAAATAAAATCAATATTAAACCACATTTAAAATAACAGAGCACCACTAATTAAGGAAAAGCCTGCCTGAAGAGAAAAGTCTTTGCCTGCTTGTGGAAGGACAGCAAAGAGGGCCAGCCTAGCTTCCCGTTGAGGGAGTTCCAAAGTCTGGGAGCAGCGACAAAGAAGGCCATCTCTCATGTCCCCACCAAGCGCACCTGTGAGTGTGTTGGGACCAAGAGAAAGGTCTCCCCTGATTATCTTAAAGCCCAGGTAGGCTCATAGAGTCTTGTATTCTGTGCTGGGCAGGATGATGGTGATCTGGGTGTGGAGGAACTCTCTGTGGTTTCCTTGTTATGGACAGATCACTACCTGATGAGGTTTAGACTTACTGGATCGCTTAACCTCTGCAGGGGCGGAGGAGCAATTAGGATGGTCCATCCCAGGAGACTGATGGATCCAGTTGGTTTTCTGACAAATCTTAGGGAGTTTCCTGTTGCCTCAGTAGGTGATTCTGTCAAAGCCCTGGCTGCCCTGTGGAATGGGGAAATGGCCAGGGCTGTGGAAACTATTGGCCTAAGTGTCCACTCCTGTGGGGTAGAGCCAGGCAAGCCCCTTAGTTTACCAGGGAGCTGGCAGTGATGAAACAAGTGGGACGAAGACTAGAGTAACAATGGCAGAAAACTCAAAGTGAATCCAACTGGTTGAACTCATTTGAAGATCTCTTCCATGGTAGTGGCTGCAGCAAAGTAAGGGTTCTTTGCTGCTGCCATTGCATCAGCACAGAGTCATCCAGTGGAGTTGTTCCAAGTAGTCAGGGGCTTAATACATGCCCCACCAAAAGAACAAAATATCCACTCAGCAACCGCTGTGAGGAATTTGCACAACACTTTGCAGACAAAGTCGCTTGGATCTGCTCTGACTTGGATGCTGTAATCAATACAGGTCCTGTGGATGCAACTCTGGCACCTGCTTGTCCCATTTTAATGGATACTTTTCAGTTGGTGCAGCCTGATGGTGAGGCAGGGTTCTTGGAGAGGTGAATGCCACCACATGTGTGCTGGACCCTTGCCCTTCCTGGCTCATAAAAGCAGCCAGAGTGGGTACAGAGAGTTGTAAATGACTCCTTGCAGTAAGGTAGGATCCCAGCCTGCTTAAAATAGGCAGTAATAAGACCATGATTGAATAAATCCTCCCTGGACCTCAATTTACTGGACAACTATGGGCCAGTCTCAAATATTCCATTTCTGGGCAAGGTACTGGAGTATATGGTGGTTTCTCAGTTCCAGGGATTCTTGGAGAAAGGGGATTATCTAGATCCATTTCAGTCTGGTTTCAGGCCTGATTATGGGACAGAGACAGCTTTGGTCACCTGGGTGGACGAAACTGTTCTATGCTGGGAACTGGACAGGGGGAGTATGTCCCTGTTGGTTCTGCTGGACCTCTCAGCAGCTTTTGATATGATCGACCATGGTATCCTTCTGGGTCATCTCTCTGGGATGGGACTTAGAGGCACTGTTTTAGAGTGGTGCCAATCCTTCCTGGAAGGGAGAACTCAGAAGGTGATACTGGGGGACCCCTGCACGACACCCTGGCCGTTGGCCTGTGGTGTCCCTCAGGTTTCTGCTTTGTCCCCCATGCTTTTTAACATCTACAGTGGTGCCTCGACTTATGAACTTAATATGTTCCGGAAGATGGGCGTAAGTCGAAATGGTCGTACGTCGAAGCACCATTTCCCATTGAAATGCATTGAAATGCAATTAATCCGTTCCGGCCGAAGAAAAAAATCACCAAAAAAAAAAAATCACTGCAAGACCCATCGGAAACGCGATTAATCCCTTCCAGCCTAAGGGGGGGGGGGGGGGGAGAAGCAAGCAGAGCATGCAAGACAGATTGGAAATGGGGAAAAAGCAATGCAAAAAGCAAGCGAAGCATGCAAGACAGATCGGAAATGGGGAAAGAGCAATGCAAAAAGCAAGCGAAGCATGCAAAACAGATCGGAAATGGGGAAAAAGCAATGCAAAAAGCAAGCGAAGCATGCAAGACAGATCGGAAACGGGGAAAGAGCAATGCAAAAAGCAAGCGAAGCATGCAAGACAGATCGGAAACGGGGAAAGAGCAATGCAAAAAGCAAGCGAAGCATGCAAGACAGATCGGAAATGGGGAAAAAGCAAAGCACCAACAAACAAACCCCCAAGACCCATCGGAAATGGGGGGAAAAAACTCCAAAAAGCAACCAAACCCTCCAAGACCCATCGGAAATGGGGGGGGGAACCCAAAAAACAAACAAACCCCCCAAGACCCATCACAGCACAGAAACATAACCCCCCAGCCCAAAACCATGCTTCAAAAACACCCAGAACAGTTTTTTAAAAGCAGAAAACAGCACCTTACCGTATCAGGCAGCCTCCTCTGATCCCACACTCTCTAACTGCTGGGGCGAAAGAGCTACAAAGAAGCAGCCTCGTCGCCACCTACAGTTAGCAATTTGAATTTTCCGCCTTTTTCCCCTGCCTTTTTCTGTTCATAACTCGAAGCTCCGGTCGCAAGTAGAAGCAAAATTTTGCGGCCGGAGCTGGTTGTAACTCGAAATGGTCATAAGTAGGGACGTTCGTAAGTCGAGGCACCACTGTACATGAAACCGCTGGGAAAAGTTGTCTGGAGTTTTGGGGTTTGATGTTACCAGTATGCAGATGACACCCAGCTCTACAGTATCTCTTCGTATCTAATTCCAAGGAAGCTGTCTTGGTTCTAAACCAGTGCTTGGCATCAGTAATGGGCTGGAAGTGGGCAAACAAACTGAAACTTAATCCAGACAAGACAGAGGTGCTTATGTGATCCTTGTAAGGCAGTGATTCCCGACTTTGGGTCACCCAGGTGTTCTTGGACTGTATCTCCCAAAAACCCAGCCAGCATAGCTGGTAGTGAAGGCTTCTGGGATTTGCAGTTGTAAGATATTATTTGCCATCTTTAGATTTGTACTGGGGGTGTTAAAATACAGATCTTTCCATGGATTCATTTAAGGAAACTCTTTGGTCAAGCTCAGTGGTCAGTCTTTGGTCAGTCACAATGTGTATATTTGATTAACTGCTCAGAGGACTAAATGCATGTGGATATGGGTATAAATTTGTGTTTTCCCATATGTTTAAATATCTGTCATACAGATGAATGGCTTTCTCAGTCTTCTATCTACCTCTTATGAAGCAGATGTTATCTAATAAACCCATTAGTTAAAATCCTTATTAACCTCAGAGTGAGGTTATCACCAAAACACCCACTCAGGGATGTCCCTGTATGCCTTCAAGGCTTTGATGTCACTCCAGGCCACTTCTGGAGCAATAGGAAAGTAAAGAAAGATAAGGGCAGAGGAGGAAGGAACAGCTGATGAGCAAGCAGGAGAGAAATAAGGATGAGTAAGAATTTTGATTAGTTCATTTTTCAATAAGAACTTTCTATAATTTGCAAACTTCTTTGTAAATGGGCAGAAAGAATTTAGGTAATTGAATGTGGGGGGAAAGGAAAACTGACAGCTTTTATCCATCTAGGCAGAGGACTTTTGAGTGCTTACGTCTTTCTAAGTCTAGCTTTGAATCGCTATGTATTCAGTTATGGTAGTGGTGCTGAATTAGGGCTACCATCCTTTCCCTCTTCCTCACCCCACGAGAGGCTCTTCAGTTTTATACATATCACCTAATTTTCCATGCCAGGTGTAAATGAATCCCAGGAAAGATTTTTGAGTTCCTTTTTAATAACTACTTCCCAGAATGCACACATTTCTTCTTCCTTATTATTGTTAGTGGTGCAGCTGTTGCTGTTATTGTTATCATTCTCATCCTCATTATTTTACCCTATCGTCATTACAGCATCACTCTCCTGTGTCTTTAATTCAGGATACACCAGCTGAGAATGGGTAGTCTGGTATCGTCTAACAAATGGGTCATGCAACTGTGTTACTCAAGAATGATTTTGTGATTTTTTTTAATCCATTTAATTGCGAGCATTAGGGCCCAAATCCATCCTTGCCTTATTTTGCCCATAGCAGCCCAGTCTTTGACTCCTCATCATCCTTTGGCTTGAGCGCTTGATGAATATGGAGGACTTGGGTGCAAAAGGTATTTGGCACTGATCATTTACTTGTGAATGAATATTATTATAGCTGCACAATATATTATGCACTTAGGAGCAGAAAGGTCAAATCAAAAGATAGGCATGCCCCAAACAAAAAATTATAACTATGAAACTGGACCTCAGATCAGCACCAAATTTGGCACAGGTGTAGCAGAAAGTCTGCTCTTGTTCTGAGCCAAACCTGGGGACGTTTGGGCAAAGGGTTTTCAAGCTGTGACTGTAACACTGTTTTACCCCTGTAAAGACACAAGTGACCATAAATCTACATTCTATAGAAAAAAGATTAAATACATTGATAAGACAAAAATTACATAACTGAAAATGAATACATTCGCTTTACTGGCTTTTTTGTTGTTTTTCAGAATGATTGAGCCATTCATGGCTCTAAATTAAGCTGTTTAATTAGTGCTTTTTACAGCCTGAAATGCTTTGAAATTTGCTCTCTTCCTTATCACTGATGTTCTAAACTGAGCTATTTGCATACAGTAGCATAGCATTCTGACCAATCAGAATGTGTCTGAAGTCAGCCAGGCAGATTTATACAGAAGGGATCATGTCTGTCATTTTTAACCCTCCCACAGCCTTCAGTGTGAAAGAAAACATTTAACTCCTTCATGGCCACGCATTAGCTCCTGCCTGTGAAAATATTTTAAAAGATATTTTTAAAAATAGATAATAATATTCAGCGTCTCACTCATTTAAACTGTGAAATTACTGTTTTTTTCCCCTTTGTGGCTGGAGAATGATCTTAAAACAAGTTTTACCTGGTTTACTCATAGGTTTACAGATCCACATGGTTCCATATGAATTTTAGATATTATCCTCGCTAAACCACTTTCAGATCATAGATCTCATTTGCACCCACAGATTACACCACAGAAATTATGGGTCCTTCAGCACATGGTTTCACAGTGTTGCAAAATCATAGAGATGATGCACAGAACCTCATGGATCCACATGATTTTTCTGCAGAATCATCCCAAAAACACTGTCCCAGTATAGGTACTAAAACACAGAAATCATGGTTCCCTGAGTGCATGGCTTTGCAGTGGTGCAAAAACACCAATCCAAGGCACAGATCCTCATAGATCCACATGATTTTTCTCAGGATCATCTCCAAACCATTGTCCAATCATATGGACCATTAGTGCCCACAGACTACAAGACAGAAACCATTGGTCCCTTAGTGCATGGTTTTGCAGTGGTGTAAAAATCAATCCAGGGTGCATGGATCTACATGATTTTTATGCAAGATCATCCCCAAACCACTGAACAGCCATAGGCCCCATTTGTGCCCATAGATTACAATACAGAAACCATGGATCCCTGAGCTCATGGCTTTGCAGTGGTGCAAAAATATCATTCCAAGTCACGGACAACCACCGCCACCACCCTAGAACTGCAGAGCTGAAAGGGAGCCTATGGATCATTAAGTCCAGCCCTTGTCAAGGAGGCACAGTGGGGAATCAACCACCCAACCTCTTCATAGCCAGAGACCTAAACCACAGCAGTTCTTGGATGCACATGATTTTTATATAGGATCATCTGCAAACCACTATGGTTTGGTAATGATCCAATGACTCCAGACACATTCTGATTTATCAGAATGCTATGCTATGCAAATAGTTCAGTCATTTAGAATGTTCACATTTCCACTATATGTGCATGGTAGGATAGACTCAGGTTACTCTTTTTTTTATTTTTCGAGTGAGAGTTCAGGCTTGACTTGATTGAATACCCACTTTTCTGTTTTTCTGGTTGTCTTTAGCATCTGTATCAACACCACATTTCAAATGACTCGATTTTTTTCCCTGTCTTTCTTTACTATCTTCCTTTCACATAGTATGCATTTTTTGACCTTGGTTTCCAACAACATTCTTTGCTCACTCCAACCTCTTCCTTTTAATTTCAAAAAGCAAAGGCACATCTTTTGGAAAACACTGTAGAGCAGGGGTCTCAAACATGCGGCCCGTGGGCCATTTGCGGCCCGCCGGACGATAGTTTGTGGCCCCCGCCTTGCCTGCCCCCCCTGAAGCGCCCACGCATCCTCTGCTGTCAAGAGTCAAAAAAAGCCTCGCCTCGCTCGCCGGCTCTCTCCCAAGACAGCGCCTCTTGCACCCTCCATCCGGAACTGCAGCCTGCCAGCCCGCCCGCCTGTCTGCCGGCTGGCAGGCTGCAGTTCCGGATGGAGGGTGCAAGAGGCGCTGTCTTGGGGGAGAGCCAGCGAGCGAAGTGCGCTGCCGGCCCTTTTCCCCGAGCGCCCAAGCCAAGCCGCCAACAGCAGCTGCCGCCGCCGCTTCTTCCAGGGAAGCGGCTCTCTGGCTCTCTTTCTCTCTCGGCACCCCCAGCACTAGCCCGGCCAGCAGCCGTCTCAGCGCCCGGCGGTGCTTCCTCCTCCTCCTCTTCATCCTGCTTCAGCCGCCTCGGCTCTGGAGGCTGCCTGGGCTCGCCTCGCAAAGTTTGCTCCTCTGTCGTGTTGGGGGTAGCTGCTGCTGCTGAGTGCACCTTTTTTTGAGGGGGGGCCTTCAGAGGAAGGTTGCCGGACCTCCGTGTGTGTTTGTGTGCGTGCACACGCGCGCACCTGTGGGGGCCCCCGCCCCGTTCTGTTTAATTTCGCGGGTACCGGTGGGGGCTTTTCTCCTTTGGCAAGGCGAATTCTGTGAGGGTTTTTTTTTTTAATTTTATGTCGTGCCCTCCTCCCCCCGGCTAGGCGGTTGCCGGCACTCCCTCCCTTCTCCGCTTCTTCATCCTGCTGGTGGTGGTGGTGGTGGTGAAGAAGGAGCTGGAGGGGGTCGTGGCCCTCCTCCTCCTTGGAGCCCCAGCCGGGCTAAGGAAACTCCCGGGCGGCTTCCTCGGGCTCTTGCTCCGCTTGGCGGAAAATCTGATGCGGCCCAGCCTCACCCAGACTCTGCCTCCAGCGGCCCCCAGGTAAATTGAGTTTGAGACCCCTGCTGTAGAGGTTTTGGTCCAATACAGCTTTTCTTCCTCAGCTTGCCTAACTCAAAGGAAGGGATATGAAATTGGAACATAGCTTTCCAATCTGCATTTGGTAGAGTGGGCATGGCAACATTAGTTTAACTGAAAGGTTAAAAGATGTATATGTTTCTCCATGTTCTCCAGCTCGTTAAAAGTTAAAATTCATGACAGTACAATTAGAAA
Source organism: Intellagama lesueurii (assembly GCA_037013535.1). NCBI lineage: Eukaryota > Metazoa > Chordata > Lepidosauria > Squamata > Agamidae > Intellagama > Intellagama lesueurii. The sequence goes on from JBAJHW010000012.1 coordinate 11,936,718, forward strand.
AAGACTGATCAAGAATGGTTTGTTTGGAAGGGTCGCCAGGAGAAAGTCTCTTCTCTTTAAAAAGAACATGGCAGCACAGCTTAGATTGACAAAGCTGCATCTGGACAAACCACAAGACTTTTGGAATAATGTCCTTTGAACAGACCAGACCAAAGTGGAGATGTTTGGCCATAATGCACAGCACCACATTTGGCAAAAACCAAACGCAGCATATCAGCATAAACACCTCATGCCAACTGTCAAGCACAGTGGTGGATGGCGGGTGATTTGGGCTTGTTTTGCATCCCCAGGACCTGGTGTCAGGGTCTGGGTTGTGCACAGTTGCCTTCAGCAGCAGGGGCAAGGGCACCAGAACCCAGCCAACAGCACAGAGGGCCAAGCCCAAACTCACACACGGATCAACTACCCAGGATAAGAGCACAGGATCAGAAAATGGAGAACTGGGAGTGGAACCAGGCTGCAGGGGTGGGAGCACCAAGGCTCAGGAGCAGGCAAAGACCTATGTTGCTGAAGCAGCTTCTGGGAGGGAGAGTCATTCCTTAAGTAGGCTCTCCCTCAGGACTCCCAGGTGGACCTCATGAGAGCCCCAGCAGCTGCTGCCCTGGCAGGGCTTGATCCTGCAAATTCACTTGAAACAGGCTCTGTTTTCATACTATCTCTGGCCTACTTCCTGTACAAAAAGGAAATTGCCCCAGTGCTTTCTGGGAGGCCTAGGTCAATGTAGTCTTGCTGCTTCTTAGGCTCCACATAGGGTACTCCCAAAGAAATAGAAACCCTGCCTGCTATGTTCTTTGTATCGAACCTTGGTGTGACTACCTTGGACTGTCTTGATTTTGCCTCCTGGAATCTCTGTGTGTTTGCTATTTATAACAGAACTAGAGTATTGGACTTTGCATTCAAAACATTTAAAACGTATGTAAGAAAGGTGTAAAATGTATGCCATCCTGTAAAATCACAACTTTTGCAGAGATTTTATCAGTACAGTAGTCTTTTAGTTAATTGCATAGTTACAGAAGTGTCTTGGAGGAGAAACCATTTTGATTCCCTGAGCCTAATGGGAAAGTGAAATAGTGGATCCAAGCTACGTAGTACTGACTTTCCCTCACTGGATGAGTCCCCTTAAACCCCTTCAAGCCAGCAGCTGCCGTTATTGAGAAGAACTCTTTTTAGTGGTCATAATTGACCAGATAGGCGGGATATAAATGAAATAAATAAATAAATAAATAAATTTATTTCTTCTCAGGGTTGTTCCCAGGACATTTGGTTGCAAAAATGCACCATCACCTCTGTAGAAATCTTTGTACAAAAGTCTAGTCTTTCTTCAACAGTGGAAGTGAGACAACATTACACATTGAAGGTTGGATAACATGATAGGGAAGCTGATTGTCATGCAACAGTCTCCTTCATTACCTTGTTGCCATCTCCCAGCATTAATCATCCAACTGAGGCAAGTAGTTTGCCATGTCAAGTGGGTGAAATGGAGGTATGCATCTTGCAACAGGACCTCTCGGAAATGTGCCTGGAGAATTCTTGGAGATGGGAGTCAAGGAAAAAAAAAGCAGGCTTCACCTACTTCTTTGGCTAACTGTGTGTGCAAGTAAGAGACACATAAGGTGATGCAGGAATCTGTGTTCATAGTAGACATGGCATGCTGAGAAATACCATGAGTTCTCAGTTGCAGAGTTTTTTAAACTCAAAATGAAAAAAAAACCTTCATTTTTATTTTATTTTCTTACTAGAGGGTGTGTGCAGAGAAGGAGTTTTTTACTTGTTTGTTTCCTCTTCTTTCAACAATGCCAGGTTTGTTCAGTGAATGTTGTCAGTTAATTTTGAGGGAGTTTTAGAAAGAAGGAGGGAAAGAAGACAACACGTCTTGTTGGTCACAAAGCAAGACTCTGTCCTGCTGCAGAAAAACCACACACATAGTGCTGAAAGCTGCACTGTAGTATTTCACAAGTACGTTTTTTGTCTGCATTGTATCTTGGACTCTGACGAGGGCCATCCGGTAGCCCTTCTGCAGGGAGTTTATTCAGAGGCCAACAGTTCCAACACAGCCCCATTGAATTTGCAGCTGTGAAACAAGAGATTCTTTCAGCTGATGTCTATAAATATTGCGCTAACCTACATCTCCAGGGAGCAAGGCTCTGACACTCTCTGAAGGAACAAAGACACTGGCCTACCTCTCACTACAATGGCCGACTTTCACTTGGCTGTACCATTTCAGGTGGAGAGGGAGGCATCTTGTGGATGAATGCTTCTATATACAAAAAAAAATTAAAACCACAACCCTGAACATAGGAGAAAGTTGGTCTGAGCCTATCTGCTTTTCCTAGTAGTTTCCTGTTGACAGGGGATTCATTTGTACTATGGAGCTCCCCTCCCCTGCAAGTGGTACAGCCAGATGCAGTTTTACTGCTTTGGTGACTGATAACACTCCTTGTTAGCATTCATTCATTCATTCATTTTATTTTACCGTATTTTTCCGTGTATAAAACGACACTTTTTCCTAAAATAATTAGAGGAACAATTGAAGGTCGTTTTATACACGGAAGGCAGCAGCAGGAGACGGAGACTGAGGCAAAGAAACAGCCGCGCTCGGCCGCCTCTCGCTGCTGCCCATTGACTGCTCCTCCGCCTCCGGCAAGGGTAAAAATTAGGGGGTCGTCCTATACATTGGGGGGGGGGGCGTATACACGGAAAAATATGGTATTTTATTTTTATCCCACCTTTCTCCTTAAGCAGGACCCAAGGTGGCTTACATAATTAAAAGACAATATTCAAAGCTAAAAACAGAAAATATGCAAATACTAAAAAGGATCAAACAAAAACCACACTAAAAGACAGTAAGCAAAGCTACACTAAAAACACATTCAAAGCAATAAGGTACAACCGTCCATTTAAAACATCACTCAGGCCACCAGTCACTAAGGGAAAACTTGCCTGAAGAGAAAGGTCTTTACCTGCTTGCAGAAGGACAGCAAAAGATGGGGCTAGCCTGGCCTTCTAGCCATCTTTATTATGTCTTTATGGTAGCCCAGTGTTAGCAAACATGTGGCTAGTAGAATGCTACTTGTGTAGAACTGAAGAATTGTCCTGCTTGCCTGTTGTTGCTTTTGTTTCAAGCTAAGTATTTTTAGAGTTTTAACTTGGGACAGCAGCTAGGGTATCCAACCAAGGAGTGCTAGCAGCTGAAGGCTAGAAAAGGGATTATGAGAATGGACAGAGAGGGGCAATGCCAGTTCTGATGCAGGGAAGGCTAGCTGTCAAAGAAGGCAAGGAAAATGTCAGTTAATGATGTAGATGAGACCATCTGTGACAAAGATAGGAGGATGTCAGTTATGCTGCAGATCAGGCTGGCTCTAAGAGAAGAGCAGGGCATTGTCAATTACTATGTAAATGAGAAACTGGAAGAGAAAACTGGAAGAAATAAGGAACTTGAAGGTGGTCTGTTCAGGCATGGTTCCAGAGCTGCCATTTATAGAGCCCCAGGGTCAGCAGTGACTAATGACTGACATGTGGTAAGATGGGGTTTAATTACGTAGCTGTGTCCTTCAGAAAATCCAGTTCCCAATAAGTTTTTTCTTTGGCTTAGAGAAACTCAGCAAGGAGATGGGCTATGGATCCTAGTACCCTAGTTCAAGGCCAGCTGATACTTTCTAGTCTGTGTCTAGCTCTGAATCACTGTACATCCTGTGTGCAAGTCCTTATTAATAAGATGTGGCCTACAATGCAACAAGCAAGGTGTACTTGGGGCTTGAACCCAAGGGCCATCACTGAAGGCGTCTTCTTAGATCGCAGCCCAAGAAATCGTGCCACCAGAGTTTGAGTAAGAAATTCCCATGTCAGAGTGCATATACAACAGATATTTTTACACTTGTGGGGGGGGGGGGGGGAGTCAAAGCACGTTTTATCTTCACTCTTAGAGAAAAAGCACCACAAACAAAAAATATTGTCTAGTTTTGTAATGCATGAATTCAGCTTACGGGGGCACCTCCTGTTTGCCAAACGACATTACTTTTTCCTGATCCTCTTCTCTGCTTCTGTGTTTTTTTTCCTAACTGTCCAAATGAGTTTGAAGAACAGCACAAGGAAAGCACACAATTTTTGCGAGGAGGGCCTGCGGCCAAAAAAACCTCTTGTCATTAAATATCCCCACGTGTTTCACTTAGCAAACTGTATCTTCCTTCAGATCAGAGCTCAGAAGAGCCAAAGTTGGCAGCCTCCCTTTCCTAGGCTTCCAGTTAATTGTATCAGCTGAGAGACCACCCTTGGCTCCCTTTTGCCTCCCCTGTCCCTCAACCAATCTACCCATTTGCTTTAATGCTGAACAAAACCAGCTGTGGACCATATGGCTTCATCATAAGCTCTTTTGGAATCTCTAAAGTATGGTTGAATGACAACGGATGGAGAGCAATAAGGTGGTGATTAGAGGACCTACATAATGAGAAAAAGAGATAGGCGAGTGGTTAAGGAACATTTAAACCTCCACACCTCTGCTTTCCTTTTATGCATCTCTCACACATGTGGCATACAGAGAAGTTACTAAAAAAAGAAAAATCCCTCAGTGGGCATTATTTTATTTTAAAAATCCACAAGAAACCCTTCTGGCACCATTTCAGATCTTGAAATTAACAGGTTACAAGTAATAATTATAAATGACTAGTTGCTTATAATTATTTTTTCCCCTTTAACTAGACATGTGAGGGTCTGGGATGGGATGGAAAATTTTGGACCCAGGCATGTCCTGGTTTTTGTTTTGTCTCTGTTTCTCCCCCCCCCCCCCCCGGAATAATTAGAAACTTTAGGTAACATAAGGGAAAAACTCCGATAGAATATGTTTTCTTTTGGGACTTTTTTAAAGATAATATTTCGCTTACTCAAAATTATACAGGCTGCATAATATGCAGTTTACAGGATTGTTGTCTAACAATAATTCATGTGGACACAACTTTCAGATCACTTCTGCAGCAGGGGTTGCTTATCATCTTTATGACATGAGCATACAGGACCATCATGGCTTTTCTGTGGTTCACATTTTTGTATAGGATATATCCCCAAATTTGTTTGTACAATTGGCTTTTGTAATCTTAAATTCCAATCTGGTACATTGCATATAATGTCAGGAGACCTGGATTCAAATCCCTCCTTCGCCATAGAAACTCCTTGAACATCTCACCTGCCTTGAAAACTTTGTTAGGGTTGCCATCAATCAGAATTAACTTGATAGCCCAGAACAACAGCAGTACACTAGATTTTGAGTGAAGCATCTTTTGTTGCTAAAAGCAATAAAATAAATTCAGGTTTGATATAATTTCAAAATTATGTTTAACAATAATTGTTGAATATGTTTTCTCCAAATTTCCCCCTTTTTTATTAAACAAGAAGAAAGAAAGAGAGAAAACATGGAGGGTTGGAATTTTCAGAAACAATGTAACAAATGCATAACTGCATTACATATCACAAGTAACTGAATGTGGAAAATCTCGTTTGAATTTTCCTAGCTTGAAAAAATAGAAGCCCCCCAGAGGCTGAGAAAAAAGCCACTTTGGGAGCAAAAAGGCCTGGACTAATTTGAATCAGGCTTTGTGTTATGCAGTCAGTAAAAAATTATTTTGAATTCATCCGTTTGATAAGCAGAACAAATCCCGTGGTATTTGACCATGTAGTCAGTGTTGTGCTATGCTCAACAACTCCCAGGGCATAGCCATCATTTTGTTTTCCACCCCATAATGCTCCTGTGACTAATGCACACAAAGTATTAGTAATTTTGTGTTTGTTTATTTAATATTTTGTATATCTCCTTGGAATTAACTTGGATGAAAGGCATTTTAGAAATGTTTGAAAAGTCAAATACACAGAGACAGAGTCAAAAGACACATTAAATCTCTCACAGCAGATGAAAGCTTGATGGGGCAAAATGACATTTATCGGATGTTTAACTGTGCCCAGAGCTTGGAGAGCTACTTTTAAAAATCAGTTAATTGCAGTAATAATTTCAAGTCCCATCTGAAGCACTTTTCTACTGATATGGTTACCTTGTTAGAAAAACTAACTTTCTGCTTTCCAGTTTCTCAAGAGCAAGTAAGATAATAATAATTTCAGCTAGTTTTTAATTCACTTTTTTTTAAGTTTTTTATTTTTTTTAACTACTAAAGATCAGGAAGGGACTACAAAAGGTAAAAAGGGGTAGAAGGGGAAGGGAAGAAAAGTTTGAGGACATGAGAACACAAAGTATACAAACATTCAATCTATTCATATTTCGATAAAACAATCAACTTTCTGCTTTTTCTTTCTTTTTTTCCCCAATTTGATTACCCTCACAGTTATCAACTTATAATTATATTTGAATTTAGCACTACGTTATTCCAACATTTTCAGGGTATCGAGACCATTTAAGAAATACATCCCTTCGCTCAATTTCCTTCTGTCTTAGACAGTCTTCCAGCACATCTGCAAAGGTGTCCATTTCTATCACTTCCCATATTTTCTCCTTACTTCCCTTGTAAGAAAAGGATAAGTCCAGGACACTAATCCATTTTTTAACATAACCATTTCCGGGTGTGATAGCTAAACAGTACACTGGTTTACTCTTCATCCCATCTATGTTATCTAGTGTCTCACTGAATACAGGCAGTTCTTCATTTAACTGCGGTTTAACATCCGGCAATTTCTTCTTCATCAGATCTTCTATCTGGCTGAGATGCTCATTTATCTGCTGAAATCCTGTTGTTATTATTTTTTGGAACTTAGCCTGCCATTCTATATCTGGGTTTTGTTCCCCTATTCCCAACTTTTGCGTTTGGACAGACAAGATCCCCAATCTTTTATATTTTAAATTTTCAGAGGCCATTTTAATCTTTCAATTTCCACTATTTTATCCACGAACTGATCCCCCAATCATAAACCTCCTCTAGGTACTTCCTCCCCTCCTTACACAAATATTGTTATATTTAAATTACAACCATGACAATCTTATCAGAGTCTCTAAAACATCCCTTGCTCCATGTGTGAGAGAGTCTCTCCCAATCCAGCCGAAAAAAAGGTCCAAATAAAACAGCAAACCCAGGAGATCAATTTCTTCCGCAGATTTTTTATAGTCCATCCGGCTCCAGTCCTGTTTTTATTAGCTCCTCTGTCTGCTTGAATACGTCGTGTTGCTGAGGGTCCACAGTCCGTTTTCTTGCTTCTAAAAACTTATTGTTTCTTCATCAAAAACCTAGCAATCTTCTGTTGACCAAGTCTCATCCAACCTATAGTTACAAATCCAGGCTAAAAAATAGGGTAAGGGGCATTCCCGCCAGAAAAGAGTCCCAACATAATAGCAGACACAAAAGAGCAGTCTCTCCAGTAGATGTTCTTACGATCCGTCAGACTCCAGTCCTGATTTTTCTAGCTGCCTCAGTATCGTCTCCCTGCTGAGTCACCGTCCATTTTCTTACTCTCAAAAGTTATTTTTATTATCAAAGTCTCAAACAATTCAAAAAGTAAAATCCAGGCTAAACAACCTTCGCAACATTCAATCTCTAACAGATTCTAACAGCCTACCCAGTAGTTTTTCACTCTGGGATTTTTTCCGCAAACAAAAGATTTTTCCGTCTCAGTATCTCTCTCTCTTTTTTTTTTCTTTTTTTTGGGGGGGGCCTTAAGCCAGCTTGCTGATAAGGTTCCCTTTCGCTTTTGATGAAGCAAGCTGGTATGTACAGCTCGCCGCTACTTTTCTTCTTTCGGACACTATTTCACACTAATTTCTTTTCCTCTTCGTAGGGTTACTCATCAATCAAGGGTTTCCACTTACTTTGTTGCTGTATATTTTCAACGCCAGTGCTGCTTGTTCTCCTCTCCTCAGGGAGTTGGGGGGGGGGATGGAGTTTCTCACAGCTTATGCCAAGATGGCTCCGTGTCCGGTCTGTGATCGGGTGAATTTCCAGAGGAAGAAATCTCAGGTTGCTGCCCAAAATTTTCTTCTTTCTGATGCTCACCAGCTTCAGAGAGGTCTCTCCTGATCTCTCCTTCGCCCCCTCATTTCTGGGGGGGCCACAGACCGGCCGGTTCCAGCTTTCCCGGGAGCTTGTTTCCCGAGGCTGCTGACAGCGCCGCGACGATGCTCCGCCTCAGCTCTTTCAGTTTTTAATTCATTTTTGAATAAAACCTGCTGCAAGCCATTTGTTTGTGGTTCAAAACACGCGCTTCTCTTGTCCACCTCACTGTCACTTCAACACCCACAAAGAGCACAGGGCAATAGCACAAGGCAGCGCTTGAATCAGGTAATATTCCTACTCTTAACTATACTATATCTACATTTTAAAAATAACTTTTAAAAAAAACCTACCGGTCACTGATGCAGTAAAGGCAGCTAAAAAAGTAAATGTTGTTACATTGCAAATGGAATGAGGATGACAATTATGACAATCATATAATTCTTAATTACTTAATTTACAGGCCTGAATGTGGACTTAAGCCAAAGGTTTATCATGCCATATGTGTTTAAAACCGTAATCTCACCAGAGTTGAAAGTAAGGGAAAAGAATAATGCATGGGAAGGTGAAGGTGGTGATCCCTGATAGAATCATTCTGATGTAGGAATTATGAGGTATTTTGCAAAATTACTGTTCAAACATTTAACCTTCTGTATTTTTAGACTTTTAAGTATATTTCCATTTTATTTTTCTATAGAAAAGTTCTTGAGAAATGTAGTTTGAAACTTTAAATGAAAAAGCAGCTTCACAGCAAACCATAAAAGGATCAGCAGAGGCAGGACCAAAGGAAGGAAGGATCAGAAGAAGTGGGACCAGAGGAAGGAAGTAAAGAAGGGGAGGCAATCTGCAGCCTCTCTGTGAGCATTGATTGCAATTTCAAATGTAATACAGGCTGCTAAATGTCATCCAGTGTAGTTGCAGCCACAGTGGGAGGGACACTGCAAAAGAGGTGAAATTTGTAGTTCATTTCAATCATTCTACAGTTCAAATGTACAAATCAGCAATGGTTTATACAAGGGAAAATGAAAGAATCCTTTTGTATATCTACCAGTCAAGGCTCCTCTGCTGCTCAGTTAAATAATATGTGCTGGTTTTACTTTGCTGGTGTTGGTCTTCAATTTAAAAAAATGTATATGATTTCTCAGGGGTCAATTGATCAAATGATGAGATATAACTATGTAAACAAGCATTGCAATAATGCTGTTTCCAGCAACACAGAAGCAATAGGAAACTTATGTTTACCTTATTAATTATACTAAAATTGGGTATTTTTAAAAGCAATTTGAATAAGGATGTTTGCCTTATTTAATTCTCTCTAAAATGGTAAGCCTTTTCCAATTCTGTTTGAAATCTAACAATGTGCGGTCTATAAGGAATAGTAGAATAGCTGAAAGAATTGTGCTCATTGAATGAAAAAAACTGGAGCAGCAGTAGAAGACTTCTCTGTTTTCTCTATGAAAAGCAGTGGGAAACAAATGAGAATAATGGAAGCAAGAAAACAAAAGTTCCAAATTAATTATGAAAAAGAAGGAAAATCCAAGGGATGAGTAATGGAATCTTTCATAATAAGAAGGAATAAATAGAAGGTGACCAAATGGGGAAAAAATCTCTCATACTAAAATATTTTATAACCTAAATCCAATTGCTAATCCCTGATGGAATACATCAATTGAATCAACTGCTGAAGTGTAAATCAACACTTAGATAAATCCTATTGGTTCAGTGGGTTTACTCTTGCTGGGCCTATCAAGTAGGAATGTGTTTCTTATATTCTTTACCTTACCCCTCACTCCACCCTTTTGGCACAAAGGGCTATGAATACATATCACCAGCTAAATCAGTTGGACAATTAATTTTGATTTGGTGACATTAGAAGCAGAGGCGTGTCATGAAAAAGGCAATCTAAAATGCAATGTCATTCAAGATCACAGCATCCCAGACAAGAATGAAGAATGAATGAAAGTTGGGGTTTTTCCCCCTCATCAAGTCTGTTGTGGTTCTTGGAATTAAAAATTCAAGAATAGAGAAAGGTTTTTATTAAACAAGCTGCAGAACAAACTGAATAGCTACTGGCTTTAGAAAAAACGGTGGAACATAAATGAGGGGAAGCCAGGGTGTTTTTTGTTTTTTTGGTCTTACATAAGGTATTTATTCCTTAGTACATCACATGTAGATTTCAAATAGAGAGCTGTATTTACATCTCTTCTAGATTTTGAATAGAACCTTTTGGGGCAGGACAGCTGTCAAGGTTTGCTAGAATAGGCACCAGGACCCAGTCCAGAGCAAGACCACAGGAACAAGCTAGAACCAACCTCACAGCCCAAGCAGAGACCAGTGAGCTAGGGTTTTGAGTCCAAACCGCAGCCAAGTAGAAGAATGATGCTAATCGTAGTCAGACAGTCCAGGAGTTGAAGCCGGGAGGAACCGTATCAAGGCAGCAGGGTCCAGGGATGCAAGGCAGGTATCACCAGGCAAGGCAGGAACAAGGAGGCTGGCAGGCAAGGCAGGAACCACCAGGCAAGGCAGGAACAAGGACGCTGGCAGGCAAGGCAGGGACCACCAGGCAAGGCAGGAACAAGGAAGCTGGCAGGCACAGAATGAACCGTATCAAGGCAGCAGAGTTCAGGGATGCAAGGCAGGTATCACCAGGCAAGGCAGGAACAAGGAGGCTGGAAGGCACGGAATGAACAACCAGGCAAGGCAGGAACAAGGAAGCTGGCAGGCACAGAATGAACAACCAGGCAAGGCAGGAACAAGGAAGCTGGCAGGCACAGAATGAACAACCAGGCAAGGCAGGAACAAGGAGTAGGCAGGCAAGGCAGGAACAACAGCACAGCCAGAAACCTTCATTGCTGAGGCAAAGATCTGTGGGGAAGGCCTGTTCTTATATAGCCCAGTCCTCCGCTTCCATAGGTGGCACTCCTGAGGAGCTGGGCAACAGCTGCAGGCAAAGGGCCCAGTCCTGCAATCCTTAGAGAAGTTCTTCCCAGAGAGATGGGGCCGATCCTGCCTGCACTAAGGTTGCAGGGTTCCAGCATGGCCCCAGTCCTGACAACAACCATCCACCACTACCATGATGGTGTTCTCTAGCCTTTTTTGCTCCATTTCTCTTGGCTGTGAATACTTGGTGTTAGCGAAAAGAGGGATCAAATATAAAAATCAGTGACAAGATGTCTATATAGCAAGTACTGTATTTTTCTGTGTATAAGACACCCCCCCCCCCCCAGGGTTTTCTAACCCAAAATTAAGATATCTAAGCGGGGCTTAGCAAGTGAAGGGGGAAAGCAGGGATCAAAGCGCTGCAGGATCACTTTGATCCCTGCTTTCCCCTTTCTTATTTATTTATTTATTTACAAGATTTTTTAGCCGCGCCATTACCAGTGGTCTCTGAGCGGCGTACAACAATATTAAAACTTTAAAAACCATTAAAACCATTAAAAATAAGCAATATTATAATAATATCCTATAATAAAAACAATCATTAAAACATTAATATTAATAAATCCTGCTGCTCATATGCCCAGCTAAAGAATACTATTTAATTAAAATGCTGGATAAACAGAAAGGTCTTTGCCTGGCGCCGAAAAGCCAAAAGTGTTGGAGCCAGGCGGATCTCTATAGGGAGGGCGTTCCAAAGTTGGGGGCAACAGCCTAGAAGGCCCTATTTTGGCATGCCATCCCCCTCACCTCTTTCAGGGATGGCACCTTCAGAAGGGCCTCCTGGCCTGATCTTAGAGGACGGGCAGGCTCGTATGGAAGAAGGCGGTCCTTTAGGTAACCAGGTCCTAAGCCGTTTAGGGCTTTATATGTCAAAGTAAGCACTTTGAATTGGGCCTGAGCAACAACCAGCAGCCAGTGTAAATTTTTCAGAACCGTCGTGATATGAGTCCGTGCGGTGGCACCACTTACCAGCCGCGCAGCCCGGTTCTGTGCCAGTTGCAGTTGCCGGACCATCTTCAAAGGCTGCCCCATGTATAGCGCATTGCAGTAGTCCAGTCTGGTTGTTACCAATGCATGTGTGACTGTTGGCAGGCTCCACTCATCCAGGTAAGGGCGAAGTTGATATATTCTCCGCACCTGTAAGAAGGCACCCCTGGACACCGAGTCCACCTGGGCTTCCAAGGTCAGACCCGGGTCAAGGAGCACCCCCAAGCTGCAGACCCTGTCCTTTAGGGGGAGTATAACCTCGTCTAAGGCAGGGAAATGGCCCTTTAACCTATCTGGCGGAGCACCAACCAGCAGCACTTCCGACTTGTCTGGATTGAGCCTCAGTTTATTGACCCTCATCCAGTCCATTATCGAGTCCAGGCACGAGTTCAGAACAGCGACTGCCACACCTGGATTGGTAGAGAATGAGAGGTAGAGCTGGGTGTTGTCAGCATATTGCTGACTCCTCAGCCCAAACCTCCTAACGACCTCCCCCAGTGGTTTCATGTAGATATTGAATAGCATGGGGGGCAGTATAGAGCCCTGAGGAACCCCATGACGCAACCACCATGGATCAGAGCTACTGTCCCCCAGCACCACCTTCTGGACTCAATCAGCCAGGTAGGAGCGGAACCATCGTAAAACGGTGCCTCCCATTCCCATCCCAGCCAATCTGTCCAGAAGGACACCATGGTCAATGGTGTCAAAAGCCGCTGAGAGGTCCAGGAGAATCAACAGGGATGCATTCCCCCTGTCTTTCTCCCAGCAAAGGTCGTCAAACAGGGCGACCAAGGCAGTCTCCGTCCCATAACCCGGCCTGAAACCCGATTGAAATGGATGTAGATAATCCGTTTCATCCAGGAGAGCCTGGAGCTGCTCAGCCACCACACGTTCCAACACCTTGCCCAGAAAAGGGAGGTTCGCTAATGGTCGGAAGTTGATCACTAGACCTGGGTCCAGATTAGGTTTTTTTTAGGAGTGGGCAAATCACTGCTTCCTTTAACAGGGCGGGGACCACTCCCTCCCTTAACGAGGAGTTGATGACCTCCAGGATCCAGGTGCGAACTCCCCTGGCAGATTCCCTTATTAGCCATGATGGGCAAGGGTCGAGTTGCGTAGTGGTGGCATGAACCGATCCAAGCACCCTGTCCACATCCTCGGGTCGTAACAACTGAAACTCATCCAATAAATTATGACATAAGTCCGGAGCACTGGACACAACCATAGGCTCTGCATCAACAGTGGAGTCCAACTCTTTGCGAATCTGAACAATTTTTCCCTCAAAGTGTGTAACAAATTCGTTACAGCGAGCCTCCACTGAACCATTAGGCTGAAGAAGGTCCCGGACCACTCGAAATAGCTCTGCTGAACAACACGCCGAGCAAGCAATACGACTGGAGAAATGCTGGCGTTTCGCCAGCTGTATCGCCACAGAGTAGGCCCGATAATGGGCTCTAAGCTGTGTTTGATCATATTCACAGCGATATTTCCTCCATCTGCGCTCAAGCCATCTCCCCAACCGCTTCATAGCCAGAAGCTCCTCTGTGTACCATGGAGCCATAATGGCTCTGAGGGCAGGGAGAGGGCACCTAGGTGCGATCGTGTCAACCGCCCGGGCCATCTCCTTGTACCACAAAGTGACCTGGGCTTTGACAGGAGCGCCGACCATATCAGCTGGAAACTCCCTTAGAGCATTCAGGAATCCTTCAGGATCCATAAGTCTCCGGGGGTGGATCATTTTAATTGAACCCCCACCCCTGCAGAGGGTAGTAGTGGCAAAGAGTCTAAACTTTACCAGAAAATGGTCCGACCATGACAACGGGGTCAAAGATAAACCCACCACATCTGGACCACCATTCCCCCGTCCCGTTGAGAATACTAGGTCAAGTGTATGGCCTTTCTCATGAGTCAGGCCGATGACATGTTGAGACAGCCCCATGGTTGTCATGGTGGCCATGAAGTCCTGAGCCGCCCCTGTTAAGGTGGCCTTGGCATGGAGGTTGAGGTCCCCCAGTACCAAAAGTCTGGGGGTCCTCACCACCAGGTCCGAGATTACCTCCGTCAGCTCAGGTAGGGAGACTGTTGGTAAGCAGCAGGGTGGGCGGTACACCAACTCTTGCTAAGCCCGCTTTGATCCCTGCTTTCCCCCTCCACTTTCTTGCCAAGAAAGTGGAGGAGGAAAGCAGGGATCAAAGTGCCGCACTATCGCTTTGATCCCTGCTTTCCCCTTTCTTGCTAAGCCCCATGGGGCTTAGCAAAAAAGGGGAAAGCAGGGATCAAAGCGATTCTGCAGCACTTTGATCCCTATTCCCCCTCCTTACTTCCGTGTATAAGATGACCCTCAATTTTTAGTCTAAAAATCTAAAAATTGGCTTTCTCCATAATCCAGCGCATGTTAGCAATTTGGTCTCTAGTTCCTCTGCCCCTTCGAAATCCAGCTTTTACTTCTGGGAGTTCTCGGTCCACATACTGCTGAAGCCTACCTTGTATGTTTTTGAGCATAACCTTACTAGCGTGTGAAATGAGTTGGCTACAACAACCATAATTCTGGCTGGGGCAGTTCCTGGCAAATTCTGGGTTCTGTAGTTTAAAAAAAAAATCAAAAGTCCTATGCCTAAATGGAGTCTGTGTTACACAGCAAAGTTGACCACTTGATGCATATTAATCTTATCTGGTTCAGTTGTCCCACGGGCTCTTTGTTTCATTTTTCTCTATAATGACAAGTGACAGGTTGTTCACATACCGGGAAGAATATTTTATAATTTTTCCTGTTCAATATCTTCGGGGGGAATTAAGATTATGCCACCCACACATTAAGATGGAACTTCCTATGGCTTTTTTTTTTTTAAAAGCAGAGTAGGGTTGTGTATCTTCATTTATCTCATCTTCACATACAAGAATGAGGAACTTAACGTTCTTCTCCTTAACTGTGAGGATGGCAAGGAATTTTCGAGCACTCCATAAAATAGAGTTATTGCATTGTGAGTAGAGATGGGGCTATTCGTATTTGTATATGAATACAAATAGCCCCACTCAGCTGGACATCCACTCATGTGTCAGGCGGCAGCAGTGGCCTCGGTCAGCCTTCCAATCGATCCCGGAGCGCCACTCTCTTTCTGCTCATCTAGCCAACTCCAGGCAGGGGGAGGGAGGACGAGTCTCCCTGCACAGCTATGTGGGGGCATTCGTATTCGTATACGAATACCCCCATCTCTAATTGTGAGAATTATGCTTTGGGCAGAACCACTCACTTTTGTGGAAACATGCACAAATTGTTCCAAACTATGCTGCTTTGTTTAAGAATTGGAAGCACTGGATACGTTGTTTGTGTCTTTATTAATAAGCAGCCAATCCTCTTGTGCTTGGTATTTGTATGTGTCTTTCTTCTCAGAAGTAAAGAATATTGGAGACATTTTGTATAGGTTAGAGAGACTTAAGGGGGGAAAAGAAGTTGTGTTGCTTTTGGCAGGAGTTGATTAATACTGTGGGAGTTAGAAATTCCTCATCAAGATGTCTTTCATATAGCTAAGGAGTCTAAATCAGGGCTGGGCAACATTGGTGGGACTGAGGCTTGTTACTTACAGACTGGCCAGCTGCTCAGGGGCCATATTCACAAGAAATTGTGGCGAAAGTTTGGCATGGCCAAAACAGCTAATTTCTTTTGTTTTGTTTCATTTACTTCTTTAGTTGATTACAATGTTTCAGAATATGATAAATAGTAGATTTTTATATTTTAAAAAATTATTTTCTCCATAAAGTATTATTCATTCTGTGAAAACATGTATTTTTTCAGGCTAATTAGTTACATTGTAGTTAATTCTAAATAATTATTTCCTTAGTTTTTACCTTTCGTGAAAGGTATTTATTTACAATTACTTTAGCATCACCAAAGAGTCATGGGTTTGTTATTCTCTGTGGTTAATAGTCCCCCCCCCCACTAAATAACCATTAATTACAGATGGGGGTATTCGTATTCATAAAGGTAAAGGTTCCCCTTGACATTTAGTCCAGTCGTGTCCGACTCTAGGGGGCAGTGCTCATCCCCGTTTCCAAGCCATAGAGCCAGCGTTTGTCCATAGACAGTTTCCGTGGTCACGTGGCCAGCGCGACTAGACATGGAACGCCGTTACCTTCCCACCGAGGTGGTACCTATTTATCTACTTGCATTTGCATGCTTTCGAACTGCTAGGTTGGCAGGAGCTGGGACAAGCGACGGGAGCTCACTCCGTTATGTGGATTCGATCTTACGACTGCTGGTCTTCTGACCCTGCAGCACAGAGGCTTCTGCGGTTTAACCCACAGCGCCACCACGTCCCTCTATTAATTACAGATGGGGGTATTCGTATTCATATACGAATACAAATACCCCCCCACAGGTGGAAATAACGAAGGTCTGGCCCCATGGGGCTGGACTGTCCATTCACCATTTTGCCGCTGACGCGAGCTTGACGGAGCCTTCCTATCGCGACGTTGTCCGCAATGGATGGAGTGGTTAATCTATTGCAGACAACAGAGTGATAGGAAGGCTCCAAAGGCTCTGTTGAGCTCCCGTCAGTGGCGAAATGGTGAGTGGACAGTCTGGCCCCATGGGGCCGGACCCTTGTTATTTCCACCTGTGGGGAGATATTCGTATACGAATACAAACACCCCCATCTCTACCATTAATCAGTTAAATATCAAAAGGCTTAATCCTCTGCAGTTATCAACGTTTAAGAAAGAGGGCTGCTGGTGAAATAAGTACCAATAGAAGATAGAAATAGAAGTTTAAATAACAAAGACTAGCCTCTTTGAATAAAAACACAGTAAGACTTAAAAAAAATACTAAGAAAATGCCTATAATTAAAAGTAATTAAATTCCACTGCTCCACGGGAAGGATAGATTGTTCACACCAAAGATCTGAATGGATTGCTCAGAGAAGGCTTTTGAAATTAGGCTGAGGACACCCACTGGTTTGGTTTGTGTACATCTTTATTTACATCTCAGTTGTTGTTGTTTAGTCATTAAGTTGTGTCCAACTCTTCGTGACCCCATGGACCAGAGCACGCCAGGCCCTCCTGTCTTCCACTGCCTCCCGGAGTTGGGTCAAATTCATGTTGGTAGCTTCGGTGACACTGTCCAACCATCTCGTCCTCTGTTACATCTCAGTACATATAGTCAAATCTCAACCTTAGACCTAGATCAGCCCTGTGGCCCTCCAGATGTTGACAGACTGAGAATATGTTTTTTAAGAGCAGATGGCAGTTGCAGTCCAGAAGCATCTGGAGGACAAGAGGTTGCCACCCCTTGATCTGTGCATAGTTATCCCCCACCAAGATTTAAAATTTTATATTCATCAATTCCGCAGTTTTTTTATAAGTACTGTACAGATATATTTTTGTTCATGTGGACAGACACACAAAACAGCATTGCAGCAGGTGGGCAAGAACAGGGTGGCAACTTATGACCCTTCAGGTGTGCTGAGACTGCTATTCCTACATGTATTCAAAGAGCTGAAGCAGCAGTTGTAGTACAGCAGTACCTGGAGTGTTACCATATCTGTGGTACATATGTCTGCCACACACTCAGCCCCTTAGCACACAGACTGCAAATCCATTTTCAGGACCCATTTACATCAGTCCTTGCAGATGTGAAAAGAAAACTCATCAAGGTTAAAACAGCAACACACCAACTCTAGAGAATGTGTTTTCCCTTTACCTACACCTCTCTGTGCAAAGGTGTTAATCTGTATGTCAAAGTGATGAGCATGTGGCTGGCAAAGAGACAATAATGTAGATATCAAAGGAGTTTGGCTAATCTTCAGCAAGAGGCTGGAGGTTAAATGAAAGAGAGTTGCTCTCTGAAATACACAGCACAAACAGCTCATGGTGTTTGCACCTAATTTAGTTTCATAAAGCTGCTGTGACAAGATGGGGGAGTCTCTGGAGAAAATAATTTGACTCTGGGAATGTTACTGGAGAGATGCAGTGATCCCCCCGCCCGCCCAAATTTAAAAAGGCTATGGAGGGATGGGTGCAGGGTTTGGAAACGTTGCACTTTGCAGGCCTAACATTTCCTTGAACTCCCTGGCCAGAATAGGCCTTAGGAGACCCAGTTTGTCCAATGTGGCTGTGTACAGTGGTGCCTTGACTTACGAACGCCCCAATGTACGAACATTTCGACTTATGAACAGCTCCGTTCGCAAAATTTTGCTTTGACTTGCGAACGGAGCTTTGACTTACGAACAAAAAAACCCGTGGGGAAAGCGGGAAATGGACTTTGGACTGCCTGGTACTGCCTGGTACTGTAATTTTAAAATGTAAAAATTGGTTTAAAAGGTGCTTGGTTTGGTTTAAAGCTGCTTGGTTTTAAAGGTGCTCTGTTTAAAAGGTGTTCGTTCCCTCCCTCCCTCCTTTCCAGCCCTTTTTTTTTAACCTAAGTCATCTTAGGTTTAAAAACAAAATTCTCCTCCTAGTGGTAGAGGACGGATTAACCGGTTTTGCATTAGTTCCTATGGGAACTAATGCTTTGACTTACAAACGGTGCCTCGACATAAGAACAAAAAACAGCCGGAACGGATTAATCGGTTTTCAATGCATTCCTATGGGAACTGCTGATTTGACTTACGAACGTTTTGACTTACGAACATCTTCTGGGACGGATTAAGTTCGTAAGTCAAGGCACCACTGTAGTTGATCACTCTCACCCAAGACTTTCCAATGCATCAGGTTAATTGTGAACCCTTTCTTTCCTCTCTTTGTTTCACGACTGCTGTGAAAGCTTCTGTCAAAATTGGACCCTGTTTGTGTGTATTAAGATAGCCATTTGTGTTCTCCAGGGACATCTTGCTGTTGCTTTCAAAAGTGGGAGACAGAGTCACTCATGCTCAAAGCTCCCCAGGACAAATGATCAGCAATCCAGCTGCTGCCATATTCCCAGCCAGAGAGTTCTTTGCACTGTTCTTTTCTCAGGAAAGGGGGATGAAACAGTTCCTTTTTAAGGGATGGTTAAATGTGTATCGAAGAAAGAGAGAGAACCAGAGTGAACACCACACACACACACTACCAACTTCCTCTGTTTCAAAGAGATCTACCTTTTTCAATTACTTATGCACGTTTACATCATGGCAGGGAGAGGTTGCTTCCTGGCAGCTGAGCAATCCCCTTTGTATCAGGTTAAAAAGTCAAGAACAGTAATAATCTCACCCACACTGGCACATCCATTATCAGGGGGTAGGGAGATGATTCTGGCCTCTTAACGTTCCTTAATAGGCTCCGCTGAATAACCATTTTCATTGCTTTTCTGGGTTAGCAGTGCCAGCCATGAAGTCGTTTCTGCTGGCCTATTAACAAGATCTTTCTAGTGGCTTTTGCTACATATTGCCCAAGAACCATTAAAAGAAATTGGATTGTTTTTGTGTGCATGTATGTATCGGATCCAGGCAAGTGGGTGGGTCTTCATGTCATTTCTTGGCATTAAGCTAAGATGTCTACCAGAAAGGACAAGGAATGAGATTGAATTATTAAAGCGGAGGCCCGCGGCCTTGAGTAGAGCTTTAGCTTTCTGCTTGTAATATTTCCCTTCAACCCCAACCAACACCCTCTGACTCTGTTTACTTTGGGATGCTGCTACAGCCCGATTTGTTCCAGCCTGTTTGAGAAACATGATAATTTGATGCTAATGCAGAATAATAAAGGCCAGCAAATTTCAGACCTGCTGACAATAATAAGCAAGGCTGACTTAAAAAAAATAAAAATAAAAATGACAGCAACCTAACAGCTTGTTTTCAGAGAGAGGGAGCTTTATTATCACAAGTGCTGATCGCTGAGATTACCAAGCACAGAATTGTAATGTGGTAGCTGCCGGGGACACTGATCCCAGGCTGTTTACTTCCTTCATGACAGAATTATTTCCCCCTCCGCTCGCACAAATGCATGTGCGCACACAGACTCCTTTCTCCTTCACCCTACACGCATTGTTAAGCATCACTGCCTGGTTACATTGGTATTCCAGGCAATGTGCTCTTGAGCAAACATTTTCACTGCCACCCTCTTTGGAATGCTGCTTTAGCCTGTGGCATCTGGACAAGGACACACAGAGAGAAAGGGGATTGGAAGGGGCGGCATGGCAAAATAGTGAAATAGATTTAAGAATGCACCAAGACCTCTCTTTCCCCACTCCTTCTCTGTGGCACTGAGAACTGTCACGAAGGCTTGTGACAGAAAGCAGCAGACATGTTGGTGTTTAAGCACTGGTTTCTTACATAGGTGGCCGCCTTATATTGAATCAGATTCCTGACTCATGTTTCCCATTGTTGTCCACTGCAGGTGGCAGAACCAGCCTTACCATTGAGAAGCAGGCTGCAGATGCCTGGGGTGGCAGAAGCATGGGGAGCTGCCAAGGCAGCTTTTGAACTGTTTCTCTTAAACTCTGCCCTGCTCCCCCTTTCCTGAGAAAAGAACCCTCTGGCTGGGAAAATGGCAGCCACTGGATTGCTGATCATTTGCCCTGGGGAGCTTTGAGCATGAGTGACTCTGTCTCCCACTTTTGAAAGCAACAGTAAGATGTCCCTGGAGAAGGCTCCCCCTGAGTAGTGCAACCTCATCCATCACACATCTTGGTTACTGCCGCCAGGTTTTTTTTTTTTTTTTTTTTTTTTTTTTTTTTTTTTTTTTGCCTTTCTCTCAGACTGGCAGCACCCAGAAGAGAGTGAATGGGGTGGTGGTGGCAAGGCCACCCCAAAGGGGCTGCCTTTCTTGGCTTCCACCAGGTTGCTGATCTGGACTGAACATGGGCACAGGCAGGAATGGGGAGGAGGAGGAGGAGGAACAGACGAGAGGACACCTCTGGGTGGGTCTAGGCAGATGGCCCCAAATGCCAGTCCTCGTGCTGACTCTGATTGGGGCCAAATCCTGGAATATTTAATAGCCAATGCTGTGTCTTACTTAGAGTATCAGAAGCTGCAAGGCATTTAAGAAGAGGAAGTGACTATCTCAATTTTATCGTATTTCTTCAAATCTCACCTGTGTTTCCGTCCTTTCCATGTTTCCTGACAGGTTATAAAAGTTGTTTTTTCATCCTTTATCAAGATGATAAAGGAAGAAATGCTAAAAAATTGGACACATTTTTAAGCATTTTTATAATGTGCATCTTTATATTTACATTTTACCAAATGTACTTTATTTATGCATGATACCTAATTTACATAATCCCTACTATTGACTAAAGTGCATACTTATGTATTTTTAAGATTGGGTATAGTTTAGCTACTCACATTTTATTTTTAGTACACTTTACATTTTTAAAAGTGTGCTCACTTTGTGTGCACATTATTTCTATGAAACACTCCATGCACATTGCAGATGTGCTAATTCTCAACTAGAGATGCACGTCTTCTCTCAGTATGTCTGGAAAGATGTGACAAGGCTAGTTTTGTCGAGACTGTTGAATGTCCATCAAAATTCCTTTCCATTCCTAGAGGTGAGTAATGCAACAATGAAACAGTGTCAGACGTGGCCCACTTAATCTATGTGCCTATAGTCAGAATTATGAGTAGACTGGTCTGGCTGTTTTTAGTCTCAAGTTTGTTTCCATTAAATTTGAAAGTCTGTGTAAGTTCTCAGCAGTGAATTGAATGAACATCTCAACTATCAGCCTGGCAAGATTCAGAAGGTATTAGCTGTGCCCAATAAGCAGAGGATCCTGTTGTAACAGGCAGCCCAGATTCACCACTGCACTTAGGGTGGGTTAAACACAGATGCAGAGCCAGGCTTTGAAGTTCTAAGCATTAAAACCTCCAGGCCTGGATGCTTGAATCCTGTCAGTTTTACTTTTTTTTTTCACATTCTTACATACTTTCCTTTAAATTTATGAAGTTACTTGCAAACCTTGGAACGTTGTTCTCTAAAGAAAGCTAATCAAATGAAAAAAATTATTTATCCCTAGCGGAAATCATAAAGCAGTTTTTAAAAAACTCTACAGTAGGAAGTAACATTGATAGGTTGGGTTTGGGCCCAATTTGTGTGGTCAGAAGGCAATAAAAGAAACACGTACAACTTGCCAACCTTCAGTTTAATAAATGTCGTAGCTGATGCCCCAAATCAGAACGCTTGATCAGCAGCAAATTTAGCTTTCACATTAAGCTCTCCTTGAAGCCTGTCACCAGCTTATTTTTAGCTTTGCTGTTTCTAAAATAGGAGCAGACATACTATGCTCTGGACAGGCTTTTAATGAAAAGAGACATGGGGAAACACACAGAGAGGGAGAATTCCACCGTATAGATAGCTTTGGCAATCCCTGTGTGAGAAGGACCCTGGGCTGAGTTTAGATAAAAGTTAAATTACTGACTTGACAGTTGTGCTTGGAAGAGAAGGGTCAATGTAAACCAATTACATGAGCAGGAGGGCAGTTTGGAATGGGTCTGGCATTTGTACTGGATGTGCTATTCACATGTCTGTGCAAGTTTTTGCACTAATTCCTTTCCCTTTCCACCTCATCTTTTGGGAGAAGGGTATTTAGAAAAAAGATGACATAAGATCATAAGAATCTTGTGGGATAAGACCAAATGTCTGTCTAGCCTGACAGTCACTTGATAGAGGCCAGAGAGTTGCCTTTGGGGAGCCCACCAGCGGGGCAAAAGTGCTCTCCCTCCATCTCACATTTCCCAGCTATGGATCTCCTGAGCCATCCTGCCACCCATTCGAGAGGTGATACATAACCACCCGGGCTGAGATCCATTAACAGAATGGGCTGTTTGAATCAAAAAACTTCCAGAGTGTGCAAAACCCCTTATAGCCTATGACCAGCCCAACCTGGCTAATCACCTTTAAACTACCTGTTCGTTACTTTCACTGTACTTGCCTTAAGCCCAAATCATAAATGTCCAAGCGATTTTTAAATTGAAACATAAAATGAGTTCTTTATTTAAATAGCACAACGGTTAAAAGGAATATTATTCAGCTTGAAGTTACATGAATTACAAGTGTCAACTTTCTCACTCCAGTACCAGCTGTCTTTCTCTGATGCAAAGTAAATTATGTTATGTAGCCCACTCTGAAACCTGGCCTCCTTTTCCCTTGATACAATTTAACTTCCCTTTGTAAACTCCCTTGAAAAACCTCCAGCTCCTATTTTTATATTTCCTTCTGGTTCCTTGGGATTGGTTCTCCTTCTGACTTTTTCCAGTCAATCACGTTCCTTCTCTTGGTGCTGGGTAAAATGGGTGAGGGTTCCATTACCTTCTCCCACTACTTCTTTGCTTGATCGAGAACTTTTCCACAGTTCTCTGTAAGCAAAGACCCATCGTTCATACTTAGTCCTTTACTATTTAACATAGTTAACATACTTTAACATTTAATCTTTACATATTTGTTATTATAGTTATCTAAAACATATTACTATATCAAGCACACTGGTTAAAGAATATAGTGCGTCATATTACATTACAATACATTATATTTAAATGCTCAAACTAGTTACATTTCTATGTGTAATATTTATCATACGCATTACATTTTTTTTTACTTTTACCTTTCCAATCTTCATTTTTTTCTTTTAATACAATCCATTTATTTCAGTATAGCACATCTGTATGCATATTTAAATTCTCAACCATGTAACAATCACATAATATATTAACCATTCAATTATATTTCTTTTATTGTTGTTGTTGTTTAGTCGTTAAGTCATGTCCGACTCTTTTTTAACCCCATGGACCAGAGCATGCCAGGCCCTCCTGTCTTCCACTGCCTTGCAGAGTTTGGTCAAATTCATGTTGGTAGCTTCGATGACACTGTCCAACCATCTCTTCCTCTGTCGTCCCCTTCTCCTCCTGCCTTCACACTTTCCCAGCATCAGGGTCCCTTTTCCAGGGAGTCTTCTCTTCTCATGAGATGGCCAAAGTATTGGAGCCTCAGCTTCAGGATCTGTCCTTCCAGGGAGCGCTCAGGGTTGATTTCCTTTAGAATGGATAGGTTTGTTCTCTTTGCAGTCCAGGGGACTCTCAAGAGTCTCCTCCAGCACCACAATTCAAAAGCATCAATTCTTCGGCGGTCAGCCTTCTTTATGGTCCAGCTCTCACTTCCATACATCGCTACTGGAAAAACCATAGCTTTGACTATGCGGACCTTTGTCGGCAAGGTGATGTCTCTGCTTTTTAAGATGCTGTCTAGGTTTGTCATCGCTTTCATCCCAAGAAGCAGGCGTCTTTTATTTTTGTGGCTGCTGTCACCATCTGCAGTGATCATGGAGCCCAAGAAGGTAAAATCTGTCACTGCCTCCATATCTTCCCCTTCTATTTGCCAGGAGGTGATGGGGCCAGTGGCCATGATCTTAGTTTTTTTGATGTTGAGCTTCAGACCATTTTTGGCGCTCTCCTCTTTCACCCTCATTGAGGTTCTTTAATTCCTCCTCACTTTCTGCCATCAGAGTGGTATCATCTGCATATCTGAGGTTGTTGATATTTCTTCCGGCAATCTTAATTCCGGCTTGGGATTCCTCCAGTCCAGCCTTTCGCATGATGTATTCTGCATATAAGTTAAATAAGCCGGGGGACAATCTACAGCCTTGTCATACTCCTTTCCCAATTTTGAACCAATCAGTTGTTCCATATCCAGCATAGAGATTTTTCAGGAGTTATATAAGGTGGTCAGGCACTCCCATTTCTTTAAGAACTTGCCATAGTTTGTTGTGGTCCACACAGTCAAAGGCTTTTGCGTAGTCAATGAAGCAGAAGTAGATGTTTTTCTGGAACTCTCTGGCTTTCTCCATAATCCAGTGCATGTTAGCAATTTGGTCTCTAGTTCCTCTGCCCCTTCGAAATCCAGCTTGTACTTCTGGGAGTTCTCAGTCCACATACTGCTGAAGCCTACCTTGGAGGATTTTGAGCATAACCTTGCTAGCGTGTGAAATGAGTGCAATTGTACGGTAGTTGGAGCATTCTTTGGCACTGCCCCTCTTTGGGATTGGGATGTAGACTGATCTTTTCCAATCCTCTGGCCACTGCTGAGTTTTCCAAATTTGCTGGCATATTGAGTGTAGCACCTTAACAGCGTCATCTTTTAAGATTTTAAACAGTTCAACTGGAATGCCATCACCTCCACTGGCCTTGTTGTTAGCCATGCTTTCTAAGGCCCACTTGACTTCACTCTCCAGGATGTCTGGCTCAAGGTCACCAACCACACTATCTGGGTTGTCCAGGACATCCAGATCTTTCTGGTATAATTCCTCTGTGTATTCTTGCCACCTCTTCTTGATGTCTTCTGCTTCTGTTAGGTCCCTACCATTTTTGTCCTTTATCATGTCTATCTTTGCACAAAATGTTTCTTTAATATCTCCAATTTTCTTGAACAGATCTCTGGTTTTTCCCTTTCTATTATTTTCCTCTATATCTTTGCACTGTTCATTTAAGAAGGCCCTCTTGTCTCTCCTTGCTATTCTTTGGAAGTCTGTATTCAATTTTCTGTAACTTTCCCTATCTCCCTTGCATTTTGTCTCCCTTCTCTTCTCTGCTAGTTGTAAGGCCTTGTTGGACAGCCACTTTGCTTTCTTGCATTTCCTTTTGTTTGGGATGGTTTTTGTTGCTGCCTCCTGTACAATGTTACGAGCCTCCATCCATAGTTCTTCAGGCACTCTGTCCACCAAATCTAGTTCCTTGAATCTGTTCTTCACTTCCACTGTGTATTCAAAAGGGATTTGGTTTAGATTATACCTGACTAGCCCAGTGGTTTTTCCTACTTTCTTCAGTTTAAGCTTGAGTTTTGCTATAAGAAGCTGATGATCAGAGCCACAATCAGCTCCAGGTCTTGTTTTTGTTGACTGTATAGAGCTTCTCCATCTTTGGCTGCAGAGAATATAATCAATCTGATTTCGGTATTGCCCATCTGGTGATGTCCATTTGTAGAGTCGCCTCTTGTGTTGTTGGAAAAGAGTGTTTGTGATGACTAGCTTGTTCTCTTGACAAAACTCTATTAGCCTTTGCCCTGCTTCGTTTTGAACTCCAAAGCCAAACTTACCTGTTGTTCCTTTTATCTCTTGACTCCCTACTTTAGCATTCCAGTCCCCTATAATGAGAAGAACATCTTTCTTTTATTAACCATTAATAATTAATTACTCATTTTTTCAATTGGAATAATATATATACATAGAATATCCATTTCTTCTCTTCTTTCTGAAGTATTCTTCTTTATCATGACCTTGTTGAAGTTCTTCTCCAGCCTGCCACCAGATTTTCGGTTGGGGAACTCTAGAACTTGTTATGTAGAACTTGTTATGTAAACTGCTCTTTTGTGTCTCCAAGTTGGTTTCCTCGCGAACAATGATCTTGCCAGGTAGGACCATTGATCAGGATCTTGAACTTGTCGTTTCTTAGTTGAGTTGAATCTCCCACCTCCTCTGATCTCAGTTTCTCAGCTATCTCTTACTGGGATCTCACCAACACTCTCTTTGTAGCTAGGTGAGTTTTCTCAGATGTCAATAGATTTTCAGGATTTACAGTCATTGGATTTATTGATTCTGCTATTCTGACCATGACAAGTGGCATAGTCATTTGTTTTTCCTGAATCTTTTTATCTAACCACTGTTTCTCCTCTCTTATTTCTTTTAAGCTTTTCACATATCATTTTTAATGTGAATGTTTTGCATTGTCCTTCAAAGATTTTCAGTAATGCCTGCTATAGAAGCTCCTGGAAGAGACTTTTCCTCTCAACAGGTTTTCTCTTCCTATGTAACAACTGTTGGTTCCAGAATGCAAAACATCTTCTCCCAAGTTTCACCAATATCAGACTGAGAGTACACCAGTGTGTTTAAGTCTAAGAGAGATGTGTAGTAGTAATCTTTTCTATTAGTATTCTTCAGTAAAGCTTCTTCTTTATCTGTTTTCTCTATCTCGTCATAATAAGTTCTAGGTTTATTACTGATTTCTCGATGTTTTAAATTGCTTACTTTGCAGTCTTTACTGTTGTATTCATGAGTGTAAGTAACTGCTTTCCTATGGAACATTTCTTGCTCTTGAATAATTTTTTTCCGTTTCTGTGAATTAGATTCACCACTACTGTCTGTTGATTTTCCCTTTGGTTTTCTCTCTATTATTGACCATTGCCACAGACTTTTTAAACATCTCAGAAACCTGTCTTTTCTCTTTGATTTACTTCTGTTTTTGTTTATATCTAACCTTTTCTTTGTTTGCCCAGACTTAAAATATTTATTTTTATCCAACATACTTATGAACACACCAGCTTTTCAAAATAAAAGTTATCTTACTAAAGCAGAAACTTCCTCTTAACTTATTTTAGTGTCAGCCTTTCTTAAAACTAACATAGGTGAGGTAACTAGTTTCAATTTCCTTTGACTTCCCCAGGTCAGCTAATAGTTTGAGACTGCCACCTGCCTGTTGTTCTGTGGCCAGCTCTGAAGCGGTTTGATTTTTCATAGAATCTTCATAGAATCGTCATAGGTTTGGAAGGAACCTTGGAGGTCTTCTAGCCCAAGGCAGGAGACTTCATACCATCCGGACAGATGGCTGTCCAACCTTTTCTTGAAAACCTCCAGTGATGGGGCACCCACAACATCGGAAGGCAAGCTGTTCCACTACTTAATGGTTCTCACCGTTAGGAAATTCCTCCTTATTTCCAGGTTGGATCTCCCTCTGATGAGTTTCCACCCATGGGTTCTTGTCCTACCCTCAGGTGCAATGGAGAATAAATCAGTGCCCTCTTCCCTGTGGCAACCCTTCAGATATTGGAAGACTGCTATCATGTCTCCCATCAGTCTTCTCTTTGTTAAGCTAAACATACCTAGTTCTTTTAGTCGTTCTTCATAGGATTTAGCCTCCAGTCCTCTTCTCATCTTTGTTGCTTTTCTCTGCACCCCTTCCAGGGCCTCAGCGTCTTTTTTGTATTGTGGTGACCAGAACAGAACACAGGACTCCAAGTGCAGCCTCACCAGTGTGGTATAGAGTGGTACAATCACTTCTCGATGCTATCCCCCTGTTGATGCAGCCTAGGACTGTGTTGGCTTTTTTTGCAGCTGCAGCACACTGCTGCCTCATCCTTAGGCGGTGGTCCAACAAGACATCTAAATCCCTCTCACAGGTACTCCTGTCGAGCCAGGTACCACCTATCATGTACCTGTGCATCTGGTTTCTCCTGCCTAAGTGCAGGACCTTACTTTTCCCACCACTGAACCGCATCTTATTGGATACGGCCCAATGTTCAAGTCTGTCTTGATCCTTCTGAATGTTGAGTCTATCTTCCAAAGTATTAGCAATTCACCCCAGCTTGGTGTCCTCAGCAAATTTGATGAGTGCTCCTTCAATTCCCTCATCCAAGTCATTTATGAAGACGTTGAAGAGCACTGGGCCCAAGACAGAACCTTGAGGGACCCTACTGCACACTTCCTTCCACATGGATGTGGTTCCATTGAAGACCACACATTGAGTGCGGTTGGTCAGCCAGCTGCAAATCCATCTGGTAGTTGCACTGTCTATCCCACTTTGTTCTATCTTATGCAGAAGTAGATTGTGGTCTACCTTATCAAATGCCTTACTGAAATCTAAATATACTATATCCACTGTGTTTCCTTGGTCCACTAATTTAGTCACTTTATCAAAGAAGGCAATAAGATTTGTTTGGCATGACCTGTTCTTAACAAACCCATGCTGGCTTCTTGTAATCACCTTGTTATTTTCTAGGTGCTCACAAATCTGCTGCTTGATTATTATTTTTCAGGATTTTCCCAGGTATTGATGTCAAGACATACAAATTATTTTCTTCTTCTGGCTGACTATCGGACTCATCAGAGTTTATATGCCTATCTGGATGGGAATAATTTCCATAAACTTGTTCTTTCTCGGCTGCCCCCCCATCTTACTTCAAGAATGTATATGAGTTCTACGATGAAGTTGCGTCACACACACATTTTATATGTCTAGCTAAATCATTGCCAATCAGACACGGGGTTGGAATATCATCCATGACTGCTACTGTCCAAAGACCTAACAAATCCTTGTACTGAATATAAACTCTGGCCAGTGGCACAGGGAATGCAGGTGATACCAGTCCCTTCCATAACACAGTTTTGTTAGGTAACATATACTCTTTGGGGATCATGTCAGGATGACACATGTACATTTTAGAGCATGGATCTTTCAACCCCCCACAACTTTATCCTGAATCTGAATTCTTTCTTCATATTCTTTTATCAAGTCAGTATTTATTGTAATAAATAGACAATGTTTCAATTCTGGTCTCTGCCTGGCTTCATTCTCCCCTGCCAGTCCTGTTTCCATAGCAACGTGCCTACTAGCATCCCATCTTGTAAATGGTTACTTTCTGAATGCTCAAGTTTTGAAACATAATATACTGATGATTCTGTATACCCTCTATTTCTACTAATTCTTTCTGGACAGGAATCCTGGAAATGTCCTCCTTTACCAAAGGAAAAACATACTTTATTTCCTATTTTTTCTTTGGTAAAGTGTTTTTCTTTGGCCACTCCCTCATTCTGTTGAGGTGATTTTTCCCTCCAGCTCCTGTTTTCATATCTCCTCCTGGCTCCTCGGGATTGGTTCTCCTTCTGACTTCTTCCAGCCCATCACGTTCCTGCTGTTGTTGTCGGGTGAAATGGGTGAGGGTTCCATCACAGCCATCTGTCATAGGCCCCCAGCTTCAGTGTAGACAAGCAGCATAGGCCAAAGCTGTGGCCCATGAGCCCTGGGAAGCCCATCATGGCTGTGCCTTTGCATCTTCTTTTCCCTTTATGTTATTGAAAAATAAATCAAACAAGGCCAGAGACAGTTGTTCCAGTGTTGTGTAGAGAGGCACTGGGCAAGACTGCAGCCACTGTCATCTTTGTTATCCCAGAATGCCTCTGGGCCCCATTATAGCTGAGTCTGGATGCATTCTGGGAAATGAAAATGGTGACCCTTTACAAACAGAAGGTGTTGGTAGCCTGACACTGCACTGACAGGCTGATGAGCTTTTCCCAGAGGAGAGGAAGGTGATGGCTCGTAGTTGCCATCAGTAGAGAAAAGAGATGATGTGAAGCAAAGCCACTGAAGCAGATGGTACCACCAACCACCATTCCCTCAGTGAAGGGTACTAGGCCCCTGACCACCTCAAGCATAACACCAACTAATGTTCCCTTTAGCTGTTTCTAGAAGACTACAGTTGAACCATGTTTTGACTAACATCAAGAGCAACCTTAGGTTTGAGCCAGAGCTTGGAAAAAAGTAGTTTTCATGCTATTAACTGCCAGAAAAACCCAGCCTACAATCACCATGCTGGCAGGGAATTCAGGGATCAGGAATCTAGAAAAAGTGAAACGTTCAGGAGCTGGGAGCTGGGATTTGTAGACTTCATTATCCTCCTTCTTTCTCCACATAATTTGAACACTGGATAAAAATTTGTAAAATTACATGCTGTGTGCATAGAGAGGACTCTTTTGCCATCTCCCATAATTCCTCTAATGAAAGTGACTGGTAATGATGTTTCACGGCAGACGGACAAAAAGGAGTACAGGCTTCGCCTGACACTTTATTAATTTTGTGGAATTCTCTTCCATCAAATGTGGGGATAGCCTCTGGCCTAAGATCAGGCGTGCACAGACTTCAGGCTTATGGGGTCTAACTCATATTTCTTTATTAGAATCCTACCAGCTGAAGCCTGTTGCAGAAGGCCAACATTTAAGAATCTGAATCCAAAAGTTTGTTTTAATAGAGTGCAAAAACTTAAAAGGCATCACAGTCTTTCCTGACAATAACACACTCCAGGTTTGTTGTTAATTATATCTATATTCATCCTTTCTCTAGTGCCTTCAAGATGATGTGCAACACTATCATCCTCCCTGCTTCATCCTCAAAACACCCCTGTGATGTAGGCCAGACTGAAAGAGTGAATGACTGGTATTAGATCATCCACTGAGTTTCATGACTCCATGGAGATTGTAGCTTCTGAATTCCAGTCTAACACTTACTTCGCTCTTTTCTGGTCACCAGAAGCTTTCTTTATTATAGAAGTGCAGTTTAAGATGAGGAGGTGGGTTTAATGGTGTTGCTTCTACTGGCAGTAGGAAATCCTTGCTGATCTTTGCTGCTGTGTACCCAGAGATCTAGCAGAAGGGTTAGAATGAGAAGGCTTCTTCCACATGTTGGAAGGACAGACACGTGTGCACCCTCCAATCTGCTGTGTACACTAAACTAATCTGCTGCCTTTCAGATGTGGTGGAGATGCCATCCCACCATAACCAATGTTAAAATAACATCTACTTGCACAATCTGGTCAGGTTTTGTATAAGTAAAAGACGAGGGTGTATCTTATCCTCCACCTCAGGCATAAGAACTTCATGGGCCAGCCCTGTCCACCACTAGAGACATACCTAATCATTGTTTAGGTGGCTTTCAGAAGGGGTTACTTCTTGCAGAATAGTGACTGTTCATCACTATGTCAAAGTGGAAAGTTTAAGTTCAGAGGGAATAGGTTACTTCCGAGGGTATTTACCCATTGCTGTGGAAAGAGCTGTTGTCTTCACATCTTGCCAGTGGGATTTCCCAAGAGTTCAGTGGCCAACAAGATACTAGATTAAGAGGATTTGTCTTCTGTTCCATCAAGGGCTTTATTAATCCTTATAATCTATCTATCTATCTATCTATCTATCTATCTATCTATCTATCTATCTATCTATCTATCTATCTATCTATCTATCTATCTATCTATCTGATATTCTTACTGACCATGATAGAACCAGCCAAATAGAACCTCCAGATTGGAAGTTGGATCCAGGCTGAATCCTACTTAAAGTAGACCTACTGGATACAGTGGGACCTTGAACTACTCTTTCTCTTTTCCAACCTCCTACTTAACTCAACCAGTTTCTTGTGAGGATAGACATGAGGAGGCCAAGCGTGCATACTACCTTGATGTGCCCAACCTCCAATATGCCCCTTGTGTCAAGTTTGGGTCAGGCAGGCAAGACATTGCAGCATCTGAAAGTTCTCTGATGAACAACCTCCTGAATTAAGGTTTGAAGCTCTGCTTAGAGCTTTCATTCCTCTTGTGCTGGACTGTTCCTCCCAGGCCCTGCCCCTTCCTACAAAGTGGGAAGCCTTAAAGGAGCAGGCTTGGGAACAAGTTAGTACTTCTTATCTCCCCGAGTTTGTTGCTCAAGGTATTGTGGTGCTCTTGGAGAAGAACATGCTATCCCAGTGGTAGAGCGGGTGTCAAAAGCTGCCAGTGTTGGTGCAGCTCCTGAATCTTGAGCTCAGGCTCAGAGTTTTCAGGTCTCCTTAGCTTAGAAGCCTCCAGTGTCTTAGGCTTGGGTGTCTCCAGTGGTGTGTGGTCCTAATATCTCCTCTGTTGACACCATGAGTTCTTCAACCTTTGAGTTTGTTTCCAGATTGCTGCTTTGATGTGTGAATCATAAGTTCTGGTCAGTGCTATGGATCTAACAGAGAAACAATACTACAGTGTACTCCTATTTTTCTCATGAATTCTTGAAGGGGAGGAGTTGGGAGTGGGGACAAGTTAGATAGACACCCTATAGGTGTTTTTGGACTGATACTCCTGTAATGCCCCACCGTTGACTATGATGGATTGGAGTGATGGGAATTATAGGCAAAAACAATCTGAGGACCACAATTACCTACTCCATCTTGAAGGAAAACTGAACTTTGAAAAGGTAAAAAAAAGTGTAGGAGGTTAAATCAAGTTTAAACTTGGAATGAAATGTACTTCAATGAATGATATTGATCCTTGTTGAATTAAATGTAATGAACTGACTGGATTTAATGAACTTGATTTACTGAAGTTGTTGGCATTAACTTTGGTTATATACCAGAATGTTGTTTGGGCTTTTTTAAAATAGTGTTGGAAGTTACACAGAAGCTAGTAGCAAATTAAATTAAAGTTGAACTTTAAATGAAATGAATTAAAATGAACTCTATGGACTTGTATTGAATCAGACTTAATGAACAGATCAGACAGTAAAGAACATGTACTGTAGTGAGTTTATCAGAACTGGAATATTGTGTTGATAGGTGGTAAGTAAGTAAGTAGACTAAGGCTGCAATTCCTACCCCTTTTCTTAAGAGTAAATCCACTAAATTCAGTGAAGTATCATTTTGCAATAGAGAAGCACAGAATCTGTGTTAATTTATTGATATTAATACATTTATTTATTTATGACCAGTAGGTTATTATCATTGCTGGTTTACAAATATGGAGTAAAATATTATAATACTATACATGTAGATAAACAGTCAACAATAAGAAAAATAGATTGCTTGTTCTTAAAAAGAGGGTTTTATAGAGGGGGAGTGGATGAAAATACCTAGAAAGTTATGAGAGTTTTTTTACATGTTTTCTTCCTGAGAAATTTGAAATAATTAGAGGATGGAACTAATGAAAGATTGAAAAATCCAGAAGAGAGTGATAAGGAGACTGAGAAAGGGGGTGGGTCGGGGGAGAAAGAAAGGGAAATTGAAATATATATTGAGAAGACAGAGAACCTCATTAAGGTATAACCTTTAATGAGGGTTTTAAAGCAGCGATATTCAACGGCAGATGAGATTTGATGTATATGGAAGTTGATATAAAAAATTGTCTAGCAGGTTTAATTTAATTAATACACTGCAGAAAAAAAAGACTACGAGGGTTAAAAAGATCTGTACAGAATGGGAATGGCCAATGCAAAATAAACATGAAAAACAGGGCCTTGAATGTGGAATTAAGAGTTCCAGAAAATTTAGAACAAGATGGTTTGATCAGTTAACCTTGGAAAAGACAATTTTGTCTGTTGCTTTGTGTCATCAATTCACTTATGAATTACTGTGACCCTAATACAGTTTTGAGAGCTATGTGAGATGTTTAAGAAGTGGTGTACCATTGTCCCTGCAGTGAACTTTCATGGGCAATCGGAAATTTGAACCCAGGTCTGATTATGATACTCTCCACTATAGCACACTGGCAAAGAGTGTTTTTGAACACCATTAGTATTTTAAATTATTGGGGTTCTAGGAATTAAGTATAGCACCTTCTGCATCCAAATTTTTCATTCTGCCACTGAACTTTATTCCACCTCTCAAACCTGGGGCAAGCCTAACTCTTGGAAACTTCTCTCTCTCTCTCTCTCTTTCTCTCTCTCTCTCTCTCTCTCTCTCTCTCTGGATTGCTACTGGCTGCGAGATTCTGGGGACTATAATTTTTTACAGTATTGTTTCCAAGTTCTGTTAATCTTTTATGCTCCCTGCCAAAATATCTGCTGGAAATCTGAAAAGCTTGAATAACACTCTTTTAAGCAGAAACGTTTCTTCTGTGCTCCATTTGTGCATGCTCTCCTGCTGAAGCAGAACAGTTTTCCCCAACCTGGTGACCTTCAGAACTGCTGAACATTGGCCACCCTGGCTTGGAATGATGAGAAAGGTAGTCCACCACAGTTGGAAAAGGCTGAGAACAGGGGACCCTCCTGCCCATCTGGTTTTATTTATTTTTTTAGTTCAGTTGACATGTATGCATTTCTGACATTTATAGTCTTTGTAGAGGTGGGGACAGGAGAGAGAGAATGCAAGAATCAAATGCCTTTTGCCATGACTGTCCCAGGCCTCAGGATTTTCAGACAGCAACAATTATTAAAGTGCAATGTGCTTTAAAAAAGGCGGGGGGGGGGGAGGAAAGCATATGGAAAGAGCAAATTCTATTAACATCTGTTCTTTTTCCCATCTGCTCTCTTTGGCTTTGCTGTAATCCAGAATTGCCAAAATGGCAAGTTTCCCAAGGAGGCTCGAGGTGTATGAAGTATTTCTTCCAGTAAAATTAATCGGTATCATTTGTTGTTGTTCTTGTTGTTGTTCATCATGGTTGAACTGGAGAAAGC
This sequence comes from Intellagama lesueurii, assembly GCA_037013535.1. Classification (NCBI taxonomy): domain Eukaryota; kingdom Metazoa; phylum Chordata; class Lepidosauria; order Squamata; family Agamidae; genus Intellagama; species Intellagama lesueurii. The sequence continues at coordinate 11,971,461 of JBAJHW010000012.1, forward strand.
AGCTTTGTCACAGCAGTTTGAGAAAGGCTGTTTATTTTCCTTTTCTTTTTCTCCCCCCAACTCTTCACTGGGAATATTTGTATTTGTACAAAACAGGCAAAACATAAAACACAGCTGATTTGGGGAAAGTGCTACCATGAAGTTAAAAAAGAGAAAGCAAAAACTTGAGATTGCTCAGCTCTGTTGTGTCTTATTTATTTCTAAACCTATTCCAAGTCAACAGGTAAAAGAGTTCTACCCCACACCTTTTTAAAGATTTGAGGCAGCTGTCATGAAATGCAGAGGTTTAAATTTAGCCTTAGTCATACATAGATTAAATCTACAGACTTCAGTGAGTTGTGGCTGGTTTACATCCTATTATTTATTTATTAGCTGGCTGGATAGCTCAGTGAGTCAGGCATATGGCAGTGGAGCAAGAGGTTGGGTGTTCAGTTCCCCACTGTGTATTCCAGAAGAGTAGGCTATGTGGCCTTGGGACAGTTGCACAGTCCCAGGGCTGCCTCTAGAGGTAAAGGTAAACCACTTCTGAGTACTCTACCTGGAAAACCCTGAAAATAAGTCAGAATTGACTTGATTGATTGATTTAAAATATTTTAGCTTGCCTTTACCCTGCCTCTCCTAAGAAATGACGCAAGGCAGCTTACATCATTAAAACACAATAGTAGGTAAAGTATTATTAAAACAGATTTAGAAGTAACAAAGTGCAAATCATCTTGTTTTAAAACCTCTCCTACATAATCTGTCAGTAAGGAAAAGCTGCCTGAAGAGAAAGATCTTCACTTGCTTGCAGAAGTACAGCAATGATGGGGCCAGCCTGACCTCCTGTGGGAGGGAGTTCCAGAGTCTGGGAGGAACAACAGAGAAGGCCCTCTCCCGTGTCCCCACCAAGCACACCTGTGAGGATGGTGGGACAGAGACATCATATCCCCTGATGATATTACCACCCGGGCAGAGTCATAGAAGGAGATCAGGTTTTTGAGATAGCTTGACCTGTTCATAGGTTAAAACCAGCACTGGAGTCTTGCACTGGAATTGGATTGGCAGCCAGTGGAGCTGCTGTAACAGGGAGCTTATGCGATCCCTGTGACCAGCTCCAGTAAATAATCTGGCTGTAGTGTTTTAGACTCACTGAAGTTTCTGAGCACTTTCCATGGAAGCCCAGCATAGACCACATAACAGTAATCCAGTCAGGATGTAACTAAGGCATGTGTCATTGTGGCCAAGTCAGACCTCTCCAGGAACTGGTGTACTAGTTTTAACTACGCAAAGGCACTCCTGGCCACTCCTGAAACTTGGGCAATTAAGCTCAGAGACAAAACCAGGAGTATATCTAAACTATGCACCCATGTTTTTAGAGTAAGTGTAACCCCAGTACAGGCTGGGTCCCTGTTCCTTGATCTGCCTTTTGACTGACCAGGAGCACCTCTATCTTATCTGGATTAATCCTACTGATTTCAGTGGGTCTCCTCTTAACATGAAGAGAGCCAGTGCAGTGTAATGGAGTGATGGACTCAGGAGATGTGGGTTCAGAATTTCTCCTCAGGGATGGACGCTCCCTGGAGAGTAGTAATATTAAGGTAAAGGTTCCCCTTGACATTTAGTCTAGTTGTGTCCGACTCTAGGGGGGGGTGCTTATCCCCGTTTCCAAACCGTAGAGCCAGCATTTGTCTGAAGACAGTTTCCATGGTCACGTGGCCAGCGCGACTAGACACAGAACGCCGTTACCTTCCCACCGAAGTGGTACCTATTTATCTACTCGCATTTTTTTTAACATGCTTTCGAACTGCTAGGTTGGCAGGAGCTGGGACAAACGACGGGAGCTCACTCCGTTGCGTGGATTCGATCTTACGACTGCTGGTCTTCTGACCTTGCAGCACAGAGGCTTCTGCGGTTTAACCCGCAGCGCCACCACATCCCTATAGTAATATTAAATCCATCCCTAAATGCCTCATGTATCTTTAAGATTCTATTGGAGAAGGAGGATAATTAAAAAGGACTCTCTTAAGCAATTAGCTTGACATTTCTGTTTTTATTGTAGGGTTTATAAAGATGGAGGAGTAACCATTTTAGGCTGTGACTACAGAATTAAATATAGTGGGATTTGCTGCGGTTATAGTACAAGACAATTCAAAGTTTCTTTGTTTTTCATATGACACAAAGGCCAATTAGAATTGGTGCAGTCCTTTTTGCTCCCAGCATGGCTTCTTTTTCTCTGCCACTGGGAGCTTCTGTGTTTTTCAAGCTGGAACAATCTGATTGGACTTTTCCTCATGTGATCAGTTGATTCATTCTTGTATGGGGACAAAATAGGCAGTTACGGTGTGGTGATGAGGACCATAGGAACAGCTGACCCCACGTTCTTTCATTCTCCGATTTTTATTTTATTATTTTTTTAAAAAACCTATATGAGATTGGTGCTGTACCACTTTATCCCTAGTATTGATATATCAGTTTAGTGCTAGATCACCTCTGCACAAGAAAAATAAATTTAAATTGCAAGCAACCCAGACAAAATAAAAGACATTCCTGTGGTATGTAGTATTTTTGTACACGTTAAAAAGAACTTTGGAATGCTGTCACCTTTTCTGGAACACTGTACAACTTTTTCAAAAACAAGAAGCTTGACAAGGAACCATAAAAGGATTGACAGAGGCAGGACCAGAGGAAGGAAGGAAAGAAGAGGGCTGTGGACTGAAATGTGAACCTCATTGCATGGAATTTGACCACAGAACTCACAGATCAATTTGCAATCCCCGTGTTATCACTGACTGCGAATTCAGCCATAATGTAGGCTGCAAATAAGAATAGCTATGGCCTTTGTCTCTCAAAGCAGAAGAACAAAATAAAACTAGAAGTGAGTGACGTTCAAGACTAACAAGTATTACTTACCATGTTCTGATTTATTAACCCAAAAAAGCTTATGCCAAGTAAAATTTGCTATTCTTTAATATGTCACCAGGCTCTTTGTTTTTGAATGAACTAGATACTGATATCTGTATTAGAGTTTGGATAACTCTCAAAATCCTACAGGCAGCATCATCAACAGCCAAGTTGAGTAGGCAGGTTCTGGAAGTTGTAGTCCAAAAATAACTAGCTCAGGGTTTGGTATATGTGGCAGGGTGGGGAGGGGGGAGAGATACAAAGCATTTTCGCCCTGCTTTCCAGTGAAAATAAATCTTGGAGTTGCTTGGGTATGAGGGGGAAGCTCTCTGTCTCACACATGAAAGGAAGAAGGAGAAGGGAGGAAAAGTTTAAAAACAAGTTGTCTTAAAGGAGGATTGATGGAACAGCCCTGCTTCTCTTCTCAACTTGCTCTGTTACAGCCTGCTGGAATTTTTGCCAGTGGTGACAGTTCAGGAGAAGAGCTTGGTGAATGTTTGCCTGACCTTTTTTCTATAAATCATGTATAAAGCTTTCTTTGTAAGGTTATACCACAGCATCAGGGCCACAACACAGAAGTCTCTTTTTGCAGTCTAACCTTCCTGACGTCCATAGGGACTGCCCCACAAATGCAAACCTGGGGTAATTAATTCTTTGGGACAAAACTCCCAGCATATACCTTGGCTTCTTTAACAGTGATTTCATTCTGGAGAATTCTGAAAGTTGTAGTGTAGCGAAGTTAGCTTTTCCAAACTACCTTCATAGAAAGGAACAGGATGGATGGTAGGAGAGTTTCATTTGCCATTCTTTTTTCTATGTCTTTTCCAACTCCCAAAACTCAGCTTAAAGCTCCAGGCAGTGAAGTATGCTGGGCTGAAGACCACACAACAAAGTAGGGAACGTATACACTCTCTACTTTAGCCCCTGGGAGGCTACTGGCCTACAGAATTGGAATAAGCAGCTTCTTATGCAATGACTCATTGCAGATTGGAATATATAAATACATAACTGTTCATAGATGCATTAGGATTAGCATCTGGCAAACTGTTATTACTGGCTATTAAATCCCTATGTGGCTTTCCATTATTCCATCTATGTGTTTGTATGTTAGTGAAAACGTTTTATTTTCTTGGATTAGTGGACCTAATGATTGATAACAAATATTTTAATGAGGTATGTGTATTTTGTAGGGTTATGAATCAACTAAGAGAGTATGAGTGACAGGGAAAGAGGAAAAGATCTGGCACAATTTGGAGCTGGGCTACCAAAGCTAGCTAGACTTTGCTACCTCTGCTTGCACAAATTGTCTAAATGCTGGCGTGACCGTTGCCCGGTCAAGGCCCCCCTCTGTAGGTACTCTGCCACACTACTCTTCTTGTCCTGAGGTGGGTCAGTCCAGAAGAGAACTAATAGGAGAGGGGACTGTGGAGCCTGACTAAGACCATATCACTCTCAAATACTATAGTTCACTCAGATTTGGCGGCGTCCAAAGAGTTTAAAACAAAAATCCACAAGGCTAGGTACTGAGAAGCAAGATGCCTTTCTTACAAGGACAGACCTGCCACTGCACCCAGACAAACACCAAATGTCCTGATAGCTTGGTCGAAGCAAGACTTTTAGTACCACAAAACCTTGCAGCCAAAAATCCAGACAGCTGCTGGAAATGATTTTTGTATTTTATTAAAAGAGAGAAAAAACGTTAAAAGGGCAAAAGGCAGACATTCCAAAAAGTTGCAAAAAGGTTTCCCAAAACACTGAAGCAAAATACAGAGATAGTCTAAAGGCCATTCAAGAGAAACACATCAGGGGAAAAAACAAAGGCTAAACGTATCTACCTAAAACTCACACCTCAGCAGAGAGGTAACGTTCTGCTCACTGGAAGGACAGATCCTGAAGCTGAGGCTCCAATACTTTGGCCATCTCATGAGAAGAGAAGACTCCCTGGAAAAGACCCTGATGTTGGGAAAATGTGAAGGCAAGAGGAGAAGGGGACGACAGAGGACGAGATGGTTGGACAGTGTCACCGAAGCTACCAACATGAATTTGACCCAACTCCGGGAGGCAGTGGAAGACAGGAGGGCATGGCGTGCTTTGGTCCATGGGGTCACAAAGAGTCGGACACGACTTAACGACTAAACAACAACAACAAACGTTCTGCGACATGCACAAAGTGTATCCTTCCCAGCACAGCATTGTAGGATGGCAAATGGACAGTTCCTTCCTCCTGAGTAAGACTGATCCATCCAACTACTTTTCCTAATCCCTTTAATACATTAAATGAACTATTCTAGAGCCGTCATAATCAACATCTTAATTCTCTTCCATGTTCACCAAAAAGAAAAGCACTTTCCTCCCCTCTTCCTTTCCCACAGCTTTAATTTGCATGGTTCCAGGGAAGAAAACTGACAAACTTTGGTGCCGAGGGATAAGGTAGAAGTGTTAGATCCCTTTTGGTGCTGCTACGATGTGTTCTTGGGCAGGAAATCCATTGAAGGTGTCAATCGTCCTGTAGTTCCCTCTCAGTCCTCCTCTGAAGTCCTCTTTAACAAGAGGTCAGCTGAAAGTCCTTTTGTTCTGGGCACCCACTGGCACATACCTTTATAGCCAGGTTTCCCAAGCACTCACAGAGAAGCCTCAAAGCTGAATTCTAGAGTCCATGCTCCCCAGTTTCTCACTTTCTTCACAGTTGCTTTTTCTCAAACACCTGGAAATAAATTGAACACACATTATTTTAAAACTCGGTTTCCTCTCCTAACTCCCACATGGTAAATGTTAGTTTGCAAGCTTCCTGGGGAGGGGGAAGACAGTTATTTTGTTACTACTTTATAAAGAGGGTATTGTGGGGCTAAATACCTGATCTAGAAACCCTGCTCTGTATCCCAGCAATGGTGGAGGATGGAAAGGGGGGAGTCAATTCAGAGACAAGGAAGGGACTTCTTTATGGCTGTATTTAACTGTCCACCCTGACAGACTACCTTGGCTTCCTCTTTAGCCAGGAGTAGCCTGTGGACCAGGATGGGGGTGGACCCAAAGCATGCCCAGATTTGTTGGGCACTCCCTGCCCTGATGAGAAGCCACCCTTATCCTCAAAGTGTTTTGTCACGTGGCAAAGACATTTTTTTGTTATTATTGTTCAGGGAAGCATTTGTTTTTACAGTGTGCAGGGGGCACAAACTGGACCGAACATAGCCATCAGATGCAGTGTCACCATCATAGCGGAGCAGGAGGACATGATAATTGGAGCCCATATAATGGGGGGATACTGCATTAGCTATCTGGCTTAGGACAACATTAAAGGGCAAAACATTTTAAATGAATTTTTCTTTTGTTTGATGCCTACGTCTATTTAGTTGTGTTACAGCAGTTTGGGAATTTTATTGTACTTTTTCATTAATTTTGTTGCAAGCTGCACTGAGCTGTGCGTAAAACCAGATGACTGGGATACGTACACAAACACACTTTCTTCAGACAAGAATATAAAAATGAATGAAATAAGGGTTATTTATATGTATTTAAGGCAACCAAGGTGTGGAAGAATGAGCCCAGAGACATTAAAAGAGTGGCATAGCACCCTTGATGGATCCATTGTGTAGTATCTGGCATTTGTGGGGTTAAATATATTAAAATATATAAGATGCTTGATTTAAGTTCCAGTGCAGAAAGAGAAACTGAGGAAGTTGGCTCCAGTGGGGAACCACAATACCTTAGAAATGAAACTTCCTTGTCCTTCCTGCTGCAAAGTCATTGTTTAAATCATCAAAGTCTACTGTTTTGTTTCTTCAGTTGTCCAACAATGTGCATGTGCCCCTGTGGCCACAACCGCAGAGGGAGACGAGACTGCAACATCACTAATGCATACATTGCATACATTGACAGATAGTTTGGGAATTTCTCTGGGATTGAGATGGGGTGCCAGTTCCCCTCAACCAAGCACTCCTTGTATCTGAAATGTTTCTCTTTAAAAAAAAAAAAAAAAAGTCTTCATGTCATTGCTAGAACAAAGTTGCACTAGAGCAGTGACGGCAAACCTTTTTGGGCTCGAGTGCCCAAACTTGGGGGGGGGGGGGACCCAGCAGGTGGTGTGCAGCGGAACCAGAAGTGGCGGCGGAAGGGGGAATCCCGGGCACGGAGGTGCCTTGAGACCCCACTCCGGATCCGCCACCAGCGCCAGCTGCTCCGGATCCTGGCCCGCCGCCTGTCGAAGCACCAACACCGCGGCTGCAGCCGCCTCCTGAGGTTTGGCTGCAGGGGGGGGAGTAGCAATCCGGCAACTTATGGCTCGCGTGCCCGCAGAAAGGGCTCTGCGTGCCAACTGTGGCACGTATGCCATAGGTTCGCCATCGCTGCACTAGAGCATTTAGGACAGAGGTCCCCAACCCCCGGTCCGTGGCCCAGTGCCAGTCCGTGGCCCGGTGCCGGTCCGTGGCCTGAGCTGGACTGGGCTGCAGAGACAGACCTCCTGCCCCACCCCCCCGCACGCACTCACCCCCGCACAGCTGATTTGCACATGCGCGCATGCTCTAGAGCACCTGTGTGAGTGCCGCACCGCCGGTTGCGCATGCGCACGAGAGAGCGCTCGTTCACGAGAGAGAGAGAGAGAGAGAGAGCTCGTTTGCGCATGCGCACGAGCACGAGCACGGGGTGCCCCGCCTTCCCCAGCCATTCCGCGGGGTGAAAAAGGTTGAGGACCCCTGATTTAGGAGACCAATTAAAAGAGGAAAAGAGAGGAGGAAATTGCCTATCAGCACTTGTTTGTAGCTTCTGAAGGTAGTTTCTGCTGTAGCTATATCTCTGCTGATGATGATTCCTGCAAATCTGGGAGGATATAATAGAAGCTGCCCCAACAAGCTGCAAATCGGCAGTTTCCTCCTCTCTCTCTGCTAACTCCTATCTGAATGACTAAACTGAATTCACTGGGTGAATCGTGGAAGGGTATGAAACTTTGGATCCAGCTTCTTCACAATGAGTCTAGATTCCCCACCACAAGCGATAAGTCCCAAAACTGCAGAGAATTCAGGAAATACCTCTCCAATGAGGGTAGAGGAAACCAGAGATGGGGAAAAGAAAAGGGATGAAGAGCCAATAGGAAAGGAGAAGAGAGAGTTAGAAAAAGCCCAGGAAAGAAAAAGAGAGAAGGAGGCTGAGACGGTTAAAAAGGAGGAAGGTATAAAAGCAGAAGAGAGGGGAAATAACAACCTTAGTCAGTTGCCAGAGGGATGGGCATTAACTGAGATAGAAAACTCTTGGACGAAAGAATGGGTTGCCCTCTGAGTCCAAAAAGAAGAAGCTGAAAGAAGAAGGAGAAAGCATGCCCCTAGAAAAGCCTTGTATTGGAGAGAAAGAGAATTAAGGGAACAGAGAAGACAGGAAAGAGAAGGAAAGGCCAAGGGGGCTGGAGGTGTAGGATGAGGGAGATGGCTGGATTTAACAGAGAGGAAGAAGGGGAACTCTACAGAGGGAGAGGCAGCTGAGAGAACCGGAGGGAAAGAAGATCAAGTGACGGAAGGGAAATGGGCACACCATCCATGTTGTGGCAACCTTTGGACCAGCACAGGCGACAATCCCTGCATCTGCCCACTGATTGGGAGAGATTTGGTGGAATGCCCATTGAACCCATCAGCTCTTTTGGACTTAAACCAGGACAGTTCTTACAAGTTGCAACCATTGTATGCTGAAGAACCTTTTGAAGTGGTGGTGAAGCAACCACCCTTATAGTTGAATAAAGATGTTACAATTAAGCCTCAAGCCTCCTCGTCTGTGGGCAGAGGGTCTGGAGAAGCCCCCAGGGTCAAAAGGGAACCCACGAACACTGGGGAAACCAATTTCCACAGGTGCAGATCCAGTGAAAAGGACGAAGAGAAAGATGGGGGAAAGGACAGAAAGTGTAGAAACTGGACAGTTTCTTTCGCCTTTCCTTTTCAATAGAAATAAACTCCCCACCCTACCCCCTTAGTAAATCTACATCATGTTCTGATGGTTTGGAGAAGAGAAGACTGAGAAAGGAAACAAGACAAAATTAAATTCCCAGTGGTGTGAAGGAAAGGCAGGCTGTATTGTCCTTTGCAGAAGGAAAATGCCCATAGCCTTCACTCCCTCCCTTCCTTGTTGTTAATTTAGGAAGCTGCTGGGAACAAGACTTGGGGGGAGATATGATAGCATTTTTCAAATACTTGAAAGACTGTCATACAGAGGAGGGACAGGATCTGCTCTCAATCATCCCTGAATGCAGGACGTGCAACAATGGGCTCAGGTTACAGGAAGAAGCCAGATTTTGGTTGAATATCAGGAAAAACTTCCTATTAGAGCAATATGGCAGTGGAACCAATTACCTTGAGAGGTGGTGAGTGCTCCCAACACTGGAGTCATTCAAGCGAAATTTAGACAACCCCCTGGCAGACAGATGTCCTCTGATTTGTATTCATGCATTGAGCAGGGGTTGGACTTGATGGCCTTATAGGCCCCTTCCAACTTCATGATTCTATGCTTCTTTAAGGGGAGAAAAATAAAAGAGCACCACCGCTTTGCTGCTGTTCTGACCAGAACCCCTTCTGGCTTGCCTGCAACTCAGGGCCCCCAGAACTCTAGGATCTGGTGCATTTAACTTATGGACAATGATCTGGCCTTGCCATTTCCATCACCTGATATGTACTTCCATGTATGTATTCTTGTGCTTGTATGTACCATTTTTGAAGGCACTCTCAAAAATTATGATTTTGTAAAGAATTATATTAGGAGGAAGAATTAGATCCTCATGACTTTGCTTACCAAACTCCTTGGGGAGATGAACACAGTAGCCAAACATGCATGTTTGTCTCGTAAAAATTACATGGGAAGTAGATTTTTGGTATCAAGCCAACGGCAGCTTTGAAGAGTTGTAGCTTCTCACTTGGGTTTACTTTCCTCTTTAAAGAAAAGTTGCCCTTGTCTCCCATTTTTAGTTCATGATTTTTAATCAAGCTGTTACTGTTAGCCCAGTGAACTGTATTAAAAACATCTGCTTTCAGACTCACTGAAACGGTTTAGGAGGAGCAACGGATAGTAAGGGATGAGCAGATGTTCATTCTTAAGAACTGGAGCTGAAAGGGAAATTAATGGAGGCTTTCAACAGGCTTTATGTCTGTGGGATATTCTGAGTCCACTTTCTCTGCAGCCTTGGAAACAGGCAGGTTTGGGCTCAGTGAAGTGCAGATTTAGCAAATGGTGGCGTTCTTCCCAAATAGGGTAGCAAGCAAAAAAGTAGACTATGAGGGCTGCCCAGATTACTCACCAACCACATGGCAAGGGAAGGATGCTGCATATGTTCTGAGACATCATTCTTCCATGCCTTACCTCAAAAGCCCGTTTGGGCTTTTCAAGTAGTTGTGCCAAATATGTAAAACAAAACAAATGAATAAAAACCAATTCAGTACTTCCATCTCATGTAATTTTGTAGATGTAGACATAGAGCTGCACATGTGGAAAAGGCAGGGGAAAGAATATAAAGTTTTTGTAAAGCATTTCAGCCACAGCCAATTAATATGGCAACTTATTTTCCTACAGCCTGGGGGAGGGGGGTGACTTTCATTGGAATTGCAGCTGGCAAGAGAAAAGTTAAGCGTCCTTTTCCCACAGTCATGATAAAAATTGTAAACACCCATACATAACATTTAAAAAAAAAAACTGATAATACTTGCAAGTGGTATCTGATTTCTCATGAAGTCTGGCCCTTAGAAGAGATCTCTTGGGGTGTTTTGTTTTGTTTCGTTTTTGCAACCTTGCATGCTGCCTTTAGTTCATTTAACTGGGAGGGACTTTTCTGGCCTGTCAATCTATCGAGCATTAACCAATCATTCCTTCCCAATTCTGAATTAGAAGATAGCCCTGTCTCTCTGCTGAGTGTCTTTTTTCCCCACTCTTTGTCTGTTGGAAGTCAGTCTGTCAATTAGTTTGCTGTTGATCTGTTCACAACTGTAAGTAATTAAATGTTTTTATTATTTCTCCTACATATGTCTCAGTTATTGAGATCTTAAGTGCCAGTTAATGAGAAAGGGGTGGACCATCTGGGAAACTTGAAACTATTCTACTCTGTGAATCTCTGTATTTCTTCTGTGTAGGAAAATAAATTTTACCAGAAATTCAAAACTCTGCAACAAGCTCTTCCCCCACTCATCATATTCTTCTTGGCTCAGCAGATAACTGAAAGGGGAAATAGACATAATGCAGTGAGCAATTCTTCATTGTGGTGTCCATGTATGCACACATAGGGGTTCTGTGCCAGTGCAAACCCTGTATTGAAAAGTTCCAGAGCCTCAACAATGAAAATGCCTCTCTGCCTATATCGCACAAGCACGGCCCTGCTCTCCTCAGTACTTTTTGGTCTGCCACTGTGATAGCATGTGAAGGACTGCTTCAGAGCCTCTGCCTCACTTACTGTCATTTTTCAATAAGTCTTCTGCCTTTTCTTTTTCCCTTTTCTTCCCTTTCTTCTTTCCCCTTTTTTCACCTTAAGAGAGAGAGATTTAGAGGGGGGGGGGTTAGTCCCCCCCCCCCACCAAGCCTTTGCTACTCCCCTTTCTCCAGCAATTTATGGTCACTGCTTGCCTGGAGGCAAGTGCATAGAGATTTCCCACTGTGGTTGTAGTCTAAGACACCATCTCCAGGTGCTACAGGTATTTGCATTCCTGAGCCGTTTTGAGGGCAGAACATGAAAAAGCTCCTCTTTTTTAACCTTAGCTCACAGAATCCCAGGAGAGTTGGGGAGTTGCAGTCTAGAAAAAAGACTTCATCATCATGGTGTCCATGTGTGCACATAGAGGGGTTCAGCACCTGCATAAACCCTGATTTGGAAAGATCGAGAGCCTCAACAATGAAAATGCCTCTCTGCCTGTATTGCACAAGCGTGGCCTCGCTCTCCTCAGTCCTTTTTTGTCTGCCACTATGACAACATGCGAAGGACTGCTTCGGAGCTTCTGCCTCACTTACCATCATTTTTCGATAAGTCTTCTGCATTCTTTTTCTCTTTTTCTTCTTATTTTCTCTTTTTCACTTAAAAAAAAAGATGGAGAGTTAGAGGGAGGTTTTTAGTCGTCCCCCCCCTGTGGTTTTCCCTTTCCCCAATGATTTACAGCCTCTGCTTTAATGAAGAAGTGTGTCACTTGTGGCAGAAACATTCCCCAATCAGATGGTCACAATATTTGCTTGTTTTGTCTGGGAGAAGCCCATCTAGTTCAATCCTATAGAATTTGTAAATGTTTTACTGCCCTTTAAAATCGTCAGTCTCGGCTTCGATCTTTCCTCTGGGAAGAATCCCTTCGACCTACAGATCTCCCTACTAAGACGAATCCAAGCCCTCAAATGGACCACCCAGGTTTAACAGAAAAAGCCCCAGAATCAGAGCCCAGCTCTTCATCCTCCTCAAAACCACCATTGGTGTCGATGAAGAAATTGGAGCATGGCAGTAACCCTCCAGTATCACGGCCAGCAGCCTCCAATATCACAGCAACAAAGAAGAAGAAGAAACGGCAACCCGCGGACGCCGGTGCCGTTGTGGCTACCTCGGATCCTCAGTTACGCATCCGAGAGCCTAATTCTGCTCCTATTGCCAACACCCGATACACGGTATTTGACCTGCTTCCCTCTCCTGTCTCCCACAGGGCTGCTTTTGACAGGGTGGACCAGTTTTTCCTTTTGCGTAAATACAGATGCAAAAAAAGAATTAAGCAGTTCCGCTTTCTCCCTGTTGCCTGCCACCTTCTGTCATCTTCTCCCACTAGTGGACCAACCATTTCCTTGACTTTCCTCTTGCTCCTTACATGTTGAAATAATATTTTTTTGTTATTTTTGGCATTTGTTGCAAGTCTTAGCTCATTCTGAGTCTTAGCCTTCCTGACTCCATCCTTGCAGATTCAAGCTATTTGCTGGTTTTCTGTTCTAGTTATGAGCCCCTTTTTCACTTTTTTATACTTATCCTTTTTGTCCCTTAGCTTGTCAGAGAGCTCTGTGAGCATCCACGCCAGTTGTGTCAGACGTCTCTTGTTTTTCTTTCTCTGTGGTATTGTTTTGGTTTGGACCTTTATTATCTCGCCTTTCAGGGTTTCCCAAGCATCCTGAACTGTTTTTCCCTTTAGGATTTCCATCCATGGAATCCTTCCTATTACATCTCTTAGTTTGTTAAAATACTTGGTACAGTTACCCTTGCCTGTGTCTAGGGGTTTGGTTTGGTCCTAGAGATTGTCCTCCTTCCCCCTGCAGATTTAGTTTAAAGCCCTTGGGATGAGTTGAGTGAGATATCTGCCAAACACGTTCTTCCCAGTCCTTGTGAGGTGCAGCCCATCTCCTGCCAGGAGCCCTTCATGTAGGTAGTGTAGCCCATGGTCAAGAAATCCAAAGTTTTCTTGACGGCACCATCCCTTGAGCCAGTGAACCCTTCAACCCCTGCAATCCTCCATTCCCTCATTGGATGTTGACCCTCTGTTGGAAGTACAGATGAAAATACCACCTGAGCTACCAGTTCTTTTGCCTTCCTGCCCAATTGCTCATAGTCCCTTGATATGTTTTTTAGGCTCTTCTTTGTTGTATCATTGGTCCCGACATGAAAGAGAAGGAGGGGATAATAATCAGTGGGCTTGATAATTTGGGTAAGCCTCTCTGTCACGTCTTTAATCTTTGCTCCTGGGAGACAACATACTTCCCTTGAAAGCTTGTCTGGTCTGCAGATTGCTGATTCTGTTCCTCTAAGAAGCAAGTCACCAATTATCACCACATGTCTTTTCCTCTTTGGGGTACCCGACAGGCTCCTCTTCCCTGTAGCAATCTGGGCTGCTTTTCGTCCTGTCACTGGAACACTTGATGAAGATTCATCTTTGGATGTCTGCACATCTTCTTCCAGGGGGAGAGCATGAAATCGGTTGTTCAGTTCTGACTGTAGTTCCCAGGTTCATCCTTTTTGTAGACAGGGACAACAATCCTTCTCCTCCAGTCATCTGACACCTCACCCGTTTCCCATGATTTCAAGAAAATAATGGACAGTGGTTTTGAGAGTTCTTCAGCCAGTTCTTTCAATACTCTTGGATGCAGTTCATCTAGCCCTGGAGATTTGAACTTGTTCAAGGTAGTGAGGTATTCTTTGACTATTTGTTTATCAATCTCCAGCTGCAATCCTGTCCCCTCCACTTGCACTTCACATTTGTCTGGAGGTTCACAGTCTGGAACAACCTATCTCTTCCCAACGCTTCTCCAAGTGGATCTCCATCACCTTGGTGTATAACTTGGCAAACAAGCCCCCTCCTCGGCCCTTCCACAGCCCTCTACCAGGGGAATCTCCTCACTTACTTACTGCCTTTATATGCAGTTTAGACATCCAGGAGATCTGTCAGGCATCCACCTGGTCCAAGCCCTTGACATTTGTCATACACTATAGGCTAGACCTCAGGGCGCAGAAACATTCTGCTTTTGATAGACCTGTACTATCCTCTATTCTGGCATAACTCCCACCTCCAAAACTAGTGCTTGCTATCACTCCCATGTGTGCATACATGGACACCATGATGAAGAAGACTTGGTTACTTACGTAACTATGATTTTTCAAGTGGTGATCCATGTGTCCACTCATCCTGCCCACCTCTCCTCCCCTTCCTTTTTCTTCTAGCAGAGGATAGTTAGGACTGAGGAGAGCAGGGTCACACCTGCACGTTATAGGTAGAGAGGCACATTCATTTTGAGGCTCTGAAACTTTCCGAAGTGGGGTTTGTGCAGGTACAGAACCCCTATGTGTGGATACATGGATCACCACTTGAAGAACCATAGTTATATAAGTAACCAAGTCTTTCCCCCATTCCAAGATTGGTATGAACCTGCCACTGCCATGGCTTCTATATACTCTTAAATGCTTTTCAGACTTTTAAATATTCAGCTTCCTAACATTTTAGATGCCGTGTTTTGCTTGATTTCTCAGGTGAGTGAGCAAGCTGCTTTTGGAGAAGTGCTAGATGGAGGTTTGGACCCTAATCTTGTTAAGCTCCACAGTCATTCGCTATCAAGTAGGAGATGAAGGGAGAAATGAGGGGGCAGAACACCCCCCTCTGCATGTGAAAGGCTTCCTAGGTAAAGGTAAAGGTTCCCCTTGACAATTTGTCCAGTTGTGTTCGACTCTAGGGGGCGGTGCTCATCCCAGTTTCCAAGCCATAGAGCCAGCGTTTGTCCGAAGACAATCTTCCGTGGTCACATGGCCAGTGCAACTTAGACACGGAACGCTGTTACCTTCCCACCGAGGTGGTCCCTATTTATCTACTTGCATTTGCATGCTTTCGAACCGCTAGGTTGGCGGGAGCTGGGACAAGCGACGGGTGCTCACTCCGTCGCGTGGATTCGATCTTACAGCTGCAGATCTATAGATCTTACAGCACAGAGGCTTCTGCGGTTTAAAAAAAAACTTTGAGCTGGTTAGTGCCTGCAAGGGGGGGAGGGGGGAAGCCCAGCCCTACCCACCAAATATGAGAAAAAATCAATAATCTTGTTATTATAAAAGTAGTCACTATGTCCAAATAGCATAGTTAACCCCAATTTGTAGCAATTGGTTAAGGATAAAGAGAAGAGAACAATTATGCAGATGCAGTAATAGTCTTGTCACAGCAACAGCAGCAAGAGTTCAATAGAGAAGTTATGGGTATTGTGTTAATAAGCTTTACATTTTTTACATTTGTCTTGCTATACTTGAATCACGTTTTCTTGTTATACTGAGAATGACCCAAAGCTACTGAGAATTAAGAAATTTAAATTAGCACAGGATGCTTTCTCTGAATTAAGTTATGAGTTGCTTCATGCACCAAAACTACATTCATTCATTCATTGCTTCTATTAATAATTCTAGGTAGCCTTTCAACCAGAAAGTTTCCAAAACGATTTAAAAAACAAAATTCACTGAGAAACCCCAGCCTCAAGTTACAAAACTTACAAGAACAATTGAAGTAGTGACATAAAAGAGTTAAACTATCACTTAGTGAAGTAGGGCAGTAAAATATCATAATAACACAAGACCACAAAGTAATTGTCTTGGACCAAATGGCCAAGAGAAGAAAACACCCTTCACCAAGAGTTGAAAAACCTGCAGTTTAAGAATCTCAAGAACCTCCAGTGGGATAGACCTAACTTGTACACCTTGGCTGAAAAGGGTCTGTCCCATGATTGTTGTTATGTGTTCTCAAGTCACCTTTGACTCATGACAACCCTATGAATGAGCAGTCTCCAAAATGGCCTGTCCTCAGCTGCCCTACTTGTAAACTCACGCGTGTGTGTTCCTTTAGGGAGTCAGTCCATCTCCTATTTGGTCATTTTCTTTTCCTGCTGCCTTCCACCTTTTCCAGCATTATTGTCTTTTCCAGAGAATCCATTTTCTCAAGATGTACCCAAAGTACGACAGCCTCAGCTTAAAATTTTTTTGCCTCCAGAGATTGTTCAGGCTTGATTTGATCCAGTTGTCTTTCTGGCAGTCCAGGGTATGTGCAAAGTTCTCCTCCCTCACCACATTTCAAATTAATGTATTCATTAATACATTGGTGATTGGCAATACTTACTGCTAAAGCAGTATTGTATTTAGCAATTAACCAGGTTGCTGTTGATGACTTGAGAATCTATACAGTCAGTTGCATGAACTGGAAAAGGGGAGGCAGATTTCTCCATTTCTTCTCCAACAATTTGAGTTTGTTTCTTGTTGCCTCTCAAGGAAGAGAAACCCATCTGTTTCTTCCAGGAGCCATGGAATGCTTATGGATTGTCGGAAAGAGGACTGGGACAGAGAATCAGGATGGGGAGGAGTGGAATAGAGCATCTAGGAAAGCCCTTCAAACTTTGAGCCCCAACAGATAGTCTTCTATTGTTAATAAATTTGGGGATGAAACTACCATTTTTATTTAGTTCTGCAATTTTAAACAACATCCTGCTTACACACAAATCTATGAATAAACATATGTGCAATTAATATTATATGTAGTGTCCTAATTCCATGTCAAAATAGCACTCTCTGGCTCTGAATACATTTGTTGTCCTCTTACAAATGGGTTGCTCATCACGTTTAATTCAACAAGTTGTCTCAATCTCTAAATGCTTTGGCATGTTCCTGCTTTAGTAATCCTTCAGTGATGCGCAAATATATTGGAGCAGGGTGTATCATGGATGTGCTTTCAGTAAGAGGTAGCACGAATGGTTTGACTCATGAGCACTATTGATTGATTGACGGACTGTTCCCCTTTGTTGTGCTATATGAATCTAATGGCAAATGTTTGTACCAATCCAAGCAAGAGCTTCAAAAGAGAAATGGCTGAATTCACAGCATCACTTAAAATATTGCATCAAGCAATGTTCTAGTAATAACATAATGACTATACTATTACATTGAACACCTGCAAGGGCACACTCACTATACCTCTGCAATGGAAACTCTTTGTAGTTCAAAACAATAGGTTTTCTGAGCTGGGCACTTAAACCAGTAGTTGAGGCCACATTTTGCAGCAGCAAGAATAAGTTTTTTCTAGCAACTTCTGACAATATCCTTCCTCTCCCCTCTTTCCACAGGATGGCTACTTTTCTCACAGGCCAAAGGAGAAAATGCGAACGGACAGCAATAATGAAAACTCTGTTCCCAAGGACTTTGAAAATATCGACAATAGTAACTTTGCACCCAGGATGCAAAGGCAAAAACATCTGCCAGAGTTGGTGAAGAAGCCCACGAGCAAACAGAAGGAACACTTGAGAAGGAAACTGGAGCAGGAAGAAAAGATGAAGGAGAACCCTCTCCTTGGGAAGAACTCCAATGAGGCACTGCATTACGGTAACCCCACCCCAAAGAACAGCAGCAACAGCAGCCATTTGAAAGACATCCACCGGTCTCCCAGGCAGCATCATTTGAAAAAGAGCGGAAATGGCTCTCCTGAGCTTGGTTATGAACAGCTGCCGAAATGTGAGATATCGGGCAAGGAGGCCATATCTGCTGTGTCCAGGGCCAAGTCAAAGCAGTGCCGGCAGGAGATTGCTGAGGTATATTGCCAACACAAGGAAGGCAAGCTTATGCCTGAGGAAGTGACTCGTTTCTGCCCACTGGAAGGTAGGTCTGGCAAAGGGGCAGGGGAGGAATGGTGGAGGAGGTCCATGCACTTGTTTCCTTCTTTTTCTGTCTTCTGATCAAAACACTACACACTTGATCTTAGTCAAAAGGACGAGAAGCATTCTGATCAAAACAAACCTTTGCCCAAAGCTGGAGAATTACAGGTCCCATTATAAATCTTCATAGGTCAGGTTTGCAAGGGATGATGGGAACTGGAAGCCAAAAACAGTTGCAGTACCACAGATTTCCATTAAAATGGCTTAATTGAATAAATGTGTGAGAGTTGGTGGTTCAGTTTCATGGATGAAATGTGTGCATGAAAGGAGAAGGTAATGATAGTTCTGAGACAAGGGAGCAATTATGTCCCTCCAGATTTTATTTATTCATTCATTTACGTTATTTATATCCCAACCTTCTTCAGGCAGCCTATAAGTGCTAACATGTATGCGTGTTTAAAATCACAGTAAGTTATTTAATATTTGAATACAATTAAACTTGTGGTAAAGTTAAAAGTTACAACATCACTGGTTAGAACAAATGTGTGATAATGAAAACTATGCTGCATCCCCGACTAAAACCTGCAATCTTGCCAGGACATTCCCAGATTAAAAGCAGATTTAAGCAGATAGGTTTCACCCACCAGTGAAGAGGCAGCCCACCTCGCCTCATGTTTTTGGACCACAAATGTCAGAATCTCTACCAGTTGGCAAACCGGGCTATGACTTATTTGAGTTGTAGGTCAAAAAACCACTGAGAGCCACAGCTGCCCAGCTGATTCTCAGGGACAGGAAAATAAGTACATTTCTGTTCCCCTCACAAACCTTTTAAAAGATGTTTCTTTGTTAGCAAACAAAGAACATTCTGTTTTCCTACATGCAAATGGGAATGAGACATCTACAATTTTTATTTGCATTATAATAATAATAACTCTGTGTTATTTTTTAAAAAAGGCCCCAGCTAGGGGCACATATTGAATCAATTAAATGTTTTTAATTAATATCACAAATTCATATACTGAATATCATAATTGTAGTTTATAGTCTTATACTGTAATTATATTGTTAACTCTTGGGATGAGTGTGAGGGATTCATTTAAAAGAGCCCACTTCTCTCTTGGTTTGCTACAACTTTTGAAAACTAGTTTTTAAAGGAGAGCCATATTTTCTGCAAGCTGGGAAAGCAGAACTGCCAACTATTTCTCGGAGTCCGTGGTATGAAAAAAGGAGGAGAGAGCTGGGAGATTTCATCCCACTGTACATTCAGTCCAGATGCTGCTGGACTGCTGTTATCAACCACGTTCACCACTGGATGTCCTGGTTATGACTCATTGGAGTTTAGTCCAACAACATTTGCTGTCCAGTACTTTTTACCTCCTCCCACTCCATTGTGTCCTACTAGCTGCCAGGGGTGCAGAGGGTAAAGCAACTAAGTCCTGTTGCCAGAGTGTCTCCTTTGATTATCCTTGTACTTTATGGTCTCTGTTTTGTGCTCCTCATTTTGTTAGGGAGTAACTTTCTTGATCAGTTCCAGTTGTCTGCTCCTTCATAGGGACCCAAGCTTGGAAAAGGTGCTCTTCAAGTTACAACTAGACTTTCTCCACGTATACTGGTTGAGAATTTGTGGTCATTAGTAGTCTCCAAACAGTAGCTTTTTCAAGCTTTGACATAGGCATTACCAATTGTTTCTTCAGCTAATCACTCCAGTCCTGGGGAGGATTGTTGTCTTTGGGCCTTTTAAACAAAATTCCCCTGCTTGTGAAAATTTTAACAGGTCAGATAGATGGCTAGACTGAATTATTTTCCCTAAATGTGCTCACTTTCCTTATATAGAAATATTTTGATGTGTGTGGACCAAGTGCAATGTACCACTGGCTTTCTGAAATATTGTTATCATAGGAGATGCAAGTCTTGTTGACCCAGCCTTATTCCAGCATTTGAACTAAAATTCCCATCACCCTCACCAATATAGCTGGTGCTGGCTGGGAATTATGAGTATTGTAATCTAACATATTTGAAGAGAGACAGGCTGCAGCAAGTTGCTGTAAACAAAATAAAACAAAGCCCAAACTGATGTATGGTATATTGTAAATCATTTTCTGCCATGTTCTGGGACACAAAATCTGTTTTCTGAGCCATGAAACTTGTATGTTACAGTTCACCAGTTAATGTCATCATAGTAGCAGATAAATAAAGAATAGCATCTCGTGGAAACCAGGATTTAATATATAGATCATTTTATAGGTGAAACATCAGGTACAGGATAGAGCTAACTGACATCAGTCCAGTTCTGTACCTGAAATTATTGCTTTAAAAATGAAAGAGAACAGTCTGTTTTAATTATCCAGAAAGAAAAATATATTGCAGTATTTCTTCCAATTAAATTGAATGAAACTCATATGGAGAGAATTCTGCAGTACTCTGTGGATGCTTTAAAATAACTGGAAGTTGAAGCTTCAAGCAGCAATTATTTCAGCATCTTGAATACCCTTCCTACAGTTGTTTATTGTTGCTGTCTTGTAAGCCATGACTGCAATTCGTAATAAGCTTTAAAACAATGCTATTGTTATTTAAAGGTCCCTATTGAGAAGGCCTGATGGTTGGTTAATAATACATTTCTGCAGCCTGAAAAGAAAGACAGGCAAGATACCGCTCAAGGCACTTGGCAATGGCAGATCCACCTCAAAACGTCTGCTTATGTATCCATTAGTAATCTGTCCTCCAGGCTTCTCCTTGACTGTTTGTTGCACTCTGGGATGTCTGTAAGGAAGCTGAGCATTGCATATGAATCTGTGGTTAATAGCTGCGAAAGCTGAGCATGTAGGTTATAAACACAGTAGAGAGAAGAAGTTGGAGGCGACTTGATGACACAACATCAACAAGAAAAGAGAAAAGTTGTTGCTCTGGGACCTCCATTTTGCTAGTGGGCTTGCCTGCTTTATGAGGCCCTGTAATGATATTAGGAGGAACCTTTCATGAGGAAAGGTTATATTTCTCTAGGCGTCTTTGACAGAGGAGAGAGCTCCCACACCTTGAATAACATCTCTCTCATTCACATGGCTGGGGTTCCTGCACAAACCGAGTTTTCCACAGATTTGTCTTGATGTTTCTGTGCAAGCATTCTGTACAACTCTGGCACCCTCCAGATGCTTTGCAGCCAGGATAGAAGAGTTGCTAGCCGTGACTCTTTGCAGTTGGAGAATGCTTAAACAAATGGATAATCAGGTTCACAGGAACAATAAGCTCCAAAGAGCAGGCTGCAGAAAGAGAAGACATGAGGAAACCTCAAAAGAACACAGGGCAGGGCAGCCTCTGCTATTAGGCAGATAGGGACAGTTGCCTCAGACAGCAGATGTTGGAAAGTGCCAGCAAGGTATTGAAAGAGAACAGCTGACCCTTCTGGTGTCACATCACGGGGGTTGAAAATTGGACTGCCAGTCCAGTCAGCTTTAGTGCATGAAACAGGAAGGATATGTCATCTTGTTCTTTGCTTCACATAAAAGAAGATCCTTTGCAAAACCTAAACGAGGGAGGGGCACATGGAATTCCTAGGGAATTGGTTATAGAGACTGGCCTAAAGCAGCATTTGTCCTGGGATTTTGATTTCATTTGCCATTCCATCTGCTGATGGAGGGCTGTTGCCCAGAGCCAGCCCTACCATGAGGCAAAGTCAGGCAAAACCTCTGCCACTGGACATCAACATCAGCTATTCTTTTTTATCCCCATGGCCATCCTCTTCCTCTTAGAAGCCCCACACCTTGGACTACTGCCGTCAGTAGGGGTGGAGGATCTAGCCTAGTTGGCAGCCTTGAAGCAGGACTCAGCTGTCAGTCCAAACAGATTCTGTGCATGGAATGAAGGGCTCCGTCTCGTCCTTCACTTCAGGCAACAAAACCTATGGGATCTCCCTGACACTGGTTATGTTTACTTTTACTTCCCCTTTTCTTTGGCATGTGGCTTGCATGCTTTGCATTTTGTTCAATCTCTCAGGTTAATTGATAGTCCAGAAAATGAACTCCAACTGGGGATGTAATATTTAAAATTTATTCCTGTTCTCATGCTGATAGCAAATTAACTTTGCTAGGCTCAATCATATGTTCTCAGCAGGCACATATGTAATTAAAAGGAACACACACTGAGTTCACAGTAGCATTGAAATCTGTCTGCTGTAAAAAAAAAAAAAGGTCCATATGTTCCTATGGGATTGGATGCTCAAGCAGTATTAGTAGTATATTGCTAAGTACTTGGAGCTTTTTTGAAAAAGTGGTCTAATCAGCAGCAAAGCTAATTATTTTTCTTTCTTTTTAATAGAAAGAAATAGAAGTGGGCAAAGTGTAGACCTCCAAGTGCTGTCAGAGTACAACTCCCGTTAACCCTAGCCAGAAAGCCCGTGGTGAAGAATGTTAGGAGGTGTAATCCAACAACAACTGCTTAACACCTGCAGCAAATCCAGCTTTAGCCACAACCAGAACAGACCCACTGAATGAACGGGACTTCCTGACTCAAAATTTATGTAAGCCAGTCCCATTATTTCAGTGAGTCTACTCTAGTCAGAATTGGATTTGGTCTACAGCATTCAAAAGTGGTCTTGGTGCTGTGATTCTGATGCAAGTGAAAAAGAGAGAGCTTTAGATTGCAGGCCCCATGAGTTTGAAAGGCAAGAAAAATGTGTCTTATTAATGAGCGGTTAGCCAATGCACATTGAAGCATGGCATTTGAGATATGATTTCCCATGAGCCTTAATTGGATTAGGGGGATCATATTAAAGATATATCGCCTATGCAATGTTTGGAGGATTACTTGGGCCTGTGTGTGTTTTTCTTTTTTTTCTTTTTTTGTATCATCTTTGCTAATCCTGTTGATCAGGAAGTGCTTTAGAATAAACTGCAACCGAACAGGACAGGAAGGCAATTCCCATCTACTGTGTGGAATGTCAGGCTTCACATTGCTACCAGTGGGAGAGGGATGTGAAGAAGTCTTACCATTGCTGAGTTAAAGGCACGCTGGCTCAGCATAGAGAGGCAACTTCTCATGGAATCTCTCCAACTCCTCTGGAGATCTCAGTTCTAGTGCAACACTGTGATGCCATTATTATTATTATTATTATTATTATTATTATTATTATTATTATTATTATTATTATTATTATTATTATTATTATTATTATTATTATTGCCATGCAGAAAAAGTCCTGTTTCTGTGCACGTTTCCTGTTGTGAAGCTGGGCACATACACCAAGCAAGCACAGCAGGACAGGCCACCACAGAGACACAAACAACCCATCCGGTGCTACTTCTTTTACTAGTTCAGCTATAAAGGTGGAAGTTAGTATCTTTTCCAGTACTGTGCTTTTGAGAGAAATGCACTTGTGAAAGGGCACCCATTTTCTCAAAGAACAACCAGAACCTAAAGCCTACCATCCCGTGGCAGTTCGCAGCATGGGATGTTTCAAAAAGGATTTCTTGTTTACTGCTCACGGACTAATCAAGTTAGGATTTACAGTCAGGACCTAACAGTGGATTACATTTCATGGCCATGGCAGACAAATGCATTTGGCCTTGCAGCTTTTTGCAGCACTTATACTAGAGCTAAGCCTAGCAGTATTCTGCATGCTTAGGATTGTAATCCGTTATCATACAGAACGGTGGAGGTTTTTTGAGCTTTCAAACATGAGGAAAGCCTGCCGAACTATCAGGATGTTTGGAAATACACAGTAAGCTTCCCAAAGTATATTGGAAGCCTCTTTCCTGGTTGGCTTTAAAAATTATTGTCAGGGATGCTTTTAGAAATGTGTGATCTTGCCAAGACAGAAGATTAGATTAGGACCATATTAGGTATGATGTAAAAGCAGAGTTTGGTAAAATGACAGTCCTCAGAATCCCAATCTGTTTCTAGGGGTTGAAATCAGAGCGCTGTCCTCAAAAAATAAAAAAAATTTAAAAAATTCCAAAGCTTAGTGTAAGAGTAAGTGGGTGATTCTGATCACTATTTGCTTTTACTTTTGTGCAGCTGAAGGGAGGCATTGATCTTAATGTAAGCAGTGGCATGGAAAAAGATGGGATGGACCAACTCTTTTCCTTACAGGCTACTTACAGATTAGAACCATAGATAGAATAGAAGCCACGATATACCTGTAAAGTTGCTAAATATGGTCTTTTAGCCATTAAATTGAGGGGAAATTGGATAACTCAATCTGATAAAGATGAATAGTAAATAAAACCAAAGACTTGTACAGGTTGGTAGCTCTGTAAATAAAAAGCCTAATTTTATTTAAATGTAAAATTTATTATATAAAATGCTACTGTAGTGTATCTTTTACATATTTTAAAATACTTTTAATCTCAGATGTTGAAAGTTGTTGTTCTGTAATCTTGCTGATGATTTGTCACAGCTCTGTTACTGAGTATTTTGAGTCTGATGCCATTGGCTAATAAACTATGCATACTGTCCCCAGGCATGCTGGCATACGAAGGTTCATATAAAGAGGGAAACAAAGTGTGTGTTCAATTTCGACTGCTATAGTGTGATGCTTTTATACTACTGCCTTTGCCAGCCTAGTGATCTCCAAATGTTTGGGCTACCCAGAAGTCCCAGTCATCTGGAAGGCACCAGGTTGGGGAAGGCTGTAGTAGAAGCATATCTCTTGTTGCAGCCCATGAAAGAAGAAACAGTGAGTAATGAATGAACTTGGGGATGTAGGGGGAAGACACTACAGCTCAGTAGCACAGCACAAGTTTGTCATGGAGAGGGTCCCAAGTATTCATATATAGTATGTCAGTCACACTAGTCAATACGGGGATATGTGGACAAATGAGAATTATTCATATATAGTGTGTAGAAACACATATATAGTTGTTGTTGTTGTTTAGTCGTTAAGTCGTGTCCGACTCTTCGTGACCCCATGGACCAGAGCACGCCAGGCCCTCCTGTCTTCCACTGCCTCCCGGAGTTGGGTCAAATTCATCTTGGTAGCTTCGATGACACTGTCCAACCATCTCATCCTCTGTCGTCCCCTTCTCCTCTTGCCTTCACACTTTCCCAACATCAGGGTCTTTTCCAGGGAGTCTTCTCTTCTCATGAGATGGCCAAAGTACTGAAGCCTCAGCTTTAGGATCTGTCCTTCCAGTGAGCACTCGGGGTTGATTTCCTTCAAAATGGATAGGTTTGTTCTCTTTGCAGTCCAGGGGACTCTCAAGAGTCTCCTCCAGCACCACAATTCAAAAGCATCAATTCTTCGGCTGTCAGCCTTCTTTATGGTCCAGCTCTCACTTCCATACATCGCTACTGGAAAAACCATAGCTTTGACTATGCGGACCTTTGTCGGCAAGGTGATGTCTCTGCTTTTTAAGATGCTGTCTAGGTTTGTCATCACTTTCCTCCCAAGAAGCAGGCGTCTTTTAATTTCGTGGCTGCTGTCACCATCTGCAGTGATCATGGAGCCCAAGAAAGTAAAATCTGTCACTGCCTCCATATCTTCCCCTTCTATTTGCCAGGAGGTGATGGGACCAGTGGCCATGATCTTAGTTTTTCTGATGTTGAGCTTCAGACCATTTTTTGTGCTCTCCTCTTTCACCCTCATTAAGAGGTTCTTTAATTCCTCCTCACTTTCTGCCATCAGAGTGGTATCATCTGCATATTGGAGGTTGTTGATATTTCTTCCGGCAATCTTAATTCCGGTTTGGGATTCCTCCAGTCCTGCCTTTCGCATGATGTATTCTGCATATAAGTTAAATAAGCAGGGAGACAATATACAGCCTTGTCGTACTCATTTCCCATTTTTTTTTACTATATATATAGTAGGAACATATATATAGTTCCTACTTCTGTCACGTGACGTGTTCAACTCACATGTAATCAAACTCATTGTGAGAGAGCAATGAGAGCCCAGGTATGTAAGCAGGGACTCTTAACTACTTAAGATCTCTGCTTCCAGATGTGAGATTTCCTCCCCTACCAGCAGGGAGAGATATTTTGGTAATTAAAGGGTTCTTCCTTCCATTCCATCCAGTTTCCATGTCTCATATGCAGTAAGGTTGATTACAAGCAAGTTGAACAAGCTGGAGGACAGACATATGGAAATCTTTAATTATTGAAAATCCTAACCTGTCAGTAACATCATCACCATTACACAGGCCAAACCTACGCAACAGGAGTTTGACTATTAATAAAGAAACATAGTTCATTAATATTAAACCTTTAAGAGTTTTGTTGCACAATTAAATAATTAGTGACCCAGGAGATCTAGGTTCAAAGACCCACTTGGCCATGAAATTCACATAAAGCACACACTGTTTCAGTTTGATCTTACATTACAGCATTGTTTTGAGGATATGGTTTGGAGAGGAGAGCCACGTGTGTTGCCTTAAGCTTACTGGAAGAAAGGTAGGATATAAATGCAACAAGCGAATGATAAATAAGATAATTCCCTTCTTTCCTTCTGGCAGCAATGGAAAGCTTATCTCTTTGGAGAGGATTTGGGGGAGTCAGCAGGCAACTCAGATGGGGAGGACTTGTAAAATCTGATCTATACTTTTTTAA
Organism: Intellagama lesueurii; assembly: GCA_037013535.1. Classification (NCBI taxonomy): domain Eukaryota; kingdom Metazoa; phylum Chordata; class Lepidosauria; order Squamata; family Agamidae; genus Intellagama; species Intellagama lesueurii. The sequence continues at coordinate 11,997,951 of JBAJHW010000012.1, forward strand.
ATAGAGCTTTTAAAATATGTGTACATTATAGTTTTAGTTGGCTTGTTTTTAATTAATTATGGATTTTATATTTTTTTGTATACCACTTTGGATCCCCACTAGGGGAGAAAGGTGAGATAAAGATTAAATAAATTAATTTGAATCATTATTATTTATTTATGTATTATCTTTATATGTGTTTTTATTATAGCACTCAAGGTGGCATGCAAACTATATGTTATTTTAATCATTAACGTTTTCACAAACAATAAAAAATTTCTAGAATTAACCACTGACACAGTATTGGCAGGCTGTTGATCATTATTCAAAAATCACACTGTTGGCGTTCAGTGATTAAAATCATGCATTTTAAAATTGGTGTTGGGAATTTTAATGAATTGGCATAAATAATAATTTTTAATGAATTGTTCCCACACCCCGTAAGAGTGTTGGGAAGTTGTCATACCTTTAGCTAGTCAGGAAGGGTAACCTCTGATCTCAGTTCCAATCAGCCCTGGCCAGTGCAACCAGTTGAGAGAGAAGGTAGAAACTGAAGTTCAGAAGTGTCTAGACAGGGACACAGATTGCCCACCCTGTGTTCATAAGAACACAGGAAATTGTCTCATACATTCTTCCCACACTGCTTAAGGTATTCTGGGAGTTGAAATCTATAAACAAATATTTGCATGCCTCAGCCCTGTACTGAGTCAGACAATTTAGCCCAGTATTTTTGACACTGACTGTTAGTGGCTCTCCAAGTATTCAGGGAAAAATCTTTGTTATCCTTACCTGGAGTCATCAGGAGTTGAACCTGGGACCTACGTGCAGATAGAAAGGCTTTTACCGAAAGCCATCTCACCTGTGGCCTTCCCTCTGAAATGTCAACTCCTGGCATTTCCAGTCAACTTTAACTGGTCAAAGGCAATGGGAACTCTGCCAAAGTCCTTGGAGAACCCTTCCTTAAGAGATTTGTCCTAATGTAAGTTCATGTTTTCCTTTCGGATTTTCTTCTTTGGAGTGGGAAATGGATCAGGAGTAGGGTAGTTTGATGCATTGGAGTTACTGTCCATCCTTCTGAGCATAGGATGTTTTTGTACCTTTGCCATTCCAAGTCAAGGCAGCATTCATACCTATCAGATAAATCTTCATCCTAAACCTAGAGCTGCAGGGATTTTGTGTAAGTTGGCCAAAGAGAAAGGTGCTTCCCTCCTCCCTTTTTGCTTTTTTTGTATTCATGTGATATTGTAACTCAGCACACATACACCCTATGAGTAATCTTCTAAAGCCTGCCAAGAGCCAGTGTTAATTGCTTATGCTAGAATGTATTTGCTGTTCAAAATGTCACACCATAAATTATATTTCATTTCTCTATCTGACAAGTAATATACTCAAAAGTAAATTGGTCCCATTTCTACTTTTCTCCCACTGGTTTGACGTTAAATTTATTTGCAGTATCATTCAGTTGATTTCCATGGTGCATTGCATATTGGTCTTCTGTATTTTTTTTAAAGTTTCAACACCTAATCAACATTAAAATAGCAAATATATTATTAACAGAAAAACAATCAAAAATTCTAAGCATAATTGGCACCAGCAGTCCAAGTGGAATGTCTAGAATTCAGTTTGATTGATTTTTTTAAGCAATTAAAATTGTGTAAAGATGGTCATTTTAAGAAATGGAAGCAAAATCATCACTGATTGACACCCTTGCCAGGAGGCAAGCAATAATGTATGTGCAAGGCTAAAGGAGGAAAATGATGGAAGAACCTAGGTTTGTACTAAGTTGACATAATCAGCAGATAATGAATGAGAAAGGCAAGAGGGAAGGGTTCCCCCTGCAGATAGTTCCACGTGAGTTGCTGCATGTTTAGATGACGGTCACTACTACAATAAAGTATAATGGAATAGTAGTCATTGCATACTCTATGCTTTAGAGTATTTTTGTACATTTTTTGTTGTTTACTTTTATGTATTTCTAGCACTGTCAAATAGCATAAGTAGCTCAATGGCATTAGATTTTAAAACAGTGGTTTCCAACCCTGGGTAACCCAAGTGTTCCTGGACTGCAACTCCCAGAAACTCCAGTCTGCACAGCTGGTGGTGAAGGCTTCTGGGAACTGTGGTCAAAGAACACCTGGGTTACCCAAGGTTATAGCAATTTTCTACATATACTTACTAACTTTCTGCAAAGCATGCAACATGGTTTACATTTCATGATAGTAGTTTAGTCCAGACAAAAACTGATAATCTGTGGTCTTCCAAATACTGCTAGTCTCTAACTCCCATATGCCTGAGCATTGGCCATCCTAGGTGGGACTGATTAGAGTTAGAGCACACCAATATATTGAGGGCCATCCCAGTTAAGTTTAAGAAATATGATACAGAATTGGGGCATGGGAGGAGAACCTGAGCAGGCAGAGGGAAATAAGCACAATATTCTTTTGAGCCCAAACATCCTATGTTCAATCCCCAACATTACCAGGTTGGGTTAGGAAAAACCTCTCTCTGAAGCACCTAAAAAGGTGCAGGAAGTTTGCACAGAAAGTAACAAACTAGATTGCCCTATGGTTTTATTTGATCACAGCAGGAGATTGTTCTGGAAGGAGAACAACCAAAATGGCACTTCTTCCAGAACAAACTGATGGAATAGCTTCTCTATGTCACTTCTCCCTGTGAAGGAGCCAATAGTAAACTCACCAGTTAAATACTTTACTTGCTTAATGTCTGTGTTTCCACTTTGGCCAAGACTAAGTAGCTTGGCTCTTCCAGCATCCAATGACAAATGATTGGGGAAATTTCAGAGCAGGGCGTTTGCATGAAGAGAATGTGAATTCTATGCCAAGAGAACCTAAACTGTATGCCAAGAAAAAATTATAATAATTCAATTGCAATAAATCCTTTAAATAAATCACCCTTATCCTTTTAGTATGTATCAATGCTGAAATTGGAAGGGGTCATCAAAGGTGTGCAAAATGCTATGAGCTGGTCTTATGCAGTCCTTGGCCTAATTTGAGAAAGTCTTCTATAAGTGAGCAGGTCAGACATTCATCAAGAGTGATATGTTTCACCAGAGGGAAAAGGCTGCAAGAGGAAGAGAACGGAGGACAGAAAAGGGGTGTCAGAAAGAGGGATAGAGAAAAAGAGATTGAAGAGAATAAGGAAAGGTGAGAAAGAGAGTAAGAGAAAGAAAGGGGGTAGGAGAAAGAAAGAAGAAATGAGTAGGAGGAAAAAGAGAGAAGGCATTTGAGAAAGATAGTAGGAAAGTGTGGTAAGAGAGAAAGAGTGAGAAGGGGTGGTGAAAGAGACATGAATGGCCCTACTCATTTTTGATTCTTGGATGCCTGCTCCAACATTCAATAGAACATTCATTCAAGAGAAAATTGGACAACCGTCTGTCAGATCTACTTTGATCTGGATTCCTGCATTGAGCAGGATGTTGGGCTTGGTGGTCTTATAGGCACCTTCCAATTCAATTATTCTGTGATTCTAAGAGCTGAAAATGGTACCACTGATTTTTTTTTAAGTTAAATGTTAGTTTAAAACAACCACAACCAACTTTATCCATTGAGTCCTCCCTTCTGCTGCTGATCTTGGCGGTATAATCTCTCTGAAACCATAAATAATTGTCAATAAGAGCTTCTAACCTCAAATACGCTGGTATTTGGGGTCCACCCATTTGCCTTTGGCCCCAGCCCCTTGGAATGTGATCCCCAACAAGTCCCCTGAAATTGAATTTGGCCCTCTAACTGCAAAAAGCCCCCCACCCTTAATGTAAATCAGTGCTTCCCAACCTTAGGCCCCCAGATGTTCTTGGACTACAACTCCCAGAACCCCTGTCCAACACAACTAGTGGTGAAGGCTTCTGGGAGTTTTAGTCTAAGAACATTTGGGAACCCAAGGTTGGGAACCATTGGAGTAGATGATGGTAAACTGGACAGACCCGAAATGCAGTTGTTACCTGTGACTTTGGACGTGCTAGTCCCTGCAAGCTGGTAAATATTGTGTTCCAGAAATGTTTCGTTGGCCTAAAGAGATGGAAAAGGCTATGTTATTGATTGTGTGGTCTATTAATACTTCTGAAATACAGCAAAATGAAAAATGGGTCAATAAAGATTATTTTCTGACTCTAATTTGAGCTGTTTGCTTTGATAGATTCTTCTTTTATTCTTATTCTTGTTTTGTTAGTTCATAACATTTATGAGGTTTGTTATATTACATCAGTATTGTTGCATCCTGAGTTAATTTTTTTTCAGTTCTGGTGCTTTAGAGACTACAGCTAACTGCCCACAGTTACTCGTGTTTGAAGGATTAGAATATAAAAAATAGATTATGGGAGATCTAAAGTGGTGAGGGGAAGAGAGGTTTGAATGGGGCTGCTCTCCTGTCTCTGCAACACTGACAGTTTTTACCTCCACCATCAAAGGAATAGAAAAACCATTTAGAGTATAAGAAAGACAATCCAGGCTGGTTCAAGATCACAGTGGGAGGGACCATATTCTAGGAGCAGAGTATTAGCAATGTTACAGAAGATCGCAAATTTAATTCATCATACCTCGATTGTGGACTGGGCAATTTTGTCCTGGGTCCAGTTCTCTACTCCAACACCTTTTGGGACACATCATCCCCTCCCACCATACAGAAGTGGTTAGAAGTGCACTTGTGGTTTTTGGGGAAAAAATAACAACCTTATTTTCCATGTATTAGAATCAAAACAAAGTGCTGGAGCCTGTACACCTTGGTTTAAGGAAGACTCGTGCCTCTTTTCTGATATTTTCCCCTAGTACATTTTAAATGCCTCATGCAAAAATCCTTATCTTTCTGGTATTTTTCAAATTCACATCCCAAGTCTAGAGACCCCATTACTTGCAAAAAATATATATATTATCTCTTCAGTTCAGTGAACATCTGAAATGACTTAGAAGAACCCTGTAGCATCTTCCTGTCCAAAAAATGTAGGTTGATCTTATTTAATTCCCTCTAAAGCTCACCAGTTTTCAGCCTCTTTCTTCTGTGAATAGAACTACCCCTCTCTTATTTGGATTCTTAATTTATCAAATGTCATCCAGCTCGTTACCGCCCCCAGCTACTGGTTCTAGAACATCAACATCTTCCTTGGAAGTAGTTGAAACAAAAATTAGAGGTTGACATTCATGTAGTGGAGGTATATATGGTGAAACTCCAGACAGTATTTCCCAGTGATTTCATTTAGATGATACATCTATGAGAAACTGGACTAAGTAATGAGGTACCAGTGGCTGCAGAGTCCAGCAAAAATTGACCAACATCACTTTTTGAAAGTAGCTCTCAAAGATATAGTAGAAATGTTGTAAAATGGCACCTCCAAAGCTCCTGTTCTGCTAGGCAACCCAGAAGCATGTCATGAATCTCAGAGCCCTCTGAGGAGCAATGGAGAAGAGAAGTCCTCCAAGAGAGAATTTCTCAAGGGTGGGTTGCATCAGTAGCACTGGTAGTAGTACAACTTTCTTTTTTTTTTTCTTGTCCTGTGAAGTAATAGTTCACCTCTAATCAACACCAGTTAGGCCTCATCTTGAGTACTGCATCCGGCTCTGGACACCACACTTGAAGAAGGATGCTGACAAACTGGCACAAGTTAAGAGGAGGGCAACAAGAATGATCAGGAGACTGGCAACCAAGCCCGATGAGGAAAGACTGAAATAACTGGGCACATTTAGCCTTGAGAAATGAAGACTGTGGGGAGATATGATAGCACTTTTCAAATACTTGAAAGATAGTCATACAGAGAAGGTCAGGATCTGTTCTCAATTATCCCAGAGGGCAGGACACATAATAATGGGTTCAAGTTATAGGAAGCCAAATTTCAGCTGAATATCAGGAAGAATTGTTAGAACAGTACAACTATGAAGCCACTTACCTTTGAAAGTAGCAAGCTCTCCAGTCCTGGAGGCATTCAAAAGACAGCTAGATAGCCATTTGACAGATATACTTTAACTTAGACTCTGTTGAGCAGGAGGTTGGACTCAATGACCCTTGCAACTCCATTATTGTATAACTCTGTTCTGTTCTTATATGTTGCCTCCCCTGTGTTGGACTACAGCTCCCATCAACCACAGTCAGCTTTACCTTTGGTCGTCATTGATGGAAGCTGTAGTCCAGAAACAAAGGTTGACCAGCCCTGCTCTGCCCCATATTTTTAGCAAATGACTTGACAGTCTGGCCATTGACACATTCTTTCCCATGTCATGGATGTAGTCCAAGGCCTTGGAAGAGACGTAATAGCATATACCACCACCTCAAAATGGTGGGGAATAACTTGGCACAATCCTGAAAAGCAGCCTTCTAGGAAATAAGAGAAATTTCAGCTCAGCACTACATAAAACAGCCACATCATCAGCATGTTGGCAGTACCTTTTCTGTAACAGCAACTAACATCATCACTGGTGTTGCTGATTCATTTGTCCAGCTTAACAGCAGCTGCTTATAGAATCATGGAATAATTAAGTCGGAAGGGGCCTATAAGGCCATTGACTCTAACCCCCTGCTGAATGCAGGAATTGAAATCAAAGCAGATCTGACTGTTGTCCAATTTTCTCTTGGATGCTTCCAGCACTGGAGCATTAGAAACCAAAGAGGTTTCATATGCATAGGAGCAGAGACTGGGAAAGTTACTATTTTGTACTTCTGTCACTTGGAACCTCCCAGAATAAAGGATTCTGCAAGTTATAGTGAAGAGATAATATTTCCAACTTGTGTGTAGGAGAACATCTAAAAGGCATCTCTCATTTTAAAGAAACAGATGATCCTTGTGAAGCCATTTAGTATTCATTGTGACAGTGTTGATTGTAATGAACTAATTAGCTGTTAAGTGGTGTGATAGGTATTTTTAATGGGGAATTCATTCTAATGCTAGATTAATGAATGTTCTGTTACTTTTAAGAGGTGTTTGTTTATGCATACGAGTCAGTGAGGAAGAGGAAAAACACGCTCCAACAAAGCAAGGAAATAATTGTGATTTGTCTCTAAGGAATGATCGCATCTTCATAATTAGAAATGTCAAAAAAAGGAAAAAGCAAGTTTGCTGTTAAGATTATTTGTGCGGCAAGATAGTTATCATAGTAAATTAGATTCAGTATCTGTTTTCTCACTGGTTTATGTCACATACCAATGTTCTGGTTATTAGGCATTGATTTGTAAAACACAAAAATGATTTCAGTAATTGTTTGTGACTGTAGCATTCCAAATGAAGAAAACTGATGGTTGTTGTAGGTTTTTCGGGCTGTTTGGCCGTGTTCTGGAGGTTTTTCTTCCTAACGTTTTGCCAGTCTCTGTGGCCGGCATCTTCAGAGGACAGGAGTTAGAACTCTGTCTGTGTTCTGGTGTAGTGTGTGGGATAGTTGAGTATTTGTAGCTGTGGGGTCACCTTTTTGTCCTATTCAGGAGATTGGGTGATTATGGTGATCAGTGTGTTTTTTGTTGTGGGTGTATTGTTGTGATAAAGGGGGGAGATGATCTGTCACTGTGATTGATGGGTGTCGTTAGCTAGTCTATTGTGTGCAGTGATCACCGGTCCTTGTGGCTAGGTAGTTTGTTGACCTTTTTGCAGGCTGTAGTTTTCAGTGCTGGGAGCCAGGCTTTGTTGAGTTTTAGACTTTCTTCTTTTTTGTTGAAGCTGTGCTGATGTTTGAGGATTTCAATGGCTTCCCTGTGTGTCTAACATAATGATTGCTGGTGTTGTCCAGTACATCTGTATTTTGAAATAGGATTTCATGTCCAGCTTGTTTCAGGGCATGTTCAGCGACTGCCTATTTTTCCGGTTGTTTTAATATGCAGTGTCTTTCATGTTCTTTGATTCTGGTGTGGATGCTGCGTTTTGTGGTCCCAATATATATCTAGCCACAACTGCAAGGTATCTGGTATACTCCTGCAGTGGTGAGGGGGTCCCTTTTGTCCTTTGCTGACCGTAACATTTGTTGTATTTTTGTGGTGGGCCTGAATACTGTTTGTAGGTTGTTTTTTTTCAAAAGTTTCCCCATGCAGTCCATGACCCCTTTGATGTATGGCAGAAATACTTTATTTGTGGGTGACTGTTTTTCTTCTTCAGTTCAGTGTTGTTTTCTCGTTTTAATGGCTCTTGTGATTTCATTTTTGGAATAGCCATTTGCCTGTAGGGCCCAATTCAGGTGGTTGAGTTTGGTGCTGAGAAATTGAGCTTCACAGTTCCGATTTGCATGGTTTACTAGTGTTTTGATTATGCCTCTTTTTTGTCGTGGGTGGTGGTTGGAGTTCCCACACACTACACCAGAACACAGACAGAGTTCTAACTTTCTAAGATGAGACTGCCAAACGTTAGGAAGAAAAACCTCCAGAACACGGCCAAACAGCCCGAAAAACCTACAACAGCTATCGGATCCTGACCGTGAAAGCCTTCAAGAATACAAAGAAAACTGCCTTTTTTAAAAGCACACAGGAACTGCTGTTTTCCCAGAAGCAGTCTGATTTCTTACATGATGCAGTTTGCACACATCCAGACTATAGCTGGGACACTAGCATATTCAAATAATATCAAGGACTGGAAAACTGGACAAACTACCTGTTCTTAGGCATTGTGTGTGTGTATGTGTGAAAAGGTCTAGTTTGGGTGATCATTATTTTTCAATGTCAAATTGTGCACAAACTGAGCTCTGCACAGACTTAAAATAAAACAAAAATAAGACTTATTCTAATGTCCCCAACATCTGTTTCATAGCAACCCTCATGCATTGTGGACAACCCAGATATCACTAGGTCAGATCAGAAATAGAAAATGCATGCAGTTTATTTTATAGAGGTTGCTATGAAAGATTTTGTGTTTGGTTAACAAACTTAGGAGGTGTTAGAATAAATTTTTGTTTTACAGTTTCCATTTCTTTCTTTCTGCAGTGTGTGGAGATCCCAGTTTGTACCTGGTTTGTTTTTGTTTTGGATGGGACTTATTTCCTGCTTTCTAGATCATTTATTTTTCAGTGTGACACTTCAACCTCTTCAATACCCACAAAAATAAGACATTGCAAATAATATTTCTGTTTGGAATGTGTTTTTCCAAACTTCCAAGCAGTCAGTGCACTCAGTATCGTGCTGCATGGAACAAAGGAACTACTAGAATAAAATATTAATTTCTCTTATGAGAAAGTGGAAATTGTGAGCTACATGTAGCTTCCCTCCCCTGTAGGCATCCTTCAGCCTCGAGAGACTATGGTAACATGCTCTGAATAGAGGTCTTGGAACAGCGTCTAGTGTGGCTGAGAAGGCCAATTCGAGAGTGACAATCCCTTCCACACTGAAGACAAATACAATCTGTCCCCTGTCCAGCTCCCTGATTTTGCTGGTTTCGGGACTGCCTCTTTGCCTCAGCCTGCTGAACAAGTGCCTCTTCAAATTGGGAGAGGCCATGCTGCACCGCCTGCCTCCAGGCTGAACGCTCAGATGTCAAGGTTTCCCATCTGTTGAGGTCCATTCCTAAGGCCTTCAGATCCCGCTTGCAGATATCCTTGTATCGCAGCTGTGGTCTCCCTCTGGGGCGATTTCCCTCCACTAATTCTCCATACAGGAGATCTTTTGGAATCCGACCGTCAGCCATTCTCACGACATGCCCGAGCCAACGTAGACGTCGCTGTTTCAGTAATGTATACATTGTAAAAATTCCAGCTCATTCTAGGACTACTCTATTTGGAATTTTGTCCTGCCAGGTGATACCAAAAATGCATAGGAGATAACGCATATGGAACATGTTCAGCTTCCTCTCCTGCCATGCACAAAGGGTCCAGGACTCACTGCAGTACAGGAGTGTACTCAGGACACAGGCTCTATAGACCTGGATCTTGGTGTATGCTGTCAGCTTCTTATTAAGCCATAATTATGTAGCTTCCCTCCCCAAATTCCCAGTATACTTGTACACACATCCTGAAAAAATGGAGGGTCCCTAAAAGGCCCAGTTGTATCTCCAGAAGACTTTAGGGGGGGGGCACAGGTGGCTATTTTGGAGGGGGCTAGGCCTGTTTCAGGCTCAAGAGGTATTGAGCCTAAAAAAACAGAAGAGGGAATGTGGATGTGCCCTTCATGGTCCCAAAGAGACTAGTGCAGACCCCCAGATTCCTGAAAGTTATCTGCCCATGAATTGTACATTGCCTCCTTCTTTCTGCCAGCTTTTGAAGCCAATGCGGGCAACTGGTCCACTCTCAATGTTTCTTAGGACTCTAATTCCTTGTAAGTATCCCCCTCCAAATCTGGAGGACTACAGTTGCTGATCCCTGCTTTCAGAACCATAGCTTTGCCACCAGTTGGTTAAGTACTGGTCACAGAAGACTGAAATTGTATACATGCTCAAGTCAGGTGGATTTTGTTGGAATTTTATTTACAACATCACATGCTGTCTGTAGTTTGAATGACTGGGAAGGACTTTTCTGGGCTGGGGTGATTGTCTATCCAGTACTAACCAGTTGTTCCTTCCAGATTTTGAATTCAGAGAGAACCCTGCACCTCTGCTGAGCATTCTATCCCTCTCTTTGGTTGGTTGGGGGCAGTTGTTTGTTTGCTATTAATATGTTTGGTTGGTTGCTAGAATGTGTGCAGTAAAGAAAGCAGCATACACAATTCTGTAATTTCAGGCAACTGTAAGTAAAGATTTTTTTTTAATTCTATAAATGTTTCAAGGTGAGTTATTTAGACTTTTAAGCGCCAGTTGAAGAAAAAGGGGTGTACTCTGGGAAACTTTTAGCTTTTCTCCTTTGTGGATCTCTGTACTTCTACTGCATAGCAAAACGATAATTTTACCAAAAATTCAAATCTCTGCAACAGGTTTCCACCAGCAAATTTTTGTGTCCTCTGCACTTTGGTGCTCTGAGTCAAAGCTCTATTCATACTGCCTTAGTTACAGCACCACCTACTTTAAAGCAAGGACAGAGGAGTCTGTGGCCCTCTGCAAGTGATCTGTTTGGGCCTGCTGCCTGAGCAGTTTGTCTCTTTCCAAGCTGTCACCTTGGCAGGGAATAATAAAGACTGGGGTATAAGAGGAGGAAGGGAAAGAGGGTGGCAGAAAGAGAGTGGGGGATGGCCTCGCTCGTTGTTTGTTCTGACCCCCACCCACTGAGAGAGAGAGAAGGCTCCCCTCCCCAGCTGCAAGGAAATGGTTGCTAATGGAGCATGAAGAACGCATGCACATTTGGTAGTTCTGCCATGTGCTTCTACAATAGAATCAAACGCTTGCCTTCACAGCATTGGGCACATTTAGGTAACGCCATCAAAGGAGTCATCCTGTGTTCAGGTGATGGCTCTTTAGGCCCCTTGCTGCTGCTGTTTCTTTTTTTTTTTCTTCTCCCTATGGATTCTTCCCATAAGTGAAGGAGCTTGCAAATGTCAGCACCCAGGCAGGAGGTTTCCACTTGATTTGGAAAGACTTCAGTGCAGCCATGTCGTTCTCTTGATATGTTTTCATTGATTTTCTGGTTGCCGCCCACCTGGGTAGCCTGTGTTCCTTGATCATATCATGTTGTGTGAACTGTGGCAGCGCCCATCGAATACCCTTGCAATTGACTGAACAGTTGGAGGACATTATATTGAAATAAAGTTTCACTGTTTTTAAAATGTCAAATACTTTTATGCATGTATAGTTTTGATTTCTTCCACATTCAAATTTTTTAAACTTCAGGTTCTTTTGAATCATTCTGCAAGCAGGTAATGTATTTATTTTGAGCAGTAATTTTCCAGTCGCTGGGAACAAGCTGCCTTTGATACAAGTAACAGCAAATAGCAGCTTCAGAAAGCATTTTTTCCAGGACCCTGGTAAGGTGGAGAAAACATTAACTGCCCACAGCCCCAATCCTGACCAATACCACCCTGAAGGTTCATTAAAATCCACAAAGGCAGACATATACAAGCTGAGACAAGAATGTGTAAATAGATTGCATGCTTTGCTTCATAAGGAGGGTATATAACCCAGTGGTTAGAGCACACAGAAATACTCTCCTCCATCTCCCATTCAAAATGACCAGGTAGCAAAAAAGGTAGAGGCTGTTCTTTTCCAGAGAGCTACCCTTGAGAGCTGCTGCTGATAAGAGTGGGCCTGATAAGCAGACCTAGAATGAAGTATTGTCCAAATGCTATCTTTAGAGCAGCAGTGAGGAGCATTTGGTCTAGCAAATGCTTTGGGCTTTGATATTCAGAATCGACCTTTGTAATACGACCATGGGAGTTGGAGTCCCAAATCACCACCACCATCATCTTAAAACTGCAAAGCTGGAAGGGACCTTATAGATCATCGAGTCCAGCCCCTCTCAAGGAGGCACAGTGGGAAATGGAGCTCTGGCTCTGCAGCCAGATCCCTAAATCACTGAGCTATCTAGCAGTTCAGCGGAAAGGTCAAAGGTTCCCCATTCTTGCTTTACAGGTTTCAAAAGCAAGAAATTCCTGCCCCCAGAAGAGCCCGATATATTAACTGTTAGCATGGAATAGCAGTATGTCTTGCATGTTTTTACTCTGGTGACAGAAACAAAAAGAAGCTTTTAGATTTACTTCTGAAATAGTCCCCCCTCCGCCCTTTTTTTTTTTTTTAAGATCCTCCACTCAAGACTTTCCTCTGTGGGAGAAGCTAGCTTTCAGGTGTCTTTTTGTAGATTTATATGTATCTCCAGTCTTGGTGATGCCAAAGCCATATGAAAAATATTCCCCTCCCTGTTTCTTCTCTTTTAAAGGAGGCTGGGGCATTCTTAAATCTAGTTCCCACATTCTGTCAGGTTCAGTGTCTCTGTTCTGTTTCTTGACCAGTCCTTTAAGACAAGGTAAATATTTAAAATATATATATATATAAGTGATGCATTTGTGAGCCATAATACTGAGGAGCACAGGAAGTGTTTAATTTGCCAATATCCTGAAATGGCTGTCTTATTAAGCCACTTCACAATATTGGATGTTCCCACCAGATGAAGCCTTAACAGCCAGAAGATTTGTTTGGTTCATTTCCAGCAATTACATGTGCTGGAAACCAGAGCAGTGTTATTCACACCGAAAAAGTAGAAGTCCCTGACAGGGGCTCAGAAATGTTTGGGTAGAAACTCTCTGGGGGCAATTTGGTTCACTCCATCTATTACGTTGTGTGGTCACTGGAAATCAACCTGTCCCTATAGCATACCAAACAGGAGACTAAACACCTGTCTGATTGCACCCTGAGTCTATTCTCCAAAGACCCCACCCAGAGCTCCTGTCTGCTTTTTTTGTCAGAAAAGTTTTTGTGTAGAAAGAATCTGAGAAGATCCGAGACTCAGTTCCCCTCCTGCCATATGAAGATTATTTATTTATTTAATTTATTTATTAAATTTATACCCCGCCCATCTAGACCGAAGTCTACTCTGGGCGGCTAACAATAATAGATAAAATAAAAACAATACAATAAAATAAAAAACAACAGTAATAATATAGTTCAAGATGGGAAAAATAATCAGGTGATGACAGGAGGGAAAGCCTGCCTAAAGAGCCAGGTCTTAAGTTTGCTCTTAAAAACACCCAGCGAGGGAGCCAGACAGATCTCTGGGGGCAGACTGTTCCAAAGGCAAGGGGCCACTGCCGAGAAGGCCCAGTTTCTTGTTCTTTCTCTCCGGGCCTCCCTCGGCGTTAGGCCCCTCAGTCGCCCTTCCTGGCTAGAACGAGTGATTCGGGTGGATCTAGGTGGGAGGAGGTGTTCCGCTAGATATCAAGGTCCTAAACCGTTTAGGGCTTTATATGTCATCATCAATGCGGAAACTAACAGGAAGCCAATGCAAGGCAGCCAGAGTGGGGAAAATATGCTGATATTTTTTCACCCCAGTGAGAAGTCTGGCCACCGCATTCTGCACCATTTGAAGCTTCCGCATCAATCTCAAAGGTAGCCCCACGTAGAGTGTGTTACAGTAGTGTAATCTAGAGATTACAAGCGCATGGACCAGAGTGATGAGCACCCCAGCATCAAGACAGCTGGGCAATACACCACAGATGGAAACAGGTGGAGCAGGCCACTGACACTACCTGGGTTTCCATGTTGAGCGCCGAATCCAGATGTACCCCCAAGCTGCGAACCTCACTTTTCGTGGTGAGAGTCACTCCCCTCAAAGAGAGGGAGTTTCCCAAACCACTGATGGAGGGGCCACCCACCCTCAGGACCTTCGTCTTGTCCGGGTTCAGCCTCAGTCCATTCTCCTGCATCCATTGCAGTACAGCCTCCAGGCAGCGCTGAAGGGATGGAACAGCATCCACTGTAGTTGGAGAAATGGAGATGTAGAGCTGGGTGTCATCAGCTTACTGATGGCACGAAGCCCCACACCCACTGATGACCCCACCCAGCGGCCTCATGTAGATATTAAACAGCATTGGGGAGATAATCGAGCCCTGCGGAACCCCACAATTGAGACTCCACGGGGCCAAAACACACTCCCCAAGCTGTACTCTCTGAGGACGGTCCTCCAAGAAAGATCGGAGCCAGGCAAGCGCCAGACCACCAATTCCCAACTCAGAGAGCCTCCCCAGGAGGATACCATGGTCGACAGTATCGAAGGCGGCTGAGATATCGAGGAGGACCAACAAAGACATTTTGCCCGTCGGCCTCCCTCAGCAGGTCATCAAACAGGGCAACCAATGCCGTTTCCGTACCATGGCACGGCCTGAAGCCCGACTGGAATGGATCCAGGGCATTGGTTTCATCCAAAAGAACTTGGAGCTGGTCAGCCACCACCCTCTCTACCACTTTGCTGAGGAAAGAAGCATTGGCGACTGGCCTATAATTGCCAATGTTGTCTGCCGCCAAACTTGGTTTCTTCCTTATGGGCCTAATGAGTGTCTCCTCCTGGAGAGACCCATTAATTATTGCCATGGCCCATTCGGTTGTTATAGGCCAGGCTGCTTTGATTAGCCAGGCTGGGCAAGGGTCAAGGGAGGAGGTGGTGGCACGACAGCGGTCAAGCGCTTTGTCCACCATATCTGGCACCACAGGCTGAAAGAGATCGAGTCTCATAATTGAGGAAGTGGCATCGCTCAGTTGTAGAACACCTGCTTTTCCATACAATGGTCCATAAATTAAACCCCAAGCATTTTAAGGTAGCGCTGGGAAAGGACCGGTGTCAAAGACCATAGAAAGCCAATGCCTGTTGATGTGGACTAGAAGTCCCCAAAAAGTTAAACAACAGTCCAAAGGAAGCAGATATGTTTATATCAAACGTGTGAAAGAACAAGATTCCTCAAGTATCTCTAAGTAACAGGGGAATACAGAAAGTACAAAGTTGGATTCATGGTAAAACCACTCCATAAATCTCTCACTTATTTGAAAACTGTGTCAGCATCACTACAGGTTGGTTCTGTCTTGACACTACATAACACAATTGTTCATTTACAGTAAAGACTCCCCTGCTCCCTGTTCTAAGCCTAGATAGTCTTTAGTGAAAGGCGGAAGTGATGTTCTGGTCACTTCCATTTGGGGGGGGGGTAGTTGTAGGTCTCTAAAATCAGGGGTGGGAGGAATTATGTGGGATTCTGTAACACAGGGGTCTCCAAAGGCCACATCCATGGTCCATGGGCCACATCTGGCCTGCCTTGCCTTTTCATCCGCCCCATGCATGCGCATGGGCGGGCGTGGGTGCAAGGGTGTGTGCACAGGCGCGCATTCCTTCGGCCCTCAAAAATGTGGAAAATATATTATGTGGCCCTCGCTGTGAAAAGTTTGGAGATCCCTGCCCTAACATCTGAGGCCAAGATCTCCTGCTACCTGACTCTTTTAAATCAGAAAATCCAGGAATGTAGCTCAGGCCTTTCTGTATTCCATATTCCCTCTGCTACTTAAAGATGCTTGATGAATCTTGCTCTTTCATGCTTTTTGATACAAACTGCTTCTGTTGGGCTGTTGTTTAGCCTTTGGAGAACTTCTAGTGGATGTTGGCTTTCCCCAGTCTCAAACAGTGATCTTTTCCCAGCCCTATCTTGAGATGCTGGGGGTTGAACCCATGTCTCCTGAGTCCTAGTCTGCCACTCGATCCACTACACACCACAGTGCCACTACTCCATAACATGGCCACTTAAACCAGCAGAATAATCAGGGCTTGAAAAATGCACTCATCCACTCGTCTGTGACGAGTGAAAAATGCTGCTGGACGAGTCACAGCTCCCTCCCTGCCTGCCTCCTTCTCCTCCGCCTGTCTCTCTCTCTCTAATCCTGCAGTCCTCCCCTCCCCCCTCCCATTGCAAAAGGAAAACTGCCCTCTTCTCGCGAGAAGAGAGTTTGAGCGGTACCTAGAGATGTAGCTCTGCAGGAGAATGTAAAGTAGTCCCATGCTGGAGAATATGGAGATTCCCTGCTCCCAATTTCAACCGAACGAGGACACATCCTGGGGTGGGAGGGAACCGTGGCTCCTTAAGAGGCCGGGCGCTTTTGCTTTCAGTTTTATTTTTGCTGGAGACAAAAGAAAGGCATTCAAAATACAAGCTTCATGACCCTACAGGCACGCAGGTAATAAAGCAACCCAAGTCTGAGGGTATAAATCAGTGATTCCCAATCCCAATAAATTGCAAGGCTATACTCTGGTCATGCTGACTGGTGAAATTTTTGACTGACTGGTGAGACGTTCTAAAAATTTTTGAAGCCCTGAGAATAATAATGTTGTATGAGACTAATTAAGAGGTGAGATTAATAATAATAACTGTGAGTGGTCTGATAGGCCACATGTTATCCACAGGCTACCCTTTGCCCATCATGGGTAGATAATATTGAACTCAATGGGCCATAAATGGAGTAGACTTTGTTTCAGAGTTTGGATGAATTATTTATTTTCAGCCACTTTCTAGAATCCCACCACCAGCAGGAACACAACTGTAGTCCAAACAAAGTAACTTTTCCAAGCCCTTTCTAGTGTAAACTAGATTCCTATAAGCCCATGTGACCATAGGCATGTCCTTGCTGTCACATACATATAAGTGTGAATGAGAATCTACAGTTGTATCTCAAGAAACCTCAGTAAGCAGTGTCTGTATCACACTTTTGTTTCTGCAAGTCTGCACGCACCTGAAATGTGATCCATATTGAAAAGATTTCCTCTTTCAACCATTTCGAGAAGGTATGAACCTGCTGTTCTAGAGCAGAATCTACTATTTATCTCGGGATTCGGGAACATTTAAACCCTGTATGATTAGAGAACCACTCCTCCTATCATGCTTCATGTTGCCCCAAAAATAAGACAGGGTCTTATATTAATTTCTGCTCCAAAAAACGCATTAGGGCTTATTTTCAGGGGATGTTTTATTTTTTTATCATGTACAACCATCTACATTTATTCAAATACAGTCGTGTCCTCTTCTTCTGGTTGCTGCACAAGGGTGGAGGGCGGGGTTTCACTGAACTGGGTCTTATTTTTGGGGTAGGGCTTATATTACAAGCATCCTGAAAAATCATACTAGGGCTTATTTTCAGGTTAGGTCTTATTTTCGGGGAAACAGGGTAGGACTGGCCAGAACTGGAATTCAGCAACGACTGGAGAACCACATTTCCCCAGATTTAATTCAGATCATTTTGAACTGTTGTAAATAATGGGAACTCTGCCATGCTAACTAGTTATGCTTCCCCCAAGGGAATTGGTAAGTCATTTGTGGGTTTATAGTTAATGTATTGGGTTTTTAAAGAATTGCTAGAAAAGGGTGGACTTGAGGATTTTTAATAATAGATATCCCTTTTCAAACAGTTAGAACTGGTTACAAATCTCTACCTCATACCCATAGATCTAGGGGAAGGTGGGGGTCTTTAACATCAAAAGTAAGGATTCTGTTAAGGGAGGAAAAAAATCTATCATAATATTAAAGGTCCTGAATAGAGATGGGCATGAACTGGGAAAACAGCAGTTTGTCATGGTTCGTGGTTCATCATTATTCACAAGCCATGAATTTTCACGAGCTTCCTGATGAAACAAACTGTATCATGGCTTGTGTGATTTGGGACTTCTGGGAGTGTAGAACAGCCCCTGCATGAGTTAGAGATGCCAGATTCACAGCTAGGTTTCAGCTGGCTCTCTTCCCCACCCCCTCCAAGTTTGGGAAAAATTGGATTTGGGACATCTGAGTTATAGCCACCCCAGAAAACCACTCTTTAGCCAGCTGCTAAAGAGCACTTTCATGGGG
The DNA here is from genome assembly GCA_037013535.1 of Intellagama lesueurii. Lineage (NCBI taxonomy): Eukaryota > Metazoa > Chordata > Lepidosauria > Squamata > Agamidae > Intellagama > Intellagama lesueurii. Next base: position 12,016,065 of record JBAJHW010000012.1, read on the forward strand.
GGACCTGCTTTAGGGAGCTATAACTTGGAGATCCCAAATCTAATCTTCACCAAAGTTATAGCCCATGTATGAATGGCCAACACTGATAATAGTTTGGCGTTTCATTCATTCTGAGCAGGTACATTTCCCCAAAGTGCCACAAAATGAACGATGAAATTGCCGAATTCGTGGGTTTTTGTTTGTTTGTTTTTTGCTTTGTGGTTAATTTCGTGCCCGTCTTGAAAGTATGCCTTGTTTTGTTTTTGAGACATAAAGCAACCAGTGGCAAAAATGCACAAGGCATCCTATGTGAATACACTAAAAACAAAATATCAGCTAGTCTGAAAAGACTGAAGATAAAGTTCCATAGGTGAAAGTTAGGACTCAAAGAGAGTGGGTGGGTGGATATGATAAACAGTATGCAAGCAAGTTGGGCAGCACTTTGTCCTTGCCTGTGTTGAAATCAATTATGCTAATCATGAGAACAAGTACCATTAAGAATAACAAAAGATGGCAAAATTCAGCTCTAGTCTGCAGTTTCACTAATGCAGTTGTAATGCCTAATGATGCTTTTTGTTTTTTAAATTTCATTTATTAGCCCGATCTAAATAAGTAGCCCATCAATCTGCAAAGGCATGGTGTTCTCCTGTGCTCACTCTCCATTTCTTGACAATAACATCTGCACACAGTGCAGCTACATAGTGTGTAAGTAAGCAGAAACATACCAATATAAATTTATAGAGCTATGCTCAGCAGTGTATCAAGTGATGTACCTATGCAGACCTTGAAGGTAGGCTTGGCTTCTTCCAGCTCATGTACGCCAAACACCAGCATTCAATATCTGTTGTATGCTAGACTAGAGAACCCGGAAATGTTACTGTTTTGCAACTATGGCTCCTAGAATCCTCAAGGCAATGTATCTTGTGGCCAGGCTGGCTGGGGAATTGTGGAAGTAGAAATCAGAACCTTTTCCATGCTCTACTGTAAGAAGAGGAGGCATCTCTAAAATTGTTGTTGTTGTGTGCTGCCAAGTCACCTCAAACCTATGGCAACCCTATGAATGAGCAATCTCCAAAATGTCCAGTTCTTAACAGCCCTGCCCAGTTCCTCTAAACTCAAACCTGTGGCTTCCATTAAGGATTCAGTCCATCTTGTATTTGGTCTTCCTCTTTTCCTGCTGCCCTCCACCTTTCCCAGCCTCAGTTTCTACATTTTTGCCTTCAGTGATAGTTCAGGCTTGATTTGATCTAGGACCTACTTGTTCATCTTTCTGGCAGTCCAGGTTATCTGCAAAGCTCTCCTCCAGCACCAAATTTCAAATGAAACAAATTTCTTCCTGTCACCTTTCTTTGCTATCCAGCTTTCACACCCATACATGTTGACTGGAAATACAATAGTATGGATGATCTTGGTTTTCGTCTCCAGTGACTAGAGATGGCGATAGTCGTAGTCATAAACAAATACGAATATCCCCATCTCAGCTGGACCTAATAAGGGTCTGGCCCCCGGGACCGGCCCATCCAGGCAGGGGGCGGGAGGACAAGTCTCCCCGCATGGCTGCTGAGTGGCCAGCCAAGCAGGGAGACAGCGGGGCTCTTGGTGCAATTGGAGGGAAGAGCAGGACCTTCGCAGCACCAGAACACATGAGTGGATGACCCTCATTAGGTCCAGCTGGGACGGCGATATTCGTATTTGCTTATGAATACGAATATCTCCATCTCTACCAGTGACACATACTTACATTTTCTAAGTCCTTCATTGCTGCTCTTCCTAGTCTTGGTCCTCTTCTGATTTCTTGGCTACAGTCTCCATTTGGATTGATGGTTGAACCAAGGTATACAAAATCTCCAGTTACCGGGTTTTTTTTCCCGTGTATAAGATGCTACTTTTTCCTAAAATCATTACACTAAAAATTGAGGGGCGTCTTATACACGGAAGTAAGCTGAGCTAGCTCAGGAGAGAACAAAACGGCCCGTACCTTGCCTCTGTAAACAGGCTTCCTTCAGTCACGAGGCTAAGCTGCCTCCAGTCAGGAGACTTAGCCTCCTCCTATCACGAGCCTTATGGCTGAACAAACCAATTGGAACACACCTCCTTGGAGGTGGAGCCTGTAGGCTCAGATGCAACAGGGACTCGTTTTGCGCCCAGAGGCTGAATACTCAAAGCTAAGTTTTCTTAATTTGGGGGTTAGAAAAGGGGGGGCGTGTTATAAACGGAAAAAATATGGTACTTCAGTTTCTTCATTGTAAGCATTAAAGTTGTGTAGTTCTTCTGTAGTTATGATTTTGACTTCTTAACGTTCAGCTCCAATCCTGCTTTGGTACTTTCTTCTTTCATTATAGGAGGGGGGGAAAGAAAGAACTGTTTGAAATTCTTACGGAGAATTATGTCATTGATGGACCTATCAAATTTCATTGTGGTCAGTCAGTACTCAAAGAAGATATTAGCCTGGTTTTGGCATGGTAAATTGCCAAACAAGTAGAATTACATTAATTCTTGGTGTTTAGCAATTCACATTAAAAACAGAGTTAAAACTGAAAAATACCTAAAATCACAAATGATTCCCTTCTAAAATTATAGGAATCTAAAAATACAGATTACAAATGTCTGCTAAAAATACAACAAAAATAATACAGACAAGTAGATGGCACATAATTGGGCAGAATAGCTAATGCCCTGGAAGACAGAAACAAAATTCAAAAATCTCTTGATAGGTTCAAGCACTGGGCTGAAAACAACAGAATGAAATTCAACAGGGACAAGTGCGAAGTACTGCACCTAGGAAACATAAACCAAATGCACAGTGTGCTTGGTTGAGCAATACTGTAAGTGAAAAGGATCTTGGAACTTTTGTAGATCACAAGCTGAATATGAACCAACAATACGATGTGGCTGTAAGAAAGGCCACAGCTGTTTTAGGCTGCATTAACAGAAGTATAGTCTCCAAATCCTGGGAAGTACTTCCCTTCTATTCAGCACTGTTTAGGTTTCATCTTAATTACCATACCCAGTTCTGGACACCACACTTGAAGGAGGATTCAGACAAACTGGAACAAGTTCAGAGAAGGGCAACAAGGATGATCAGGGAACTGGAAACCAAGCCCTATGAAGAAAGACTGAAAGAACTGGGCATGTTTAGCCTTGAGAAAAGAAAACGGAGAGTAGATACGATAGCACTTTTGAAATTCCTGAAAAATTGTTGTACAGAGGAGGTGCAGGATCGGTTCTCGATCATTCCAGAGTTCAAGATATGTAATAATGGGATCTAGTATGGATCAAATGGGAATGCAGAGTTTGGTTGAATATCAGAAAAAATGTCCTAACTGTTAGAGCAGTGTGACAATAGAACCAATTATCTTGGGAACTGGTGAGTGCTCCAATGCTGGAGGCATCCAAGAGAAATTTAGATAACCATCTGTCAGATCTACTTTGATTTGGATTCCTGTATTGAGCAGGGCTTGGACTCAATGGTCTGATAGGCCCCTTCCAACTCCATTATTCTGTGATTGTATAAGCACTTGTCAGTTGGACTTATAATGGGTATACTAACCCAGCCCTTCTGTTGCTACATTCAGGAAGGTTCCCCATGTTATTCAGAATCCTGGGAGCATGTTATTCTAAATCCTGCAGGCAGCATATGTCCGAGGAAACATAGCCAGCTCACTCCCACTTGCTCAATTCTATGTGGCAGAATAGAATCATGCTGGCTGGAGAATTTTGGAAGTTCAAGTCCAAAACAGTAGCTTTTCTATGAGCTGTACCCAAACAGAGCTGTTGTGTTTCAGCATGCTTCCCATCTTACATGGGACCCTTAGAAATGAGAGAAGGAGGGGAAGGCCTTAAGCCCTGACACAAACATGGTCTGTCCAGGAATTATCTATCTATCTATCTATCTATCTATCTATCTATCTATCTATCTATCTATCTATCTATCTATCTATCTATCTATCTATCTATCTATCTATCTATCTATCTATCTATCTATCTATCTATCTATCTAAATTCTTATACCCCCATCTGGCTGCCAAGGCCACTCTGGGCGGTTTACAAAACAGGATAAAACAGTAACATAACAACAATGATTATTGAGGACACTATAGGATCAGAGTGTTTTAAAATCCATGAAGGCCTGTCTGAATAGCCACATTTTGAATAATTTCTTAAAGGTTCCCAGTGAAGGGGGCAGGCAAATTTTGGGAGATTGTTCCATAGTTGTGGGGCAACCACCGAGGAGGCCCGATTTCTGGTCAACGTTTTTCGGGCCTCTCTCAGGATCTGAACTCTCAACTGGCTGGCCTGGGAAGATCTTACAGGATGGGCAGATCTAGTCGGAAGCAATGAAGTAAACTCACCATGCACAAGTATGACATGAATAAAAGGGAGGACTGTAGTTAGAGACCTCCAACACTGTCTCTACTCCTCCATGCCCCAAGCTGTTGTACTTCTGCACCTGGTTAGAACCTCGTGTCATCTGCACAGTCTCCACATTAATTAGATGTCCCTGATGTTCCAGTGCCCTGACGTGTCTGGAGTCCTTCCACAGCTTTTGCTCTACTGTCATTTTTCTTGATAGGTAGGAAGCTCTGTGGCACAGTAGTTAAACTGCAGCACTGCAGTAAAAAAACCTCTGCTCACGACCTGCGTTCAATCCCAACAGATTCAGGTAGCCAACTCAAGGTTGACTCAGCCTTCCGTACTTCCAAGGTTGGTAAATTGAGTACCAAAGTCACTGGGGTGAGGGTGGGGCAATGTGTAGTTTTCATAATTGAATTATAAACTGCCCAGATAGTTCTTTAAGTGCTATGATACATAAGCAGCATACTTTGCATTTAAGAAAGTGTTCTGTTTATTTTATTATAATATTAAAAAAAAATTTATAATATTAATAAGATCTTTTTAAATTTTTTTTAATTTTTTTTAAATTTTTTTTCTTTTTCATATTTTTTTTTCTTTTCCTTTTTTATTTTTATTTTTTTTTTCTCATTGTTGTTTTGGTTCTGTATGGACTCCTGACCAGATTCTAACAGCAAAAGCCTGCAGTAGGGAGGAACCTAATATCCAGATTGCAGTTTAAAATAAAGGGTGGTTAATCCCGTTGCAGTTTGAAGAACAATGCATGTTTTAATCCACTGTAGCTCCTGAAATACAACCCAAGCTCAGAAATGGTTTGCGTTTGGACTACATCTCCCAGAACGCCTTAGCCAGCTGTGGCAGATTCTCGGACTATAGTCTGGAAAACTTATCTCTTAAAAAAAAAAAGATCTGATTACGACATTGTGCGCATCAGGTTTTATTCCAAACTCTTAATCTTCAAAGCATATAATCACACTTCGAGGAGGGCAGGGAGTATGACTTGACCTCTAATGCTTGTCTTCTTTAACGGAATTGCTTTTGGAAGCACTGGTAGAAAGTGCGATTCACAGAAGGCTGTGGAGGCCTTTAGAAAAAACAGGTGTCAGCCAAGATCAACCATAGCAGTTGTTGTTTTATACATCCCAGAAATTGTAAAGAATAGACCAGGTTTAGCAGTTAGGGTTCCCACTCTGCTGTTTCAGCTTCTATATATTACTAAATTAAAAGCTATTAAAAGTCGTTGTGAACCTGCTGGGCCTTACCAGCCATTGTTTGGCTGTATTACTGTTTCCCTGTTCTCTGAACAGTTTGGGAAGAAAAATGCAATCTGATGATTGACTTTTTTCCCTTGTACCATTAAAAAAAGTGTGATTTACTTCCACGCATTACATCAAACTGAAATTAACCTGACAGTCATTGTTGAAAACCAGAAGGCATCTTTTCTAGATAACAGGCCCCTGTAGTGTTCATAAGCAGTAAGAAAACCAGAAACACTGTTTACATTTTATTTAATATTCACCACAGGAAACTTCCAGGCTGTTCTTAGGTCTTATTGCAGTAGGAAAGAAATGCCAAGAAAAGAGGGTATTCGACACTGTTCTAGCACAGTATTGCCAGTTGCAGTGTACTGACATGGCAATTGTATTGTTCTGGTGTATGTCAGTCCGACATACAGCGCATAACATTTAGCTGTCTGAAGCGAAGGGCAAGAAGGTGTGCCCGCCCCGTTCCAAGCAGACTGGTAGTTACATCTTTCTTCAGTGCTGCCAGTGGAACAGCATCTTCCCACCATACTCAAAGGCAACACACAACCAACAATGGGTCTGTCTCCTGAGATGACCACCTCACTTTTCCTGCTCCTACTCCTGCTCCTGTTGCTGGTAGATTTCTGGAACTACAATTTCCAGGCTCAACTTTCTAATGCTTCTCACTGCTTATAATCAAGTTGCTTCTTCCAGTATACTGAAGTGTCCTTCTTTTTGGTTAATTTGCATGTGGGATGTTGTTGTTAATGCTGCTGTTTTTGTTGTTTTTTAAAAACCATTTAAGCTAAGCCTGAGCTATGCCAAGCAGAATTAGACATTTTTCTGTCTTCCTGCAGTCTACTGTGACTTAAAAACCTTGACCCGGAATTCTCCACTTCTCCAGAGCAGATTCTTAAAGAGCTTGGAGGGACCACAGGAGGAAGGGTTCTGGAGCAGCAGAAGCCAAAGGTGTACTGCCTCCGAGTCCTTGTCTTATAGTCAACAACCTTAACTGTATAAGAATCTTAAGACCAAGGGCCAAACCATAGATAACATTTAGACCGTCAGGCAAAAAACCTGTTGGGATAAGATATGTCTGGAAGTGCAATCACACAAGTGGTTTTCCCTTTGGCTTGCCATTTGTTGCTCTGCCAGACATGCAACCAGGCACACCTTTGCTCTTGCTACATGCCATCAACTTACCTTCAACTCACGGCGACCCTATGAATGTGCAATCTCCAGAATGTCCTGTCCTCAACAGCCCTGCTCAGCTCTAGCAAGCTCATGCCTGTGGCTTCCTTTAAGGAGTCAATCCATCTCATATTTGGTCTTCCTCTTTTCCTGCTGCCTCCAACCTTTCCCAGCTATGTTGTCTTTTCCAGAGAACCCTGCCTTCTCATGATGTAGCCAAAGTAGGCACACTTTAGCTTCCTCTTTTAATTGATGTGGCAATGTGACAGACAGCCTCCTAACAAGGTGAAATAGCTTGCATGATTATCCTGACACAGTATATAGGGCAATAGGATCCTGGCTTCACAGTTATTTAAACAGTTATTTAGCACTTACAAGAAAGAGAATCTAGTCTGAAGTGAAGACCGAAGAGAAAGTCAGAACTGCAAAACAAGCCAAATGCTAAGATGGAGAAGCAAGCTATAAATTAGGGCCAAAGAATCATGTGGTGGCCAATACCCACTAGAAATATATGCCCCATAACTGATTGCCATTTCTCAGTTATAATATATTTGAATTTCTCTATGACATTATGGTAGCCTGGTCAGTAGCAACGCAGTGTATAACCCTGTAGGTGTAACCACATGTTTAGCTTGCTGTAGCTCATGGTAATACCTGATCAAATAAATATATTTTCTCCCCCGCGGTCATGTTACTTATGAGCTATTTATAACAGCAGTTTTTCTTTTATAATATATATGTAATTTGGAATTGGTAAGCTCTGTCATTCTTGTGTTTATTGGTGTTGTCCTGGGAAAAGATGAGTAAGATAAATTGAAGAAGCTGAATCTGTAAATAAGCATTTATTACTTCCATTCCAGTTTGTCTTGTTGGTGTTTTTTTAAGATGACTCATTCCAAAAAAAGTCAAGAGGTAGTTTCCATACACTTTCAAAGTTCCTCCAGAACATTGTTGTTATTTAGGGCTTGTTCGATCCTTGGGGGAAGAGGGCAGCTCTTGCAGTATAATGATTCTTCCCTCTCCAGTTTTATGCATGGAGAGCCCAACTCTCCAATTGCCTTGGTGGCCATTAGCCAGAAGAAACCTGTTGGCACCTTACACTTGCAGATGTGAAATAATGTAAATCTTAGTGGCAAATTCCCAGACATAAGAGTGTTGGTAGCCTCTGTGGTGCCCAAGCCTCCGTAAGGAGCGCCTAGCACTCGGTCAGAGAGTTCCACAGGCCACTTACCTACCACCTTTGCGCTGAGGCAAGTCCCAAGACCTCAGCAGTGCATAGCGTAAGGCCCTTGAACAAGTCTGACCTTAAAAGAACACTTTACTTTTACCCAGTACTTTGCAAGTGCAGACACATGGGCTTTGTGATTCCTTAGAACTCACAACAGCTCAGTTAGGTAGGACTCTTAAAGATAGCTAGTTTGTGGCCCTCTCCACTCCCTGGATTTAGCCAGACCCTGCTGTTCAAGAGACCAGTCCTTTGGTAAGAATTTTTATAATTATTTTTTATTAGAAAAATAGAGTTTCATAGAATCAGTTTATATTGCTCAAGCTTTAGCATAAAGAACATATTCAAAGATTATTACAGTTAAATAAAATAACTAACCCCCATTAAAATAAAAAACTACTAAGCTGGGCTAACCCCACCTCCTTCTTTCTCTTTACTTACATTCTCTCTCCTTCAAGCCACATGCTCAAACCATCAAGTTCTTTTTCTCTCCCATCATCATGGAATTGAACTTCTCCCACATAACCCATCGTCCATTTTCTACATTCTCTAACTCCTCCCTTCTTCTTGACACTTCATGGCTGTTAACCAATTAGCTTCAAGGGGCTGTAACACTTTCCTCCGCACTCAATTCCCATGAAAATCCAGGTGTTTTATCTCTTCTCCAATTAGCTCGGAATGTTGAGTCTTCCACGGGCCTCTTTGTCCGACCTTCAGCTTTATCTCGAACCACGCTGTACTGATCTTCAGAAAAACACTCTCATAGCACTTAGAAAAACATGTTCCAATGTCTCTCACATCATCTCCACACAGAACCTGTCTGACTCCATCTTACATTTCTCTGACTACATATCCCACACTGCTTCAACTCCATCACAGCCTCGCTGGTCATGTCACTGTTCATCAGTGAGCCACTGCTGCATGGGGCTTGGAAGCAAACAGCAAGTTGTTCATGAGTGGCAGTTTGCTGCTAAGACTTCATGATTTCCCTTAGAAAAGTATAAATTATCAATAGGATTCTGACCATCATGTTGGAGTTATTTTGGTTCAGGGGTTAGATCTGAAAATCCACAGCAAAACCAAAAATGGCAAAAAGGAAATATGCAAATTTAGAAAGGGGTTGCCAATACATCTTTCTTGTATGCCAGAACTATGCAAAGTGCAATTATGGCTGCAGACAGTCTTAAATCACATCTCCTTGGGATTTAAAATAGCCAAACCAGGTATTTTGTTTAATTGCCTTCTTTCTCACCTTGTTCACACCTCACATCAGCACGTCAGATGTCAGCACTTCGGAAAGCTTGCGATGAAAAGATTAATGTTCACATATATCAGATGTAGATGGAATGTAGATCTAGATCTACTAGTAGGTTGTTGAGTGATTTGCAGTAAATAAGGAAGGATTTCCATCTCAACTCTTCAATAATAGCAGCTACAAAAAATGTGTGTCCCTTGGAAAAAAAGATATTTCTGAGCACTTCTGGCAGCCAGGAGAGAGAGAGAGAGAGAGAGAGTAAAGAGTGTTACTTACCAAGTTCCTGTGCTCATAATTCTTTGATTCTCAGTATCTGACCTTTGAATCTGGCTTTGATAGATGGATTTGGAGATTCTAATTTTGAAAAAAAATATCAGCTGGGCCCCACAAGCCAGTTAGTTAGGTTCTTGTTTGCCATTCAGAGATAGCACAGAGTGGGGGACTGAAAGAAAGCAAAGGCTTTTCAGACAAGTAGCTTTACTCCATTATTAAACACTTATAGTTAATTCATGGAAAGGTATTTTCCTTAAGCAGTTTATGGTCCTAAACTGGAAATTTAAATGAGATTAAATCCAACAAAACGAAACAAAAAAGACAAAAACAAAAGCATTAAATGAGATTATAATCCAGAAAATTGATCCCCATCACAACCAATAGACTGCCTTCAAAGAAAATGAGAGTGAATTTCTTTGAATGAGAGTTTTATTTCTTTAATTTATTTTGGACATAGGGTTCACCGCCTTGGCTTGCTCTTGTAAAGTTCAGAGTAAAACCCAGAGTGGATTCACTACCCTCGAAACTGTGGCATCCCCAGCCATTTCCAGGGAGATGAAGACATTTACTTTCTGAAATGTAATCTAAATTATTCCCTAGAGTGCCCATCCTACCTAAGCACTTTCAAGATGACCTGAGCATGTTTTATTTTTTTCAAACAGGCAAAGCCAACAACAATGTCCAATGGGATGAGGACTCTGTAGAATACATGCCCACCAATCCAGTCAGGATTGCATTCGTCTTGGTTGTTCATGGAAGGGCGTCTCGGCAGCTGATGCGCATGTTTAAGGCTATTTACCACAAGGACCATTTTTATTACATTCATGTCGACAAGGTAATAAATTGCAAATTATAAACTGCTTGTCTCACCATTTGTCAGTTTGCCCATCTCTGCTTGGTTTGCCCATTTCCCTTTTTAAAATCTCTGCTATGTACCAGAGATGTCATATTTTTATTTTCCCATTCCCATTATTTAGTGCAGTGAACTGGTACAGATGAAGCTGTGCATAGTACTAGAATTCCAGACTGTTCATTTTTTTTTATCTTCAGCCCACCATTCTTTGTTATTAATGGAGGCAGGCAACACTGTAGAAGGACAGGAGGTGGTTTGAAGTAAGAGAGTATACCAGAGACTTTCTCTTATGGGAAGAACATGTAGCTTGTCTACTTCAGACCTCCACCGCTGAGGCATAATCCATTTCTGGGGACATCTGAGGTAGTGGAATTCGCAAGCACACTCTAAATAGAGGATGTTGTTCATTGTCAACATTGCAGTAAAATTAGACTGCCAGACTAATGTCTCAGGACAGCTCTACTGCCCGTCCTGAATTGCTCACAGAAATCAAGAAGGGCTTCAGTAGCTCTGCTTGATTTCAGGCCAGCCACTCCTTCTCAACTTATGGAGAAGACCATTTTCAAGCCGTGACTCAGAGTCTCCAATGTTTGCGCATGAGTTCTAAGATATGTCAGGAAATCTGTGGTGTTCTAGCTATTGAAAATTGTTGACATTTGTTTGGGTGGCTTCCCCTGCTCCTCCCCACACACAGAGTAAATAAATAACTCCACACAGTGTAGGCAGCCTTAGACTGCAGTCCTAAACATACAGTACTGGTTTCTTTGGTTATGCTTTGAGTAGACCCATTGATAGCATGAACTCACTTGCCTTGGAATAAGTCCCACTGAACTTCGTAGGACTACCTGGAAGGAAGCTCTGTTAAATTTCAGGAAATGTACTTTATGATAGGTGTGAAAGGCAGGGTAGGCATCCTGGTGCCTGCCAGATATTTTAGACTATAATTCCTATTGGTTCCAGCTGGCATGGGGAATGTTGAGGGTTTCTTGGGGGAGAAGCTTATAACTGTTGGATACCAGATTGCCAACTGGTGATACATGTAGATTAAAGAATTTACTTTCTCAGACTACAATTTCCATATTGCCCTGGTCAGTGGAAATTCTTGCTGAAGAATTCTGGGAGGTGTAGTCCAAAAATAGCCATTTATATCTCTGGTACAGTGTGCATGTTTTATTTGGAACACGAACAGGATTTTGCTGTTTTCGCTTTAGCTAGGCAGTGCATGTTTTTCAATATACATGTTCCCTTCTTGTTTTTTTATGGTTCCATGTGCATTAGGAACTTTGGAATGCACTTAAGGATGGAAATGTAGCTATCAGCGTATGCACACCCATGAGTCAAGGTCTTCCACTGAACCTTTCTTCTTTTTTCATTCCCACAAAGCGTTCCAATTATCTCCACCGGCATGTCATCCAGCTTGTGAGCCAATACCCAAATGTGCGAGTCACCTCTTGGCGCATGGCCACAATCTGGGGAGGAGCAAGCCTATTGTCCACTTACCTTCAAAGCATGCGTGATCTCATGGAGATGAAGGACTGGCCATGGGATTTCTTCATTAACCTCAGTGCTGCTGACTATCCTATCAGGTAGGGACAAACCCTTTCTAAACTGTTTCCGTGTTTTCTGCACCAGTGTAAAAGATGGGGTGTCAGAAGGGTCTTTTCTGGTTGTAGATGAACATGTATATAGCCCAGCATTCTGTTTTTGATGCAGGCCAACCTGATGCAGCTAAGAATGCAGCAACCATACAAAACAGGATGTGGTGACAGAGTATGGTCTGATGTTCCATCAGGTTCAGTCCCTAAAATCTCTTGCTGAAACAAGAGTGGAAAATACGTAGGTTTCCAGAGGCTGCTGGATTGCAAACCCATTAACACTAGCTGACATAGTTAGTAGTGAGAGATGATGGGAGTTGTAATCCAATGACATTTGAAGAGCCACATATTCACCATTCTTAGGTTAAACAAAGGGGAAAAACTCTGTCTAAGATAGTGGAGAGCTCTACCTGATGCAAGGCAATTTCCCACAACTCTGTTAACCAGAAGAAGCATTTTAATTGGGGATGGACTGTAGCACAGTAGTAGACGCCACGCTTTGTGTGTTGAACATCCCAGGTTCAGTGCTCCGCATCTCCACTTAAAGGGATCACGTAGCCTGTATTCAAATGTCTAGACCTACAATTCGTATCAGACCCATCCAGCACTGCCAATATTAAGGGCCTGCAGGAACTGTACTCCTAAATATTTAGAGGGACACAAGTTCCACACCTAGGAGTTAGCTGGTAATAATAAATATCTCCTCCCGTGACTCTGTGAAAGCCGCTGCCAGTGAAAATAAGTGATTCTAGGCTGGATTAACCTATAGTCTCATTTGTTATTATGGCAGCTTCCTGTGTTTGAGAGAAAGCTCAACTAAGTGGTAGAGCAAGCACTTGGCTGGACATGCCTGTTCTGGGCATGTCCAGTCAAAAAATCTAAGATTGCTAAAATGGGAAAACCATTTTATCCAGGAGTCTTAGGTTAGTATAGCATATGTTTTGCACGTGATGGTTCCAGGTTCAGTCCCTGGAATTCTATCTCCTTGATTCTAAGAGGCCTTAATGAGAAAACCCTCCAGGAAGCAACTGTCAGCCACAGTAGACCAAGCAAAGCTAAATGGGAGAGAGAGAAAAACAGCCTGATGTAAAGCCATCAGCCACTCACTGGCTCTGCAGTTCATCAGAGGACAGCACAGGTATGATAAGTATCAGAGAAATAAAACAAATCCTCAATTGTTTGGGAGATTGTTTTAGAAAATCTGTTCATGTATTCCAAATGGGCTTGATAGAAACCAACTGCCAACTAGTTAATGGCTAGTCTTTAAGGAAAGGTCAAAGAAAATGATATGCAAGTCATGGGAGTTGTTTAGAACTGTCATAAGATGCATTTAGTTATTAGCCATGCTCCCGAGTAGAAGCTTCTCTCTGTTCTGAGTAGGGAATTTGTTGGCAAGAAGGAACATTATTCTTGTTTGTTGTAAATTGATTTAAACTGTACCCAAAGGTGCCCTGAGGTCTGGATCAAGGATTCTATTCCTGTTGTCCCTCTAGAAGGAGAAGGTGAGAAAAGGGTAGACAGAGTCGTGAAAGAAAGACACTCCTTTTTTTAGAGGAGAAAGGGAAAGAACTCATCTCAAGCAGGAGGATAACATTGCCAGCTGAATGGATCTTAGGCAGCTACCAGTCAGAAGAGAAGTACAGGGGTCAATGGGGCAATAGTGTTACTCACTACAGAGCAGAAGAGCCATGGCTGACCAGGGTTCAATCCCCAGCTTCCGTAGTCCAGGTCTAGGAAAGAATCCTATCTGGATTCATAAATTGCCATTGCCAGGAAGGATAGCCCCCCCCCCAGAGTTGGGGGGCATTTTGGACTTCATCTCCCACAATCCCCAGCCATTATGGCCAGTGGAAAGGAATTATGGGAGTTGAAGTCCAAAACAAAGTCAAACCAAGGATCTGTTATGTTTGTTTTCAGCAGTAATTAGCAGGTTGGACCAATGGCCTGCCATGGTTTAAGACAGCTTCCTATTTTCTTAAGATACAAACACCCATGTAAGAGGGAAGAAAACCTATTAAGAGAGTTAGATCCATGTGTCCTAGACTATAATTCCCATTGTCCTTGACTATTGCTCATGTTACCTGGGGCTTATCAAAGTGATAGGCCAATACACTTGGAGGGCACCACATTGTGAGGAGGACTGATTTATGGGAATAGAATTGGAGGGTCACTTGCAAGGTAATTTGGTTCAACCACCTACTTTATTCAGGCAGTTAAGAGCTTCATCAAAATATGGATGACCAGCTTTTCATTGAAGACCTCCAACAATTGATTCTCAACACCCATCGAAGTAACTCGTTTCATTGTCAAAATATCCTCTTTGTTGAGAGTTTTCCCAAGCCATTTAGATCCATCCTGCCTCAGGGTGGCCGGGGGGGGGGGGGGGAGGAGAAAAGAACAAGTCTTTCCTTCTTCTATAAGGCAGGTCCTCAGGTCTTGGAAGAGTGCTACCACATAAACCCCCAGTGTTCTGCTTTCCAAGTAAAACATGCTGGCGAGATGAGTGTGTTCATGTTCCTGTGACAGCTGAAAGGCAGCCGTGAAGCTGCCATTGCAGAGAGGACCAAACACAACAGTTAGGTCATCCAAGGCACCGAAGAGCCTCTCCATTCTTCTACCCTCCCTGTCAGTTCATGAGGGGAAGAAAATCACAGCAGTCTACAGGAGGTATGCATGCCATAGTAGAGCTGCACCTGTCTCCTTTCCTGGTCTCATTTTGGAATAAGTGGATAATGAGGCAATCGGGAATAGATGGTAGAGTGTTTGCTTACAAATACTGCAGTCCGGAAAGCACAGATGGTGCTCATTTTAGAGTATTTGTTCACTACTTCTGAAGACCACACAGTTCTGACCTTCAGACCCCATAATCTCAAACTGTGCTTTCCATACAGCAGCTTTTTCTCTCTCCCCATTCCCATATACTTTCAGTGGTTCATGTAGTTACTGGTGGATAATACCATCTATATATTTGTCATCTTTGACCAGAGATTGGAAAATTACTTTTTAAAAGTGATATTTACAGTTACACTTCTAAAGCAGCCACCCCCCAAAAAATTAGAAGTCTGAAGAAGTCTGAAGAAATGAACTGTATCCACGAAAGCTCACATTAAAATATAGCAGTTAGTCTTTCAGAGAATCATAGAAAAGTGAAGTTGGAAGGGGCCTACAAGGCCATCATGTCCAACCCCCTGCTCAATGCAGGAATACAATCAAAGCACATCTGCCAGGTGATTATAGAATCATAGAATCATAGAGTTGGAAGAGACCACAGGGGCCATCGAGTCCAACCCCCCTGCCATGCAGGAACTCCATCAAAGCACTCCCGACAGATGGCCATCCAGCCTCTGCTTAAAAACTTCCAAAGAAGGAGAATCCACCACACTCCGAGGCAGCATATTCCACTGCCCACCAGCTCTGACTGTCAGGAAGTCCTTCCTGAGATTCAGGTGGAATCTCTTTTCCTGTAGTTTGAAACCATTGCTTCTTCTCCTAGTGTCTGGAGCCGTGGAAAACAAACCTGTCCCTTCCTCGACATGACATCCCTTCAAATATTTAAACATGGCTATCATGTCCCCCCTCTGAAGCTCAACATCAAAAAAACTAAGATCATGGCCACTAGCCCCATCACCTCCTGGCAAATAGAAGGGGAAGATATGGAGGCAGTGACAGATTTTACCTTCTTGGGCTCCATGATCACTGCAGATGGTGACAGCAGCCACGAAATTAAAAGATGCCTGCTTCTTGGGAGGAAAGCAATGAGAAACTTAGACAGCATCTTAAAAAGCAGAGACATCACCTTGCTGACAAAGGTCCGCATAGTCAAAGCTATGGTTTTTCCAGTAGTGATGTATGGAAGTGAGAGCTGGACCATAAAGAAGGCTGACCGCCGAAGAATTGATGCTTTTGAACTGTGGTGCTGGAGGAGACTCTTGAGAGTCCCCTGGACTGCAAAGAGAACAAACCTATCCATTTTGAAGGAAATCAACCCTGAGTGCTCACTGGAAGGACAGATCCTGAAGCTGAGGCTCCAATACTTTGGCCATCTCATGAGAAGAGAAGACTCCCTGGAAAAGACCCTGATGTTGGGAAAGTGTGAAGGCAAGAGGAAAAGGGGACGACAGAGGACGAGATGGCTGGACAGTGTCACCGAAGCTACCAACATGAATTTGACCCAACTCCGGGAGGCAGTGGAAGACTGGCGTGCTCTGGTCCATGGGGTCACGAAGAGTCGGATATGACTTAACGACTAAACAACAACAAATCATGGCTCCTCTTAACCTTCATTTTGTAAGGCTAAACATTCCCAGCTCCCTAAGCCGCTCCTCATAGGACATGGCTTCCAGACCTTTGACCATTTTGGTTGCCCTCCTCTGGACACGTTCTAAGTTATCTAAGTTTTTCTTGAATGCCTCCAGTGTTGGAGCACTCACCAACTCCTGAGGTAATTGGTTCCACTGTCACACTGTTCTAACAGTTAGGAAGTTTTTCCTGATTTTCAATGGAAATCTGGCTTCCTTTAACTTGAGCCCATTGTTGTGTGTCCTGCACTCTGGGATGATCGAGAACAGATCTTGCCCCTCCTCTTTATGACAGCCTTTCAAATATTTGAAAAGTGCTATCATATCACCCCTCAGTCTTCTTTTCTCAAGGCTAAACATGCCCAATTCTTTCAGCCTTTCCTCATAAGGCTTGGTTTCCAGCCCCCTGATCATCCTTGTTGCCCTCCTCTGAACTTGTTCCAATTTGTTAGCATCCTTCTTGAAGTGTGGTGTCCAGAACTGGAAACAATAGTCAAGGTGAGGCCTAACCAGTGCTGAATAGAGGGGGACTAGTACCTCTCGGGATTTGGAAACTATACTTTATCAATGCAGCCTAAAATAGCATTTGCCATTTTTGTAGCCACATCACACTGTTGGCTCATAATTAGCTTGTGATCTACGACAATTGCAAGATCCTTCTCGCTCGTAGTTTTGCTGAGCCAGGTCTTGTAACTGTGCAATTGGTTTCTTTTTCCGAGGTGCAGTACTTTGCACTTATCACTGTTCCATTTCATTCTGTTGCTTTCGGCCCCAGTGCTCCATCCTATCAAGGTCATTTTGAATTTTGTTTCTGTCTTCTAGGGTATTAGCTATTCCGCCCAATTTGGTATCATCTGCAAATTTGACAAGCATTTCGTGCACTCCCTCATCCAAGTCATTAATAAAAATATTGAAGAGCACCGGGCCCAGGACTGAGCCTTGGGGTACCCCACTTGTTATCTCCTCCCAGTTGGAGAAGGACCCATTAATCATCACCCTCTGAGTACGATTCTGTAGCCAATTGTGTATCCACCTGACACTTGATCTATCCAGCCCACACCTAGTTAGCTTGCTAATCAGGATATCATGGGGTGCTTTGTCAAAAGCTTTGCTGAAGTCAAGTTAAAGTGCCACAATGTTTTTTGTCAAATTTTTTTGCTTCTGTTTTGTTTTGTTTCATGTCTAATCCCCTCAAAAGTAGTTAATTATTGTGAAGGCTATATTTGCCTTGTCATTAATCAAGAATAATTCATTGAGACATTAACTCAACTAACATTAACTCAACTAACAGTAGCTATAGTTATATTTCAAAACTCAGAATGCCGGACAATGCTGTTCTGTGGTTAAAAAAACAACAACACCTGAATTGTGGGGCTACACACTGTAACTATATAGGTAACAAAAACTAGTTGTAGTTTAAATGCAAATAGAGTGGAACAAAGTCCTTCTTAGGATACTTCTGTACTCAACTTAGCAGTGCTTTAGTTATGCCTTAGGAATTAGGCACATGCCTAAATTATGCCATAGGGATTAGTCACTGCTAAATTGTCATTTGCAACTACTTACTTCCAAGCTTGGCATCTGATTTCCTGAACGGTGTTTTTCCAGCATCAGCAACACTTTCTCATCATTGGCAGTTGCTTGCTGATGTGCTTACCTGCCTTAAGTGCTCATGTGCCATGATCTGTCTCTATGCCGCATCTCCCTTCATGAGCCTGCCTGAGTGCTGAGATCATCAGGGGAGGCCCTTCTCTCGGCCCTACCACCTTCATATGGGAGAGGGCCTCCTCCGTCACTGCTCCCAGACTTGAGAATTCCCTCCCACGGAAGGCCAGCCTGGCCCCATCTTTGCTGTCTTTCCTCAAGCAGGTGAAGACCTTTTTTTTCAGGCAGGCTTTTCTTTAGTGGCTGTGTAGGAGACAGTAAACGAGATAGCTTATATTTTCTTGCTTCTAAATCTGTTTTTCATAATGCTTTTACGTAACATTTTTAATATAGTGTTATTAATTTTTTCCTTATATTAGAATAATTTACTGGTTTTAGCTTTCAGTATTGTGTTTTTAATAATATAAGCTGGCGGGTCCTTTTTTAGGAAAAAGACAGAGTAAAAATATTTTAAAGAAATAGATAAATGATAGTAACACCACCATTCTTGGAAGGCAACTAAAATCATCATAGAATTGTTGTAGGGTTGGAAGGGATCTTGGAGGTCTTCTAGACTAACTCTCTGCTCAAGGCAGGAGACCTCATACCATACCATCCAAATCTCAATGTAGAATTCTTCCAGAGCACTTGGGGATATACGGAAGGTCCAGTGGGCCCAGTGTTGCTGCCACTGCATAGGAAGCAGGAGGCATGACTCAGACTTAGAGCCTGCCTGAGCCCCAGTGGCCTCCAATGCCAACATCAAGCCTGAGCTGCAAGGTGAAATTGCCAGTTTCTCACTCGGTAACAGTATATTTCCTTCAAAAGAGAATGCCTTTGCTGCACCACCTGCCATTGGTGACCCTCTTTTCCCACCTACAGAATTAAGCAGCTCCCTTGTTTATCACCATGGACAAACCAAGGCTGAGTCAAAGATTATGAAAACATTCAGGATTTTAATCACTTCTTAAATCATCATGGGTCAGAAACATATCTTCAGAGCTAATAAACAGATCTGAAACTGCTGTTCAAAGAGATGGAGGAATGCTTTCTGGTGAAAACTACAAAAGGGTGTTCAGAAGCGGTATTCTTTCATTTGTTTTCTTCTCTCTTCTTCTTTCAAAAAGCTCAGTCTCCATTTTTCCTAACAACTACCCAGTGAGGTAGGTTAGCCTGAAGGTGGGGTAAAAATTCTTCCTGCAAGAACAAAAAATTACAAATATTTTCCCCTTGCCTAGGAGAAGGCTGGTTATTTTCTGTAAGTCTCAGCTGCAATTTTCACATTTAGAAAAAACTGCCTTTGTGCAAAATGCAAACTGTAAAAAACTCCTATAGCTGCTGCCTTGTGGCTTTAGGTTTACATTTTAGAAGCATTGGATGGATTGCTTGTATCTCTTTGATCAAGTCAAGTCTCTGTGTGGATAGCTGCTTAGCTTCACAATGGGAAAACATGCTAGATACACAGAGACATTTTACACAAATTAGAGAAGCCTCAAGAGGCTGCTTGCAATGCAGGTTTAATCATTACTTGTCAGGATAATGATTGTGTCATATTGATACTTATTAAATCCATGAGAACAAGGAAGTTGGCAAGTGTTCTTCACATCCATAGTTGAGCAGCAATTAGTGAGGGTTCCCGGTTTATGTTGATTTCAGCAGGGGGATCCCTGGGTCTCAGCTAACACTTCAACAGATTTTGGAAATCTGGGATTCTGGGATTGTCCAAAAAAGTTACATTTCAAAGAGATACACCATGGTGCATTGGTTTAGCACAACATTCACCTGCCAATTAAATCTCCTGGACAGATGTCTTGCTTGGAGAACTGTAAGGAAGTTTGCTGATGTCATGGATTATTTTTGATCAAATAAGTCTGTGGCTTTGTTTGTATGTTTTTTTTTCAGCCAGAATTCCAATATGCCAAAGTCTCTGGCAAAATGTAGATAAGCTTTGAAAAAGTACTGCAGCTTCAGGTGTTTATCCAAAACACAAAAGTGAATGTTTTCTTTTCCATTACAAGCCTTAGCAGAAGAAGCCTGGCCTTTCTCTACAAGGGTTTTCTTTTCCCCACCCCATTTGGCCCTAAGATAAATTTCACAGGGAGACTTTGGGCTCTTAAAGCTGTTTCTTTTAGCAAGGGATACGGAAACATTTGCAGTGCCGTTTTACTCACATACATGGCTGCTCCACACTAAAGCAATGCCTCTTTCTTGCAGCAAAAGAGATGAGAAGTACATTTTGCTAGGTGATTGTCATGCCATTTGTAAAACCAAACCAGGAGAGGTTTTTACCTGGCTCTTATCTGAGTTTTACAGACATTCAGTGCTGAAAATTGTGGCTGGTAGCCCAAAGCCACCCCAATGTGATGCAGCTTTGCTATGAGAGCATTTCATATACGGGAGGGTCGGTGAAGTGAAAGGGATGGGGAAGGGCCCTCTGAGAAATTCCAAAGCTTGGAAGTAGAGAGTTGTGAGTTGCTAATGTGTTGTAATGAATTTCTTTGCCAAAGCAGCGGTGGTGGTAACACTAAGCTACATTACAATTCAGCCAAGAACAACTTCATTTCACTTACGTTGCAATGATAACTTTTAGTTCCTTTTCTAGTTCTGAGGGTGTGGCCTCAGCAATAGTACAGAAAGAATGTCGATGGTTCAAATGTTGGCTTGTGCTGTGCTTCATGCTCTCATGTGTGTGTCAAGGCAATGGCAAGGTGGGTAGGTGACTCTGTGGTTTTACCACAGGCTGGAGGCTTCTGGTATTCAGTGAAGCAACTACTTTTGAAAAACAGGAAACTGAAGCACTACTGTGGATAATGTATGGCAGTAGTTAATAATAACTGACTACAGTGGTGCCTCGCTAGACGATTGCCTCGCAGGACGAGGAAATCGCTAGACGATGCCTTTTTGCGAGCGCTACTGCGCTTCGCAAAACGATGTTTCCCTATGGGGAATTTCGCTAGACGATGAGGTTTCCCCATAGGAGTGCGCCGACTAGTGGTCAAAAGCTGTCAGTGCAGCTGTCAGTGCATTCCTATGGGGACCCTCACTCGCTAGACGAGGTTTCCCTATGGGAAATTTTGCAAGACGACTGCGTTTTCCCTTGGAACGCATTGAAGCGATTTCAATGCATTCCAATGGGAAAACGTGCTTCGCTAGACGATGTTTTCGCTAGACAGCGATCCTCGTGGAACGGATTAACATCGTCTAGCGAGGCACCACTGTACTTTTTAAAGTAATTTTCCAAACTCAAACATGCTCTCCAGATGGCATGTGCTGGTACAGAGGAGGGATTGTAAGCAGTTGCATTCTAGGAAATTTAATCTGCAATAGTACCTGGATCTAAGAAGAAGAAGGCTCAAGTCAATCCTAACTTATGGCAACCCTTTTCAGGGGTTTCAAGGTAGAGAATACTGAGCATTGGTTTACCCTTCCCTTCTTCTGAGGGTATCCTGGGACTGTGCAGCTTGCCCAAGGCCACATAGTTTGGCTCTCTTTGCAGGAGACACAGTGGGGAATTGTTACAATTTAAAATTTAGATAATACTCTAAAGCAACATTGTGTTATTATCTGGTTCCAGAAAAGTTTGGATAGTTCCAGAAGTAAAGTCAAGATGGTCAATGTGTGTCATGTCAGCACAAATCATGGTTGCCTGAGTTTCCTTTGCTTCTTTTTTTTCTCCACTTATTAATTAATGTGCTTTTGCTGTGTGTGTCTGTGTTTTCCACAACTGGAAAAGCTTTGTTCTTTGACTACATGTCCCAGAAATCTCAGCTGTATGGCCAAGGCTATAGTAGTCCAAAAAAATTAACACAACCATAGACATTGCAGGAGGTAGAATATTTCTGGCAAAAATTGCAGACAGGCGTGTCTCTGATTTATAAGCGGACATTGACAGCTTTATTTTGTTTTGTTTAATGAAAAACTTCTTACTTGAGTAAAACCAATCTCTGTTAATTATAGGAAGAAACCCTCCAGAAAAAGATTTGCATTGGTGACCATGCTCTTAACTTTTTTTTCCTTTCTAAATGGAGCCTTTACTTATCAAAGATACCTTTGGCACCATCTTGGCTGCTATCCCTCAGCACTGAAGAGTGCTTTAATCAGGTTTTGTTCTCTTATCATTGCTCAAATTCTCTCATGGTCAGCTCAGCAGTTTTCTTTAAACTTGTGCTGTTTGTTTAAATTTATAGAGTTAATATAATTTGTAAGGGAAAGTTTGCTTTTCATTTGAAATGGGGCAACTGAGAAATGAAATTTGGAAAAATGAAGCTCAGAATTTTGTCTGGTTTTCACATGGGTTTCCAAACACCAAAAACGTATGCATCTTTTACTAATAGTGCAGTGTGACAGTTCTGGACACAGCACTTGAAGAAAAATGTCAACAAACTGGAACAGGTTCAAAGGAGGGTAGCCAGGATGATTGGAGGACTGGAAACCGAGCCTTGTGAGGAAAGACTGAAAGAACTAGGCATGCTTGTTGTTGTTGTTTAGTCGTTAAGTCGTGTCCGACTCTTTGTGACCCCATGGACCAGAGCACGCCAGGCCCTCCTGTCTTCCACTGCCTCCCGGACTTTGGTCAAATTCATGCTGGTAGCTTCAGTGACACTGTCCAACCATCTCGTCCTCTGTCGTCCCCTTCTCCTCTGGCCTTCACACTTTCCCAACATCAGGGTCTTTTCCAGGGAGTCTTCTCTTCTCATGAGATGGCCAAAGTATTGGAGCCTCAGCTTCAGGATCTCAAGGTCTTTTCTCAAGGCATGCTAAGCCTTGAGAAAAGACTGAGGGAAGATATAATAACACTTTTCAAACACAGAAGAAGGACAGGATCTATTCTTGATCATCCCAGAGTGCAGGACAAAGGCTCAAGTTACAGGAAGCCAGATTTCGGTTCAATATCAGGAGAAACGTCTTAACTGTTAGAGCAGTACGGCAATGGGATCAATTACCTCAGGAGGTGGTGAGTGCTCCCATGCTGGAGGCATTCAATTGGACAACCATCTCTCAGATGTGCTTTGATTTGGATTCCTGCATTGACCAGGGGGTTGGACTCAATGGCCTTATAGGTCTCTTCCAACTCCATTACTCTATGATTTTATGACATAAGAAGGCATTTGGAATATTACATTTTTAATTGCCTCTGAATCTTCACAAGACCTAAAGTGAACTAAGGGCACCTCCATGGAATGAATGGATTTCTTCCGTTGCCTTCCATGCCTCCTGAATTGCAGCTGCTTGAGGCTGCTTAATAGAATTAATTCTGGCATATATTATTCAGCCACATTTTTCAATCCCCGCAGGTTATAAAATGACAGAGATTTGAAAAGAACCATAGAGATTATCTAGTCCATTGCACAGTCTTGCAACTACAAGTCCAGAGGCCATTTCCCTCTCTCTCCAAACCCCTTCCCTGACCTTCTTCTGTACATGGCCCCTGTGATACACCTCCAGTATTCCAAAAACATCTGGTTAGAAGAAGCAATCTTGGAACAGTGGCTGAAATCCAGTAGTAAATCACAACTAAAGCCCTTTTAATCACTGGGGATTTGGTGCATTGACCCCAGCATAAGTTCCATTGATCCAATGGGCGTAGTTACAACTTCCAGTATGGCAAACAAGTTCTTTAGCAACTACCTATTTTGTTTTGCCATCCAATGTGTACATAAGAGATATGAAAATAGTAATCACTGACTTCCAACTGGATCTCAGCTGGGGGGGCACACATTGCATACCCGCAAATTTCAACTCCTCCCAAGGTAGTCGGTTCCATTCTTTGACAACTTTGGAATTAGTGAGCCAGGCAGATGAATAGCTTACCTTGGTATAAGGCCACATCATATGTTAATGAAATAAAATGAATAAGAACAGAACCATGGAGGATCCAAAACACACCAGTTCCCCTTTGAAATCAAAACTGGACACTTCACATCTCCAGTATCTGAAGATAAATAAGAAATATGCAACAACATGTAGGATAAAGAATACTGAAAAGCATCAGGTGGGTTACTTATGGAAATAGGAAGCTATTTCTATCTGAACCCATTTTATACTGAGTCTGGCAATTGGGCCATCTAAGGTAGGAATTTCTTTCAGCCTGAGGACTGCTTACAGCTTCAGAGAAGTTCTTGAAGGCCACGCTTTAGTAGCGAGCAGAGCAAAAGTAAAAGAGTGGGATCCAAAAGACCAGCATATTTTAGCTTCAAGATCTTGCTACTGTTAAGAGGAGAGGAGTTTCAACTTTTTAGAATGGAGATAACACACTTTTTAAAAAGGAATCTGGGAAATCACCAGGTGTGTTGGTGTCATGGGGAAGAAGGATTGATTCCCTAGAAGCTGGATGTGGTGTTGGGGGCTGAGGATGTGCTTGATTTTGGCAACACTGACTGGCAGCAGCTGTCTAGAACTTAAGGCAGGATTCATTCCCCTCCCTTCCCAGAGGCTCCAGAGGTTGAACTTGGAACCTGTCACATGGAAAGCAGACACACTACATGTTTTAGTTTGTGCATTTGAAACAAAGTTCAATCAGCCTTGCTTCATAAAAAAAAACAAGATAAGGGCAGTATTTTTTTTTTCATTTGGGGCTTCCTACCCCCCACATAAGTGGTTAAATGTTGGATTTATTCTTGAAGTAAACAAAAGCAGAAAAATAATATGATTGAAAAGATTGTCTGAGCATGTCTATGTATGTCTAGAAACCATTGAGGCCTTTTCATGCAGAAAGATTGCTAAATAAATACCCTAAATCTCTATTCATCCCTTTCCTCCTCCTCCAATACCAAAGATGGTGAAGCGGCAAAGCACCAAATGTGAAAATCAGCACAGCTTTTCCTTTGGAGGAGCTCCTTCTTTCTTTCTTTCTCTCTCTCTCTCTTTTCTTTTTTCTTTCAAATTGAGGATGCCAAATTGAGATGCAAATGCTGACCCTAGGAGACTTTTAATGCTCACATGAGTGTGCATCAAAGGAATGTCTTGGGCTTTAGGAATCAAGCTATTTGGGTTGATTGATAGACAGGCACTCCAGCCAGGCTGGACTTAGTCAATGGTTAACTTGTCAGTTATTCATCGGAGCAATCATGAACTGTTGCTTCAGATGGTTTGAGAGTTTCTAAATGTGAGCTACTAAGCAACATTGCTGTTGTGATCCCTGTTTTATCCCTGGATCCCACCCCCATCCATGCTCTAAGGGGGTTGCCTTACTCTGTAGATACCTTGTTTAGAGGGGTTGTTGCTGCTTTTGAAAGGAGAGTGGGGGCTACTGTCAAGACTGTAGAGGTGTCCTAACGTTAGTTTTGCACTGAGTCTTTCAAATCACATTAATCTTTATACACACTGTTATAATCAAAACAATTTTCATAGCACTGCTCCCCTGCCCAGGAGAGTCAAAATACACAGGCAACTGTATTGATTCATGCTGGTAAGTGAGGAACAGGCCTTTTATAATGGTAATGGCTCTTAATTGCCCATGTAAGACAAAATGGTGCTCAAAATACTTTGCATTACAAAAGGGATAGCTAGCAACACTATACTATTCTAAGGAAGATCTGTTTCTCTCACAGCTGCTGTGAGGACTGCAACTAAGCTCAGAGGGAACAAGAAAGGGGGGGGGGGAGGTTTGCAGATGAAGTCATAGCCCCTAATACTCAGAAAGTTCTGAAGCGTTGAGCCTACAGCCCCTGGCTCCAACTGCACCATGATTTATACTCTGTAAAAACGCCTTAATATTTAGTTCTGTACTTGCACACATGAGACCTCCAATGAGACATTTCAGTGTCATCACATTACTTGGGAAGAAGGGCTCCTCATAACCAACCATGCCCTCCTCCAAGACATTGTAAGCCAAAGGCCATTTCAGAGTTGGTCTAGTGTCCAAATTGGCCAATGGCAAAATGAATGGGACCAAAAACCTACCAGCATATTTTAGCTGAAATATCTTATTTCCAGGCACTACGTCTTAGGAGAGCTGTTCAGACTTTTTACAGTGGGCAGGAACAACCATATACAAACCATGGCGTCAGAGGGATGAGGATGGTCGTCTGCAAAGCCAGCAGGGCCTGATTCAGGTCCTGGCTGGACCTTTTCCATTCTTGCTGCAGGGTGTTAACAGGAGGGGTCACTGTTGATGTGCTCCTTGGATGTTATTGTACTGCAACTCCCATCAGACTCTTGCTGACATAACCCAGGGTGAGGGAAGATTATCCCTGTGGCCCAAGCACTTTTTATGGGCCTCTTTTATAGGTGAGCCGCCACCACCCTTTTTCTGTGCTTTTCAGCAGACAACCAACATCTTCTGTTGGCTGAGCAAACATGGATCCCAGTGGACTCCACAGGCAAGAGAGTTGTCTCTTTGCTTGGGGGTGATGGTTGGGGGAAAAAAGTCATTCTGCAAACCTGGGTGTTCCCCGGGGCCTGATGTCAACAGCACTTTTTATGGGCCCCTTTGGGCTGTAGTTCATTCTGGAAGTCCCAAACTGAGTTTCAAGGAAATGGATTATTTCCCCTTTACTTTTACTGAAGTGTTGAAGAAGGCCAGGAAGAGGAAGTGTTGATTTTAAATTTTAAATATACAGAGAGAGAAAGACTCTTGTGGTGCCTTAAAGAATCACAGATGTATTACAGCAGACGCTCTTCTGGATGCCTCAATAAATCTGTTAGTCTTAATGTGCCGCAAACCTTTCCTTTGTGTGTGTGCATGTACCCACACGTGCATGTATCCTTGTTACTTTTAAAACATTCTGAATCCTGCTCTTTTCCTGACAGCTACCTCCAAGGACTCTGAGGGGTCATAATGAATTTGCACACATATGCCTCCTTTACACTTGGTATGTGCTTTGCACCGGCACTGTACACAGCACTCTGGTTTCTGGAGGCAGAGATGCTGAGAGCTGAGTGAAATGAACAAACTAATGACATTTATTTCTCCATTTCTTTTTCCATAGATAAACTGCTCCATTAAATTCTACTCCAAATATGAAATAAAAATATTATTAACTGAGAACCATCTTAAAAGATGAAGCGAACATCCATTTACATAAATCCCTAATGATTTTCAAAATACAATTCATTTAAAAATATTTTCCAGTAATTTTCCAGATTGCATTCATGTGGAAGCAAGAGGCCTTTAAGATTTGGTGTATAAACTGAAGATGTATATATAGTCTGAATATTTCTTTTCAGGAATGTAAAGAGAGATGAAGGGTCACCTGGGGTATCCTCACTTACTTAGGTGAATGGCTGTTTGCAAATCTGAATGTACATCCCTATGATAAAAATATCGATATTTGTGGCTAACTTTGGTCTTCTGCTTTTTCCTCCTGTCCAATTGCTTCACAGGACAAATGACCAGCTCGTTGCATTCCTATCAAGATACCGAGAAATGAACTTCTTAAAGTCTCATGGAAGAGACAATGCAAGGTAACAGGTTTGGCAGGATGATTAAAACTGTGCTGTTTTTATTACCCTGTATTAAATGAGTAAATCACAGGTCATTTCAGTGCTTAAGAAAACAGGATTTCCATTTCACTTTCCCCAAGAAAAAATAGAAATTGTTGGGCTAACAGATTCTGACCACTGAAACCTATTGAAAATATTATCTTTGAATATGATTATGATATACCGTATCTTTCCGTGTATAAGACGATACTTTTGTCTAAAATCTTTAGACTAAAAATTGAGGGTCGTCTTATACACGGAAGTAAGCTGAGGAGAGAACAAAACAGTCCATACATTGCCTCCTTCAATCACGAGGCTTAGCTTCCTACAGTCAGGAGACTTAGCTTCCTCAAATCACGAGCCTTATGTAACTGATTCCAGCTGATACTGAACAAACCAATTGGAACACACCTCGTTGGAGGTGGAGCTGTAGGCAGTACTCAACAGGGGCTCGTCCGAGCATTCTGAACCCAGAAGCTGAATACTCAAAGCTAAGTTAAGATTTCTTAATTTTGGGTTAGAAAAGTGGGGGGTTGTCTTATACATGGGGGCGTCTTATACATGGAAAAATACGGTACTTAGAGGTCCTGTTATTGTAGTGTTTACAAAGTAATTTATTACTGTTATGCATCACAGTGTTTTTTAAAAAAGCAACTTGTTGCATTGTTCATTGCTTTATAATTTATTTTCATTGTTTATTTGAACAGTACATTTGGATTGATGAAAGAATTGCATAAACTTGATGTCCTGTCAAAGTATCTCCAAAAATGGCTTTTAAAAGAAACTTGAGATATAACTTTAAAACATTACCATTATATTGATGAAAAAAATGTATTCCCTTTTAATTATGCTATTTTTAAAATATAACTTTGTGCCCATGCCACCCACACATTCTGCTAATGTTGCTGCCCAAAAGGAATTAGATTAAGGTAACTAAACTACTTGCTATGCTTTAACTCCAGTCTGTAGCTATATGTATTACTTCCCCATTCCAGAGTTTAGACTTTGAAACATTGGCCAAGATTCTATTAGTTATGCTGTTTGTGTAAATCTTAATTGCCGTTATCGGCATGTTCTGTGGCACTCCAAATTGCATGACTCAGAATACAATAGCAAACGCCTATGCTGGTTTGTTAACTTGAGGCAACTCATCACTGAGGTTTACACTGATTGAATTATACTAGCACAAAAAGTTAATAGAATTCTTATTGTTTTGGACTATTATTCCCAAAATCCCACAATCAACATGGCTGTGAGGTTCTGGGAGGTATTGTTCAAAAAAAGTCATGTTTCCATACTAGACTAAACCATAGTTGCAAAAATCAGATTCCAGAGCTGAGCTGAGCTAAGCAAAAAATTAAGCTCTTCTCACACCTTTTTTTCTCCCACTTAAGCAGTGTGGTGTATTTAAAAATGATTTTATCACCTCTTCCAACATGCCCATCCAAGGAGGACACAGGGCAGGAAGAGATTTCAGTGCTTCTGTCACTATGGTGACAGTGTTGCCATTTTCTTTTCTTCCATGGAGTCTCCTCAGAAGTATGAGAAGTTCATTATATTTTTTTCCTCCACGATTTGATTTTTAAAAGAAGAAGTTCCTGAGATCAACTACTCTATAACTGAAACTTTTCTTTTTTAATTATTACTTTTTTAAAATTAAATTACATTTGTTTACATACAAAAAACACACACCCCAAAACCCACAAAAACAATAGTGCACCCCTCACCCCAGGAACCATCCATACAGTACATACATACATACATACATACAACATTTCCTCCATCTTTTAAAAGACCACTTATCACTTCCAGAAATACAAATATTCTTAACTTTGCTTTTGCCCTTTTCCTTTATTAAATACAGCATTTATAAAGTCACCCCATATCTCATTAAATTTATTAATCTTTATCACTCCTTTTTTTACACTTAATTTCAGATGTCAGTTTATTGTTAATCTCATTATTCCAGATTTCATTATACCATTCATGTGGTTGAAAAATCCAGTTCTTTTTCCAGTTTTCTGCTATAAAAAATTGAGCAGTTGTTATATTTATAATCATCTCTTTCTTTGAGTTATTTACATTATGATTATCTATTAACAATAATAATGCTATTCTTGATGATGCTTCAATGTTGACTTCCAGTACTTCTCTAATATCTTTAAAAATGTCCCTCCAAACCCTTTGTATTCCTTCACATTACCACCATAAGTGCAGATATGTACCTAATTCTTCATTGCATCTCCAGCACATCTTGAAATATTTAGAAACTATTTTGTTTAATTTTATCAGTGTTAAATACCATCTCCACATTGTTTTATAACCATTCTCTTTTATTCTAACTGACATGTTTTTAAAAACCCTTCTATTCCATACATTTTTCCATTCCTCTTTATCTATTTTTCCTAATTCTGCCTCCCATATTATTTTTAACCCTGCAAACTGATCTGCCTCTTCTGTCAATATTCATTCCTCTGTTGGTGTAATGTCCACCCTGCTGTGTACCAACAGTCTCCCTGCCTGAGCTGATGGAGGTAGTCTCGGACCTGGTGTTGAGGACTCCCAGGCTGTTGGTGCTGGGGGACCTCAACATCCATGCTGAGGCTGCCTTGACTGGGGTGGCTCGGGACATCATGGCTGCCATGACAACCATGAGGCTATCTCAATGTGTCATCAGCCCGACACATGAGAAGGGCCATACTTTGGACCTGGTTTTCTCAACGGGACTGGAAGATGGTGGTTTGGATGTGGAGCGGCTGGTTGTGACCCCATTGTCATGGTCAGACCACTTCCTGGTCAAGTTTAGTCTATTAGCTTCTTTTCCCCTCTGCAAGGGTGGGGGACCTATTAAGATGAAACGGCAATATTTCTCCAGCCGTATTGCTTCCTCAGAATGTCGTCCAGCAGAGCTGTTTCGGGTGGTCCGGGATCTTCTTCACCCAGGAAATCCGGTGGAGGGCCCAGACCACTCATCAACTCGCTGTGATGAGTTTGCCATTCATTTTGAGGGGGAAATTGCTCAGATTCGCAGTGGGTTGGACTCCACCATTACTGCAGAATTAGAGGATGTGTCTAGTGTGCCGTGCTTAGGTCAAGTATTAATGGATGAGTTTCAATTGTTGAGACCTGAGGATGTGGACAAGATGCTTGGATCTGTCCATTCTACCACCGCTCGACCCTTGCCCATCTTGGCTAATTGGAAGATCTGCCAGGGGGGTTTGCACCTGGATCCAGGAGGCCGTGAACACCTCTTTGAGAGAGGGAGTGGGAGTGGTCCCTACCACCTTGAAAGAGGCGGTAATTCGGCCACTCCTTTAAAAGCCTAACCTGGACCTAAGGCTAGTGGTTAACTACCGACCAGTGGCGAACCTCCCTTATTTGGGCAAGGTGTTGGATCGGGTTGTGGCCGGGCAACTCCAGGCGCTGCTGGATGAAACGGATTTTCTGGATCCATTTCAATCGGGTTTCAGGCCGGGCTTTGGTACGGAGACTACCTTGGTCGCCCTGTACAATGACCTTTGCCGGGAGAGAGACAGGGGGAGTGTGACCCTGTTGATACTCCTCGACCTCTTAGCGGCTTTCAACACCATTGACCATGGTGTCCTTCTGGATAGACTGGCTGGGTTGGGAGTTGGGGGCACCGCTTTATGGTGGTTCCGCTCCTTCCTGGCTGACCATGTCCAGAAGGTGGTGCTGGGAGACAGTCGCTCTGCCCCATGGCATTTATGTCATGGGGTTCCTCAGGGCTCGATACTGTCCCCCATGCTGTTTAACATCTACATGAAACCGCTGGGAGAGGTCATCAGGAGGTTTGGGCTGAGGAGTCAGCAGTATGCTGACGACACTCAGCTCTACCTCTCGTTTTCCACCAATCCAGGTGAGGCGGTTTCTGTGCTGAACTCCGTGTCTGGACCTGATAATGGACAGGATGAGGGTTAATAAATTGAAACTCAATCCAGACAAGACGGAAGTGCTGTTAGTGGGTGCTTCGCCGGACAGGCTAGAGGGCCTTTTCCCTGCCCTGAATGGGGTTGCACTCCCCCTAAGGGACAGGGTCCGCAGCCTGGGGGTGCTCCTGGACCCCAGTCTAACTCTGGAAGCCCAGGTGGACTCAGTGGCCAGGGGCGCCTTCTTTCAGCTGCGGAAATTATACCAGCTACAGCCTTACCTGGACGAACAGAGTCTCATGACAGTGAGTCTCATGCACTGGTAACATCCTGTGTAGATTACTGCTATGTGCTGTATGTGGGGCTGCCTTTGAAGATGGTCCGGCAACTGTAACTGGTTCAGAATCAAGCTGCACGGCTGGTGAGTGGTGGGGCCGCTAGGGGACACATCAGGCCAATTCTGTTTAAATTACATTGGCTACCAGTCGCTGCCCGGGCCCAATTCAAAGTGCTTGTTTTGACATATAAAGCCCTAAATGGCTTGGGCCCTGGATACCTGAAGGACCGCCTCCTTCCATATGAACCTACCCGGCAGTTAAGATCTAGCCAGGGGGCCCTTTTGAAAGAGCCGTCCCTCAAGGAAGTAAGAGGGATGGCTTGTAGACAAAGGGCCTTTTCGGCAGCTGCCCCCAGACTATGGAATGCCATCCTGAGGGAGATTCGTCTGGCACCGACGTTGATGATGTTTCGGCGCCAGGTCAAAATCTTCCTGTTCCAGAAGGTTTTTAATTGAAATAATATCAACTGTGGGTCCTGATAGCTATTTTTAGAGCATTGTATTTTTAATTGTATTTTAATTATTTTATCGTTTTATCTTTTTACTGTATTTAAATTGTTGTAAGCCGCCCAGAGACCTTCGGGTAGTGTGGGCGGCATATAAGTTAAATAAATAAATAAATAAATATTTATTTATTTATTTATTTAATATATATAATATATTTTATTATATAATTTATTTAATATATAAATATTTATTTAATATAAATATTTAATATATATAAATTATTTATATATAAATAAAACAGGCTTTCTGTTCTCACCCTGGTTTGTCTTTCAAACCCTTTCTCATGAGGTGGCATATAAACCTAGGAAATAAATGAAGCAAGCACTCGTTGGGGGGGGGGGTGTTGTTGTTTGTTTTTGTTTTGCTAAAATCAACAGGCGATTACTTGTTCGGAGGCAGTTTGGAGGTGAAACACAACAGAAAAAGAAATTGTGCCAGTTTCTCGTTGGAATTTGTATATTTGGGGGCTGTCTTAGGTTAAAAACATGAACATGGGGGTGGGGTACGGTTGGAGTCCTTTTGATGAATGACAGCCAGCATGGTTTAGTGGCTAACATGTTGGACTCGAGGAGACTAGGAATCAAATCCATACCTGACCCAGAAATTTGCAAGATGGCCTGAGTCTGTCAGCCTGATCTACCTTTAAGGACTGTTGTGACAATGCAATGAGAAGGAGAAGGAGACCCAAGCGTATCATCTTCAGTATACTGGAGGAAAACTAGGATATAAATATAGCTAATAAATAAATAAATGTGAAATTTTAGATTCTTGCCTATGGATACTGCAAAAACAGGCGAGTATTCTAGAAATAGGAAGCCGGTTAAATACCTACACAGTTTACCAAGCAGATTCTTCTGAGTCTGGAAATTCATGGCTTCATTCAGACTGGCAGGCTGTGCATTAGCTGGCATCCCCATCAGCCAGCAGAGTTAAATTGGAAAAGCAATAAGAAAAGGTCAGGGAGATGCCTTCTGTTCAGCTCTGAATCACCTGATTGCTGCTCCTCAAAGCCTGTGACTGACAAAATAAAAACAAGAGAATGAGTTATGACAGCTGTGCTGTAAAGCTGAGCCTAAGAAGGCTAACCTCAGCTGGGACTGGAATGATTTAGATGAATTAAATCCACAGATCTGCTGATTAATTTAATAATAAAAATGTGCTAATGTGCTACTTGGCCTTTCATCGGAGGAATAATCACTGGCGGCTTTATTGGTGATTCTTCCATCAGAATGCATAAACAGTTAATTGCATCTCAAGATGCTGCTAAACTAGATTAGGTGCACTGATTTATGATATCTATCTATGTATTATTCAGAACGAGTCTTCTCACTGTGTCTTGAATTGTTTTGATCAAACTCTTGTAGTTAATTGCAAGCAAAACAGTAACCATGTGATAAAAGAGATCAAAGGTGTCTTTCTAGTAACATCTTGCCTGACTGAAGTTTGAAAATGAGGATACAGTAGATGGGAAGAGTCCCTGGTGCTCTGATGCCAGCCTAAATCAGGCTTCCTTGCCCTGTTGCCCTCCAGATGGGATGGGCGCCATTTCCCTTTGTTTTAACAGCAACATTAACTTAATTATCTCTTAGTCATTGCAAGGAGAAAGGAATTAATTACAAACTGACCAGTCAGATGTAAGATGTTGACATTAAATAATATGGAATTATTTAATTCCAAACTCTGAGAAGTGAGTTAGAGAGCAAGAAAGGACATTAAAAAGGAGAAACTAAAGAAGGGTTGGGGCTGTGGGAGGCAATCCACAGAGAATATGCAGCAAGCTTTTCCTGCCGGTTCCACTCGCCAGTGGCAGTGGCATTGAAGCCATCGTCATGCTTACCCTCCATGTTCAGACCAGGACTTGGGCGCATTCTTTTTTTTCTTTTTCTTTTTTGCACTAGAGTTCCTAGGACCCTCCAGCCACTGCACCCGATTGTTCTCCAGAAAGTAGCTGAATCCAGCTGCTGTTGGGAAGAGTCCAGAGGGAAAGAGCTATTATTTTCATGTGCCTTGTGGAGATTGTTCCAGGGGCATGTGATCAGCTGCTGTGGGAAACAGGGTGCTCAGCTATATCAGCGGCAGAGTCTGATCCAGCACGGCTCTTCTCAAGCCATGCCTAAACACTAATCAGGTTAATAAGGAGGGAGAGAAAATGCCTTCTTCTTAAAACCTGAAGTCTTTAAGTAGCTGTGGAAAATGGTAGAGTACAGTGGTGCCGCGACTTACGAACTTAATTGGTTCTGGAACTCCGGTCGTAACTTGAAATGGTCGTAAGTCGAAGCACCATTTCCCATAGGAATGCATTGAAATGCAATTAATCCGTTCCGTCCGAAGAAAAAAATCACCAAAAAAACCAAAACAAAACACTGCAAGACCCATTGGAAACGTGATTAATCCGTTCCGGCCGAAGGGAAAAAAAGAAAGAAAAGCAAGCAAACCATGCAAGGCCCTTTGGAAATGCAAAAAAAGCAAAGCAAAAAGCAAACAAACCGTGCAAGACCCTTCGGAAAAGCAAAAAAAGCAAAGCAAAATGCAAACAAACCGTGCAAGACCCTTCGGAAATGCAAAAAAAGCAAAGCAAAACACGAACAAACCCTGTGTAAGACCCATCAGAAATGGGGGGAAAAAAACCAAAAAGGAAACAAACCCTGCAAGACCCATTGGAAACGAGAGAAAAAACCCCAAAAAAACAAACAAAGACTGCAAGACCCATCACAGCACAGAAACATAACCCCCCCCCAGCCCAAAACCATGCTGCAAAACCCACCCAGAACAGTTTTTAAAAAGCAGAAAGCAGCACCTTACCTTACCAGGCAGTCCGAAGCCTCCTCCGATCGCACACTCTCTAACTGCTGGGGCGAAAGAGCTACAAAGAAGCAGCCTCTTCGCCTACCAATGGTTAGCAATTTGAATTCCCCGCCTTTCCCCCCTGCCTTTTTCTGTTCATAACTCGAAGCTCCGGTCGCAAGTAGAAGCAAAATTGTTCGGCCGGAGCTGGTCGTAACTCGAAATGGTCGTATGTCGGGACGTTCATAAGTCGAGGCACCACTGTATATTTTCCAGTTGAGCTTACAGTAGTTGCAAATAATCACACAAAGAAGGGTGGTGGTTCAGCCTTGCTTCACAAAAATAGTCTTTGCTGTTTTCTGGGGTCACTGCTTGTTGCTGGGATTGTGCCAGGTTGCTACCAGTCAGCCCACAAAGGTTGCTACCAGTCAGAGCTGACAATGCAGGACCAAATCGACGTACGGTGTGAGTATAAATCATATTTCAGAAATCGCACCTAGATGCAGAGTTCTGAGGTGGTGTGGCCATTGGAGAGGAAGTGGGCTAGGAAACTTGGGCCCAGCCTTGAATAAACTGCAGCAAGATTTTGAGGCCTGGGTTAAAAAAAAAAAAAAACCCAAAAAAACGCCACTGCTTTGCATGCCACGTGTGAAACATGTCTGGTCTGGCAGTTGAATCTTCCTTCAGTCCTGACAGTGTGAGCATCTTCTGCCCCACCTCAAGGCATCAGGCCAGGTCACAAGGCAGGCTCCATCCACAGCTTGCTGTTATCTTCCAGCAATCTGTGGCACTTCGTTAGGACCAGAGGAGGAGACTCAGAAGAGCATCTTTTAGCCTGGGGCCACTCAAACCTGGAATCAGTCCTTGGTGCTCCTTTTTTTCCCTTCTCATCTTCACTGCCTCGGGTTATTATTTTTTGTTCTTATTATCTGAAAGCAGTATAAGCACCCTCTGGTTTGTACACTGTTATGACACAACACATCCATGAAGAGGCACATACACCAGCCTAGTGAGTTCTTTTTAAAACACCAAAGGAGGAGAAGATTACATTAATGTTTTCTTGACAGGAAAAGGCAATGTGTAAGAAACTGTCACCATGTCAGGTGGGGGATAACATATTCATGCTGTGAATGAGGTTTGTTGTTAAATCTGAAGAGAATTGCAAGCTCAAAGACCGAGCACAACTAGCATTTGCTATTACAAGTTCTTGTGTTTTTCACGCGCACGCAGGCACAAAAAACGTATTGACTGCTTTCCTAAGTTTAATATTTTCCCTCTCCCAAAGTTTGAAAAAGTTACTTTTGGGGACTACAGTTCCCAGAATTCCCCTCTCAACAAGCCATGCAGGCAGGAGTATTCCTGAAGTTGTAGTTAAAACAAGTGAATGCCCGTATCCTGTTGTGTTACACTATCATGGAATAGCCATTGTGGAGTCCCTCCAGCAGACTTCCCTTGCATGCCCAGTTTGATTCTGCTTGTGAGATTGGTCGCACAATGAGCTGTGTGATGTTCAGACCCACAGATTTGACCAGGAGGTAAGGATCAGGCAGAGGGACGTGGTGGCGCTGCGGGTTAAACCGCAGAAGCCTCTGTGCTGTAAGATCTATAGATCTGCAGCTGTAAGATCGAATCCATGCGACGGAGTGAGCGCCCGTCGCTTGTCCCAGCTCCCGCCAACCTAGTGGTTCGAAAGCATGCAAATGCGAGTAGATAAATAGGGACCACCTCGGTGGGAAGGTAACAGCGTTCCGTGTCTAAGTCGCACTGGCCATGTGACCACGGAAGATTGTCTTCGGACAAACGCTGGCTCTATGGCTTGGAAACGGGGATGAGCACCGCCCCCTAGAGTCGAACACGACTAGACAAATTGTCAAGGGGAACCTTTACCTTTACCTTAAGGATCAGGCAGGGCCAGATCCACCTCAAGATATTTTGCTGTCTGGCACAGAGAATGAAAGCCCCCCCCCCCCTTATCTCCCTGCAGATTATGATACGAAGTATGTAAAATCAGCCAAGTTATTTCGGCAGTGGATAGGCAGAGGTCATGGATAATTTATCCCTGAATTTCTGGTTTAGACACATACACATGTCACCCTCACCCCTCAAAGCTGTCCCTGGGGCACAAAATCTTACAGGCGCTCTCCATCTCCCTGGCAGTAAAATATACAACAGTAAAACAATTTTCATGGCATATCATGATGTCCCCAGTCCACTGTGTGAAACAGCTGCCTCCCTGCATCTACAGTAATAGTAGGGCTCAAACAGTTGGTTTTTCAGATGACAGCTTTTAGCCAGCCTGGAACCAAGTCAGTTATTATCAGAGCCTTAAAAAGAAATCAGAATAATTCCTCAGGCATTCATAATGAGCTTCCTTATTTAAATTAAGTTTACAGATAATTGATCGGAAGTGGTGCCGCAGCACCACGGAAGAGTTGAGGTGTGGAAACATCTTTGGGGTGTCAGCTGTGTTACACTGTTTCCGGGCACTTAATCAAGCTGCTGGACTGAATGGCATCTCCAGTAAATGCTTGTGCATTACCATAACGATGAATCACCCATTTAATGCCCAGCACTGCTATGTTCTTCACATAAAGCACAATTTATTATCGCTGTAGCCAAGCATTTTAACCTCTCATGCCTTTCTGAAGCATTACGGTTCTGTCTAGTGTTGGGCTGCTGTTCTGTGTGTGTTTGTGTTGTGCGCGCATATATGTTTTGGGTTGTTTTGTTCTATTTTATTTCTGGCTTCTTTGAAATTTTATACTGCCACTCATTTTACTTAATTTAATCTGGAGGCTTCTCAAAATATACCGATTTATTGTGTCTAAAAAGCATAATGCAGTAATTGCAAGAGCAGTATATCAGATGAAACATTAGCTTACTTCAAGAAAAGAAAAGAAAACCATGGCACTTAGAAATATGTATACCTTATGGTGAACATTCAGTTATTCTTCATTGCTTTACACAAAGCATTTGGGCTACCATTAAAAAATATATTTTCTACTTCTTGGCAAGGTACCCTTGATGCTTCACTCTACTCTAGTTAATGAATGGGATTTTGAAGACTGCTGCTAGAAATGAAAATAGGTTTACCCTCCTCCCAAAAAAAAAAAAATGGACTAAGAACAATTCCAGCTGCAAAGTTAGGTGGAAAAATATGAATTAGGGAAAATAAGTGAGGGAGTAATCATTTGTCTAGTTTTGTGGGAGGGTCCTGATTTTAGTCTGAACTTTAAAGGAGGTATCAAATCTACTGAATCTGTTTTGGAGCCAGAGTTCAGCACCTGGGATAACATCAATAAACATTAGATGAAAACACAGATCAGATTCACTGCCCCATGACGCTGGAGCCACCTGTATCAACTGCTCAAGGAACTCTGTGGGCGGCCCACAGCCCTGCTGCACATTGCAAACACCACAGTGTTTTGCTCAGTCTTTCCCCAAAAGACAATCTATGACCCTCTAGACAAATGTGAGGTACAAATCGAGGGAAGAGGATTGATAAAAAAAAAATAGTCAAAGAATATCTTATTACTTTGAATGAGTTCAAGTCTCCAAGCCCAGGTGAACTGCATCTAAGAGTATTGAGGGAACTGGCTTCAGAACTCATGGAACTATTATTTTCTATTATTTTCTTGAAATTGTGGAAGACGGGTGAATGTTGTTCCACCCCTTGGCCTGACATCAATCACTGGGAAACTTCTGAAACAGATTATACAGTGCCACCCGGCAAGCTTTGGTTCCTTCAATCATGCCCCGGTGCTCTTCAACATTTTTATTTATGTTTTGGATGAGAGGGTGCAGGGAGTGCTGATCAAATCTGCAGATGACACAACATTGGGTGGAATAGCTAATACCCTGGAAGACAGAAACAAAATTCAAAATGATCTAGATAGACTTGAGCACTGGGTTGAAAACAACAGAATGCAATTCAACAGGGATATGGGCAAAGTACTGCACATCGGAAAAAGAAACCAAATGCACAATTACAAGATGGGGAATACTTGGCTCAGTATTACTACGAGTTAGTAGAATCCTTTAATTGTTGTAGATCACAACTTGAATATGAGCCAACAGTGTGATGTGACTGCGAAAAAGGTAAATGCTATTTTAGGCTGCATAAACAGAAGAATAGTCTCCAAATCCCATGAAGGTCCCCTCTATTCGGCACTGCTTAGGTCTCATCTTCAGTGCTGTGTTCAGTTCTGGACACTGCACTTTAAGCAGAATGCCAACAAATTGGAACAATTTCAGAGGAGGGCAACAAGAATGATCAGGGGACTGGAAGCCAAGCCTTATGGGAAAAGACTGAAATAATTGGGCATGTTTAGCCTTTA
Source organism: Intellagama lesueurii (assembly GCA_037013535.1). Taxonomy (NCBI): domain Eukaryota; kingdom Metazoa; phylum Chordata; class Lepidosauria; order Squamata; family Agamidae; genus Intellagama; species Intellagama lesueurii. The sequence continues at coordinate 12,055,250 of JBAJHW010000012.1, forward strand.
GAAATGAAGGCTGGGGGGAGATATGATAGCACTGTTCAAATACTTGAAAGTTTGCTATATAGATGAGAGGAAGGATCTGTTCTCAATCATCCCAGAGTTCAGGACTAGACATGAGGATGAAGATGAATATAAAAATAAATCAGGATATTCGTTAAATATCCCTGATTCGTCAGATATTTGTTGCTTCGTATTCTTGGGGTCCAGAGACGCCAACAAATACGAAGCAACCAATATAAGCCTTCTATATTCGTCCCTTTGTTCCCTATCTGTTTATGCCCCCACGGATCAGCTGTTCCTGGGGGTATAAGCAGAGAAGGGTTTTCTCTTCAGGCGGCTTGCTAAAGCCTGCACGAAGGGAATCCCACCCCCAGGGCTGGGGAATGGCTTGGTTCCCCTTTCCTCCTTTTCCTATGTCCACGCGGCATATGAAGAGGAGGGAAGGGATCACAGAGGGATCAAAGGGATCCCCAAGCCACTGCAGAATTGCTTTGATCCCTGCTTTCCCTCCTCTTGCTTTGGCCCATGGGGCATAGCAAGAGGAGGGGGAAAGGGATTGTTAAGGTTTGTGTTAAGTTGTAAAATGGAATTGCCTTAGTGATTTGTGGGAAGGCAAGGAAAGCTGAGTCACTCAGGTTGGCAGGAAGCCAAGAGTGAGACATGTGACTTTTCGCACATGTGCAAACATCAATCTGCAATGTCACTGCTGCATCAAATTACTGTATAAATTTGAGATGTTTTAGTAAACCAGTGACTAGGGTTGATGGAGGAGACCAGCGTGTTATTTTGTCGGTGAGACTCATGGATACTGCCAGATTTCTGCAGTGCTACTCTGTATGTATGTATATATATTTTTGTATAATACACTCGGTTAAGGGAACTGTGTGTCCTGAGTGTTATTATTAGCTCTCAGTTTTAGAGATATCTGTATCTCAAACAACATAAACAACAAAACAAATTCCGTTGTGTATATAAAACTCAATAGGTTATGGGCCCAGCGTAATTTTGTTGTTTATGTGAAAGCGTGAGAGAGAGCACTGATAAGCAGAATGGCAACTACTGCTCCAAATTTCCAGCTTCCAAAATTAAATGAGAGGAACTATTTGGCATGGGAAATGAAAATGCGTATGTTCCTGCTCAAGGAAGGACTGTGGAATATTATTACCAACCCACCACCTCTTACAGAAGAAGAGGAGGATGAGAATGTCCAACAGAACCAGTGTGCCCTATCTACAATTATTTTGTGCCTTGAGGACAGTCAATTATCTCTTGTTAGAGGAATTGATAAGGCAAGCGAGTGTTGGCAAGCACTCAGGAGGGCACATGTACAGGACTCAGTTTCTTCGCAGATAACCCTCACAAGGCAGCTGTATCGTTTAAGGCTGGAGCCAGGAGGGAGTATATCCAAACATCTGGAGCGGTTGACCGGCATGTTCATCCAACTCAATGAGATGGGATTGGAGTTTACAGAACTGCATAAGGCTTATATAATTTTATCGAGCCTTGACGAGTCCTACGATGTGTTAACTGTTACGTTGGAGGGAATTCCAAAAGAACAGTTAACTGTGCCATATATTTCTGCAAGACTCAAAGAGGAGGAGTCAAAGAGAGCAGAGAACCAGGTGGCAAGGAGCCAGCAAACCGGAGACGTGAAGGCAGCTGTATCAAATCAGCACAAAGTTCCCGGCGTCTTGATGGCAAGAAAATGTTTTCGCTGTGGGAGTACCTCTCATCTAATAAAGCATTGTCCGGAGCGAAAGGAGAGTTTTTCGCCCAGCAGAGCTACAGGAGGGAAAGATAAGCAGCGACAGAAGAAACAGCAATGGGGGAGTCGCCGGATCCCAGAAGCATCGGTCGTTTCCAGAGCTGAGCGTTTTCAAGGACAGGAATGGATTCTTGACAGTGGAGCCAGCTATCATATTACAAAGGACCCTGAGTTATTAATTTCTAAGCAGAAATGTGAACTGCAATGTGTGAATTTGGCAAACGGTTTGTGTTCACCAGTTGTATCACAAGGAGATGTTTACACACAAAACTTAGGTAAGCTAAAAGAAGTATTATTGGTTCCACAATTAAAACACAATTTACTGAGTGTAATAAAATTGACAGAAGAAGGTTTTGAAATAACATTTAAAGAAACAGGGTGTGTAATTAAAAGAAATGGTGAAGTGTGTGGGCAAGCTAAAGAAAATAATGGCTTGTATAAATTAATACACACTGATGAGGGACAAGCCATGTTAACCCTGAATGTACCAGAACATGATAAATGTATACATGTGTTGCACAGAAAATTAGGACACATGGGGTACAAATTATTAAGAAAAACAATTGAACACTCAGAGGGCTTGAATGTAAAAGATTGTAAAAAGTATTTGAACTGTGATGTGTGCAAACAAACAAAGAGTAAGGCTGCACCAGTGGCAAAACGAAGTGAAAGAGTAACGAAGCATCCTTTTGAAATAGTGGCAGTAGATTTAATTGGACCACTGCCAAAGTCAATAGGTGGATCAAGATATGCGTTGAATATTATAGACCATTACTCAAGATATTCATTCACCTATCCATTAAAATCAAAAGATGAAACAATAAAAACCCTGAAAGACTGGGTGAAATTTATTGAAAGGAAATACAAACCTTATCAAATAACAGAGATACAATCAGATAAGGGAACAGAATTTACAAACAACAATTTATGCAATTGGCTAAGAGCAAAAGGGATTAGACAGAGGTTCACCAACATTGCTACACCTGCTGAAAATGGCTTAATAGAGAGACAAAATGGTAGATTGAAACAAGTCATGGAGGCTCTATTAAGAGATGCAGGACTTCCTTATTCCTTTTGGGGAGAATCAATTAAATTTTCAAATTATATAATTAACAGATCGTATAGAGAGATAATTAACACAACCCCATATCAGAAGTTATATGGAAGAAAGCCAAATTTATCTCATTTGAGAATATTCGGAGCAAAGTGTTGGGCAAATATACCAAGGAAACTCAGACGAAAAGGACAGCCACGTGCTCAGAAAGCAATCATGCTAGGATATGAGCCAGGGCAAAAAAGTTACCGATTGTACACTCCAGATAAAAGGCTAGTACTATCCCGCTCAGTAGATTTTAATGAGCAAGATTGGAGGAATGTGGAACTGAGTTCAGAAGTGTTTTTTCCTTCAGGAATTAAGCAGGTGCCAAGCACAAGCACACAACAGGAGATTAGTGAAAGTAAACAGGCAGATACTGAGCAGAGAGAAATAAAGCAAAGCTCAGATAGTGAGGAGCAAAGTAATTCAGAAAATTTGAGACAGACAGAGCCAAGAAGGTCTCAGAGAAGTACGAAGGGCATTCCACCTAAGAGATATGGATATGCAACATTATGTGCAGTAGAAACTCCTCAGAATTATAGGGACATACAGAAATTGCCCAAAGAAGAACAAGAAAAATGGAAAAATGCTATGAGAACAGAGCTACAAGCTCTAAATAGCAAAGAAGTGTTTGTTGAAACACAGCTACCCACAAACAAGAAAGCTATTGGTTGCAGATGGGTATATAAAATTAAAAGTGGGGGTAATGAGAGTATATACAAAGCAAGACTTGTAGCAAAGGGATTCTCACAGGAAAGGTATTCTGATTATGATCAGATATTTTCACCCACTGTTGCAAGCAAGTCCATAAGAATGCTGTTAACACTTGCAAAATTACAGGGTTGGCACACCAGGCAGGTAGATATAAAAACAGCATATCTCAATGCTCCATTGAATGAGCAGATATATATGGAAACACCAGAAGGAATAGACACAAAGGGCAATGTATGGTTACTTAAAAGGGCGCTATACGGGCTGAAACAAAGTGCGAGACAATGGAATACTTGTCTAACCACAGCTTTACAGGATTTAGGGTTAATACAAAGTAAAGCAGACCCATGTGTATTCACCAATCTGGAAAATGGATTTTGCAATATGTATATAGCTATTTTTGTGGATGATATGTTAATTTGTGGGCAAAATGAAAGTACAATATTAAGTATCCTAGACAAATTAAACAAAAAATTTGAACTCAAAGATCTTGGTCCTATACATAAATATTTAGGAGTATGTATAGAGGAAGGACCAAATGGAGAAACTGTCTGGCACCAAAAAGAGAAAATATTAGAATTAATAGAAAAATTCAACATGAAAGATTGTAAAAGTGCAAAAACGCCAATGGAAGTTAATTTTCAAAATATAAACCATGAGGATAGTCCTCAATGTGATGTAGCATTATATGAATCTCTAATTGGCAGTTTACAATACATTAGTACATGGTCCAGACCAGACATAGCAAACCCAGTTAATATATTGAGTAGACACTTGAGTTGTCCAAAAATTATGCATTGGAAAGCAGCAAAAAGAATACTCAGATATTTAAAAACAACCGTGAATTATTGTCTAGTAATAGATCCACAAGGTCAACCAATATTAGAAGCATTCTCAGATGCAAGTTGGGCAGATGATCCTACAGCTAGAAAATCTACCTCAGGGAACATCTTAAAATTAGCAGGAACGCTCATTGACTGGAAGGTGTCAAAACAAAGTTACGTGGCTTTGTCTACTGCAGAAGCTGAGTATGCAGCACTTTCACAAATATGTATAACTATTGAAATTATGTCACAGTTACTACAAGATTTAAATATAAATATTAATAAGCCAGTAACAATCTTTGAAGATAATCAAACTTGCATTTGCATGGCAGAATCAGAAGTTGACAAGGCCAGAACAAAGCATGTGGGCATTAGATATGGAAATGTAAAGGAAGCAGTTCAAAGAAAATTAATTGAACTAAAGTATTGTCCAACTGATGAAATGACAGCAGACATACTAACAAAACCTCTAGGGGTAATAAAACATTACCAGATGTTAAAGAGGATTGGTATGAAAGAGATGTAATTGCTAGAAAACGTGTGTAAAATTATGGATTGAAATGTGTATGAATATGTAAATGTAAAAATATAAATGAAACCACAAAGTAAGGCAATTAGGAGGGATGTTAAGGTTTGTGTTAAGTTGTAAAATGGAATTGCCTTAGTGATTTGTGGGAAGGCAAGGAAAGCTGAGTCACTCAGGTTGGCAGGAAGCCAAGAGTGAGACATGTGACTTTTCGCACATGTGCAAACATCAATCTGCAATGTCACTGCTGCATCAAATTACTGTATAAATTTGAGATGTTTTAGTAAACCAGTGACTAGGGTTGATGGAGGAGACCAGCGTGTTATTTTGTCGGTGAGACTCATGGATACTGCCAGATTTCTGCAGTGCTACTCTGTATGTATGTATATATATTTTTGTATAATACACTCGGTTAAGGGAACTGTGTGTCCTGAGTGTTATTATTAGCTCTCAGTTTTAGAGATATCTGTATCTCAAACAACATAAACAACAAAACAAATTCCGTTGTGTATATAAAACTCAATAGGGATCAAAGCGCCGTGGGATCGCTTTGATCCCTGCTTTCTTGCTAAGCCCCGTGGGGCTTAGCAAGAGGAGGGGGAAAGGGATCAAAATGATCTCACAGCGCTTTGATCCCTGCTTTCCCTCTTCTTGCTATGCCCCGTGGGGCATAGCAAGAGGAGGGGGAAAGGGATTGAAGCAGTCCCGCAGCCATGGCTGTGCGATCGCTTTGATCCCTGCTTTCCCACCTCTTGTTATGCCCCGCGGGGCTTAGCAAGAGGAGGGGAAAAGGGATCAAAGTGCCACTGGGCATAGCAAGAGGAGGGAAAGCAAAAATAATGACCTGACAAATGACGACAATTGATTTGTTGTTTGTCGGGTTACTGGAGGGCAATTCATGGTTCATGGGTCTTCAAGTTTGACGACCCACAAACCAAGATGAAGCACCATTTTGGTGCTTCGTCCCCATCTCTGTTCAGGACATGTAATAATGGGCTTAAGTTACAGGAATCAAGATTTTGGTTGAATATGAGAAAAAACTTCCTAACTGTTAGAGCAGTACAACAATGGAACCAATTGGCAGGTGGTGAGTGCTCCAATGCTGGAGGCATTTAAGAGAAAGTTAGACTACCATCTGTCAAATATACTTTGATTTGGAGTCCTACTTTGAGCAGGGAGTTGGTTTTGAATGCCTTATAGGCCCCATCCAACTCCATTATTCTATGAGTTCCACTGTCTGCCTTGTGACTGGTCATGGCATATTGATGGACACATCTAGAGCCCTATCTGCAAGGGGGAGCAGGACTATTCAGCATGACCCTATGGTATGGAGAGTGCTACATATATCTATCTTCATCAACTGACGGGTACCCCACCAGCCCTGCACTGAAGGATTAGATACATAGATCCGTAAGTGCTCTTTGCTCTAGTTTCATGAATGAACCACCCAAATAACATCTGGCTTATGCCACTTTTTAACTACCTTCAGCTGACATGGCCTGCTGTGCTTTTTTTTGTGTGTGTGTGTTAAAATGGGATTTCTCTGCACACCACTGCATCCCAGTAATATCCATATTGCATGACCACAGTTGTGTTTACATGCTGCTGTGTCGGAATACTGTTTTAAAACTTAAAACATAATTCACTCAGCATAAAGTGGCAAGATGTTTAACCAGGCATGAGCTTCACAGTATGATTCAGATATCCTGAAAAGTATCATAGTCACATGCCATCAAGTTAATTCTGACCAATGGTGACTGTTTCCAGGGTTTCTTAAGTGTACAGTACTCAGAAGTGGTTTACCATTCTCTTCTTCTGGGAGTGCTGTGGGACCATATTGCTTGCCCAGGGACCCACATGAGAGCTCTTTTCCTTTACGTTACAGTGGAGAATTGAACTCCTGACCTCTGTCTCTACAGACAGATGCTCCAATCCACTGAGCTGTCCAGCCAAATAAAATATTCTGTTCCAAATAAATGTTTCCACATAGCAGCTGTGCAGCTAAGAGTATATCTGCATGGCACAATCATAGGAGTTTGATTATTGTTTTAGCTGTTAGTTACAGCTGTTAGTATCCTGGGATTTGTAGTTTGCTGAGGTGTTTAGAATTTTCTGCTACAGTTCAGGGGACTGCCCTACAGCCCTTTTGCAGAGAACTCTTAAGTCCCTCAGCACATGACAAGTCTCAGAATTACGTAGATGGAAACATCACAGTTCAAGTTGTATCAAGCAACTTACAAGTCTGTAATGGAAGTACCCTCTGAGTGTCAGTAATGATGGGGCACTGTTTGCAGTCATAACATTTGTGACTCTGTGGTTTTAAAAAGTCTGCTGTGTTTACATCTGGAAAATTACAGGTGGTGCTACACCAGCATCTTGTTAGGAGGTGGAAACTAAAGGATAAATAGAGATTAACCAAAGTCACTGTGGTTATTTTGTTACAGTCAATATGGCCATTTTGGGGCAGAATTTAATGCACAAATGAAAAACACCAGTCATTCCCCCACATCAACAACATCTGAAGAAACTCATCAGGGTCCTCACATAGCAGCACAACTGGCTCTTCCACACAAGGAATGGAAAGGGAGTGAAATGTACCTTTTTCATGGCATTGAAACAACCTCTTTGCTCTCTGAAGGACGTGGCTGTTCAAACCATAAGTTAAAACTAACAATGACAAATGGTTTGTTAGTAAATACTCCCAACAAATCTGTTTGTTGTTAATTGCTAAGAAGAAAGGAAAAAGTGGAGGGGGGATACTCTGCCAACCTTTTTAATTTGAAAATCCATTTAAACTTTATTGCAGAACATTATAATGATTCATGTGAGAAGATGAATATTTAATCTTCAGTGGACAAAGCAGATTTCGTTTCCCTTGTTATGTTCCTTTCAATGGAGGATACTTATCAGAGTGGAATTTCAGGGTGGGTCTTTTTTTTCCCCTCTTTGTTTCTTTTTCTTTTTAGGCTTTGCCAAGTTGCAGTCAGCCATGATGAGCCTCATGGGTGACGTTACTCACTTGGAACTGGGACCTGGACAGTACCTTGAAGGACAACTCTTGTTCTTTTCCAGAGCCTGGGACGGAGATGGGGAACCTCATTTTGACCCTTGAGGACATGCCTAGGGGGATCATGCCAGGAGAGGAGGCACTCTCCCTCCCCTGCGCTAGTAGGCATAGGGGAAAAAAACTACAGCAAAATTCTCCCCACTAGGCAAGATGACACAAATATTTGCTCATTTTTCAGATTTCAACATGGGGGGCTGGATTGTGGCAGTGTCTGTGCAAAAGACTAATACAGTGGTGCCTCGCTAGACAATTGCCTCGCAGGACAAGGAATTCGCTAGACGATGGCTTTTTGCGATCGCTAATGCGCTTCGCAAAACGATGTTTCCCTATGGGCGATTTTCGCTAGACGACGAGTTTTCCCCATTGGAATGTATTGACTAGCGGTCAATAGCTGTCAGTGCATTCCAACGGGGACCCGCGCTCACTAGACGATGTTTCCCTATGGTCGATCTTCGCAAGACGACGACTTTTCCGTTGGAACGCATTGAAGAGATTTCAATGCTTTCCAATGGGGAAACGTGCTTCGCTAGACGATGTTTTCGCAAGACAGCGATTTTCACGGAACGGATTAACATCGTCTAGCGAGGCACCACTGTATTTGGAGCAAAAACAAACACCTCCTCATATTTTGTGTAGATACTGGGTTTTGAAAAAAAAAAAGTCACAGGGTTTTTGTTAAGGCAGCTGGGGGAGGGGGTCACTCATGTGCAGAGGTGAAATAGAGTGCAGCAGTTAACATTTTTCAGTGAAATGTCTCACTAGGTCAAGACATCTTTTTCATCAAGAATTAGAAAAACTGAATATTTACTATGTCCTTATTTTCCACACACTTATTTATTTATTTGATCTATATTTTTCTTTCTTCCAAGGCTGGACTTAAAATGGCTCTCAGCATAATTAAAAATAGATACAGCCTAAAAACACCATATGATTGGCCAGAATCCTACTATACATTTATGGGAGCACAAGAGGAATCATTAAAGTTGCTGTGTCTAATTATTGAAGTGCCATTAGCATGTCAGTGGTGTGCATGATTGCATATAAAGTATAAACACAGCAGCACCTAGTCAATTAACTACAAATAGGTACAGCAACTTCTGTGATTCCTTTGGCATGCATATAAATACTAGCTTTTTCGCCGTTATATATTAAAACTCTGTTGAACAGGTTATAATTTTGAAGCAACCATACTACAAGCATTTTCAAAGCACATCAGTGAAAAAGCAGAAGCTATTATACATATGGTGGAGGTGTGTCTCCTCCAGTGTAATTAAAGCTTGAAAACAAGTGCCTCCCATTGGAGCCAGTTTGAAACCTTTTTTAAAAACAAACCAGCAAACCCAAAGTATAATATAATGAGCCATAGTGTCAGATGAGTACTCAGGATATCTTGGTTCAAATCCCCGCTCAGCCATGGAAACTCAATTGGGGGTGGAAATGGCAAAACTAGTCCTTAAATATCCCACTTACCTTGGAACCCCTATTATGTGCTGTCAAGTCAATTCTGAGTTATGGCAACCATTTTCATGGTTTCGAAGTAGAGAGTGCTCAGAAGTGGTTTACCATTCTCCTCTTCTTCTGGGAGTGCCCTGGGACTGTGCAGCTTGCCCAAAACCACACTGGCTGGCTCTAATCACAGGAGACAGTGAGGAATCAAATTCCCAACCCCTGCCCCCTATCTGAGTTTTACAGACATTCAGTGCTGAAAATTGTGGCTGGTAGCCCAAAGTCACCCCAATGTGATGCAGCTTTGCTATGAGAGCATTTCATATACGGGAGGGTCGGTGAGGTGAAGTGAAAGGGATGGGGAAGGGCCCTCGGGACTCTGAGAAATTCCAAAGCTTGGAAGTAGAGAGTTGTGAGTTGCTAATGTGTTGTAATGAATTTCTTTGCCAAAGCAGCAGTGGTGGTAACACTAAGCTACATTACAATTCAGCCAAGAATAACTTCATTTCACTTACGTTGCAATGATAACTTTTAGTTCCTTTTCTAGTTCTGAGGGTGTGGCCTCAGCAATAGTACAGAAAGAAAGTCGATGGTTCAAATGTTGGCTTGTGCTGTGCTTCATGCTCCCATGTGTGTGTCAAGGCAATGGCAAGGTGGGTAGGTGACTCTGTGGTTTTACCACAGGCTGGAGGCTTCTGGTATTCAGTGAAGCAACTACTTTTGAAAAACAGGAAACTGAAGCACTACTGTTGAAAACGTATAGCAGTAATTAATCATAACTGACTACTTTTTAAAGTAATTTTCCAAACTCAAACATGCTCTCCAGATGGCATGTGCTGGTACAGAGGAGGGATTGTAAGCAGTTGCATTCTAGGAAATTTAATCTGCAATAGTACCTGGATCTAAGAAGAAGAAGGCTCATGGGCAGTCAAGTCAATCCTAACTTATGGCAACCCTTTTCAGGGGTTTCAAGGTAGAGAATACTGAGCATTGGTTTACCCTTCCCTTCTTCTGAGGGTATCCCGGGACTGTGCAGCTTGCCCAAGGCCTCACAGTCTGGCTCTCTTTGCAGGAGACACAGTGGGGATTTAAACTCTCAGATTCTGGCTCCGCAGCCAGATGCCTAAACCACTGAGCTATCCAGCCAGCAGAAACCCTGTTAGGGTCACCTTAAGTTAGATGCAGCTTCATGGACTTAACAAAGTCTTTTACCAAGATAGATGATTTCTGAGCTGTTTTCTGGTTACAGTGCAGTCTGATACCTGCTCCTCGACCAGCAGGTTCAATTGATGGGGACCAGCTCAACATCAAAAAAACTAAGATCATGGCCACTGGTCCCATCACCTCCTGGCAAATAGAAGGGGAAGATATGGAGGCAGTGACAGATTTTACTTTCTTGGGCTCCATGATCACTGCAGATGGTGACTGCAGCCACAAAATTAAAAGACGCCTGCTTCTTGGGAGGAAAGTGATGACAAACCTCGACAGCATCTTAAAAAGCAGAGACATCACCTTGCCAACAAAAGTCCGAATAGTCAAAGCTATGGTTTTTCCTGTAGTGATGTACGGAAGTGAGAGCTGGACCATAAAGAAGGCTGACCGCCGAAGAATTGATGCTTTTGAATTGTGGTGCTGGAGGAGACTCTTGAGAGTCCCCTGGACTGCAAAGAGAACAAACCTATCCATTTTGAAGGAAATCAACCCGGAGTGCTCACTGGAAGGACAGATCCTGAAGCTGAGGCTCCAATACTTTGGCCATCTCATGAGAAGAGAAGACTCCCTGGAAAAGACCCTGATGTTGGGAAAGTGTGAAGGCAAGAGGAGAAGGGGACGACAGAGGACGAGATGGATGGACAGTGTCATTGAAGCGACCAACATGAATTTGACCCAACTCCGGGAGGCAGTGGAAGACAGGAGGGCCTGGCGTGCTCTGGTCCATGGGGTCACGAAGAGTCGGACACGACTTAACGACTAAACAACAACAACAACAACAAGGTCTGAAGAAAGGAAACTTTCCCCTTCTCTTCCTCCTTAGGGCTACAAATTAGAGTGCTGGGAGGAGGGCATGTATCACGATCCGCACGTGGCTCCTGCTTGTTTCACCAAACAAAGGAGCTCACGCTACGTGCCCCTCAGCTGCCACCAGTTGATTTTATCAACAAGACCTATTCTTAATAATCAAGGTCCAGGCCATATGTCATTTTAAAAGAATCAAATGGAAATTGTTTATTGATACAGGTGTTGACAGAACAAGCAATGTTGGTAACTCTTAAACAACCATTCTCCTTTATCCCTCTCAACCACCACTCTCCCGCCCAAACTCCAAATCTCTCTATCTCAAAACCCTGTCTATGTCTATCTCAACTCCTCCTCCTCCTGCTGAGTCTCTTATACCAGAGGTCGTCAACCCCCAGTCCGCGGCCCGGTGCCAGTCCGTGGCCTGAGCTGGACCGGGCCGCGGAGACAGACCTCCTGCCCCCCGCACGCACTCCCCTCCCCACAGCTGCTTTGCGTGTGCGTGCCAGCACCAGCGTGAGCGCTCCCCCACCCCTTCACGCATGCGCCCGAGCACCCACGCGCTCCCCCACCGCTTCGCGCATGCACTCGAGAGCGTGTGCGCATGCACCCGCCTTCCTTAGAGGCTCAGCCGGTCCACGGTTCCAAAAAGGTTGGGGACCGCTGTCTTATACCTCGTGACTCTGCCCCTCCAGCACTCCCAATGGTCTATGCAAATAGCATATGAATATTCATGACCTGGGCGAATGCCACAGCATGTTTCAGCACTATCTTAATTTACATCATTCTTCACTTTGGTTTGGATAAATTTTGGCCACCAGTTCCCAAGATATGTGTGGCAACCACCCTCTGCCACATGTAGTGTATGGTGTTCAATGGAAGTCATAGACCTTTATAACCTGATTTTATGTATAATCATATTTAATGCTCTCAGATTTTACCCACTGCACACAATTCATCTCTTGCTCTTTCTTTGTTGGACATTTTTTATGCTTTCTGTATTTTTTATAATTGTTATAATTTTCTGTCATTCTGCCAGTAATACACAAGAGGGGCAGGAGAGGGGGAGAAATTTGTTCCAATTTACGATATAAATCTGTGATGCATTTGGTACTTGTGATGAAATAATTCCCTTGTGTTTTCCAACTGCAGAAACATCTAATTAAACAGAGTTTGATGGCTTTGATCTGACATAAGTGAGCTCCGTGCTACTCCCCACCATCCAGTCAAGAGACTGTTCCTTCTGTTTGCTCTTGTTTTGTAGAACACTGTTCCAAATCTTACTCTCACATTTAGCTCTTTTACAAAAGACCAGACCTTTAGAACTGTGACTTTTGGGACTACAGTTCCCAGAATCCCCCATTCATTGTGGCCAGAAGCCATGTTGATTGGGAATTCTAGGTATTGTTGTCCAAAGCTCTGATTGGAATAAGGATAGTTACAGATCACAGGGTGCCCTCCATCCAATGTTCTTAGTGCCCTCTCCCTTTCTACGGATAGTTATCAAATGATAGTGGAGAAATACCTTTCCCAAATAGCCCCTTTATGTACAGTTTTAGAAGCATCCTTTGACTGTTTGCACCCAGATGGTCAACCTCGTGTGTCTTCAGTTAAAAGCTTTAGGTAAGCAGGTGATGGGCAACCCCTCTGCCTGATACTATGTAGAGTTGCTGTCAATGACAGCAGAAAATACTTGGCTAAATGGACTCATGATTAATTGGCCACTGATGTGGTGGAATTAGGGCTCATAGGGTCCAAATGCCAGTGCTTCTTGAGTAACAGAGACAATGTGGGACATACGCATTGAGTGAAAGATCCAGATGCAGCATTTGTTCCACCTTAAAAACCGGGTTGTGCACTAATTTTATCAGAAGCTTCCCCAACATCAGACAACATTAATTTTGCATCATTTTGTCTAATTTTTTTCCCAAGTTCATGTGATTTTTCTGACTGCCTTGGCTTATTTTTTGTCTTGGTTTGGACTGAGAATTGTTGTTTAATGCTATGGAGCTTCTGTGGCATTTTACTGCCATTGTACCATGAGAACAAGGAAGCAAGAGTCAAAAAGATCCAGACTCACAAATATACATTTTTCCAGATTCCAGGATTAGTTAGAGGTTTCTCTGTTCCCTCTCTCCCCCTTGCAAAATTATTGTATGTTGTGGGGAGGGGGGTTGTTTTTTCTTTTTAAGCAAACCACTATGCTGGATCCAGCCATTGAAATGGATCCCAAAATACATACTAGAGAATAGAGATCAGTTGGGGAAAGCGCACAAAGGCAGGATTGGAGCAGAAGAGGACAGACTTTTCTTATTTACCAGTAATGTTATCTCATACCACAAAATCTTTGAACACACCTATCTGTTGGCTGTTGGCTTTAAATATGGTTAATTCGGAGAAGTTGGTTAATTCCTGCTGAGCATCAGGTACAAAAACAACTTCACAGAGAAGGTGTGTGAGCTTAAGTCTCAGTAGCCCACCCCTTTACACAGTGACTAGCACTTTATATGTTAAAAATCACTTGGAAACATTTTAAGTTTTAAAAAATAGTATTTTTATTTATAGTTGTTGTCTATAGTTACGGTCATCAGAAAAAAAGGGAAAATGGAGTTTCAACATATGGAAGAGGCCCCTCCATGCTTCCTGCATGGTTGTAGGTCAGGAAAGGAGAGAGAGAGAGAGAGAGAGAGAGAGAGAGAGACTAACAAACACAGGAAGTGAAGCAAACAAACAGGAAGAGTGGAGGTTCAAGCCAGAGGCAGGAAAAAAAAACTAACAATAGACTAGTGGGAAAGGAGAATACGTTTAGGTCCAAAAGGCCCCCTCCCACTGATTAGAAAGCATGCATGATTGTTATTATCTCAACAAACTCTTGATTCAATCAGCTGATTCCAGAAAATAGAGACACCTGGACCACTGTACATATTATCGCACATCTTTACTGCAGGGTATTAGATTCACAGAATCTTAGAATCATAAAATTATGGAGTTTGAAGGGGCCTGTAAAGCCATCAAGTCCAACTCCCCTGCTCATGGCAGGAATCCAAATCAAAATATAACTGGCCGATGGTTGTTTGACTTTCTCTTGGATACCTTTAGTTTTAGAAGGTTCACTACTTCCTGAAGTAACTGGTTCCATTATCATACTGCTCTAACAGTTAAGAAACTTCCCCTCATATTCAGTCAAAATCTGGCTTCCTGTAATTTGAGCATTGTATTACATGTCCTGCACTCTGGGATCATTAAGAACAGATCCAGCCCCTCCTTTGTATGGCAAACTTTCAAGGATTTGAAAAGTGCTATCAAAGGTGCTCCCCCTCAGACTTCTTTTCTCAAGGCTGAACATACCCAGTTCTTTCCGTCTTTCCTTATAGGGTGTGGTTTTCAGTCTCCTGATCATCTTTGTTGCCTCCTCTGAACTGTTCCAGTTTCTTAGCCTTCTTCAAATGCAGTGTCCAGAACTTAACACAGTACTCAAAATGAGACCTAACCAGTGCTGAATAAAAGGGATCTAATACTTCATGGGATTTGGAAACTATTCTTCTGTTAGTGCAGGCTATAATAGCATTGGCCTTTTTTGCATCCACATCACACTGCTGACTCATACTTAGATTGTGATCTACAACAATTCTAAGATCCAGTATCTCTCATCTTGTAACTGTGCATTTGGTTGCTTCTTCCTAGGTGTAGAACTTTGGACTTATCCCTGTTAAATTTCATTTTGTTGTTTTCAGCCCTGTGTATGAGTCTATCAAGACCTTTTTGAATTTTGTTTCAGTCTTTCATGGTATTAGTTATTCCACCCAATTTTGTGTCATCTACCATTTGATCAGCATTTTCTGCATCACCTCATTGAAGTCATTAATAAAAATGTTGAAGAGCACTGGGCCCAAGACTGAGCCTTCTTGTACCCCACTTGTTACCTCCTCCCAGTTTGAGAAGGATACATTAATAAATATTCTCTGAGACCCACTGTAGCCAATTCTGGATCCACCTGACAGTTGCTCTACTAAGCCCACACTTAGTTAGCTTGCTAATTAAAATATAATTGGCCACTTTGTCAAAAGCTTTGCTGAAGTTAATATATATTATGTCTACAGCATTCCTGCTGTCTACCTGGGAGTTTACCCAATCAATAAATGAGATAAGATTAGTTTGGCAGAATTTGCCCTTGTCTTCTAGTTAGTACGGCATTGTTTTCAAGATGCTTGCAGTGAGGCCACTTTTAATCTGCTCCAGAATTTTCCCTGGGATCGATGCCAGGATGGCTGGTCTGTAGTTCCCGGGTTCCTCCTTTTTGCCCTTTTGAAGACAGGGACAACATGAGCCCTCCTCCTACCATCTGGCACTTCACAAATTCGAGAAAATAATAGACAGTGGTTTTGAGAGTACCTCAGCCATCACTTCATTGTTGATAAAGGGCATTATGCATGCGTTAAGCAATGTATCCCCTTTCCTTGAAATAATTCATGTAAATGATGTATTCCAAATGAACAAGGTTCCCCCCCAATAACAGAAATAAATGATTGAACTTTCACATGAATAAATATTTAATTTTGTAGAGAATAACATAAATATTGTATTTGGAGATTCTAGAACATCACATTAAAATTGCAAGACATTTCCATTATCCCTTTATAATGGAATGTGAAATTGGAAGCTAGTTTAAGAAATTATTAATTTTTTTAAAAAACCACAACTTCTTATCTTCCTTTTGTCTTCTCAGCATCTTAGAGGCACATGGTGGTTTGTGTATCTTGGCCTCATTTTTTTGTTGAATTAGGTCTGTGACATGGTTCATTTTCTTTCCCAGCTTTGTTCTTTTTAAACAATAAATTCTAATCAAGGATAAGGCTGCTGATTGTTCAGATGCCAAAGTTTCATGAGACCTAAAAGAGTACAAAGGAATTTTTAGTGCTCTCTCTCTCCCTCTCTCTCTCTCTCTCTCTCCATTGAAGATTTTCTGTTAAGTTCACATTCAGACCATTACCCAAATATGTGGAGGGTATAAATATATCTTAGTTGATATTGGTGTTGGGCACATCTGTTCTCTGGCAGGGAGAACAAATTAGGCGGAGCAAGGCAGCCAACAGAAGCTGGGGAAGCAGTCATGGAAACCCTGCCACCAAGACATGCTCCTTCAACAGAGCTTGGAAAGTTAGGCCTAAATCCAGTTATTCATCCAAAACAAGTAGACTACCTAAATCCATAGAATTTATCTGTTGACTTCCAAATTCTCACTAAGCCAGTGAGAATTTGGAAGTCAACACTTCTTAAAGTGTTTTAAAAAGTAATTCCTACTACCTGTTAACAGCATCTGGAAAGCAACTCATTGTCACTCCCAAGAATGCTCAGAACATGACATGTTTTGCTGCTCATATCTTTCTCATTAATTTCCATTACCTTTTAAAATACAGACCTTAAGATTCATAATGACATAAAACTTGAACAATTATTGTAAAAATGTCTCTAAAAGGTCCTCTAAAAGCACCTTCTGAAACTAACTAGAAAATATTCATTGCATTGGAAGGGGCCTACAAGGCCATCAAGTCCAACCCCCTGTTTAAGGCATGAATACAACGAAAGCATATCTGCCAGGTGACTACCTGAGTTTTTCTTGAATGCCTCCAGTGTTGGAGCACTCACCAACTCCCGAGGTAACTGGTTCCACTGTTGTATTGCTCCAACAGTTCGGACGTTTTTCCTGATATTCAACCGAAATCTGGCTTCCTTTAACTTTAGCCCATTGTTATGTGTCCTGCACTCTGGGGTGATCGAGAACAGATCTTGCCCCTCCTCTGTATGACAGCCTTTCAAATATTTGAAAAGTGCTATCATATCTCCCCTCAGTCTTCTTTTCTCAAGGCTAAACATGCCCAATTCTTTCAGCCTTTCTTCATAAGGCTTGGTTTCCAGCCAATCATCCTTGTTGCCGTCCTCTGAACTGGACACAGTACTCAAGATGAGGCCTAACCAGTGCTGAAATAGAGTGGAACTAGCACATCACACTGTTGGTTCATATTTAGCTTGTGATCTACGACAATTCCAAGATCCACTCGTAGTTTTGCTGAGCCAGGTATCCCCCATCTTCTAACTGTGCAATTGGTTTCTTTTTCCGAGGTACAGTACTTTCCACTTATCCCTGCTGAATTTCATTCTGTTGCTTTTGGCCCAGTGCTCCAGCCTAGCAAGGTCATTTTGAATTTTGTTTCTGTCTTCTAGAGTATTAGCTATTCCTCCCAATTTGGTATTATCTGCAAATCTGACGAGCATTCCCTGCACTCCCTCATCCAAGTCATTAATAAAAATATTGAAGAGCACCGGGCCCAGGACTTAGCCTTGGGCTATCGCACTTGTTACCTCCTCCCAGTTAGAGAAGGACCCATTAATCATCACCCTCTGAGTATGATTCTGTAGCCAATTGTGTATCCACCTGACACTTGATCTATCCAGCCCAGACCTAGTTAGCTTGCTAATCAGGATATCATGGGGCGCTTTGTCAAAAGCTTTGCTGAAGTCAAGATATACTACATCTACAGCATTCCCTCTGTCTATCAGGGAGGTTACTTGATTCAAAAACGAGATCAAATTAGTTTGGCAGGATTTGTACTTGACAAATCCGTGTTGGCTTCTAGTTGTTACTGCATTGTTTTCTAGGTGCTTCCACAATGACCGCTTTACAATCTGTTCCAGAATTTTGCCTGGGATTAATATCAGGCTGACTGGCCTGTAGTTCCCAGGTGACTCTTTTTTGCCCTTTTTGAAGATAGGGACAACATTAGCCCTTCTCCAATGATCTGGCACCTCACCTGTTTCCCATGATTTCAAGAAAATAATGAACAGCCGTTCTGAGAGTTCTTCAGCCAGTTCCTTCAGTACTCTCAGATGCAGTTCATCCGACCCTGGAGATTTGAACTCGTTCAAGGTGGTAAAGTATTCCTTGACTATTTGTTTATCAATCTCCAGCTACAATCCTGTCCCCCCCCCCCCACTTCCATTTCCAATTTGTTTGAAAATTCATAGTCTGTCTTATGGGGAAAGACTGTACTAAAATAGGAAGTGATGGCAATCCTTCCATCACATCCCTTATCTGTCCTCCAGGGAGACAGCATACCTGGCGAGTCCATGGATCCTTCTGGCATATTTCGGTCTCAATTCCACATAGTAGGGAGTCCCCTACTACAACTACTCTCCTCTTCTTCTTTTCATAGGGTGTGGGTTCAGCGACTGTATTCTGCTGCGCTTTAGCCCTACTCATGTCCTCCTGTGGGGTCTCCTCTGCTTGCTGTCCGACAGACTCTTCTTCAAGTAACTGAAAGCGGTTTTGTAGTTCCACCGGGGAAGAGTGTCTTCTCCTTCTTTTGCTCCTAACTGTGATTCTTTTCCATGGTGGTTCCTCCACTATGTTTATAGCCTCTACAGCAGGGGTCGTCAACCCCCGGTCCGCGGCCCGGTGCCAGTCCGTGGGCTTGCCGGAACTGGGCCGCGGATATGGAACTCCGCACGCTCGCGTGGGGGGTGGTGTCGCACCCGCGGGGGGGTCACGCTCGTGGCGGGCATGTCACGCTCACGCGGGAGCCGTGTCACACGAGCGCGCATGCAGGGGGGGTGTCACGCTCGCGCGGGGGCCCGCCCCCCCACACATGGAGCTCGCTCCCCCCAGCCGGTCCACGGCTCCAAAAAGGTTGGGGACCGCTGCTCTACAGCATTTTCCTCCACTGCAATGTTTTGGTTTTCTTCCATCAGCAGTTTCCCCTCTGACAGCTGCTGCTGCTCAAGAGTTCTCTCAATATAGGCTTCATCTTCCCTTATGTCTTGAGCGTGGGTACTCGCTGCTCCAGATCTCTAACTTTCTCTTCTAACAGTGCCACACGTTTACACTTGTTACATGTATACAGCATTTTACACTCAGGAACAAAGACAAACATAGCACAAACTTTGCAGGTAACCACAACTGAATTGTCTCCACCCTCCATAATCCCTTCTAGCTTTTTTACTTTCAACTGTTTGTTTAGGATTCCTTTCCCTCTTGTTTCATTAGTTTAAATGTAGTTGTACATACAGTGGTACCTCGACTTGCGAACGTCTCCACTTGTGAACTTTTTGAGTTACGAACGGCTCCGTTCGCAAAATGTTGCTTCGACTTGCGAACGGAGCCTCGACATACGAACGAAAAACAGCAGGTACGGATTAAATGGTTTTCAATGCATTCCTATGGAAAAGTTTGCCTCGACTTACGAACTTTTCGACGTATGAACGCCGTTCCAATACAGATTAAGTTCGTAAGTCGAGGTACCACTGTATACCCAAAGGAACAAAAAAAAATTGTTAGGGGCCTCCCCCTTGGCCTCCTGCAGCAAACTCCCTGTTTGCGAGTTCTGGTCACAAGCTCCCTGGGTCTGCCTTGAGCTTTATTTGTCGGCTGTGCTCTGCCCGGAGTCAGGAATCAAAGGCTCTCCCAGAACTTACAGCTGCTTATAGTCCTCAGCAGTAATCAGGACACTCCCCTTTCTGTTAAGCCAGTCACATGGCTCTGACTTTGAAATGTAACTTCATTGCATTCTCTTTGCCCCCAAAAGTAGAAAAAACCCTGTTACTTGCAGCTTATTTTTTCTAAGCTCTGTCCTTAGACCTAACTCACCACCTGCTAACAGCTTTGCTTGGCACCCATCATGCCACTATCTTGTCTTCAAGTGCGGTTGACAACATTCCTGTTGAGTTGTCAGTGTGTTCACGGAATGGGGAAGGAGGAGTGATCTTGTATTTCACCTCAGAAAGCAAAATATAACTGATATCAAGAGGGTGTTCTCACTTCTATTTAGTAATTTTGTGTCCTCTCTCTTTCTGTTTTAGTACTTGTAAAAACAGAACAAGTAATATTTCTTTTTTTCTCCTTTTTAGGTTTATTAGAAAACAGGGTCTGGATAGGCTTTTCCTGGAATGTGATACACATATGTGGCGCCTTGGGGACCGGAAAATTCCAGAAGGAATCACCGTCGATGGTGGTTCAGACTGGTTTTTGCTGAACAGGAAGTTTGTGGAATATGTCACATTTTCAAATGATGACCTGGTGACAAAGATGAAGAGATTCTACTCTTATACATTACTTCCAGCTGAGGTAGGCAAACTTATGCTCTCTCTCTCTCTCTCTCTCTACACACACACACACACACACACACACACACACACACACGGTGTACATGTCCTAAGTGTTTAGTGTCATGAGACATGCATCCCTTTTCTTGCTTTCTTGCAATCTGTCTTAAATATATTCATTGTCTTCGATGATGCCAGATGAGTACTCTCTGGTAATTAGAGCTCTCAACATTTGAAACTGTAGCAAAATTTTCCCTACATGTACAGGACAGCCTTCCTCAATCTTACCATGTTAATGAAAGGACGTGTCACTATAATCACACTATTTTTATTTGTGTCTAATAGTACCACTTTTGCCTTGAAAGCAAAACAGCTGAAGTGCCTCATACACTTTTACTTTTCAAACATTCATTTATTTTCCATGTATTTAGAATTATATTGTTATAGAGTTGGAAGAAACACCAATGATCCACCAGTCCACCCCCTGCAAAAACAGGAATTCACAACTGAAGAGCATATAAATTTAGTTAAAATATATGGCCAAAATCTTATTGAGATTTTACACCAGTATTACATAATTAGTGTATCCTTTATTTATTGGCAGATTGACACAAATTAAGAAGTTTGTGTAGGCATTTGATACAATATCAGCTGTAACCTGATATTTATTTAAACACTAAATGTTTAAACTAATTTTCTTAATTCGTGGCAGTTTGCCAACATGAGTTACACCAATTGTGTTATGCAGGCAGGCGTAACCAGTAGGATTTTGGCCTATTTAAATTTAAATTTATTGGAAACATTTCTCCCCTCCACTTTTCTGCCACTACTGTATCTCAGAGCAGCTGGTGACAAGATGCAGAGAGGACTGAAATAAAATTAGTAATGGAACAGAACTATAAAAGGGAAGAGCAGGGGGGGAAATATTCAGAATGGTCAATCACTGACCGAAAAACTGCATATCCCTCTACTCAGCCTTTCCTTCCTCTTGCTGAGGAAACCCTCCAGAATTGTCAAAAGCAGGATCTTCTCCAAGTTTGAGATGTTCCCTGGCAAAACCTTACTTATTTATTGCAGTATTAAGCCACTGACTAACTACTGTAAATGACTTGTGCCGATCACCTTTAGTAATATTTCCTTTAGAGCAGTGTGAGAACTACAGGATAATTACGTTGCAGTCACATTTGTTTGGAAAATGTGGATGAATTTCAGTTCATATTAAAATGGAAATCAAATTAATAACAACTTACATAGTTTTATAGATAAGTTAAACATATCTTGGGTATATACATTGAGAGCAAACAATCCACAGAGTCCACAGAAAAATAATACTTATTTTTATTCTTTGATAAATGAAAGCAATGGTCTGTATCTGTAATTAAGGAGTCTGCAATTAGGATGCCAGGTTCCAGAGTTCTTCTGATTTCCAAAAAGTGTTTTCTAGTGGCAGGTGTGAGACAGGTAATGATGATGACAACCATGGTGCTGATAATCTGGGAAAGAGTCAGTAATGATATCCCCTTATGTTATCGGGGTATTATCCTGTAACTGTGCTAGATGTATTCTTATGGTTTTATACCACAACAAAGTTCAATCATTCAGCTAATCAGTAAAGTGCAAGTTTTGAATGTAAAAGCTTACCAGTCTAGTTCAGTTTCCAAGAAGTTGTATTAGAGGCTCTTTTAACAAAGATTTCTACAGACTGTTTTCTTTAAACCCCCCTGAACATTTGTGGGCCAAAACAGGTATTTTAATGAAAAATATCACACCTGTATAATTTGATCTGGGGTGATACATGAGAATTTAGTTCCTGTTAAATTTTGAGACAGATGTTGTCCAGATCTGTACATTTCTTCATATTCAAGCTGGGAAGAACTTGAGATTTTTCAAATCCAAGTGTAGGAGAAAATGAAACTGACAAATTTTTCCATCCCTAATTAAGTCTATTATACCCAGGGATAGGACTAGGATATTTCTCATTAGTTGAATTGGCAGTCAAAAGATGTGGGAGATGTCTTGGTAACAACTGTCTTTCTTCTGCAAATGGACCTGAACACATTCAGAATAGGTCCAGATCAACTATCAACACTCTATTGTCTTTTTCTATACATACGTATATCTTGACACCTTCTCCTGTTGCTTTTCAAGGAATAATGAACGGTATATCATTCTTCTCTTTCAGTTCTAATAAACTTTTCCTTCACTGTCCTTGCAAAGGCATTCCATTTCCAGTATAAAAGAACACAGGACAGTGGGTAATTGAGTAGATTCCCCCCACCCTGTCCCTCTTGCCTGAATGACAATATATGCCTTGATGGGTTTAACTAGGCAAATCAAGCATAAAATCCATATTCAGTGGACTGTCACTTAATATTAAAAAAGAGGGGCAGAGGGGATTGTCTGCGGGGTGGGACAGGTCAGCCATACTAACATAACTCCCAAGTATTTATAGATCACCCTGGATTTTCACCAAACATGTTGTTTTCGGTTTATTTCACCAATAAAGTCAACCACTTTCTAGCTCCCAGATACAAGACATCCTTTCTTAGGAATGTATCCCTTTAAAATAAAATATAATATAATAAAAATTTCCATGTTTACCCTATGCTGCAGCCCTCGGGGATTGTCTCATTACTATTGTTATTCTATTATTAACATTCCACTTTTCCTTCAGTGAGATCACAGCAGTGTTCCTGGTTCTCCTCTTCCCCCATTTTAACCCCACAAGAAACCTGTGAGCTCTGGCTGGCCTAAGAATATCTGTGTTTCCCAAGTCCTCATTGAGCCCCTGAAACACCACCCTGACTCATGAAATTTCCATTCAGTAGAAACCCCCAGATACACTCTGTACTCAAAGGGCATATCGATTGAGGTCAACCTTTCCTGTACTCTTTAGGAAACATCCCAACTACTTAATCCCTGAGTCTGTGACATTATCTGTGTTTCTCGATCTCCATTAAAAAAAAAACAAATTCCCAGGGATGGAGATAGTGCGAATGGCTGTGATCTGGGGAGGAGGGTGCGCACTCCACGTCAGAGGGCAAAAGGCTCTTGAAACAACCGTGCAAATCTTTCTTATCACCCTGCAGCTCCACAAAGGGACTCCTAGCGCAGCCTCAAGCAGCACAGAGTTGGAGTATCCAGAGGAGCTATTGAGCTTTATTGGGGCAGGGAGAGGTCAGCCATCAGGTCCCCTCTCCTTTGGTGGCCAACAACTCAGTCTACTGTATGCCTTTTCCTTTTCCTCAGCTCAAATTGCTGACCATCTTTTTAACCCTATGAACGCTGAATGGGATGTGAGGAATTTCCCCTGGAATTGCACAAATATCCCTGATTTGGTCCATACTGTATTTTGCATATATCTCTGAAGGTATTGCGCCTGCCTGCTTTCCTGTCTCTCACTCCTGTCAGTGGCCATGCTTGCTTCTTTCTTTCTTTCTTTCTTTCTTTCTTTCTTTCTTTCTTTCTTTCTTCCTTCCTTCCTTCCTTCCTTCCTTCCTTCCTTCCTTCCTTCCTTCCTTCCTTCCTTCCTTCCTTCCTTCCTTCCTCTCCTTCCTCTCCTTCCTTCCTTCCTCTCCTTCCTTCCTTCCTTCCTTCCTTCCTTCCTTCCTTCCTTCCTTCCTTTCTTTCTTTCTTTCTTTCTTTCTTTCTTTCTTTCTTTCTTTCTTTCTTTCTACATCTCATAAACACCTAAAAGTTGTAACAATATTTAGTATTTATACTAGAAAGCGCAGTTGCTAATGCTGGTCCACTAAACAGAAGTAATTGCTCCAAAAGCTTGTAGTTAGGTGAGAATAAAAAGCTTACATTTGTCGCTCTAGGAAATTAATTCTGGAATAGCGCAGGAGAAAAGACCTAAACTTGATTACAGGGGTTGGTTCTATGCATGGGGTTATGCCTATAGCCCCTCTGAGGAGACTCTGTGTGCTATCTCTGTAACAAAAGAAGACAACAACAAATCTGGCTTCCAAGAAAATGAGGAAGTGAAGCTTAAGTGGAGCAATTTGCATATCAGCAAGTGGCTATTTAGAAAAGACAAGGAGCATAAGTTACCAATGTCTACCTGGCTACCTATTTGCCTGTGGTCCAGGTTGTTACATGCACTGGTGCTTTAACTTCAAAAGGGGGTGAGTACAATTCCAGAATACTGTGTGTGGGAAGAAAACATGGCCATCTAGGGTAGGCATTCACAGTGAACCACAACAGGATGCTGTGTCTGTGGCAGTGTCTGAGAATGAAGGTGATCACCTGTCCTTCACTTTCCAAAGGTGTCTTAGTTTTTTCTTTTTGTTTTTTATAAGTTACTTTTATATTTCATTTTTCTTCCAGTAAATTCAAGGTACATAGCTATTTTCCAATGGCATTTGAGACTCACAAGAACCCTTGGCAAAATTAAAATGAAAAGAGGGAGGGAGTACCCCAGAGGCAATACTGTTGCACCTTAAAGGCCAAAAGAGACTTGTTTCAGTGTGTGCTTTCATGGATCAAATTCCTTGAGGCAGGGCTGGGGGTGGGAAGATGTCATGACAAGTTGAGGATGCAACTGATGGATCGGAAACTGACCGTACAACCCTAGACGGTTGGTCAGACTGACAAAGTGCAACAGGCACAAGGTGTGTTTTCTGGATGAGTAAAAATGTGAAGCTGGTTCTCTCACATTCCTAGTCCAACACTCTAGCCACTACACCCTACTACTGCCTCTCTATTTGAATGCCCGTCCAGTCCAAGCCCAGTTTAAATGTGAAGAACCATGAGAAAGGACCGCAAAGGGGTCTTGAAGCTTCCTGTGAACACTTAGCGGTCCATGTAACAACAGACTAAACCGGCACATAGATCTGCTAGTCACTGTTTTGCTTGTCTTGGTAGCATCCTGTTCTCTCTAAATGAGAATAATAAAGAGAATAATAATTCCTGCCTAGGCAGGCTATGTACAGAAAACTGTATACCCATTTCTGTGCCTCCTTTTGTTCTTTTCAATGATGCATTTCTTCTTTTCGGCAAAACATAAGTGGCCACCCTTCTTAAGAATGTCCTGGCATAGTGCTGGATCTGCTGGTCCTCCTTATACAGGACTTCAGTAATAGCTGGCATTAGAGTGATGTAATGAGAAAGGCCCTGTTGGAATTCCTCCCTGCCTTGAATGGGCAGATAAAGACTTAACCATTTGGGAAATAATTGCAGAAGACAGATTGTCCTTCTGTTGCCTTGAGGGCAAGTTGCGTAATTGAGTGTGCGGTCATTTTCAGCTAGCTACAGATTTCAGCTTCCAGGAAAATCAGTACCACTAGAGAGAGAAGAGACGGGTTAGTCAAATTGTATGTTTGGTTTTCTGTGTTGCTGTTGTGTTTACTATTTTGCTAACCATAAATTCAGTGAGATATTTGGCCTAGACCTGACATTCACACTGGGAAATTTATCAGCAGGAAAAGGAGCCGTGACCATAGCAGACAGAACAATAATGTTAAAAGAAAAATGTTGGGCAACTGAGATAAAGTCTGTGAGCGCTACATTCCCTTTGGCCCCTCTTCAATGTCATTATTGTAAAGCAGCTTGCTTGCCCAGACTTCTAAAATGCAAAAGCTGTCTTGAGCTATCTGGCTTCTTCTAGTATTTTTTCCAAGACAGAGAGCAAGAAAGAGAGACCATTTCTGCCTCCACTTCCAGCCCCCAATGCAGAAGTTTTTTAATATTATAAAATAATGAAAGTATTTTTTTTTAAAGCAGTTTGTCAAATATTCAAAACAACTGGGAGAAATTCACTTGAGTCAGTTTTAACTTGCTGAAGAAGGAGGTTGAAACAGATTGAACAATAAAGTCTTCTGCTGCCTTAAAACTGGAAGAGAAGAACAAATATGACTCATGGGATCATTGCAGATAGAGGATCACTTTATCACAGAAATGAATCAAACAACTGTAATACTAAGGACTCAAATTCAGTATGCAGATTCCTTTATTGAAAAATGATATAACTTTACTAAATGATATAACTTTACACAAACCAGATAGTCTTCTAATACAGCAAAAATGACACATCACATAATACTCTGGAAGGATTTCCATGAGTAAACTAAGTAAATAAGCCTAAACAAAATCTCAGATTCTGGTAAGTGATAATTTTGGACAAATACATTTCATTCATTAATTATGTGATTGTTAATCAAAATTAATTGTTACAATTTATTATTTGTTATCTGGATACTGCTGTTGAGAAACCTGGCTTCTGTTTCTCCATCCAAGCACGTAACAAACGTGGCAGAACATGGAACACAATCTCAGATGTTGGACACAATATCTCCGTACACCTACTTTTTAAAAGCCACTTTTACTTTATATTCATGATTCCCCTCTGTCATCCTTATACATTGTTCTGGTAGATTAGGATGAGAGAGAGCTTGCTGCTTTTCATCACGCTGTCCCCATCATCTTGTCCCTAAAGCAGGTGCCCCACTCTGCTTAATGGTAGAAACAGTCATGAAGTATTGTCTCTTTGGCTGACAGTGACTTTCCAGGGTTTTAGACAGAAGTTTTCTCTGTCGGTTGCTACTTGATCCTTTTTTTAAAAAGTTAGAGATGCCAGGGATTGAACCAGGTTTTTCTTTTCTTTTTATTCTAAAGCATGTTTGTAGTGATCTGCCCAGTGCATCTGAACATCTTTCCCTTCTAAGATCAGCACTGCAGCTGGTTCTTCAGTTTATATGCTTGCACTACTTTCTCGCATGGTTGATTCATTGTGACCCCTGGCTCTAATGTACTGAAAAACTTCTGTTTGTTTTGTTTTCACAGTCTTTTTTCCACACTGTCCTAGAAAACAGCCCTCATTGCAACTCCATGGTGGATAACAATCTGCGGATCACAAACTGGAACCGCAAGCTGGGATGCAAATGCCAGTACAAGAACATTGTGGATTGGTGCGGCTGTTCTCCCAATGATTTCAAACCAGCTGATTTCCACCGATTCCAGGTCAGTAATAAGCATGGAACTTACAATTTTGTTTTCACCATGACTCTCAGAATTCGCTAAGAATTCTCCCAGCCATATTTCTAGTAGCTGTAGACAAAAACTCCCAAGTCCACAGAGGAGTTTCAACACACACCCCTGTGCCTCAGCAAGTCTTTCTGTGGAGCGACAGTTAATAGCACAAAGAAGTAGGAAATGAGTGACAGTGGCTAAACTCCATGGAAACTACAAGGGATTAGGGAACTAGTAGTCTCTCTGCTCATTAGGCTATCTACAGACTGCCTCTAAAAAAACTACCAGTCTCCTAATCTAAAAGTACCAGTGAGGAGTTGGCTGGTTAGACTTCTACTGTCTGAGGTCCCTCCTGAGCATTGGAAACTATTCTATAGCAAGGAAGACTTTTGGTTCATCTATCATAGGGATGTATTTTTTTTCATTTGGAAAGTGTGGGTACTAAGTTTTCACGCTCATGATCCACCATGGGCAAAATCATTACCATTGCCTACAATCTAGTTGTCACTCTCAACTAGAGTAAAGTCACGGAATCAGTGGAATTTGTGTAACTTCAGTGATTCAGCGGTTCTCCTCTAGTTAAATGTAATGATTAGATGTACACAACTGGCAAGAATCCTATTGCAAAACACCACACTTGAAAGACAAATAACACAAACACTTTTCATAATTTTTTGGCTATCGCACACCCTGAGGCATGCAACTAAGTACACAAGCAAGCACATTGCTCGGCGTGGACAAGCATGTGACAGAAAGATGGAATGACTGCACACATCAGTTAAAATGTTTTGCTTGTATGCTGTGCAAACCAAATAGGATTTGGGCCACTATTTTTAAAAGTAACTTCTACATTATCCATTATGTTACACATTGGTTTTTGTTATTTTTTTCATTAACCTTTTGTGGATTTAAAAAAAACCCTCACAATTGATAAGAAAATGGCATAAATTATTATTTTGTTAATTCTTTCATTTCATTTCATTTTAATGCTGCCTGTCTCCCAGTGAAGGAACTCAAAACTTGAAAAATGCTGCTCGAAGTGCCTAAAATACTTTAAAATGGTAACTTTGAAAAGCAACTAGAGAATATTACTTATTACACACAGAGAGAAGCCAATAAAAACCCATTGTTCTCACTCAGGGTGTTGCTCTTGGATTGTGACTGATAGGATTGCTCTATTTTGTTTCAGTTCCAGCATATGTAATTTCTGGGATAGACCCAAAGTGGGTGGCTTAAGCTTCTTAAGCCACTTTATGATCTTGGGAAAGTGAATGCCTCATCCCACTGCCTTGAGGAGAGGAAAAGAGAGGAAGCAAAAGTAATTTTTTGGAAGTCCTAAGACAGTGCTGATGCAGTACGCCAGGAAAAAAAACCTGAAAGCTTCCTCACCCCTTGAATGGGGGAGTGGGAAGAAGCTTTCAGTTTCCCCTGATCATGAAGTGGCTTCAGCAAAGCACATAAAAGGAGACAAGAAGGTACAAAGGGAAAAATTTTGGTCATTATTTTTCTTTCCATTTAAAGACCTCCTTTAATGGGAAAGAAGGGCAAATAGTTAAGCCTTGCATATGGAGGCAGGGATCACCCTGGGTGACATAACGCACCTCGAAACAACCCTATTTAGCATCATCCAGCTCAATCCAGGGACAATTTGGCTATCTAGTTGCACCCTAAATTACTTGTAACGCATTTTTTTGCAAGCTCTAGGTTTAGGTTTAGGGGCCCAGGATAAGCTATGTGACAGAGAGGACAAACAGTGGGGTACAGGAGAACAATCAGAGCAGACGTGTCTGCTCCACCACAGTCCGCTGCTTGAGGCAATCAAGCAGTTTGACTGGTGGCAGGGCTGGCCCTCACTAAAGTGGGAAACATTACAGATGTGTAGAAACCTCTTGACTGCAGACCTCTCTGTGCATCATGGCTCTTAGCACAAGTGAGCTGGTGGCACAAACACAGCCAAATATCACAGCCCTTCAAATAAGCCTCTCTCCCTGTTGGGAATGTCCCCTGGCTTGCAAACAGTCTGGCTCCAAATCAAGAGAATAAACAGGATCTGGCAGTGAATTTTAAGCTACGTTATTGGCTTTTCAGAAGGCATGTTGCACCTCCCCAGCTTGGCAAGACGCTCCTCACGGCTGCTGTGTTAAAAAAAAAAAGTGAAGAAAATAAAATAAACTGGACACTTTTACAAGCTAGCAGAGCAGAGTTAAAGAAGCACATAAAATCAGGACAGGCATTCCAGGGCAAAGCTTAGGAAAGTTAAGGGACCAAATAGAGAGCACAGCCACCACCAGCAATTTTTCCTGTCACAACAAGTCACCCACTCATACAGAGTTTGCAACTGTTAATTAATGGGACTCATCTCTAACCATCTAGCACCAAAATTCATGTGATGTCATTAAGAAAACACTTCAAGGATTTGTTATTGTTGTTAGTCAGTAAAAGACATAGCAGAGGAATATTTTATCAGTATACTGGAGGGGGAGGTTAACCTTTCTTTCCCCAGCTCTGACCTCAATGAAGGTTGTTCCCCTCCTGTGCTGCTGCTAGCTTTGGGAAAAGCTTCCATTGGTACAAATTCCTCCTCTTCCCCCACCTCCTTCTCAGTTTATTGAAATCCATGACTCCTCTCTATACAGAATGCCAAAATAATTAAGAGGGGTGTACAAAAACCAGCCCTGAAAACATACATTGTGCTTTAAAATGAATGCCCTAGGGCAGCGATGGCAAACCTATGGCACGTGTGCCACAGCTGGCACACAGAGCCCTCTCTGCGGGCACACGAGCCATAAGTCGCCGGATCGCTATCCCCAGTAGCCAAACCTGAGGAGGCTGCTGCAGCCACAGTGCTAGCGCCCCGAGAGGTGGCGGGCCAGGATCCGGAGCAGCTGGCGCTGGCGGGGGTTGGGCACGATTGGAGGTGGAGCCGGAGTGGAGTCTGGAGGCACCTCCGTGCCCGGGATTCCCCCTTCCGCCGCCACTTCCGCCCACCGCCCACTGGGTTTTCTTCCCCCCCCCCCCCAAGTTTGGGCACTCAGGCTCAAAAAGGTTCACCGTCACTGCCCTAGGGTATTTCAAGGGTATTGAAATAATTGGTTTATATTATGTAAAATGTTGCAATGTGTTAATGTGAACAGCAGGTGAAGTGTGCCAATCCAATAAATTGCTATACTTCTATTTTACTCTTTTAGTGATTAACACCCAGTGTAAGCTGCTGGCTTAGCAAATGTTAGTAAAAAATAGTAACACTTATCATCATGGTGGCAGCTTGCCAGATTCTAATTTATAGGAATTGTATTTTACAGGAGTTGTAAAAGCAATAGAAATCTCCATTATACATTTTTTGACTGTGTGTCAAGCCCATATAGCTTATTATAGAATAATGGAGTTGGAAGGTGCCAATAAGGCCATCAAGTCCAACCCTGTGGTCAATGCAGGAATACAAATCAAAGGATATCTGCCAGGTGATTGTCTAAGTTTCTCTTGAATGCCTCCAGTGTTGGAGCATTGCCGTACTGTTCTAACAGTTAGGACATTTTTCCTGATATTCAACCAAAATATGGCTTCCTGTAATTTGAGCCCATTGTTATGTGTCTTGCACTCTGGGATGATCAAGAACAGATCCTGCCCCTCCTCTGAATGACAGCCTTTCAAGTATTTGAGAAGAGCTATCATATCTCCCCTTAGTCTTCTTTTCTCAAAGCTAAACATGCCCAGTTCTTTCAGCCTTTCCTCATAAGGCTTGGTTTCCAGCCCCCTTGATCATACTTGTTGCCCTCCTCTGAACTTGTTCCAATTTGTCCACAGCCTTCTTGAAGTGTGATGTCCAGAACTGGACACAATACTCAAGATGAGGCAAAACCAGTGCCAAATAGAAGCGAACTAGTACCTTGTGGGATTTGGAGACTATACTTCTGTTAATGCAGCCTAAAATAGCATTTGCTTTTTTTTGTAGCCACATCGCACTGTTGGCTCATATTCCACTTGTGATCTACAATGACTCCAAGATCCTTCTCACTTGTAGTATTGCTGAGCCAGGTATCCCCCATCTTGTAACTGTGTGTTTGGATTCTTTTTCCTAGATGCAGTACTTTGGATTTATCCTTGTTAAATTTCATTCTGTTGTTTTCAGCCCAGTGCTCAAGTCTATCCACCTGACAGTTGTTCTATCCAGCCAACACCTAGTTAACTTGCTAATCAGAATATCATGGGGCACTTTGTCAAAAGCTTTGCTGAAGTCAAGATATATCAGTGAGGTTACTCAATCAAAAAATGAGATCAGGTTGGTCTGGCAGGATCTGTTCTTGATAAATCCGTGTTGGCTTCTAGTTATTACTGCATAGTTTTCTAAGTGCTTACATAGTGACCTCTTAGTAATCTGTTCCAGAATTTTCCCTGGGATTTATTTTAGGCTGACCAGCCTGTAGTTCCCAGGTTCCTCTTTTTTGCCCTTTTTGAAGATAGGGACAACATTAGCCCTTCTCCAATGATCTGGCACCTCACCCATTTCCCATGATTTCAAGAAAATAATGGACAGCAGTTCAGAGAGCTGTTCAGCCAGCTCCTTCAATACTTTTGGATGCAGTTCTTCTAGCCCTAGAGATCTGAACTCATTCAAGGTAGTGAGGTATTCTTTGACTATTTGTTTATCAATCTCCAGCTGCAATCTTGTCCCCTCCACCTGCACTTCACAATTGTCTGGATGGTCATAATCTGTCCTTTGGGGAAAGACTGAGCTAAAATAGGAATTGAGCACTTCTGCCTTTTCTTTGTCTTCTGTTATTATTTTCTATTGAGTCGCTGAGCCACTGTTTCTTTTCTTTGTCTTTTTGCTACTCACATACTTGAAGAATGCTTTTTTGTTGCTTTTAGTGTCTCTAGCTATCCTCAGCTCATTCTTAGCTTTTGCCCTTCTAATGTGATCCATGCAATTCTTTGCTCCTTGTCTAATACTTTTTCCTTTGTGGCCTCACCTCCTTTCCACTTCCTATATGTGTCTTTTTGTTTGTTTGTTTCAGGTGCTCTCTGAACTTTTTGTGAAGCCACACCAGCCTTTTTTGCTGTCTCCCACCTTTTTTTCTTATTGGAATTATTTGTAGTTGTGCATTTAGAATTTCCCGTTTTAGAAACTCCCACTCTTCTTGGACTCCTTTTCTTGTTAGGGTCTCCTTGCCTAAGCATAAGTCAGTTGTTTACAGTTAACAAGAAATGTAAACATTTGAGCGAAATATAAATATAGAGAGGCAGAGAGACACATTCATCCAACTTTACATGCCACAGACACACCGGATATTGATACCAGGGAGAGTCAGGCAGCATATAGCAGCAGCAACAACAATGGCAGCAGACAAGGACGATATGGATTTTCCTCTATACATTCAAACAGACTTTGGCCGGATCAGCTCTTAGGGAAATTTTCTCTCTGTGTTTTTAGCCTTCATGCTTAAAGACCAAGAAATGAGTTTTACTTTATATATTCTTACTTTTAAGAACTTTGGTGTTTTAGAGATGGGTTCTCTCTTTTTTTTTAATTGTGCTATTTTAGACCATAAGTGTCTGCATTTTTTTAGATTGTAATTAAAATTCTTTTTGATATTTTATTGATATTTTGTACCTTGATACACAGATCGATTTTGGTATGACTGGAAATTATTGTCTGATTTCATTCTGGAATTAACTCTAAATAGGATGAATGCCAGTTGTGATGAATACAGGCCTCTGCTTTTTTTCCTAGAGGTTTGTAAAAGTCTGTAGGGCTCTTGGAGAAATCCTCAAGCATCAGACTCTCTAATCTGACATGGCAGTGGTACAGTGGAGCAATGACTCACCAGCTCAACCATGGCTCACCAGCTTAGTGTTCTCCCCTCTTTCCATGAGCCTTCTACAGTGAAAATAATGCCTGCATAGGACACCTCAATAATAGAAAGAGGTTCCGTAACTGGGGTGCCACCAAGAAAGCCCTGTCACATTGGATGCAACTAGCAACACCCAGGAAATTCATCATGAGGAGCAACTAGGGATTTGTGCCCTAACTGAGTATCAACAGGTGCATCCTTCAAGAACTACAAGGTTCAGATAAGCTTAGCAATTTGAATGCACAGCCACAATCCAGAGAAAGATCTGCTTCACCAGTACATGATATTGGAACTGGGATAGGGCCAGCCTTATCATATGGCAGAGTGAGGCAGCCACCACATATCACAGATGGTTGTGGGGTGGGGAACAGCAGTGGTAGCCTTCTCCAGCCATTCCTCCCAAATCCCTCTGCACATACCCTTCCTATGGAGGGCACAGCTGTCTTGTGTGCCATACATCCTGGCCTTCAACCCCTAAACTAGCTTGCTGCACTCAGGTGTGATAAAGAACTCTGTTTCACCAACATTGTTGAAGGTAGATTAAATTGTCAATCCAGCTCTCTTATTCTTCACAGTGAACAGAGGAGGGCACCGTTTTGTCCTTTGTCTCAGGCTGCAAAATGTCTCAGGCTGCTGGTAAAATGAGCCATTTTTAATTGATTAAAGAGGTTTTGATGAATCAGTCTGATTACACCAATGATATAACTGTAGTCCTAATTTAAATGAAAAGGCTATAGGTTCCTCTGCTGGAAACAGATCATTTTCCCTCTAGAGCTGTGATTCCCAGCTTGGGGCACATGTTAGAGATGGGAACGAATCAAAAAATGAATCACAATATTCTTTGAAAATCGCCAATTTGTCACCTATTAATGGCTTTGCATTTGTTCAAAACAGAGACCCTGATGAATACGAAGTGCCAAAGTTTTGCCCACTTTGATTCGTCTACCCTATTTTGGGCTTCCTGTCCTGTGCCATCTGCAGCCTGCTGCTGCCAATCAGAAGCTCTGGGCAACCCTGAGGGGGACCTAGAGACTCCTGGATTGGCAGGGCAGGCAGCCAGTAGCATTGCTGAAAGGGCTGTGGAGTTGTTGCTTGTTAACAGGCTTTATAAAGCATTTTTCTGCAGCCATTTTGCACTCCTGCTCTGAGTCTTGGAGCAGGGAGTTGCTGCTGCTGTGCCGTCTATGTGCTTTAGGCAGCCAGCAGTATTTCACTGTGGCAGCAAAGCATTTACAATAACATTTACATGTCTGCCATCATCATCATCATCATCATCATCATCATTATTATTATTATTATTATTTGAAATACTGGGAATTTGGGGTGTGCTTTCCTTAAATGGGTACATTTTAGTTCAGAGACTAGTTATTTTTTGAGGTTTTGATTTTTTTTTCTTTATTATTTTCATTAGTGGGACACTGGGGAGGGCTTTCTTTAGTCAGGCCACATTTTAGGCAAAAAATTAGTTATTTTTTGAGGCATGCTTTCAGGCACGGTGGGTGATCTCTGTGTGTGTTGTGTGTATGTTACCTTCCCCCCCCCCACCCCCGTTTATTTCAGAGTGTTTGTGTTTGTGTATGGTGGGAACTGTGTCTGTTTAGTTATTTAGGGGTATACTATTAGTTTTCCTTCTTCTTACCCCCATTACTCTTTAAAAAAAAATAAAAAACCCTTCAGTTTCCTCCCCACCATCCTGTTCCTCCTTTTAAAAATATTACCTTAGTGTTACACACACACCCTCTCGCTCCTATATTACCCCACTTATTTTTTTCGTTGCCCCCTCATTTATTTGTAAAGTGCGGCAAGCAGAGATATATAGAGCAGGTGAAAATTAAGGGCAGTGGCCATGGGGTCTCTCAGGGGGAAAAGTCCCTAACGAGACCAGCCGGCACCGTTCCCCCTCCAGTGGCCCTGCAGGCGGGTGTGGAAGCAGTGCCCAAAGAACTGCTGCTCCTCTTCCTGGAGGAATCTGAGGAGTTACTGGTTCCAGAGGATCCAGAAACCTCCTAGTCCTCTGAATCAGTAGTGGCAGGGCAGGTTTCCCAAACACCCCCACCCCTGTCCCCAGAGTTGTCTCATCTTCCCAGACCAGCACCACTGGTACACAGTCTTCCCAGGCCAGCAGCAGGCAGGGGCAGGCAGTGGGTCATTGTCATCCCAAAGAGAGCAGAGAGCCCCCATGGGATCTTTTCACCACGGTGAATGATGACCCACGGCTGTGGTCACACAGCCAGCCTGGGGCACATCATCCCCCTGATTCATGCCCTTGACCGGTCCCTGGAATCTGCTCTGGTGCAGGGATCCTCCCTCCTTCCAAGGACCAGGGCCTTGGTGAAGAGGTTGCAGACAGGTGTGTGGAAACAACTCTATCCTGTCTGCAGGGACAGAGCTTGCCAAGTGCCCTGCCTGTGTGATCCTCGCATCAAGGACAGCTTGGAAGCACACATTGCGGAGCTTGAGGAGCGGAAAACAGAGCTCTCCACTGAGGTCCACAGGATGTTAGGAGCACGACACCTGTGGGGATGCCAGGGCACAAGTCAGAGGAGGGGCAGGATGGTTCGCAGGAGCCACAGGCAGGGACTTCTACTGACAAGGGCACCAGCCCCCATTACTATGCTGAGATAAACCCCCACCTTCTCTATCTCACACTCTCTAGCACTACTTCCAGGAATTTCACCATCAGTCTCTTTGTAACTGTGTGATTTTTCCCCAATGACAATGTAAATTTAGGATTTGTTGAAACTGGAGCTGTTGACTCTGCCATTTTGATCACAGCAAGTGGCATAGTCACTTTCTCTTTTGCATTTCAATAGCTGTCAATTTTGTAATGCAAAGCAATTTCTTCCCCTGCGGAGCTTTGCCAATACTAGACTGAGATAAGCATCTGGCAGGTGATTCTGGTAACTCTCGTGGCTTGAGGGCCTTTTCCAGAATTCTCACATAGTCAATATCTCTTATCTCTTTCCCTTTCTATCCCAGTACTGTTTGTATTTTGTAATAATTTTGATGTAAAGTTCATACTTAATTATGGAACAAACTCCACCTGAAATCCTAATGTAACTTGTTTACTAAGGCATTAGACACAATATATTGGATTCTATATTACTGTCCGCTCCTCTGTTCGAACTGGTGTTTTGTGTCTAAGAGAAGTGTGTTGTGCTGATCTTTTCTTTTAGACTTCTTCAGTAACGTTTCTCCTTTATCTGCTTTCTCTATCTCATCACCATAAATTACAGGTTTATTACTGATTTTTCCACCCTCTAAATCAGCGGTCCCCAACCTTTTTTTGAACGCGGACCGGTTGGGGGGTGCGGGTTCTGTGGGGGGGCACCCCCACGCTCGCGGGGGGTGTGCCACGCCCACCTGCAAGCGCGACACACCCACCCACAAGCGCGACACGCCCCTCCACAAGCGCGACACACACAGGGGGTGGAGATCCGTGTCTACACCAGGTAAAATGGACATAGAATTAGAGCCTCACTTTTTTATGAGAAGACAGCCTCATAGATACATATATCTAAGTGTATGTATATATTTAAAGGAATGAATCCAATAATGATTTTTCTTTTTCTTTTTTAAAATGTTGTCACAGCAAACTGCAAGACCAACCTTCTTCGCACGCAAATTTGAAGCAGTGGTGAATCAAGAAATAATTGGCCAGTTGGATTACTACTTGTATGGCAACTATCCATCTGGCACTCCAGGTCTCCGATCGTACTGGGAGAATGTATATGATGAGCCAGATGGCATCCACAGCATTAGTGATGTCACGTTCACCATGTACCATTCATTTTCACGCTTGGGCCTGAGAAAAGCAGAAAGCTCATTCCACACAGATAGTGATAACAGCTGCCGGTAAGTTTATTAGTTGTTGTTCCTCTCCATTCTTATCTTCACAATAACCCTGTGAGGTTATTGTTATTAAGCTGAAAGAGAGTGACTGGCCCAAGGTCACCCACTGAGGAGTAAAACCTGAATTTCCCAAATTGCCATCCAACAGTTGAATGGCTATACTTCACCAGCTCTTGGCCATTTAGCTTTCAAAGTCTGTAGTCATAAGTCCATTCACACACTGAAGGATTCTTCCCATGAGTGATGAAGTAAATGTTTACAATGGACATGCACTTTTCAGGAGTAACCCTCACTCCACCCCGAAATTATAAATATGCTGCCAAAAGATTCCAGCCAATGTCCTTTCTGAGCCAGGTGGAGATCTCTTCATTTTCCCCAAGGTTGTCCATTCCAAACTTAAGTCATTGGGGGTTTCCCCTACCTGAACGTCTGTCAGCAAGGAAGGAGCAGAAACATTGCTTCTGCACTAATTATATGATACAGATTATCAGAATCCTGTTTCAGTTGCCTTTAAATTCTGTCATCCTGGTTATTTTGGCATTCCTTATCTATCTGGGAATTTGGAGAGCAGTTACAAAGAGCCCCATTTTCATCAGCTTTTCTGATCATACTGCTATGTGCCCTCCTTGTGAGGAATTCAATAGGTATTCATTCATTAACTGCCTTGTATCTACTCGAAGCCTCTGCTATATTGTAATTAGACATGAATTAGTTGCTTCTTCTTAGGCTCTTCCTTAGCTTCCAGGTCAAGAATGAAAACTTTTGTAAAAAACCCTTTGTTATTCTGTCAGTTACAGTTAGAACAAGAAGTTGTCAAAAGTTACTTTTCCCCCCCTTCAAGTGTTTTAACTTTGAATGGTTGAAATTACCTTTAGATATATCCATCTACATATCTTGATTTAATGTGTTGCTTATGTTGTTGTTGACTAGTCAGTGACCACAGTAAATACTATCCTAACAATGTTCATGTTGCTGAGCATTTTACATTTTGTACCATATGGAGGCTACATATATTGGTGTAGCACTTCGGGTTTTTTTTATTTTTTAAGAATAGTTGCACTCTTTTATCTTAACTTGTCATTAGAGGTGATGGGAAAGACTTCTTCCTGGAACCATAAAGAAGAGAAGATACTGGGCTAGTGGGATGAATAACCTGACCTGAAATAAGATGCCTTCCTTTCTCAAAAGAAGGCTTGGGATGGCCATGTTGGTTGGGGTGGCCATGTTGGTCGATTAGTCATCCCAAAAAATGACTTTCCTGATCTCTCATTAGAAGGTCTCAATATTAGTAGCTCCCCCCAATTCCATGGCCAGCACAAGTGTCCAGTTTAAATTTTCTGTGATATCACAGTATAGTGTGGTTTCAGGTCATTGTGGGATATGTCTCTCACCACCACCACTAGGGTAGCCATTTTACTTTCCCACAATGTTCTGGAGTAAAGCTATGGCTAGGACAATGTGGGAAATAAAGGTCCTCTCTTTTTTTGAACCCAAAAAACGGTCTCCCCTGCTGGCTGGGAGATTCGTGGAATTGTGGTCCAAAAAAGGAACTTTTTCAAGCCTTAGAGACATTGAAGTTAATGGCTTGAAGCTCTTAAGCGGGCCTCAACAGTAGTGGGTGCTATCAGGGCACTGGTGTTGCGGTACAGTGTCTCTTATTCTGTGTTAAATTATGTCTGTATGCACTCTGAAACAAAGGATAAAGCAGACATGACATGAGGCTGGTATATTTTTGTTTCCTCTCCTTCTCCCACCTCTCTCGTTCTCTACCTCTTCCTTGAACCTCTCGAAGAGCCATTTTAACAACAGCCCCCCCCCCCAATTGGTTTGCTAAGGGACCTGTGAAAATCAGCTGATGATGCCATCACCACCCCCAATGTTTTTCCCAGCAGTGGGAAAGGAGGAGGCAGGAGTGTGGAAGGGGGGGATAAACAAGGGCTGTGCAGCAAAAAGTTAGCTCCATGTGTGCTTTCTTCTGCCACCAGCACATCTGAGACAGTGGAGTAGGATGCCACAGGGCTGCAGTGGGAGAACGTTTGGTCTCTCGCTACCTAAAGCATAAGGCACCCCCTGCAGGTTCTTTGGACAGAAGCTTGCAGTTCAGCTTACAATCTATATTCGTTCCCGCTCCAGATTTTTTTTTCTTCCTTTTGTTATTCAAACAAACGTTGTCTGAAATCATACTGCTTATGTGTTGTTGTTTTCATGGATTCTGTAAATATTTGACTCTTTGCATGTCTAGAAAACAAGCAATCCTTCACTTAATCACTTTATTTACTGTATAGGTGATTGTAAATCACTGAAAGCAGTTCCAAACAAGTAGGATAGAAAATGACTATAATTTAAATACTTTAATAGGAAGCACATAAAGCAGAAATAACAAAATAATGAGCAATTTCATTAACCAGTTAAAACAAGAGGG
Organism: Intellagama lesueurii; assembly: GCA_037013535.1. NCBI lineage: Eukaryota > Metazoa > Chordata > Lepidosauria > Squamata > Agamidae > Intellagama > Intellagama lesueurii. The sequence goes on from JBAJHW010000012.1 coordinate 12,094,889, forward strand.
AACATATTTTGGCCTTGCTACATACAGTTGTAGCATGAGGAGGAAAAGAAGATGGTCTTTTGAAGAGCTTTAGAAGAGAGCAGGGCCAAAGGTCCGAATGATATATTGCTAGGAACAGGTTCAGACATTCTCTAGCCAAATGGAATTTGGTTCTGCTGGTTTTCAACCTTGGAAACCCAAAGCAAATTCACACAGTTCCTTTTAAGCTTACTGGCTCTAGTTTGCATCATGTTAACAGAGTGTATCAGTATCTAACTTTTTTAGTATTATCTCATTGAGACTGAAGTCACTTCAGTTCTAATATGGCACAAGAAGCGATGGTGTTATTTTTATTGTTCTTTTTGTTGTTATTATGAAGCCAGACATGAGCATTCTTCTCATGGATATGAGAGGTGATATGATAGACATCTTTAAATATCTGAAGTGCTATCACATGGAAGATGAAGGAGGCCTTTTTTTCCGCAGCTCCAGAGTATGAAACCCAAATCAGTGGGCCAAATTACAGGAAAGATTCTGACTAAACGTTAGGAAGAATTTCCTGATGGTAGCAGGTGTTCAGCTGGGGAATAGATTCCTGTGAAATGCATTAAAATCTTCACTGGAAGTTTTGAAATAGAAGTTGAATCGTCATCAGTCAGGAATGCTTTATATGTAGATTCCTGAATTGGTTGACTAGATGTCCACAATTCTGTGATTTCGTGAAGTCATGCATGTAGACTTTGATATCCAGGTGGTTATTTGTTTAAACCATTATTTGCTGTAACATCTGAACTGGGACATTGTGGTTTAATCTCAGTTTACTATTCAGCATGGGAAACCGGACTCTAGTCCAATATAGCAAACCATAGCTTACTACTCCCTGTGGAGAGTGTATTTTGGAAGATACCAACAGGACCTGTTTTTCATCTGATGTTTTTTACCTTCCTAATTGGCAATCAGGCAGATAGGCCCAGCACCAGCATCTCATGTACTGGATTACACACTGGGGCTTAACACAGTCCATCGGTTAACATTTGTCCTGGACCTCCTTTTGAAAAGTAACTGTGTTTTGGAGACACTGTTTAAATTTCCCACAGAGCTTCCTTATCCCATGCTATGGGACTCTGGGGAATTCAAATGGCTGATCCCAGATGCCTGGTGACTGTTCATCTGCTGTCCACTTTCAGAGTGCACTCAGTTAGGGGGCCAGCCAGAAGACATTTGCCAAAGGCCCTCTAAAACATTAAGCTGATTCCTGAAAACACCTATCCTATATACACTGGGCCATCTGTGTTCACATGAGACTAATTGTTGTAAGCCGCCCAGAGACCTTTGGGTAGAGTGGGCGGCATATAAGTTAAATAAATAAATAAATAATGCCACGATAGGAATAAAAGCCACTTCTATATCTACCACAGTGGTTCCCAACCAGATGTTCTTGGACTAAAACTACCAGAAGCTTTCACCACTAACTGTTTTGGCCAGGATTTCTGGGGGTTGTGGTCTAAGAACATCTTGGGACCCAAGGTTGGAAATCACTGCTCTGCCACTATCCCCTGATTTCTCTTTGTGGTTAATCAGTCTCTTTCAAACAAATGTTTGTGTTTTCCAGGTACTACCCAATGGGTCATCCTGTGTCTGTGCATCTTTACTTCCTTGCTGATCATTTCCAGGGTTTCCTCATCAAGCACCATGCTACCAATCTGGCTGCCAGTAAGCTGGAGACCCTGGAGACGTGGGTGATGCCAAAGAAGGTTTTTAAAATTGCAAGTCCACCAAGTGATTTTGGAAGGCTGCAGTTCACAGAGGTAAACACTACTGTTGACATTTGTCATCTGCTGTTGCTGCTGCTGCTGCTATTTTAAATTGAAAACATCCTTTTTGAAAGGATTTGTTCAGAATCCAGAATGGAAGTTTGAAACGTTCTTTCTAGGAATGACACCTCCCAGGATTGTCCAGCCAACATGTTCCCTAGCCTTGCAGATTCTTCCAAGTCCTGACCAGGGTTAGTTTTTCTTTTCGAAGACCTTATTCTTACTAAGGGGATCAAACCCATGTCTAGGCTACACCACCCCAGACCGCAGGCAGAGGCTTGCTGAAATGGATCCTTCTCATACCATCAAAATGTATGTGCAGGGGACATTTTTGTACAGAGAAGATTTCTAGCTTCTTAACCTTCACCTGTGATCTGAAGTAGTACAGCCCAGACTCTCGTTGACAACCCAAGTAAGAACTAGACCTGTGTTGCTGAATAAGAACAAGTGTATTTGTTCTTTAATATTTGTCAATGGATTTTCTTCAAACTGCAGCCTACACTGACTTCTTTCCTTTAAAAAAAAAACAGACTTCATAACAAGTTAAAGGATGTTTTCCTGTACTTTTAAAATTACTTTTAGTTGTTTGTATTTTCTGTATTCTGTTTTCCTTCTAAAAAGCCCACAGTTGATTATATTCCTCTAATCCCATTTTTATTAGTACAACAAACTTGTGAGGCTAGCCTGAGACAGGGTGGCTAGCCCTAGGGCTTTGCTTCTTGGGTGGGAATTTGCCTCCCTCATGCTGGTGTGATATGTGTAACCACTACACCACACTGGCTGTAAACCGGCCAAGATCATGTTGAGTCAATCCAGTTGTGCAGTAACCATAACAGACACAGCTTGCTTTCTCTGCCACATGCACAAAGAGATATCCAGGGCTTCTCTGTGCAAGCATAAGCTAGGTGGCAGTAAGGACAGCCTCTGCTCACCTAAGGTCAGTGCTTAGACAAGCCAAGGATCCCAGATCACTACACCAGTAAGGCTTTACATTTCATCAGCATCCAGTTGGATCCTTGGCCACGTTGTTTGCAAATGGCACAGCTGTCTAAACACTTAATTTCACTGTGTTCTCCTTGCAAATTTCAATTAAAGTACACATGCATCTAATTGAACAGATTGGTTAACAGCCATTATGCCCTGGTCTATAAATTTTGTGTCTTTTTTTGGTCCATCAAGAGATGCTTATAGAATGTCATGTTTTGGCTGGTGTGTGTGCATGTGCAAATCTCAAGACATTAACATCCTATTAAAGAGGTGGATGTTGGGCTTGTTCTGTTTTTCAAGATACCTGTTGATTGATTTGCCATTTCATGCGGTACAAAACAATCGTACATACTGTTTTTCTTCGGACCTGTAATTCTTCCATTGTTTTAACTGCTGTGCAGGTATTTCAGGAGTCTGATGAGAAGCAACACTCATGAAATAATAGGCAATATCAGTTTGCCCAGGTCCTGCTTTTAGTGTATAGTGCTTTTGTAAAGTATAAGCCTAACCCATTGAAATAAAATTCCATTTTTCAGCTGGAGTTCAAAGCCTGCATCAGGTTGTTGGTAACACTGGGCACCTCCCAAGGCCCCAACCCTGGAGGGGGCTCAAGGCAGCCCCCTGAGCCTCCTCACTTGGCTGCTGTTCTTCCTCCTCCGAGCTTAGGAAGCTACCTCTGACAAGCAGTTTGTTCCTAATACTCATTTCAGTGTTTAGGAAGTAATTAGTTGTGGTGGTTCATTCCAATGTTCTAAAAAGAACTCATTGCTTTTTATTTGCTTTTAAGAGGGGGTGCTTTAGGGTTGGTAGAAAGATGCTGCAGAACATGTCAAAATGCTTCTAAAATACCCTTTCAAAGAAGCTAGGAAACACTGCTATCTCAGCAATGTATCATGCATCATTTCTACTCATTCTGTTAGTTTTGAAATGTGACTTTGTGATGTCCTTGTTCCTCATTGCAGGCAGAGATTAGAAATATTACACCTTTTTTTCAAACTGCAACTCCCAGAATATACATATACTGGCTGTGGGGTATTCTGGAGATATATATATATATCCAGACTACCCCACACACAATATATATATACAACTCCCAGAATACCCCAGCCTTGTAATGCATTGACTTCCCAGCTCTGCTCCTTCTTGCTGTTGCTGTCTGTTGAGCAGCCTTCTCCAGGCTAGTAGCCATGACAAGAACTAGGAGGAAGAGCAACAGCTGGTGCCTCCTGGGACTGATAGGGCTGGGTCCCCACTGAAAGGTAGCCAGAGTCAACAGTAAGTGGGATTAACTAATTCTGTTCAGTTGTTTATGTTGGTTCAGTGGTCTGCCACACTGCTGTGCTTGATTTGCTGTGGAAGAAAAAGTTTGGCATCTGCCACCCTTCCTCATCACTCAGCGTCCCACTTGCTGTAATGCTGCACAGCAGCATTCTGCTTGCTCAGTGGTCCCCTTCTGGGAAGCTACATGAGTTACTCCTTTTGATATCAGCTAAGCAATAGGGGAGAAAGGAGGACTCCATATTCTCTGGAGAAGGAGGACTCCAGCATGCCTCACTGGGGCTGACCAGGAAACAAAACAAACTTGTCATGATTTAAGAATACTTAGAGATGTTTGCACTAAAACGGTATCAGTGCAATTCCAAAAGTTTGTTGCTGGCCTCATTAGCAATCACAATTCATCACACAGAACAAAATGAACCAGGCGGCAGGCAATTAGCATCTGCTGTGTGAACCTAATGGTTGCTGTTCATGGTGAGCAATGAGACACATACTAGTAAGCAGGGCATAATTTATCTTGGGCAAATTTTAAGTGAATAGCCCAAGCCAGAGCTGGAAGAACAGACATTACCGATTCAGTTGCAAATGCTGAGTCAGGGGCAAAGGAGCTTCATGATGGGAGTGAAGGAAAGAAAGGAATAAATGCTAGATTCAGCTGCTGGATAGCTCAGTGGTTTAGGTAGCTGGCTGTGGAGTCAGAAGTTGGGAGTTCAACTACGTTCTCTTGACAAGGGCTGGACTTGATATTCATAGGGGCTCTTCCAGTTCTGAAGTTCAAAGATGATGCTGAAATATAAAGGGATCAGTCAGTCTGATGGTATGTGGACACTAGTAGGGCCCAATCATTTATCAATGTGGGAGGCTATGTTTAACCAAGTCCTAGAGATCTAGTAAGAGAGAATCACTTGGGCTGAACCCCCATTAACATGAAGGAGAATAAAACCTGTAAAACTGTAGATGACTGCTGGGTTCACCAGATGCTCTGAACTACGTTTTTCCATCATCCTGTTGCCTGCTGACTGGAGGACAATCATTATGTTGGCTGGGGTATTTTGGCAATTATAGTCCAAAAAAGTAATTTTTCAGGCAGAGCCCAGAGAGAAGCCAATAGCAAACCCTACCCCCACCAGCAATCTCTGACTTGTGAAGTTTCATAAAAACATACAAGGCAATTGTAGATACTTCTTAGAGAAGACGTCTGAACTGCTAACTTGGAGACAAGGTCTCAGAACCAGCTTTGAGTTCACTGGTATAAAATAATGCCCTTCTCTCTATTTATCCTTCTATCTGGATGAAGATGATTACTGCAGAGGTGGGCAATCTTTTTTTTTCAGTCTATGGTCATAATCCCTTATCATTTGTTGGGGATTGCCTATCAGACTTCGGCAAGGCTAGAATCAGCAAGAGGCAAGGCAAGAACAGCAGTAGTCATGTATCTCCCTGTCTTTTCTGCCTTCCTTTTCCCTCTTCCTCCTCTCAGATGGCAGGCTGCTGGGGAAGAGACAGCTCCCTCTTGCAATGACCTGATCTCATTATGGCTTATAGGTGTTACATACCTCCTGCAAATTTGGGGTGGGGGGAGTCTTTCATAGGAAAACATGCATTATTTTACTTTCTGTTTCTACCACCAGCCTCACACTTTGGTATCAAGTAATTGCACCCAGGTAGATCAGAAAACGTAAGAATGTATTGATATCTACAATACTATTTTTAAAGAAAATATAAATATTAAGCAAAAATGCAAAAAAGTCACTATGAAAGATAGGTATGATGATTTAGCCATCATAAAATCTATGAGCAAATCATATAGTTTTGACCTAAACCTGAAAAGAATAGAGTCTGCAGAAAGATTTATTGGCATCTGTACATCATATAGGTCAGGAGGATCCAGTAGGTCAGGATCCAGATCTGGATCTTGGTGGTCTCCCCAGGATCCGGTTTCTGATATTTGGTTCTGATATTTGGTTCCTGTTTGGTGGTCTCCTATGGTGAGTTATTAGAACTACCACATGGATCATCTTCCTGGGGCAGCAGTGAGCTGTTCGGTTTCTGGACTGGCCCTACCCTGCAAGGCTGGCCACTTGACCTTCTGAAGCCAGCAGAAAGTGCTGTGATGAAAGTCTTCCTGTTGGAGCTGGAAGCAACACCACCTTTCTAGCTCCAGTTCAATTGTGTGTGCCACCCCTCTGACTCCTGGCTCACAGCAGCAGCTTAGTCTAGAAGGACAGGCATCATTGTGGGAGGGCAATTGCAAGCATGGATTGTGAGGGCCTTCCCAGTATCCAGTTTCTGATATTCACAATAAGATGCATGGAACACTCCCATACTTTTGCTCCAAGGGGCTCCTTGGCTTAACCATTTTCCAAAACAACAATAGAGTTTTTTCTGACAGTGAACTGAATGGAAGAGTCTTGCTTATAATATTAACTTGAATTCGATTGATTTTTCAGACCCGGTAGTGGAATTGATTGGAGGCTGATTAGGCAGCAAGATTATATCAGAACCTAGTGCTGTCCCACCACTGTTGTTGCCAAAAGATTCAACTGCCAGTCCATTTAGATTCTGTTCATGATGCACCATCTTATTTTTTGCCTCAGGCAGCAAAACGTCTTGGTCCAGCTCAGTTCTAGAGATTCTGCAGCAACAAGCTGAATCCAACAGTCAGTTTGCACCAGAGGTTCTAGGGTGCAAAAAAATCTTGAAAAAGAAAAAGATAGAATGAGGACTTCTGTGGTGAATAGGGATGGTGTGAAGTAATGAAATTCTTCAGTTTTAACTACTGCAATGTGTTCAAAGTTACTGACCTGTCTCCCTTCAGTAGCTGCTCTAATGTAATAAGTAGAGTAATGAAAAGCAGCTGGGTGAGCAATTTATTGCAGATGATATTTCAATGTACCATTTAAAAACCAGGTATTGTTAATCAGCACCCTTCAGTAGTTGCAAGCTAATCTTTATTATTATTATTTTGCTTTAGAAAGAAAAATGAGCAAACAAATCATTCTTCCTAATTAAGGTTTGCAAGCTGAGATGTCTACTTTACAAGCCTATGTTTTGATAATAGAAGCATTAGTTTGTGGTAATGATTAAAAACGGCATAGATCAACATGGAAGATTTGCAAAATATTTAAATCAATAGAAGGCAAGGATTTGTTTTTTCAAGACTAGAAGTTGGTGTTACTAAAGAAAGATTTCAGTTAAGCATTCCTGTAGATCCCATTCCTTATCCATGGTAGTATGTAAAGACACCTGCCCTTGCTAATTTAAGCAGAACTGGTGATGTGCCTCTTAAATGGCAAGATATGCCATTTTGCTGTGTCTTCAAAAAATGGCTGGATGCAAAGAAGATAGAATGATAATAATGTCAGGATTTAGGCCAGTTATTTTTCACTGCATCAAAAGCATCTCTACATAAATATTGGCAAGGTTTTATATATATGGGAGACACTGATTCAGTCTATAATAAACTCTTCATCTTTGATGGATGGATTGTGAAAGATGATCTTTTTGTTCATCATTGTAATCTTAATAAAGACCCAGGCTACTCCTTCTTATGCTCACCCTGCATGCTGAGAATTCTCAAAAGTGTGCAGTCAAAGAAAGGTGCTGGAGTTTAGATCTCAACATGTCTGTGAAGAGGAACTCTTGGTTGCTTTCCTTTATCTGCTTCTGGGGTGGGTAAACGTGGCAGGCTTGGGGGCTGTATTTTTGCCAGACTCAGGAATGCCTGATTTTGGACATTTTTGTAAAGTAGGAATATAGGCACAATTTCAGTTTCTTTTTTTATGGTGGCAAGGGGACTTAGTAGACCCCACATATGTCTCCAGTGGAAAACAAATACCAGGAGTGGAACCTTTATGAACCTTTTTTAAAAATGTCTTGTTTAATGGGGAATTTCAGGTGACCATCAACCTAATTCCAGTGTATGGTGACTCTCATAGGGTTTTCTAGGTATAAAGCAGTGAGAGTAGTTTGTCTTCTGGTGATGCTCTGGAACCACTGTGCAACTTGCCCAAGACTGTGCAAGTGACAGGGCATGTAACTCCATCAGCCACATGCACTTCTGCCAGATTATCTCAGCTGCCCTGTCTCCCAGGAGGCACACTGGGGATTCACATCCCAAGCCCCTGGCAATACAGTTCCAACCCACTGAGCTGTATCAGTTCTCAGTGACCTTGGAGCCACGAAAATGCCCATGCACATTGTTTACTCAAATCTACAGTTTTGTTTCCCTGAGATTTCTGTCCCAGGCAGTAGATGCTGGAAGGTGGCAGCAAAGTATTGGAGGATAGACCTGTGTACCTTTTGACTTATTATGTAGCCCTGAGCTAGCCTGAATCTTCTAGGTGCAGCAGAGAATACCTCCCATCATCAATTTTGAATTAAAATTCAGCTGCTGATCTAGTCAGTTTTTGTATGCATACTGGATGTCGTCTTCTCCTTTTTCTCAAGCTGCAAAATGTCGTAGGCTGTCCATTCCACTTATCCTCCCTACCTTCTAATTTCCACAAGGAGCAGAGATGGGACAGAATCTTGTAGTATTTAATTGTCAAACATGGAAAATTATGAAAGAGCAAATATCCGTTGATTGGCTTGTTCCTTGCTGCATTGTCTAATGTGCAGTGCTCCTTTCTTTCAGATCGGAACGGACTGGGATGCTAAAGAGAGGATATTCCGGAATTTTGGTGGTCTCATTGGACCAATGGACGAGCCAATCGGCATGCAGAAATGGGGGAAAGGGCCTAATGTCACAGTTACCGTCATCTGGGTGGATCCCATAAATGTCATTGCTGCTACATATGACATTCTGATTGAATCCAGTGCAGAGTTTACGCATTACAAGCCACCTCTGAATTTGCCCCTCCGGCCTGGTATCTGGACAGTGAAAATCCTGCATCACTGGGTGCCTGTGGCTGAAACAAAATTCCTCGTCTCTCCTCTGACCTTTTCCAACAGACAGGCAATCAGGCAAGGTATGTTCCTTGGGGGTGGGGGCATCCTCAGCAGACCAAAAGAAATAGACTGGAATCTTGTGTTGTTGTTGTTGTTGTCGTCGTCATCATCATCATTTTCATTGGAGACAGGTTGGAGTTGTCACATTGGTCTATGTTCCGTGGATAGGTATCATTAACACAAGACGGCCAGGTTTTTTTAAAATATATTTTTATTAATTAACAAAAAATAAAACAAGAGCAACAACAAAAAGTCTACACATACACGTACTGTGCTCCCCTTCACCAGGACCAATGGAGATAATCTATTCCTTCCTTTTATGGAGCCCCATTCCCCTTCCAAAATACATTTACTCTTGCAAAGGTACACAATTATTTGTTAATACAAAGTCAATAAATTCTCCCCATATATCCCCAGACTCATTCTTAATTTACATTCCTTTTCTTACTTTCATTTCATTAGTAAATTTATTATTAATAGCTATATTCTACACTTCTTTATACCGTTCATTTACTTGGAGATCGCACTTAATCTTCCAGTTATTTGTTATTATTAATTTCGCCACTGTTGCTAAATTTTTAATCAGTTCTTTCTTTGTCGACTTCCATTGTACCCTCTCAAATATCAGTAAAAGCACTATTTTTGGACATATTGTTAGATTTAAATTTAATGTTTCACATATTTCTTTGAAAACCAACTTCCAAATTGTCAGATTTGCAGATGACACAAAATTGGGTGGAATACCTAATACCCTGGAAGACAGAAACAAAATTCAAAATGATCTTGATAGGCTGGAGCAATGGGCTGAAAACAACAGAATGAAATTCAACAGGGATAAGTGCAAAGTACTGCACCTCCGAAAAAGAAACCAATTGCACAGTTACAAGATGGGGGATACCTGGCTCAGCAATACTACAAGCAATAAGGATCTTGGAATTGTCGTAGATCATAAGCTGAATATGAGCCAACAGTGTGATGTGGCTACAAAAAAGGCAAATGCTATTTTAGGCTGCATTTACAGAAGTTTAGTCTCCAAATCCCATGAGGTGCTAGTTTCCCTCTATTCAGCACTGGTTAGGCCTCAGCTTGAGCATTGTGTCCAGTTCTGGATACTACACTTCAAGAAGGATGCTGACAAAGTTCAGAGGAGGGCGACAAGGATGATCAGGGGGCTGGAAACCAAGCCCTATGAGGAAAGACAAAGGATTAGGCATGTTTAGCCCTGAGAAAAGAAGAGAGGAGTGATATTATAACACTATTCAAATACTTGAAAGGCTGTTATACAGGAGGGGCAGGATCTGTTATCGATCATCCCAGAGTGCAGGACACGCAACAAGGGGCTCAAGTTACAGGAAGCCAGATTTTGGTTGAATATCAGGAAGAACCTCCTAAGCAGTACGACAATGGAACCAATTACCTCTAGAGGTGGTGAGTGCTCCAACACCGGAGGCATTCAAGTGAAACTTGGACAAACACCTGGCAGATGTCCTTTGAATTGTTATTCTGCATTGAGCAGGGGTTGGACTTTATCGCCTTATAGGTCCCTTCCAACTTCACTATTCTATGATTCTGTGATCCCTTCATTCTTTTACATCCATTTTCCTTTTCAATCTGTAATACAATTTCTTCAAATTTTGTAAGCTCCCTACATTTACCATTTCTTCTTACCCATTCTCTAGTCCAACACTCCAACTGTATAGCATTAAGCTATACCAACTATTCCTTTCGTACCACTTCTAATATTTGCTCTTTAGTACCCATCTCTCCATCCAGTCTTTTATTCTAATAAGCTGTGTCCTCCTTCCTTTCAAATTCCACGGGAATTTCTCTAACTGTTACAGGGTGCAGTGGGGAAATTGATGGGATAAATATTTTTCTATATCTATTCCAGATTTGTATAATGTTTTTAAAAAGGGGGGTTTCAGTCTTCTTTACAATACTAATATTATTTTGTTGGGAGGGGAGAAACCCTACCTCTTGAAATTCCAACCTTGACCATATTAATTTATTAGATTTATTTATTAGATTTATTAGATTGTTAAAGTATCCACCATATTTCTCATTTTGTTAGCTATATAATGTAATTTGATATTAGGTAAACCTAATCCTCCTAGTTTTTGATGTTTATACCAGTATTTTTTATTAATCCTTGGTTTTTTATCACTATTACAGAACTTGTTAATTATATTTTGCCAATCTTTCAGATCTTCCTGTAACAGCTTTATTGGGATCATCCTGAATAAAAAAATAATTTTGGGTAATATTTTCATTTTGCACATTGCTATCCTTCCAAGTCATGATAATTCTATTCTTAACTCCTTTAATTTAGGAAACCACCCACCATTCCAAGCATTACACTTCCCAATTCTCAGTACCTCAACTCCATATCATTTGCATCCCTACATCTTGATTTGCAAAATCTATTTAGAGCACACATTACAATACTGCCACTACAGTGGTCCCTCGACTTATGAACTTAATTCGTTCCGGAACTCCGGTCGTAACTCGAAATGGTCGTAAGTCGAAGCACCATTTCCCATAGGAATGCATTGAAATGCAATTAATCCGTTCTGGCCGAAGAAAAAAATCACCAAAAAAACCACACAACACTGCAAGACCCATCAGAAACGCAATTAATCCGTTCTGGCCGAAGGGGAGGGGGGAAGCAAGCAAACTGTGCAAGACCCATCGGAAATGCAAAAAAAGCAAAGCAGAAAGCAAGCAAACCGTGCAAGACCCATCGGAAATGCAAAAAAAGCAAAGCAGAAAGCAAGCAAACCGTGCAAGACCCATCGGAAATGCAAAAAAAGCAAAGCAGAAAGCAAGCAAACCGTGCAAGACCCATCGGAAATGCAAAAAAAAGCAAAGCAAAAAGCAAGCAAACCCCGCAAGACCCATCGGAAATGGGGGGAAAACCCCAAAAAGCAAACAAACCCCGCAAGACCCATCGGAAATGGGGGGGGGCAAAAAGCAAACAAACCCCGCAAGACCCATCGGAAATGGGGGGGGGGGGGCAAAAAGCAAACAAACCCCGCAAGACCCATCGGAAATGGGGGGGGGGGAACCGAAAAACAAGCAGACCCTGCAAGACCCATCACAGCATAGAAACATAATCCCACCATCCAGCCCAAAACCATGCTGCAAAACCCACACAGAACAGTTTTTAAAAAGCAGAAAGCAGCACCTTACCTTACCAGGCAGTCCGAAGCCTCCTCTGATCGCACTCACTCTAACCGTTGGGGCCAAAGAGCTACAAAGAAGCAGCCTCTTCGCCTACCAACGGTTAGCAATTTGAATTCCCCGCCTTTTTCCCCTGCCTTTTTCTGTTCGTAACTGGAAGCTCCGGCCGCAAGTTGAAGCAAAATTTTGCAGCCGGAGCTGGTCGTAACTCGAAATGGTCATATGTCAGGACGTTCGTAAGTCGAGGCACCACTGTATATCAATCTATTATATTTTCCCCAATCTAAATCAAATATTAAACAATACATGAAACCCTCCTCTTCCTCCCTCTTCCTGTTCTGCCTTTTCTTCTTCTTCTTAACTGCTTGACCCCTTGGACTCTCCTCCACCACTCTGATCATATCCTCTGTTAACAATCAACCAACAGCTCCCTCCTGCTCCTCATCCTTCTACTCTTCTTCTTCTTCCTCTTCTTCCTCCAAACTTGTAGCTAATTCTCTTTTTCCATCCACCTTTATAGCTTCTTCCTCTGTTTGGATATCATCTAGCAAGCCCCACTGACACAACAAATCCACACCTTGCTCCACTGAATTTATGATGCGTTGCTTCCGTTTATAGAATACCTTCATGTAGACTGGGTACCCCCAGTTGTATCTTATACCGTTCTTAATGAGCACCACCTTCACGGGGGACATTTCACGTTTCCATTGTACATTTTCAGGACAGAGATCTTGGTAGATTTGAGTAGCTATTTTAACTGTCCATACTTTCTTTTCAATGCATTCATGAACAATTCTTTGTGTGTGTGTGTGTTTTGTAAAAATTTGTGAATCCCAGCTCATTATCCCTCGGGAGTATGCCAGATTGTCACCCTGTATGGTTCTTCTTCACCTTTTGACTAAGATCAAGTGTAGTATCTGTTCTTATCGGAGTACTGTGGTTTTAAATGGCACAGTTATAGGCTAAGTGTAGTTCATGTCGTACCATTTGTATTAAATCTGCTTCAGTTCTAAAGTTCTGACAGCCAAATGGAGAAGTAGCTGGATAGCATTGCTTCAGAAGAATTCAGAATAATTTTCACAATTTCAACTGCTTACTGAGCCAGCCTTAGATTTCTGTGGCTATCTTCCTAAAAGCTAAATAGAGGAGGCTAACATTAAATTGTAGAAGCTCCCCCAACTGTGTCCTACATTCTCAAAGGCTCTGAGCTGACTCTCCCAATTGCTCAAAGGCCCAGGCAGTCTGTCTGCTATCTTTTACCTGCCCTCTTTGCACGCCAAGAGTGCATGGATATGCAGCTACTGGGATGCTTTAGGTACATTCCAGCAGTTAGACTTTTTAATCATCATCATCATCATCTTAGAACTGTAGAACTGGAAGGTATCAAGGAATTTCTTTCTGCACCATAACCCTTGCTTGGATTATTATGATCAATAACTGTCAGACTTCTCACTGCTAGGTCAAGAGATGGATGATTCAATAGGTTTCCAGTTTGTATCATTTGTGTGTGTGTGTGTGTGTGTGTGTGTTTTGTGTGTGTGTGTGTGTGAGAGAGAGAGAGAGAGAGAAAACTCTGTTCCATCTTGGTTCTGCTTTACTGTGTGGTGGGCATAGGTAGGTTTAATCTGCAGTCCGAAACTGTATTTAGTTTTTCTCCTAAAAATCATCTGTTTCTACACTTCCATCAAAAAATCCCATCCCTTTTGGGAAAGGCAAACAGAACGAGCCATATGATCCAGAACGAGAGAAGGAGTGGTTCTTCTGAATTGTCATATATAATAAAACAAATACAACATAAAAACAAACATATTAGGACATTTTAAAATGTAGCCCAATATCCTGCTGGTACTTGCACACATAGAGTTACAATTACAGAAGTTCCTATTTGGCAAATTATCACCACCATCAGAATGGGACAAGCACAAGACCAGCACCTCACCAAATAGCTGCTTCCATTATAACTCTGGAAGTGGTAGATACTAAAAAGATACTGAGCGGAGAGATTTATTTCAGAGGTGCTTTCTTAAATTACAGAGCTCACCCTGAAATAAAGCTGCCACAGGAAATCTGTTTTTGTGTTGTTTTTGTTTTCATTGTATATGCTGAAAAATACCAATACATCCATCTGTCTGAGAAGTGCTGCTTTGATGCCAGAATTCATTTTAGTCATGGCTATCCATCCACTGAAAGTGATTGTGATTGTGATGCTGTTTCTAATTTCTAGCTTCTTTGTTGCTTGCTGGTTCTTTGTGCATGAATTCTGTGTACTTTCAACTTACACACATGTAGATACATATAGGCTAGGAAGAGGAGGACCATCAATCACATGGAAAATATTGATGGTCTTCCATAGCAGCCATGCCCAGCCTGGTTGTTTTAGACCTCAACTCCTGTCAGCCTCACCCAGGAAGGCAAGAGTTCGGAATGCTGGAGGTTATCAGCAAAATATCTGAAGAGCACAAGTTTGGGCAAAGCTAGCCTCCTACGGAGGTTAGTCCAAGGATGGGCAACCTGTGACCCTTTAAGAAGTGCAGTTGAAGGCAATGGAAAAGTAGGTTCTGGCAACCCTCTAACTCTTCTCTGTAGTGGACTAGTCTAGTCAGTAACTCCTGCTGTACACCAGCCAAGATCTTAGCATCTTCTGCATACCTATCATGATCAGCATTTTGAAATTTTTTGGGGGGGGAGGCTAAGTCCAATTGTTACTCTCAGCTAGAGTAAAATTCAATTATCAGAATTCTTTTGCTATTTACATAACTTATCCAGCTATCTGTGGCTAATTGAGAAGGTGCTGAGATGCATCTCAATCACATACCTGGTCATGTGTCTCATTGAACAGGCAAGATGCACCCCAGCATCTCATCAGTTGTCTGAAATTACCTGCAGCAAGTTATGCAAATCTTATGCAAACATCAGTAGGATTCAAGGCAGTAAATCTACTCTGATTGGGACTAGCTATTGGATTCAGGTCTGAGCTACAACTCACAAACTGCCCCTTCAAGCAGCAGCCAGGGCCATGCTGGATGTGGATGGTACCCTCTGAGAATAGTAGTTACCTTTCACAGGCTTTCGTCATGAGCCTGTCCTGCTTTGACTCCAGTCCAGTAGATGTGACCCAGAAGAACCTGTCAGTATCCATCTTATGCATGGCTTCTTCCAGGCCTCATATTGAACCTCAAACCACGTAGCAGTGAGAGGTTTGAATAACTCCACTGCCTCTCCCCCCAGCATTCATGGGTATATAGACAGCACTGTCATCTCAAGAGGCACAGCAGGTTGAAACAACCTGTGGTCAACAGAAGTTTAGAAAGTCATGCTCAGCCTAGAGCTTGGAGGTTTGCCCATTCCCTCTTCCAAGACCCAATATTATGCTCATTACCTGAAACTTGTCATTATAAAGTTTCTTTTTAGGTTTCATTCTTTTTAGCGTTTGCCACTTTGTCACCTCTTTTTTCTTCTTCAATTATTTCAACTTATTTCTAGTGCCAGATAAATGCAGTGAAACTGACAGAAAAATTGAAGCTGTGAAAGGAACCGTTTTTGTTATATTTTTGTGAACAATGCAAAGACTGGGGGGGTAAAAAGTCCTGTTTCTAAACTTAAGGAGCAGCATAATAAAGCCTGCCTTTAGAGAAGAAAATTAATAGAAATGAAGTAAAAGGGGTAGGTGGGCTGCTTTTCATAATCTTTCTTAGCAACACTGAAATGTTTCCCCAGGGCCTATGGCAGTCAAGGGCCTGGATAAATCTGCTGGTCTTATTCACTTTCAGCAATTTCCAGATTTTTTTTAGCAACATTGAAAAGTTCCTTTTCTTCACCTGGATTTTTTAAGAGATTGTCTTTAAAAAAGGACAAGCACCTATTCTGAATAAGGCTGTGCCAGGCAGGGAATCTTCTTCTCTATTGTAGTCAACCTCATCTACCTTAGTGCTATAGGCAAATCCAGAGCTTGCACCACAAACCCCAGAACTGTCCCAGTCAACTTGACAACTGGCTGTAACTTTTCCAAGTTCTAGTTAAAATCCAGAGGAGAATCTGACTGTGGACTGACTTTACTTACTTAATTTCTGTCCCACCTTTCTCCCAATAAAGGGACACAATGTGGTGTACAACAACTAAAAATACATTTATTTATTTTATTTATTTTATTTTATTTAACTTATATGCCGCCCACACTACCCAAAGGTCTTTGGGCGGCTTACAACAATTAGAATTCAATAAAAAGATAAAAAGATAAAAACAATTAAAATACAATTAAAAATACAATGCTCTAAAAATTGCCATCAGGACCCACAGTTGGTATTATTTCAATTAAAAATCTTCTGGAACAGGAAGGTTTTGACCTGGCGCCGAAACGTCATCAACGTCGGCACCAGACGAATCTCAGTTGGGATGGCGTTCCATAGTCTGGGGGCAGCTGCCAAAAAGGCCCTTTGTCCACAAGCCATCCCTCTTACCTCCTTAAGGGACGGCTCTTTCAGGAGGGCCCCCTGGCTAGATCTTAATTGCTGGGTAGGTTCACATGGATACCTGAGGCGGTCCTTCAGGTATCCAGGGCCCAAGCCGTTTAGAGCTTTATACGTCAAAACAAGCACTTTGAATTGGGCCCAGGCAGCGACTGGTGGCCAATGTAATTTAAACAGAATTGGCCTGATGTGTTCCCTACCAGCCCCACCACTCACCAGCCGCGCAGCTCGATTCTGGATCAGTTGCAGTCGCCGGACTGTCTTCAAAGGCAGCCCCACATAGAGCGCATTGCAGTTATCTGTACGGGATGTTACCAGTGCATGTGTAACTGTCATGAGACTCTGCTCGTCCAGGTAGGGCCGTAGCTGGTATAATTTCCGCAGCTGAAGGAAATCACAATAAATCAAGACATTAACATTAAAATATGATTAAACAAAAAAATGTTAAAAACAGTTCAGCTGGTAGAATGGCAGAATCTAGTGGAGCAAGGATAGAGTATTTTCCCCCATTATAATCCCTCACACCATATACCTTCAAAAGCATTTCTGAGGAAACTTCCACATTTTCAGGTAATGTGTAGGGCTGCAGGTGAGAAAAATAGAAAGTTCTCTAAATTCTAATCTACAAAGTACAGGATTTTTCCAGACTCAGGTCATTCACAGCCACAATGTTGAAACAAAATCACTGGAATAATGAAACTTCTCATTAAATCATTAAGGCAATCAATTAACATTATGCTAAAACTGAAAAATATTCCAGTCACATCTGTGATGATACTGGGAGCACAGGAATACTTGGGTGCAGGGCTGTGTACTTACAATTCCTATTTTAGCTGGGTCTTTTCCCAAAAGACAGTCTGTGACCCTGCAGGCAAATGTGAAGAACAAGTGGAGGGGACAGTATTGCAGCTTGAGAATAATAAATGAATAGTCAAGGAATACCTTATTGCTTTGAATGAGTTCAAATCTACAGGGCAAGATGAACTGCATCTAAAGATATTGAAATAAGTGGCTGGACAGATCTCAGAACCACTATCTATTATTTTCTTGAAATCATGGAGGATGGGTGAAGTGCTGGAGGAGGACTAATGTTGATTGGAGAAGGACTAATGTTGTCCCTATTTTCAAAAAGGACAAAAATGAGGAATCTGGGAGCTACAGACCAGTCAGCCTGACACCAATCCTGGGGGAAATTCTGGAGCAGATTATAAAGCAGTCAGTTTGTAAGCACCTTGAAAACAATGCAGTGATAACTAGAAGCCAACATGAATTTGTCAAGAACAAACCCTGCCAGACTACTCTTATCTCATTTGTGATTGGGTAACCTTTTTGGTAGATGGTGGGAATTTTGTAGAAACAATATACAGTGGTGCCTCGCTAGACGATTGCCTCGCAGGACGAGGAATTCGCTAGACGATGGCTTTTTGCGATCGCTACTGTGCTTCGCAAAACGATAGTGTCCTATGGGCGATTTTCGCTAGACGACGACTTTTCTCCATTGGAATGCATTGACTAGCGGTCAATAGCTGTCAGTGCATTCCAACGGGGACCCACGCTCGCTAGACGATGTTTCCCTATGGACGATCTTCGCAAGACGACGACTTTTCCGTTGGAACGCATTGAAGAGATTTCAATGCATTCCAATGGGGAAACGTGCTTCGCTAGACGATGTTTTCGCAAGACAGCGATTTCCGCGGAACGGATTAACATCGTCTAGCGAGGCACCACTGTATCTTGACTTCAGCAAAGCTTTTGACAAAGTGCCCCATGATGTTCTAATTAGCAAGCTAACTAAGTGTGGGCTGGATATAACAATTATTCAGTGGATACACATTTGCATAATGGTACTTAGAATATGCTTATCATTGGCTCCTTCTCCAACTGGGAGGAGATAGCAAGTGGGGTACCGCAATGCTCTATCATTTTTGCTAATGACATGTATGAGGAGGTGCATAGAATGCTTATAAGATTTGCAAATGACACAGAATTGGGTGAAATAGCTGTTATCCTGAAAAACAAAAGCAAAATGCAGCAGATCTTGATGGGCTCGAGAACTGGTCTGAAAATAACAGAATGAAATTTGACAGGGTTAAGGAAAAGCAAACCAAATGCACAGTTACAAAATGGAGTATACTGGCTCAGCAGTACTACACATGAGAAGGATCTTGGAATTATAGATGACACTACAAGATGAACAGTGTAATGTTTAAAAAGTAAACATTGGCTTTGCAGACAACTTTACATTTTTGTTAGATATTGCTAGGTTTTTCGGGAGGAGCAATCAAAATGCTTTAAAATGCTATGTTGGCATGATTCGTATTTATGATGAAAGTTAGAGAAAATTTTCACATATCTTGAGTTAGGAATGGGGATAATTTAATTTCACATTTTAAAGCAAACCAACACAACTCAGGAAAGAAGGACTAATATGGATATTAACATGTGATTATCCTTCAAATTACACACTTCTCTGAATTTTTCAATGCAGCCTTCATCATAAAAAGAAAATGCAAGATTTGGAAAAGGCATTTGAGAGATAAGTTGAGAATTTGAGAGAAAATTTTGAATGTTGTAGTTGAAAAAAAGAGTACAATTTCCTAGGTCCACAAAATAAATTCATGCATGTGTATCTTTAAAAAGTGCCATACTGACGCAGAAATTGTATGGGGAAGATCATACTTAAAAATATGTGAACTGACACATAACTGGAAATAGACTGAATTGACCATCCCTATCTGGAGTACACAACATTCAGAAACAGGGATGCGAGTAAATCTTTCAAGGGTCCCATCTGTGATTGAGACAGGAGGTAGGTCATTGAGGATTGTCAAGTCCATAGGAAAGAACTTTTTCATTATTGTTTGTCCAATTTCATCAAACTGTTTCTACCACCCAGTACACACACAGAGGTAGAAAGGGACAAGCTGATTGTTCAAAGGTCCAAAAATGTAGACAATTAGATGCAAGCAACCCATCTAATGCTTCTGCCTTTTAATAGTCTATGAAACAAGGTAGCCACTATTGAAATTTTAAATTTTGCTCATCTTCAGAAAGGCACAAAAGATTATCTCGCATATGTGCAAATTGCCATTGAAACTGAGAAAGAATTAATCTCATCATTCTCTGCTCCACTATCAGGAAGCCATCTTCTCCCCTACACTCACTCTTCTGTGCACTACTAAAAAGTAATTCACTTCCCCTTGCACATGGAGGTTGCTTCCTAGTCCACCTTTAGTGGGGCCCTTGTCCACAAACCCCTATGATGTAGCAAACTTCTTCCCTAAAATCCTGACTATACAGAGAAAAATATGGGAAATACTACGAGTTTGAGGTAGTCTGATTCACATTTTTCCCATTGACCACATGATGCAGCAGGACTTGATGGCCTTATAGGCCCCTTCCAACTTCATGATTCTATTATTTATGATCTAAATGCGAATCAGTCTGGAGTCTCGTAGCCCTAATCCATAGTTTTTCCTACCCACAGAGACCCTTCTATTTTCAAAAAATCAAATCCTTTCACTGTGGTTCACAGCATGTGATTGGTTTAATCTGATGCAGAAAGGAAAGACTAATTAAGTGTATGTATGCAAATACAAAGCGGTGCTTTCCTTCTCAGGAGGGAGGACTAGAAGAGTGCAAACACATACTAGCAGCACCAACACTCACCCCTCTCTGTAAAGCTTCTCTCCCAAGAAACTTGTTTTTTATTTTTTTACAGCTTCTCCTTGAGCAGAGCTCCTGTAACCCCATAGGGCCAGCAAGATAAGATGAGGAAATGAGGAAGCTGAGGAAGGAAAGCCTTCTTAAGGCATCACACCACCTACAAGTGTTCATTAGAACTGCAGTTAGAAGACTTTTACTCTGCCTGTGTGGCTGCTTAAATCTAAGAGAACCAAATCCCATAGTCTGACTTTACAGTGAGAGAATGCAAGTTAATTCGTATTTCCCTCACTTTGTAGTCACAACCTAAGACTCTAGTTTTTGCTGCAACCAACTAATATGTCTGTCTGGAAATTGTTAGTGTAAGAGAATTAGACCGTGCTCAGGCCACAAGAATAAAAGAGCTAGAATTGTGTTTGCTTTGGGGAGGGTATTAAAATGAAAGCACAACGAAGCAGGCAAGAAATATCATAGTTATCAAAAGTTCTTTGGGGATTAATGGGCCTTTGTATCTGCAACTGATGGGTCCTTCAAAATTTAAAACCACATTCCAGAAAAACATATGGACAGACAGATTAGAGACCAGAAAGATGAAACCTTATTGATCTGCAGCAGGAGTTAAAATAGTATGTCCTTGAACTGAACAAGAGGGCTCAGTTATCATTAGGGATGTGATGAAATCTCACAACTGCTGAGATTCTACAAGAGATCAGCTGTCTTGGTACAGCAGGACACCATCTTGAGGATTTTCCAACCCTTACCAAAGATCCAGCATGAGATCAAGGTGCCAATGTTTTGTGCATCATGTAAAACTTTTTACAATATACTTTGTGCAGAACTCTCTCCACAGAAGTAGTATGAAGGTTGTGAAGCTAAGCATGTGCATGTGGCAAGTATAACAGGATAGGCTGATTAATCACAAACATGCAAGAAACCAGCAATTGCAACTACTTTTAATAACCTCTGCAACAAAAGGCAGTTGTTTCATTTTTTCCCATTTTGCACATATCTCTCTAACACAGACCAAAACAATCCTCATGATCTTATCTCAAGAAGATTTTTTAAATGTATTGTTTGCCAAGCAAAAATGTGTTGTCAAGATCGACATCCCTAGATAAACGCCTAATGCCAAATGTATGCACAAGTTAAGCAAACTACAATGTAAACTCCCAGATTATGTGGGAGTTCTTTTTTTAAGCTCTCTTTCTTTTGAGTAATGCTGTAGGGCCTTTTGAAATGGTTGTAGCTTAGGACCTCAGCATGTCTTCATAAAACAGCACTGGTGATGTGGCATGAATTGCAGGCACTGGTATGTCATTCCTGGCCTGAATATGATGTGGCTTTCCAAGCCTAGGAGGGTCTCCTTGAATGGGGACGTTTTCTCCTAGAAGCGGTTGTGTATCTTGGCTGAGCTCAGCAAGGCTCCTCTTCCCATCAAGTCTCCTTTTTCAAGAACAGAACTGGAGGAGAAATGCATCCACCCTTCCAATTTTCACACCTGTGTCAATTTCAGGCAGAAACGACAGCATGAATGTTTCCACAAGGCTGAAGCTAAGACAGGCAGGTTTGAGCTGCTGCTGGTGTGGCCATTCATGCAATACTTTTGATATTTATAGAAATGGTTTCCTACCTTGATTGTGTGTTACATTTCACATCTGTTTTCTGCCATTCCTGTGTAAAAAAAAAAAGATGAAAACTGGCAGCACTGTGGTTTCCCCAATGCTTACATCCTGTGCAGAGCCTGATTCACACTGCAAATAACTTTAATACACAGTAATTTTCCCAAGTTTTGATCCTAACACAGCAATTGCCATTTGCAGTAGGGTCTGGTGTCCATAAGGTTGGGCCAAGACTGATGACAGTAACTCCTTGGGTACTTCTGATATCTGTCCTAGAAACACCTTTTCAATAATGTTCAGATCCAACTCTGCAAATATCACCTGGGTGGCTCAATCTGTCATTGTACTCTATTGCCAGACTGTCTCCTCCATTACAAAGCTAAATATTGTGGGTAGTCACTGCAGACTCAAATGCAGAGTCACTACCAGCAATACAGTGTTTTGGCCAATTCTGGTCAATGAACAAGTTCTCTCCATGAAGGTCATGGCAATGACCCACCCCATCCACTGTATGGAAAGGGAACTGCTGTTCCCTTGCTTGTTTTCCCCTTCCCTCCCTTATACTTTTTCTTTTTGAACCATATTTTCTAGATTAATTGCTTGTAGACAGGAGCTTTTGTATCTTTGGGTATCTGTACAGGGTTTAGAAAATTCTAGGTACTTTGGTAGTAGTAGTAGAAAAACATAAACATAAATGCCTTTAAATACTACAAGTATTCTATTGCCAATAATATTATCAGCAACAACAGCAGGAACAACTAAGATGGTATAATATGAATAGTAATTAAAAAGCAAAAGGCCAAGAAAAAGCAATTTCAAGGCAATGGAGAACACAGCTGAAACAACTAAATAATGTTTACCTCAGTTTAAGCTTTGTCCGTGTTTTCTTTTATTTCAGAAGAGGCCGTGAGGTTGCATGGTGGACCACCAAAGAATGCCTACATGGAGCAGAGTTTCCAAGGCTTGAATCCAGTTTTGAACATCCCCATCAATGCTGCACAGGTGGAGCAGGCAAAAAGGACAGCAGCACTCACTGGCACCAAGTTGGAGAGCTGGGTGGACAATTTGGTTGGGAACGTCTGGTCAGCTGTCGATATCTGCAGCACAGGCTCATCCTCTTGTCCAGTAATTCAGGCCTGTAGCCAAACTTCATGGAGTTCTCTCAGCCCAGACCCAAAGTCTGAACTGGGCCCTGTTAAACCCGATGGCCGTTTGAGGTAGCAGCTGGTATGCCCTTTGTTGGTTTTAAAAGGGAATCGAACTTTCCGTGATCTTGTGACCTGTGCAAGGTGGATGTCTGTCTGCACTTCAGAATGTAAATTATTTTTAATGGGTTTAGCTTTCATTCTTTTTTGAAGAAAAAGCTAAAAATTAGTTTTAATTAAGATCCAAAGTAGGGATGGAATTGGAAAAACGAGCTGTTACAATGTTTTTAGATGGGAGGGATGGGAAGGAGGAAACTGATTTTAAACCATGTCTGTGCTTGTAGCACAGAGATAACCTCACAGATTTCAAAACCTTTATCTGAACTATTCACTATTCTATTTCATACACACAAACTTCACGACTGTTTTCACAAAAGGAGTGGCTTTTTTGAAAGGAAGAACAAAATGGCTACCATTCTTGAGTGCTGAAATTTGCTATCACTTTCCAAAACATTCTATTAAAAAGATTAACAAAAGCATTGTTATCACTACCCCAGCCAATAGAAGGACTTGGTTTTCCTGTTTTTCTCCCCTTTTAAAAGCATTAATGCTTTAAAAGCGGTAATGCTTTTAAGTCTTCCCTCCATTCACTAATATGTACAGGGGTTCAATCTTTGGCCTTTCTGATTAGGAAAGAATTGTACAACCACAGCCCAGCTCTCGCAGAAAGTCCTCACACCACAAACCTAGGCGGAAAATAGTTTAAACTGCAACACAGGCGGGCAGGATGGGACAGAGGAACTCTTCCACATCCATATTTTTCTCCTTGGAGCTGTCCTTGTGGTTCTTCTCACAGAGCCCCACAGGAATTTTTTTAAGTGACCTTGAATGTGGAAAGTGAAGGTACGGGACGTGATGGCGGGGGAAGATTCCTACAGGGCAATGCTTAGCATTCAACTGATGGGAGGAGGATCCCCTTGTTATCTGTGATAACCTTCCTCCTCCAGCTAATGTTCAGAATAGAAATAGCTCAGTGGTAAAACCAAAGGTCCTACACTGGTCCCTCACATAAGCAAGTTGAAAGGATCAGACAGAGCATTCTAGAGGTACTTTGCCAGTCCGCCTAGGGCAACACAGGGCTAGATGGGATTAGGTCTTGCATTTTATAATGCAGCTTTCCTGCACTAAATTTTAAAATGGATGGTTGGTGGAAATTGGGGGGAGGGGGGCTTGACGCAATAGCTTGTAGAGTTAAAAATGTCTCTCTTACTTCCCCTCCCCACTATTTGAGAAAAGCCAGTGTTGCGCTTCCACCCCTTGATTTACTAATTGATCCAGACATATCCTAACATAGGATATAACTGCACAATGAGAAAATACGGTTTGATCACATCGGGTTTCCCCAGGTAAATCACTGTAGCCGTCCAGATGACAGTTTGTTCAGGTCCGAGGCAGGCACAGAGCTCCAATAGCAGAAGCCGTCTTAACAATGTGCTAACTGGCAATTTTGACCTTTCTCACACCTTTTTACAGTTGTTCTCCCAAATGCCCTAGTGATAGTGTGTTCTGGTGCTGAGTTGAAATAGTTTTTGGTTTTGGTTTTTGGTTTTTAATGCAGTTTTGAGACAAGGGGCACTCAGTTGAAGGGAACTGACACCCCTGTGAGCACCTCTTTGTATTGAAGCAGTCAGAGCTGATGTCAACCCTGTTGGAACAAATTTAAGCCACCCTGGTGGCTGAACAAAAAGAGAGGATTCCCCACTCAAAAGAGACAATTCCACAACAGTCTTCCTCACATTGTGCTTTACGTCATGTATTCACTGGGTTTTAATTCAAATTCATCTGTTCCCAGTCTGATGCACCTTGTGAGGTA
The DNA here is from genome assembly GCA_037013535.1 of Intellagama lesueurii. Lineage (NCBI taxonomy): Eukaryota > Metazoa > Chordata > Lepidosauria > Squamata > Agamidae > Intellagama > Intellagama lesueurii. The sequence continues at coordinate 12,119,843 of JBAJHW010000012.1, forward strand.
AATAGCCAATGTAGTCACCTCCACAAACATACACACCCACCACAAGTTTAGCCCTATGATGTGCAGTGGCAAATTTTGACATCTGGAATCAGTGACCCACTGGTCTCCCATGTTTAGAAGTAGCTCCTTTGCAAGAGGGAGAACTGTACTATTCTTGAGTTAGGAATAAGGAAACTGGTCAAGTTTCATTTCTTCATCCACTTGAAATGTGTGAGTTTTGATAAATTCAGATTTTCAAAAATGAATTGAAATGAAATTCTCATCTCTATCTACAATATGTTTGTGTATTTGATGTCTCACATTTTAGCAGATTCGAGTCCTCATTTACATTCTGGCTCCATCACACATGGTTATGATCTAAGCTGCAAGATATATGAAAAAGCTTAGATTCCATTAATATAAAAATGGAATTTTCATAGCTTTTTTGCTCTCTTATGCAGATTCATTTCTAGTTAAACCCTTCGGCATAACTTGTACAAATTGCATTCGTGTTCATACATATAAATTTTTTTCTTTGAGCCTTTAGTTCAAATTCCTTGCGTCTTAATGGACCTCCAGCACTCAAAGAAACTTTGTCAGGTCTGTTGTTATCTCTTCCAAAGGTTACAAAATGACCAGTTGAGTTAATAAAATAAGATTTCTCTTCCCTCCTTCCCATGTCAAACTTTCAGAGCTCTTAATGAGCAGCCAGCTTGTGCATTTCAAAATAACCAGGTGACAAGAAATGGTTGAATTCCCTTTTAAAAATGACTGCTGCCATGGTGGTGACGATAAACCCCAAGACCCTGATGGCTTGCTAATGTGTTTTCTCACCATCCTGTTTGGTTTTAAGCTATTCCAGTTTGCTTTGGACTTTGGAAATTGCAGTGTCAGCTGTGCTGGCATGAAAGCAGAGTATTAATAAGGTTCGGCTGACACAAAAGAGGCTGCATAGGAGGAAAACATTAGGTATTTATTTGTGTTTTAGTCAATGACTAATTAGTAGGTGCTGCTTGTGCAGCTTGAAGATTATCTTATCTTACTAACTAAAGCTGCCTTTATTAAGAAAAGGCCTTTTTCTCTTTAAAGAAAAAAAAACTTTCTCCCTTTGCTTTTTCCCCCCTCCTTTCTTGAATTCCACTCTTACAAGAATTCTGAATATGGGGAGTTGGGTTGGGGAATTACTGAAACATTGCCTCCCAACCTTGGGCCCCAAAATGTTATTGTACTACCACCACTCCCATCCAGTATGGCCAGTGGTTGAGAGTGATGGGAGTTGGTGTTCAGCAAGATCAGGTTCTCACATCTGAAACTTGGCATTAGAAATCAACTGACTACGTTTAGCAACTACTGAGTTTCACATTAACATATCCGTCCACCCAGATCCCAATTCAGGAGATCAGAATGTAGTTAACACACACACACAAAACCACAAAAGGATGGAAGTGTGCTAGTCCACCTCTCTATCATTGCTTTTCCACACATAAAGAGTGACAGTCTAAAGAGAAGAGGTTCTGTGCAATCAGGAACACTGATTTTCCAGGGTTCCAGTTCATATGGAGAACCTCCCCTATTGCTCCTCATAATGATGACAATGAAAAAGGCAGAGATCATGTGCTCTCTTCATTGCATATTGATATTTACTACATATTAAACTGCTAGATAGAGTTCATATCTATCGAAGACCAAGACCCATCTTTAGAAGCCACAGCTACCTGGGTATTTCTATGGGCAGACATTCTTTCCCCTCCAGAAGGCTAGGTCTGCCATTGGTGGAAAACCTTCATTGGTGAGCCCAATATTCTCATGCCTGAGGTGAGGACAAGTGGCTTTCTGTCCTCCAAGTCACCCTTCAGGACTCTTGAATGTCATTCTTTGGAAAGTGGTGCATGTTTCAGATTATGTCAGCCCAAAATAAAAATAATTTGGTTGGTTGGTTGTATGTTAGGGGATGTGTGGCCCTTCAGATGTTGATCAGCTACAACTCCCATGATGCCTCACCATTGTCTAGGCTAGGTGCAGGTGAGGGGAGCTGTCAACTAGACAGCCAAATGTTCTCTGTGGAGTAGAGGCTGTGACAGCCATTTTATATACTTCATTTAGTGTTCTTGTTGCACCATGAACAATGCACGGGGAAATCTGCTTAAGCCACAGACTTAGTTCTCCTGTCCTTGAACATCCACATGTGTCTCACAAGTGACCGTGGGGCATATGTGCACAACACTTGCAGATACTCCTAGTTGAGCTCTATGGTCAAGTGATGCCCTTTATAAAAAGTGAGTTTCTCTACCCTGTCTTGCACATTCAAATGCACCTTAGTCAAGGAGCACATACTTTCCATGAAGAAGGTTATATGTTCATCTTCGTGGCCTCTGTGAATGCACACAAATGGGTTAGACTGCGCCTGCGCAGGACTCCTCAGAATCTTCTAGAGCTTAAAAACATGTTATTAGTAGGACATTTCCCCGTGGTGCGCATGCTCCGCCCATCCATAATACATCAGTTCCTTCTTGCCGCCACTGAGATCGGACTCTTTCGCGATGTGTAGAGCTGTTTTGAATTGTTACCTATTTCACGGGTTTTGATTCTGGTCTGGCTTCCTGACTACCGTTTGTGATTTCTGGAATACTTTGACCTTTGGACTGGCTTTGTTTACAATTACAATTGTCGGATTTGGATTGGCTACCTTTTTGTGATTTCTGGATTACTGACCTTTGGACTGATTACCGTTTCTGATTTGGGTTACGGACTTTATCGGGATTTCGGCTTCTAATCTATTTCGGCTTCTGACTTGGACTGGCAATCGTTGACGTTTTCCCGTGAGTTCTTCTCTTTTTTCCCCTCCCCCCCTCTTCTTCTGTTCCCGCCAATTTTTATGGCCTCGTCAGGTCCCTTTAAGCGCTGTACGTCGTGTGCTAATAAGATCCCCTTCATGGACGGCCACGACCACTGCTTATTTTGTTTAGGGGAGAGGCACCAGACCCACTCCTGTTCGGAGTGTAAGAAGTTGACCAAGACTGCCCTTAAGCTCCGCTTACAGCGGCTTCGTTCATACTTGTGGGAGAAATCTTTAACACCCTCGAGTCAGGCGGACATGGAGCCTACCTTGACTCCTGCTCCTCCTACTCCTCGTTCTGAGCCTGCTGCTTCATCGGCTCCTGCCACCCCTTCTCCACGGGCTTCTTTGAAAGCACCTAAACCAAAAAAGTCTTCGGCATCGATGTTGAGCTCGATACCGAAATCGCTCGCGGTAAAGGATCCTAAGAAAAAGAAAGAGGTGGTTAAGCAGAAAAAGCCTAAACAATCTGCTAAATCTACTCATCCTCGGGAGATTCCTCCAGTTCGAGTTTCTCTTCCGTCACCAATACTCGAGGAATCGTCCAGAGAGTTACCAGACTCTCTTTCTGAAGCGGGCGATTCTGTACCTCCACCACAGGCTCAGGCTTCAGTATCGATATCGAGCCTATCTCCCACTCATGGCCATTCCGAGGCTGATGTGATCTCCAGCCCGGCCTCGGCCCATTCGAGCCCTATGTCAATCGGGCGGGCAACAGTAATTCAACTGTCGAACTCGGAGGTGTCGCCACAGCAGTCTCCTCCATGTAAACGTCGGCACATCTCTCCAGCCCGACAGTATCCTCAGCATTGGGAGGTTATAGTTCTTCCTCGTCCGTCTCAATGTCGGACGTTCTCGGATTATGAGGAGCCTTTGTATGTAGAGGTCGATCGAAGGGGTGATCGATGTCGATACCATGAGGACAACCTCTACCTCGATCCCTACTATGATGCCGGCGATTATGTACGGTCCAAAAGAGTGTGTTACGTCTATGCCTCTTCTTCCTCTCCATCGCCCTCTCCTCCTCGGCATCGACATCGAGCTTATTATCAGCTCGACCCTCCGCCATCGAAGCTGGCTTCTAAACGTCATTTATCTCAGCAAGACATTTCTCAGCAAGCGGTCCATCCGTCGAAGCGTTCTCATGTCCCTTCGGTACCGTTGTCCTCAGTATCGCAACCGAGAGCATCTCATGTCCGGTCTTCTTGTCAAGGTGCTTCTTCAAAAATTTCTCATCCACCTGAAACAGACACTTCAGCACCGATTCCTCGAGCTCCAGCCCATGTATCAAGAAGTCATCGTCACTCGCCTTCTCCACCTCTTTCTGTTGCGAGGGGTTCTTCAGTATCGTCGATCTCTGAACAGGATCCACCTTCAGAGGCTTCCAGGGAATCTCCTTCAAATCTGCCAACTCCTGATTCAGATGTTGCTGATCTCCATCCTCCATCTCCATCTGAGGACTTTACATCGTACTCGCAGCTGATTCTCCGCATGGCTAAATCCTTGGAGCTTGATATAGAGCAACCCCCTCCTCCTAAGCAGGACCTCGTCTTTGACAACATAAACCAAGGTAAGTCCCCCCCCCCCATTGAGTTTGGCTTTCATTCCAGCTATGCTGGACCTCATAAGAGAATCATGGAATCAACCATCCGCGTCTCTTCAGATTTCTGGGCGTGTTGAGAATCATTACAGAACGCATGGCAGTGACACTACTTTCCTCACCTAATTCTATCATAGTACAATCTAATCAATCACGGGCTGGAAACCGGTCAAAGGTTACACCCACCAACAGAGAAGGGCGGAAGCTGGATGTTCTGGGCCGTCGGCTTTACTTTCTGGCTTCATTTGTCATGAGAGTGTCAAATTATCAGGCAGCTATGGGTGCTTATCAGAGGCAGTTATGGAACAAGGTTTTGCCAGTTCTCCAGGCTGCTCCTGAGGAGACTAGGGCCAATGTTTTCAATGCTCACCTGGAGGCGACGATGTTGGCAAAACAGCAGCGTTTAGCATCCCGTCACATGGCTGATGCAGCATCTAAGGCCATGACATTGGAGGCATGCTTGGTTGCGTTCAGCGGGGATCACAGATGATGCTAGGTCCCGCATTGAAGACCTTCCATTTGATGGAGCTGGCCTGTTTAATGAGAAGACAGATGAGGTGATGGACAATTTGCATAAGATCCGGAAGACAGCTCATTCTTATTCTGTCCAGCAGCCACGATACCAACGCTACCAGTGATGCAGACCTTTCAATGCCCAACACTCTTATCAGAAACCTTCCCATCAGGCCTATCGTTCTTACAGACCTCCTGCTCAAGAGAGGTCCAATCCTTCTCTGGCTTCTGCTGCTACCACTTCTTTCAGATCACAGGCTCCTGTCCAACGTCGCCAAACCTTCCGTCGTCCTGCAAAGAAAAGTAAACAGTATCTTTGACTGTCCTATTCCGAACCATCCAGCCAACCTTTCCCATCATCCCCAGCTAGCCCCTTTCTTCGACAAGTGGTCTATCGTCACCAAAGACACTTGGGTGCTCGCCATCATACATTCTGGTTACCTCTTGGAGTTCACAGATCTTCCTCCTATCAGCCACCTCAAACTCACAGCTTACTCACCTGCTCTAGAGGACGAGGTATCTGTTCTTCTCCGGAAGCATGCTGTTCAACGCGTTCTTCCTCAAGAGGTTCTAGACGGTTTCTATTCCCGCTATTTCACGGTTCCCAAAAAGGACGGTGGTCTCCGACCAATCCTAGATCTCAGACTACTCAATACTTACCTTCATCCAAGACGTTTCCGAATGGTCACCCTAGAATCTGTCATTCCACTTCTCTCTCCTGGCGATTGGTTCGTTGTTATCTACAGGACGCTTGTTTTCATATTTCCATCCATCAGCGTCATCGCAAATATTTCCGTTTCTTCTTCATGGGGTCAGCTTACCAGTTCTACGCCCTACCATTCAGGCTTGCCACCGCCCCAAGAACCTTCACAAAGTGTTTGGCCCCCGTAGCAGCCTATCTTCATCTTCACAACATCATGGTTTTTCCGTATATAGACAATTGGTTGATCGTCGCTGGTTCTTACAGCAAAGCGCTAGAAGATACCAACTTTACCCTCCGGACTCTGGCAGATCTAGGCCTACAGGTCAACTTTGCAAAGTCTCATCTCCAACCGTCTCAGACCATGGACTATATTGGTGCTCACCTAGATTCCATCAGAGCCAGGGTCTTTCTTCCGACCAAGAGGATTCACAAATTAAATCGAGCTATTCATCCATTTCGCCCTTATGCCAAGGTTTCTGTTCACCACACACATCATCTCTTAGGTCTCATGGCTTCGACCACGTCTGTTCTTCCTCACGCTCAGTTGAAGATGCGTTCTCTACAGGCGTGGTACCTGTCCAAGTTCTATCCTCTGTTGGACAACCCTGCCAAATGCCTACGTGTCACTCCAGAGCTCGCAAGTCAACTGACGTGGTGGACGTTCGTGCCTCACCTTTTAGTTGGCCGACCTTTCGCGCCTCTCCAGCTGGCGGTCCAAATCATGACAGATGCCAGCCCAACGGGCTGGGGTGTGCACTGTGGCACTCACGAGATCCATGCGCTATGGTCCAGCGCAGAGAAGTCGTTGCACATTAACCATCTAGAGATGTTGGCGGTTATCAAGGCTTTCCGCGCTTTCTTTCCTCTCGTGGTTGGTCACGGAGTACAGGTGGCCACGGACAACATGACCACTCTGTATTACATCAACAAACGGGGGCACCCACTTTTTGTCTCTTCTGTATTTAGCAATCCACCTTTGGGAATGGTGCTACGATCACCATATTTTTCCAGTCGCCAGTCACGTGTTTACAGAGGACAACGATGTGGCCGATCGTCTGAGCCGTCTTACCACTCAGACTCACAAGTGGGTTCTCGATGACTCGGTGTTCTCCCATATCTGTGATTGGTGGGGAACACCAGCCATCGACATATTTGCCACCCAGGCCAATTCGAAGTGCAGAAGGTATTGCTCTCGAGCAGGGAGAGGCACGGACTCTTTGGGCGATGCCTTCATGGTGAGCTGGGACGATGTCCTCCTTTATCTTTTCCCTCCCATTCCGCTCATTCAACGAACAATCGTCAGGATCCATCAGTTGCGAGCCAATGCCATCTTGATAGCCCCATGGTGGCCTCGTCAACCAGGGTTCACCACCCTCAGAACCATCGCCTCCGAGTTTCTGAGACTACCTCTCCAACCATTCCTCCTAACTCAGGACGGGGGCAAGATCTGTCATCCCGACCTGGAGTCGCTTCACCTGACGATGTGGAGGATTCTCCTAGTGTAAAAGAAGTATTGGACAGAGCTAGAAAACCTACAAAATTGCTATACTCTTATACATTGTCTGTTTTCACCAAATTTACTGCTTCCAGAGGTCTTCTGGCTGTTCCAGTTTTGTTGGATACGCTTCTCACTTTCGTCCGTTATCTGTTTGATCGAGGTCTGGCCCACTCAACGTTAAAAGTTTATATTTCCGCTATTGTTTCTTATCAGCCTGTGGGTTCAGAAGCTTCCCGCTTATTGTCACACCCGACTAAAGAGGTTCCTTAGGGGTTTGCGTAACATTCGCCCACCTGTCCAGCCTCCACTCCCTCAATGGTCTCTCCAGGTCGTTTTACGGGCTCTTGCTCGCCCACCTTTCGAGCCCATGGCTTCTGCTCATCTTAAACTTCTCTCGATTAAAACTTTGTTTCTTGTGGCTATTACTTCGGCACGAAAAGCAAGCGAGTTGACTGCCCTTTGGGCTGATGCCCCTTATATACAGTTTCACCCGGACAAGGTTGTCTTATATCCTGATGTGTCTTTTCTCCCTAAAGTGATTTCGAGTTTCCACATTAATCAACCACTAATTCTCCCAATGTTGTTTCCTAATCCTTCTTCTGATGGTGCATTCTCCATTCCTTAGATGTTCATCATGCCTTGGCTTTTTACATTTCCAGAACTAAGGACTTCCGTACTTCTCCTAAACTATTTGTCTGCTTCCATTGCCCACGAAAAGGCGCTCCGGCCTCTCCACAGACGGTTTCCAGGTGGATCGTTTCTACTGTCACCTTGGCCTATGAACTGGCTGGCAAGGTGCCGCCAGAGGTGTTGAAGGCACACTCCACGAGAGCTATGGCTACTTCGAATGCATGATCACGTGGCATTGAGGTCCCTGACATTTGTCGAGCGGCCACATGGTCTACACCATCGACCTTTGTGACGCACTACCATCTGGACGTCAGGGCCAAAAAGGGCAAGTTTTGGAAGGGCTGTGCTGACTTCAGTGTTGGCGTGACAGCCCACCTTCCGGTAAGTGAGCTTGCTAGTCACCCATTTGTGTGCATTCACAGAGGCCACGAAGAAGAAAGAGAGGTTACTTACCTGTAACTATAGTTCTTCGAGTGGTCCTCTGTGAATCCACACATCCCGCCCATCCTCCCCGCTGTCCGTCACTTTGGTTCGTGAGCTTGGTTGCTATTAGAGCCTTGACAGCGGCTGACATTTCGGAACTGAGGTATTACGGGCGGGCGGAGCATGCACGCCACGGGGCAACGTCCTACTAATCAAAGGTTTTTAGCTCTAGAAGATTCCAAGGAGTCCTGCGCAGGTGCAGTCTTAACCCATTTGTGTGGATTCACAGAAGACCACTCGAAGAACTATGGTTACAGGTAAGTAACCTCTCTTCCTCTACCACTGAACTAATTAGGTCCAATTCACATTTCAAATCACTGGGCTTACCAATGTAGAAAATAGCAGCTGTCACACCATGAGGAAACACACTTAGAACGATGCAGCAATTATGACAAAATGTTAGGTTACCTCTCAATGAGACGGGCCTGCTCTACAGTCAGAAAAGGGGCCTGTACCAATTCAGTCTGCAGGTGAAAATGCCATTTTAGAATGCCTCAAGATTACAATATAAAAAGAAAGAAAATGAACCCCTATAAGTTAAAAACAAAAAGCTAGCACTTCAAGGTGGGGCCTCCTCCTGTGCTAGCTTTACACTTCCAAGGAGTTTTCAAATAGGGAAACATTCAAAACTGTCATTCACTGTCTGCAATCTGAAGTGATCAGCAGTCCATTCTAACACCTCAAAGCTTTATTATGATGTTCAGCAGTGCGTCAGTAGGAGGAAAAGTTGAAGGAACAGAATATATTCTGGGGAAGAGAATCTATGCAACAACACAGAGTTACAGCACTTTTATGCCACTTTAGCCAGTGCCTCTGTCATATAGAAACCCGGGATTTGTAGTTTGGTGAGGTACTTAAAAATCCTTAGCATTCCGGTTCACTTCTTCGCTGCTGTGCTAGAGCTTTCTAGCAGAGAATTCCAAGTACCCCACCAAACTCTGCTCCATGGAAGGGAGTCACAACAGATGAAATGGTATGAAAACTACTATAATGGTATAAAGTAGATACATTCTCCCTTCTGAGTTTCCACAGGGTGGGGCTGGATCTAATATGCTCAAATTGAAGGAGAGTAGATTTTGGATGAACATTTGGAATAACTCCTTGATAGTTAAGGCAGTTGGAGAAGGGACCTACAGCAGTGGTGATGCCCACCTTGTTAGAGGTCTTCACCACCATCTGCTGCTCTAAGGCTGAATTTCCTGCATCATACAAGCAGTTCTCCTGAGAAGTCAAAGACTCTTTTTGCAGTTGTCCAAAGGCTGCCAGGAATTACTAAATACCACAACATAACTAAGTATGGTGTACTCGGCAGAGATTGGCATTACAAAGAACAAAATTAACTCTTAACAAAATACCTTCTTTTTTTTTCTTTTTTTGGTAACAAGAATCTAATGAAATTACATTTTCAAAATTACCATAACAAGTGGAAACAAAAGGAATTTATTATTGTAATGAGTAATATGTTGTAATTACTTTTAAAAGGCATTTTAAAGTGTTTTTTGATAGGATTTTTTCAAATTCTCTTATCAATCCTAAGGTTTTTTTGGGGAGATGAGGCAGAAGTAAGAGAAAAGTAATGAGTAATTCTACAAGTTACTTTTTCACAGAATAATAACAAAAATATGTTTCGGTATGGTAAGAGTAATTTGAATGAATTACTTTTAAAATATAACTTGCCAAGCTCTGCTACTGATGACTATAGGTGTAATTTCATACTTTTAAGGATTCTTTAATCTCACTCATCACACTTTACGCCTGACTGATTCTTGCGATTTCAAAAGTGAGTGTCATGCTAACCCTCCACATTTGATTCTGAAAGGATCAAAAAATTACATCCACCTTGTTATCTAGGTTTCAATTGTTGTTTTGTTTTCTTGGCCAATGTTGATGCTACATATCCTTCACTATTCTCTGTCCTCGCAGCCTTTCCCTGCCTGGCAAATCCAGTTTTTCCTTCCCTCTTATTGCTTATGCCTTTGTTGCTTTCTTTTGCTCACGGGTGCTACAAAAGGCGCTACCTCACTGATCTTGCAAACCCGTTTACCTGATGGAAAGAGAACAAGGATGGGGATTAAGGAAGAAAAACCTCCTCAGACCTGAATGTACAACCTATGCAAACTTTCTCTCTCTCTCTCTCTCCCTCTCTCTCTCTCTCTCTCAGTTTTGGTCATTAAAGAAAGAAGACTTACAAGTATTAGACTGGTAACCTTGCCAAATAAGCAGCAAGATACTGTACAGGTGCCTCTGATAGCAGAGCCGTGTAATACTCGGCACAGTTCGTTTGTGCCGCATTTGTATATTATAAATGACTTTGTCTTTAATTCTCTTTGTGGTTCAAATCACCCTTGACTGGAAAAGGTGATCATGTTGCTTGTAAGAACCGCACCTTCAGTTTTGCTGGGAATATGCCAGATGAGGAAATCCAGTGTGTGTGCTTACTTTTTTTTTTTTTTAATGTAGAATGTCATCAACCACAAACATCACAAGCACTGGCTCCTTTAAGAAGTCTGAGACTTAGGCGGTTGGTGGAAAGATTTCCCTATGGGTAAATCAACTTACCTGGACTATTTCCAACTCAGTGTTCATGCCCTGGCATCATATGAGTTGCCCCTTTTATAGAAAGCCTTAAGTTCCTTCATCTTTTTTTAAATGTGGCCTTAAAACCGTGTTTGAAAGTTTAGCTGTTGTTATGTTCTTTCTCTCTGAACTATTGTCAAATGTATTAAAAAACAAACGCACCTTCAGATTTCTGTGTCTGTTTATTTTTCCCTCCCCTCAGTTACTCCTTTTCATTCTGCTGCTGCTTGACTCTTTTTAAAAAAAAAAAAATCACAAATGATTGAAACTGTGATTTCCTCTCATCCAGGCAGATTTTTTAAAAACGTTTTCAATATATGACTTTGGGGCATTTTCTGACCTCCTCGACAATTCCAAGATATTGAGGCTTAGGGGAAACGTGGGTTAGGATCAGCAATGTGGGTTAGCAGGTCTTTTATATATGACAATGACTTATAGTGACCCTAGTAGGGGTGTCAAGATAAGTGAGATACTTAAAGAGTGGTTTTACCAGTTTTATTTATATATATATTAAAAACTGGTTATACACACACAGAGAGAGACAGACAGACAGAGAGAGTTTCCACAGCCAAGTAGGGATTCAAACTTCTGAGTCTAAGTCTGTCAGTCTATCCGCTGCATCACTCTGGGTATCTATTGACAACTAGAAGATGCTATTTCTGCTTCTCGGAAGCATATTTCATCAATGTGGGACAATTTTTGTTTCAGCTGTTTTTTTCTCATTGTAAAAAATTACTGTGGAGGACCTTGCTGCAGCATTGTGACATCGTTTGTCACTGTTCTGATAATAATCTTGTAACATACCAACCTTCTCAGTCTCGTTCTGGGTGAATCCTGCAACAGAAATTAGACTCTGGGATACTTAAATATTCTGTCGGCCTGGGTGAGGGTTAAAATGCAACTCAGCAGGTACTGATGGAGACATAGAAAGGAATGGCAATATTTTGTACTTTTGCAAAAGAAAAAAAAGGAAGGAAGATGGCATGTTTTTGTAAATCTTTTTATATAATGAAACCCTCTTTGTAAATCTTTTGTAAATCTTTTCATATAACGAACCCCTTTGGCAAGTTGTTGACAATGATCAGAAAATAACAAGTCTTTTTGTAAATAAATTTGCAAAAAGTTTATGGTCTCAGCACTTTGAAGAACTAGAGGCTTGAGACCTGGAGCTTTTTGCAAACTGGGAGTGGTTTTTCAGCCTCTGTACCTTGCGGGGGCTGCACCAACCCCTCAAAATGAAACCTGAGAAAAAACACTTCTGGTTTTTTGAAAAATAGTTTTGAGGCTAAAATAAACTGAGGATTTTAGCTAGTTATCAGGAGCATGGGCCAGATTTTTTTAAAAAAATTATCAGAGGGGGATCCCTCTCTGGGGGCTTGGTGTGCCACAAAAAAGGCCATAGCAGCCCACCTGATCACATCCATGGGATAGGCTCTGCCAAAGGTTTTGGCTCAGATAATCACAAACTCCATTCAGGGTGCTTCACTGGGTGGATTCCTAGCACAGGGATGGAGAATATGTAGCCTTCGTGACATGACTGTATCGCAGCATTTATCTTTCCTCCTTATGGAGACGGGGGGGGGGGGGGGGGTTGCAGCCAGAGGACAACTTTCCTCCCCCTCCTCCTAATAGATCCAGGACAATGGCACTGCACAGCTCTTCCACTTTTCCTTCCTTAGCAGATTCTTCCATGCTCATTAAAACAATGCAGGCAGCAGTGGGAAAATGCAAGATCTCAACCAATTGAAGATGATGGCATCTGGATCATCTGTAATATTCTGAGGCAGAGCTTCTTTTGCACAGTAACAGCCTTGTATGGAAGCACCCAGTGATCAGTGTCTCCCAGTCCCAATTAAGGATGTCTTTCTCGTAACCAATGAGATTAAAGCAATTGAGGTGATTGACATGGAAGAGCCGCTCAACTTAATGTGTTGAAGGGGAAGAACTTCGGTCATCCTTATCAATTCTAGTTCCAAGTTTGCTAAGCCAGGATTTCCCCAGGACTTGCCATAAGAACATAAGGTATGCGAAAGCTTATTGCACCTTGTTGCACAGGTATAAGAACAGAAATGGCTGAACGCATCGTGCATAAAGGGCTGGATTCAGAATTGCTAATAATCAGAACAGACTCATTCAAATTAATAGGATTTATGTGAGTCATGATTTCCTTTGTTCTACTGTTTTCAAAGGATCTACTCTAAACATCCTGTTTTGCCATAGAATGGATAAAATGCAGCTCATGCAGACTCCTTTGGATGGGATGGTTGGTTGTTTTTCACTAGATACTGAGCTCCAAAAGTTATTTTCAAGAAGAGTGAATATAATGACTTGCTGAAGTCATCCAAAATTAAACATCCATACATCCAAACATTTTATTAATTTCATTAGAGCTGGAGCTCTAGCTTTTGTTTAATGGCTCAGGATCACACTAAATAATTTCCGTAGTACATACTTGGATAACCCTAAGTAAAGCAGTAAACAATGTCTTGCTTATCATAATATATATATTTTTCCCATTTATATATATTTAGCTTGCTTCGTGTTTGGTCGGTGAAACTTGGTAAGTCTGATTGCTAGGATATGTATCACTGAGAGAAGGCTGTCCCTGGAGGGAAAATGTGTCAGCTGCATGAAATAGACACTTCCCTTCACAACTAGTTTGATCCTCACCAGTGCAGAGACAGAAAAAGAATGGGAAAGAGTAGAGGTGAGCATGTATGTAGTAGTTGGATCATTTGTTTTTATTGTCAGAATGGCGATCATAGTCTTTTCATATACAGAGTAGTTCTTCCCCCCACCGCAACAAGTTCTCTTCATTTTGGCAGCCAAAGAGACAGGAAAATGGTGAGTTATTGCTATTGTACCTAAACAATAGGTAGTCTTAAAGATCTGCCAATAGACACAAATTGACGTTTTGCCCATCACTGCTTTATATTGAAGATATCATCCAGATGCCAGTTTACATCTGGAAACCAGCCTGAAGACCAGCCAACAGTGATGTTTCATGAGACTGCTATGTGGACAAATGTAACCTTGTTACATTGCTCAACATTATTTGATTTTCTAAAACAATAAAACCTGATTATTTTATTGATTGTCCATAAATTCTGTAGCTCTCCTGAGCTCTGTTTTGGTTATTTTCTGCTATACTAGATAGCCTGCAGTATCAAGTATGGACAATGTGTAAGCTATACAAAGGCCTAATCCATGTCTCCTGTCTCAAAGCCCAACGTTCAAGCCCAGGTTTCCTGTTGTTGGGTTGCAACTCCCAGTGACTATCCAACATGGACCACCACATTCCCTGCCTCTGTTGTCAACCAACATGTTTACCCATCATAGGCACCTGTAGTTGTGCTTAGGTTGCACAGAATAGAGGAGGAGAACTAAACCTCACATTGCTCCCTGAGGGAAAATGTAGCCTCCCAAATGTTTTGGAAGTCAATTCCTAAAAGCCCCAGGATCTGGGATGCTGGGCATGGAAGGACAAATTATCTGGTCCCCCTGCTTTTCCTCCAGTTCCCCCTCCCCCTTCTCTCTCTCTCTCTCTCTCTCTTTCCACATCTCCCTCTCCCTTTCCAGTCTGGAAATAACTTATGGAAAGTAATGGGTTTGTCACAATTTTACCTGGTTTGTAAGGTGCAATAGGTTAGAATAACCTAAGGGTCTACCTTCTAGGTTTTTTTAAAATTCCAAAGAAATACTGTTGTTGTTTTTTATAAATTTAGATTTTTAATAGTGCATCCTCCACCACAACCTAGTTTTGATATTATATAATTCTGAGGCAGAGAGGGAACAACTGGTTGCTACTAGACAGACTGACATGCACCTCCGTCCAGCACAGTCCATCCCAGACAAAACCTCTTTAAGGCAACATATGAGAGAGCAATAATTCCAACAAGGCTCTCATAATGTTTGGCTGGCATCTGTGACAAACAAGATCCTCTGAGTAGTCCCAGGCAGAAAAGGAGGCCTTTCCCATCCCTGTGACCTGATCCTGTCCTGACGAGATTCCAGTGGCTGAAATCCAAACTTGGGTACCTCAAGCCCTGGAGTCAAATACCAACTTCCCCACAACTCATTACTTTGGAGTTTCACAGTTTTTGTGCCGTTTTCTCCCATTCTGAAAATGTGAAAAGCCTCTCCTAAGGCTTAGTTATTATCAGGAAGAGCATGAAGCTATAATATCCAGATGTGTTTGGTCCCACCTTTTTCTGTTTGGCTCCGCCCACTAGAATGCAGTTCCTCTTGAATGACACTCCACTGATGAATGTCAAAATTTTGGTTGTACCTTTTCCTATTTTATAGCATATTCTCCCCTTTCAGTGCAAGATCTACTGTGATCTCAGATCTACTGTGTTGGCATCAAACTAGTACAGCTGGAGATAGTCTGTTTTACAGTTACAATATGTTAACATATACCAGCAACAAAAAAGAGCAGAGAGAGAGAGTCTTTTCTCTGTGGGTCTCCTTCTGTTTGGATAATAATTAGCTCCTATTGGCAACAGCTGAGTTTCTCTAAAAGCGTATAAAATCCATGTGCAAGGCATCCCTGGCTGAGCGGTGTCAATTCCCTGTTTCACTCCAGAGGGGGGAAAAATTGGCTGGACCGGCTGCTCCTCAGCTTGACTGATGAATAAACTTACTTAGTTCTTGTCAGGTAGCCTCTGGGGAAGCGCCTCACCTGCTACCATTTATTCACATTAAAGTTTAAACTTCAAGGGAGCAGTAATTATGTCCATATTGTTTAGTCATGCAAGCCGGTGAGCGGATTTGGCAGAACCCTTCCGAAGGGGGGGGGGGGGACCCTGCCAAACGTTCAGAAAGGCAGTCAAGGGATGCCAGAACACATGATGCAAAGTCACTTGCAGTTCGTTGTGATGGTAAGGCAGCCGCCCTTACCTTAAGGATGGGCAGGCTCTGAGGGCCCAGGGATCCATTAACTGCCATCAGGACCTGAAGGGGGTGGTCTTGTAAAAATGCTGTTTTAAAAGTCTCGGGAGGGCTCATGAGCTGCACATGCAGGTCAGGCCACCTGCTGCTGATGGAAAGCATGGTCCCTGGCACCAAGTCAGATGAAGGAGGCCTGGTGGCTGGGGGAGGGCATTGCAGAGTTTGAATGAAGCAGGAACCTGAAATGTGCAAGCCACTGGAGGTAAGAAGTCCAGGAGGTAAGCAGTCAGCTTTCCCGGTTTCCTTTCCTTCTAGTAAAAACTACTGGCTCTGGTTCTCTAACTCCAAAACAGCTCATCTGAAATTCAGTCTAAATTCTGGAGCTGATCTCAGAGTCACTGGCCTCCGCAGCGTCCCCTCTGGTCACCTACTTGGTCATCTCCCTGCTGTCCTCGTATGGAGATGACCAAGTAGGTGAATATTTATTTATTTATAACTCATCTTTTCCTTAAGAAAGGACCCAAGGCAGCTTACATAATTAAAACACAATATTAAAGCTAAAAAAAACAGTGAATTATTCAAATATTAAATGAATTAATAATATCATATTAAGAATGTTAGGTAGAGCATGATCTAAAACAAATTTAAAAGCAACAAAATGTAAGCCATCTCATTTTAAAACCTCTCCTTGACAGTCTGTCAGTAAAGAACACCCTGCCTGAAGAGAAAGGTCTTCACTTCCTTGTGGCAGATCAGCAGTGATGCAGCCAACAGGCAGGCTTTTAGCAATTAAACTGGGTGAAAGAAAGGTAGAATTCAGCACTTTTATTCGTTTTAAGAGTGCTTTTTTCTACTTTGTTTTTAAACTGGGTTTTTTTTAAATTGTTTTTTTTTTTAAAGCACTAGACTGGTACTGTTATTACACATTTAATTGTTTTTAATGCTTTAGTGTGTTTTTATTTACATCTCTTTCAACCGTTCATGAGCTGGGTCCCTGCATCCAGCAAAAGGTGGCATAGAAATAAAATAAACAAACAGATTAATAAATAGCAGAGCAGGAGTTCACAAAATCAAAGCACTAAGACTTTTTGATTAAGATGAGTGGGAATCTAATTTCCTCCCCCATCCCCCACTCCAACAAGGCCTTAGGAGTGCTGTTTCCCCACTTCTTCCATGCTCAATAAATATAGGGCTTTCTTGTCCACAGGGCATTTGGGGAAAGGGGTAATAAAACCAACTACTTTGGAGAAGACCTTGGAACCAGTTGTAGTTGTAGAAGAGGTAGCCATGTTAGTCTCTGCAGGCATAATAGGAAACAAACAAACAAGACAAAAATGTGGTGGTACATTGGAACAAGTGTTGCAAGGAATTTCAAAGGAGAGGATACTACCATCTGCCAAAATAACCCTCAGGGATGAGACAAAGAAAGCTGCTTTGTGTTGTTCAGATGATGACGTTGACCCCAGTTTTTCCTGTTCCAGATATTTCCCAGTCTGGTGCCTTCCAGAGGATTTTGGCCAACAGCAACCAGGACTCTTGACTCTTAGCCTGCTGAGTGGAGCTGGTGGGAGTTAAGGATACTGGGTTGGGAACCAGTGGTTTAGCTTACCTGACCAGCCATGACTTCTGAGGTCTCAGGTAAAGGAGAGTCTTCCCCCACCCACCTCCGTTCCTTGATACTTTTAACTGGAAGTCACAGGTATTGAACCTTCTGCATGCATAACCTCCTCTATGATTTAGCACGCAGCTAATACCTCTCCACTGAAAAATAAAGGAAACATCATGACCTTGATTATAACAATAGTCTCTCCCCAGGATCACGGTCTCCGTAGTTCATTTGACAGCTTAAAAAATTATCTATCTGAAGGGTGGGTTTTTTTTTCTACATCAGCAAAGCAATCAAATGAAAACCAAGCCTTGTACTGTCTTCACTCACTGGTGGTGGCTCTCCAGAGGTTGTTGGGTTGCATTTTAGCCCCATCACCATTACCAATGGCTTCACTGATCAGAACTGATGGAAGTCCAGCAACATTTGAAGACTGAGGATTAATCCCCCTTTTTCTAGAGGCTGTAGGCTGTGAAACTTTCAAGTACATGCCTTGTCTAAATCTTATTCTATAAGGTTCACAGCCTTCTCAAACCACTGTATTTTTAAGTAAGGGAGGAGGGAATCTGTACCTGCATTGAGATGATCACAAAGCATCTTCCTCATGGCAAGAATTGACATTTTATACATTAGTGGGCACAGTTAATGTAACTTCTAGGAAGGTCGTTTCCGACATGTTAAATTTGATGCACTGCTGCATCCTTGGACAAGTGAGATTTTCTTTTATTTTAAAGCTTTGTTCTCTTTCTCTTTGCAAGATAATTTCTCCCACCAAAAAAAAATCAATAAACTTCTAAGTTAAAAAAAATTAATGCCTCTTGACATTTGCAATGTCCTTTTTGTGTTCTCTCTCTTAGAATCATCAAATCATAGAACTGGTATAAAAATACCAAGTATTAATAGTAACAGAGTGCAGCAATATGGATAATACTAACAGGTAGAGCTACTCCACCTTTTAGAAGGGGGGTGACAGAAAACTCTAATTGCTTCAGGGATAGTGCAGGAGAAAGAGACTTATACTTTGTTTCAGAAGTTGCTAAAACTGGTTTCCATGTGTGCATGTCTCCTCAGTCATTATGAAGGAGCCATCTGAGCCTGTTTTACCTATACATGTGTTACAGCTATACATAAGATCTAGCTATAAATAAGCAGTAACACTGGTACAGTAGGACCCTCATATCTGCACCTGCCATTTCACTTATCCATGGTCTGAAAATATTAAAAATATTAAAATAAAAAAATCCAGGAAAAAAAACCTATTTTCACATGTATTACCAGAACCGGCCACTAGAGGGAGCCAGAGACCATCCTATTAATACTTGTTAGTGAATAATACATAGGATGGTCACTGGTGCCCTCCAGTGCATGTGAAAAAAAATGCCCGGTCTGGTAGTGCATGTGAAAAAACATCTTTTCCCCCTTTTACATGCTATATATATGTGTTTACTATTATCCGCAGGTTTCAGTATCTGCGGGGACTTGGAACCAATCCCCAGTGGATATGGGGCTCCTACTGTAGTCTATTTCCACCATCACCACCAGTTACAAGTTACTGCAGCAATTATTTCTTCTTAATACCCACAGCATCACATGAACACCAAATATTCGTACAGTTAGAGGACGGAGAGAGATGTATGGTTCCAAGGCACACATCCTTTTATCTGGGGAGTCCTAGAGAATTTAACATCCTTAATGCCTGCTAAGTTAACTCTATGCAAGCATGAGGTATGTAGAGGACACAGTGATGTCAAAATATCACTTATTTCAAAATGTTGTGTCTCTATAGTAAGGAGGGAGATGGAAAACAAAAGAAAAAAAGAAAACAGTAACAAAATGAAAGCAGTCAGCAGAATTTTCTTCAGCCATGTGCATCCAACTCCAGGAAGAGATGAGGGGAAAGCACATTTCATTGTTTTCTCAGAAAACATTAAGAGAACGCATGCCAAATAGGTAAAAGGAAGGGAAGGACTACACTAGAGCCAGCCAACAAAGCAAGAGGATGAAATGGTGCAGAAATAGCTTTGGAGTGCATTGATGATGGGGATTAGCCTATCAACATCGTTGATGTTGCTGGCATGTAAACAAGTTTTTTATTCTTAAGTTCTCTCTTGTTTTTAATTACATTAATTGCTGCTGTTCATTGGTTGTATGCTTTCATTTCTCTGGGTCTGAGTAATTGAATATTTATTTTTATTTATTTATTTAAAATATTTTTACCCTCATTTTAAGGGGGAAAGCCCCATTAAAAGGGAAGTTTGCCTAAAGAGAATGGTCTTTGCAGAGATGGGGCCAGCCTGGCCTCCTGTGGGAGGGAGTTCCGGAGTCTGGGAGCAGCCACAGAGAAGGCCCTCTCCTGTGTCCCCACCAAGCTCACCTGTGAGGATGGGGGGGGGAGCTGAAAGAAAGGTCTCTCCTTACTCTTGAATGTATCATTGGCTGCTGGTTTTGCCCTCTTCTTTATAAACTACTTTGGTACTTTCTGGTAAAAGGGGGGGGGGGTGGAGAGAGAAATTCCTTAGTAATAGTCATTTTATTTATGTGCTCAAAGTGGTTGCCAGAATAAACAATTTAAATAAATATTTATTGGTTTACTAGCTCTTTTTGGTTTAAGGAGGGCTAAAGGAGATAAGAAAACCCATTAAAATAGTACAAACAGAGATATGAGAAAATTTATCTGGATGTCAGGAGAATTTTTGATAGGATCAGTGCTTAATGGGGAACTTAAAGGGGCACAAAGAAAGGCTCCGTTTGGAAAAAAACTGAAATAAATCTCTGTATTTCAAAACTGCTCTTACTTTTCATATCTGGTTACTGGGTTTCCTTCACATTTCAAACAGAATTAATGAGTTATTTTATGTATTTTCCTCCTTGGAGTCCAGAGAATCTGTGTGCAAGTCCAAACCCAGTGACTGTCATTCCCATACCATTTTTTTTTATTTCTCAAAGCAAGAAAACGTGGAGTGAGATGCAGCTATATTTGGCCTGTCAGTGAATCCCCCAGTGTATGTGACTCGTGACTGAGTCTGAGCTTTTTCTGAATATCACCTTTATGGCACATTTTTCATGCATAACATTCTTAGACTTCATAATCCATCTCTGCTTTTCTTTCTTTCTTTCTTTTTGCACATAGCGTGCCAACTTTGGTATGGCTTCAACATACCTAGGGAGCCTCTGAAATGTGTGGGGGTGGAGAAGAGGGATCCCTTGGGCATCAGCTTTGCAATTATTATTCGCCTTTGACATATTAAAACTGAAGAACCATAAATTCCTGTTGCCATGGTTATATTCTTCATATCTACAACCCCGCCTCTCCATCGGCCCCAGGAGCTTACAGCCCCTTTCAAGGTTCAGATTTAATTAACTTTGCTGGTGGTGGTGGTTTGGCTGAAGAAAAACCCACATTTGGTGCCGTTCTTGTACACATCAACTCAAGTACAACTGGAGGATTTTGCGGGACTGCACCTCCCATCACCTCTAGTGAAGGATTATGAGCCTTTCAGTCCCACAGCTGCTTTTTTTTTTCAAAATGGCCATCTTGTTTATTAAACATATAAAATTTAGTATGAACCACGGTAAAGTCCATACAAAGCACCACACAGGAAGGCAACTGAGACTAGGATCTCAACAGCCTCCCACATCCAATGTTAAGAAAGTTTGTCCCACAGCTTCTGCAGGGCCACACGTTTGCCAGTCTTCCTTTGATCAGAGGCAGGCAAAGCACACCATCACAAGCATTATGGGATGACCCTGATAGGGGAGGATAGTGATACTACATTTTAACAAATATTAATATCAACTGTGCCCATAAAGCTTGGGAATCTATCTATGTACTAACGTTTTATACACAATGTAATTGCCAGGTAACAACCCCATTTATTACTATAGGTTTTCTTGCTTGGGGATGATAGATACTGCAATGCAAGAGCGTCCGGAGGGCTGCACTTTGCCCACCCTTGCCCTAAGGGTTGACTTTATTTTCACATGCAGACACAGCGCATTTCTGTCTATGGCAACCACTCATGGTGGAGGTAGACAGGTAGGCTGAAATTCAACAATGGAAATTATGCCTCATAAGGCTGATGATGTCATCAGTCGTTGTGGGTTGTTGTTTTTTGTTTGTTTGTTTTTGAAATTAAAGAATTTCAGAAGGCCCAAGACTCCCTTGAGATTCCCCTCATCAGCGGGAAGCTGTTGGAGGCCACAGGATTGGGGTGGATTGCTTAATTTCCAGATATCACTGCCTCCAATAAAATAATCCTGGTGCTAACAACTTGGATCCCAGGGGAGCCACCAGGCCTTCAAGAGGGAGGAATGGAAATTTTAGATTTTTTTAAAAAAGGCTGATGGTGTCATCACCCTTAACCAGCATAAGGGGAAGGGGGATTTCCATCATGACCTTGGCCCAGCAGAGCCATATATATATATATAGACACACACACTCCCTCCAGGTAGATGGCCCTGTAAACCAGCTTGTGGAGGCCATAAACAGGAGGGTTCAAATGCATTCATGTGCTTCTCATGGGCATTCCAGAGGTATCTCCTTGGCAACACAATACTGAACGCAATAGGTCTTTGGTCTGATTCAGCAGGGTTTTTCAAATGTCCTTATGTAGTTAATGAGACTTAAGTTTCCAGCTCTCAGGGCGTGAAGACCCATTACCTGATCTGGCTATGATGGCTGGGGGTAGCTAGTCCTCCACTGGGAGGACAGCAAAGGAAAAACTGTTCTTTATATAGCCATATATCTCACATACCTTGAAAACCCAGTTAGGTTCAGCATTACGGTACAGCTTTATTGGCAAATGCTGCAGGAAATGTCCCAGGAACGGGGCAGTCTGATTTGTATTTGTCATTTACTACATACTGTAGAAGTCAGCCCCAAGTTTTCACTCAATCAAAATCCATAGTTTCTTCTTCTTCTTCTTCTTCTTTTCTTTCTTCCTTTTTTTTTTTTTTTTTTTTTTTTTGGAGCTGAATGCCTTTGCATTGATTCAGGCGGTGTGATTCCTCAAGCCAATGTGGAGGGGGTTTGTAGCCATTGTCCTTAAAGACATTCTAGGCAGCTCCAATAGCAGTGAGAGAAGCACAGCAGCACAGAAACTGGCTGCCATTTGAATCCTCTCCTCCCCACTGCTTACATCTTCCCTTCCCTTTCTTTCTTTCTTTCTTTCTTTCTTTCTTTCTTTCTTTCTAGGCTTGCTAATTTAGTGCTGGGGCAGCTGGGCAACCAAGGGAAAAATCTGGGAGGAAGTTTTAAGGTAGCTCTGGAAACAAGAAGCTGGAAACAAGGCTGAAGTGAGAACTTCCTCCAGTCTCGCTGCCAATTCCTCACTATTTTTTCTCTTTGGTCACCTAAACTGGCCTAAGCACCAGGGCAGCAAGACTTTTAAAAAGGAAGGAAGGAAGGAAGGAAGGAAGGAAGGAAGGAAGGAAGGAAGGAAGGAAGGAAGGGAAACAAGCTGACCCAGGTACTAGGTGTGGGGAGCAGATGATTCAGATGGTTAAAAAGCTGCAACAAAGGCTGATTTCATTCTCCTCTCTCTGCTGTGCTTGGGTGAAGCAAATTAATCTGTGGAAACTCAACTTCCAAGGGGCAACTTTGCAGCCGAGCCATTTGCATTTTCCCTGCTGTGTAGTTGCTCCATGAGTCAGATGCAACTTGATGGTAGATAACCAAGGAAGCAAAACACCTGGGGAAATTTTTTTTTCTTTTGCTTTTTACCAAGAAAGGGAAACTTCCGTTAGTGCTATACCAACCCTTCAAAACAAAATAAAAATCCAGCAAAGAAGTTCTCATTCAAGCTTTTTTGTATTAACTAACACACACACTCTCTCTCTATATATATATATAGTGGTCAGAGATTCTGAGAAGGTAGAAATCAACCTTTTTGTCCGTCTGATCTGCCTTCCCTGTCGGGCTTTCCTCTCTGCTTATTTGCTCCAGGCTCTGGTCTGTCACTGTCTCCTTTCGACCCCTCTGCCACTGACTCTTTGCCCTGCCTCATCTCCTTCTACATTGCATGCTCCAGTTTTTCTCTTTCTGCTCTCCCCACTCCCTCCATTCTGATTCGACGTGTCTTCGTTTTCCATCAGTCACAGATGACTTCTCTCTCTCTTTTTTTTTTTTTCCTGATTCCTTCTCCTCCTTTTCATTTTTCCATCTGCTTTAGGGACTTTGGCTCTTAGATCCTCTGACACCATCTCTGTTGCCTCCATAGCCCTCAATGGGACTGAAGCAGATACAAAGCTGAGGAAAGAAGGCAGATTGGGCAGCAGAAGATGCCGCAAAAAGGTAAGTAGGGAGGGGGCTGCAAATCAAAAAGCAACAGGCTTCAGGCAGAAGAGAGGTGGAGAGGGGAAGCAGAGGCAACGATATAGAAACTCGGGCTGTGGTAACACCCGAACAGTGGCAAAGATGGAGGCAGATGAAGGAGAAGAAGAGGGGAAGGTGAGAGAAAATACTGAAGTAAGAGTAAAATAGCACTAAGTCACCACTCGAACAAACAAATGAAATCCAGCATGGAAACTCATTTCTAAAA
The DNA here is from genome assembly GCA_037013535.1 of Intellagama lesueurii. Lineage (NCBI taxonomy): Eukaryota > Metazoa > Chordata > Lepidosauria > Squamata > Agamidae > Intellagama > Intellagama lesueurii. Next base: position 12,143,697 of record JBAJHW010000012.1, read on the forward strand.
GACATCTTCAATATTTTTACAAAGGGTCAATAATTTTTCCAAGAGAACTACATTTGGATGCTAATGCTAATACATCCCACCTGCATTCAGCACCATACAGCACAAATATTCCCTGTAAAACAGCCCATGAAGAACCTCTCTAGGGTTGCCGGGTCTTAAGTCGCCAGCTGAAAAGCCTCAGAGGGGAAATATCAGGGCAAGTGGTGTGGGAAGAGGAGAAATGATGTTCCTGTGTGAAATGGCTTTATTTATCCTGGTGGAACCCAGAGTGTCCTGCCAACCTAGCAGTTCGAAAGCATGTAAAAATGCGAGTAGATAAATAGGTACCACCACGGTGGGAAGGTAATGGCGTTCCGTGTCTAGTCGCGCTGGCCACGTGACCACGGAAACTGTCTACGGACAAACGCTGGCTCTATGGCTTGGAAACGGGGATGAGCACCGCCCCCTAGAGTCGGACACGACTCGACAAATTGTCAAGGGGAACCTTTACCTTTACCTAACCCAGAGTGGGTGCCAGGAATATTTAATTCGAACTAATGGAAAGGTTCTTATCCTCACTCCCTTTCAGGTTCCAAGGCTCTCTAGACCTACTTTTCGCCCTGGGGAACCTTAGGGGAGCATGGGGACAAGAGGAGAGCTTTTCGTAGTCAAAAATCACCACTGGATCAATGCTGCTGGGGTCAGGCCTGCTGGCTGCAATCTGGTGGTGGTTTTCGACCATTAAAACTCACTCACTCCAGCCTCAAGGCTCCGAAAGGTTTCCTTAGGGCAAACCTAGAGAGCATTTGAGCCTGAAAGTGGGTGAGGCAGCAGGAAGCTTTCCACTAGTGTAAATTAAATGTTTCCAGTGCCCAATTCCAGTCACAACCAACAGGATTCTGCCCATTATTTCACCATTGTTACACAGCTTTCCCATTACATTACAAGGATCTCAGGGTTTGGGCCTTGAAATCTCAGGATGTGGGACGGTTCTGGACCAGGAACACTAATTCTCAAGCTACGTTTGAGAGGGAAAAGTAAATAATTTTTAAAAGTGCAGTTATAATGAAAAGTAGCAACTTTGGAGGAGAAGCTGGGCACTATAATGACATGTGTTAGTGGTCCAGACTGTGCTACAGGCAAACCAGCAGTGCAAATTTAGAAGGGATGTACCATAACATCCAAAAGCCCTCTGAAATGAAGCTTCGTGTCTTTGATAGCTGAGATATCAGAGATCTGAATCTTCCACTAGAGAAATTACCAACAATCATCAAGGAAATAGTGGCCGTGGCTACAACAGAGATGGTTGCAGAGCATTTGAGATGCAAAATTTCTCCAGCTGCAGAATTTCGGGTTTGCCTAAATACATCACAGTTTGCTCTGAGCATAGAGAGCCAGACTTACGCACCCCCGTCTACATGTCCCACAGATATCTAATTTAGGATCAAGAAACCTTTCAAGTCCAACTGTATAGTCCTTTTTTCTCCCACCTCCTCACGTCCTTCTTTATCATGTATCAGTGTAATAACAAGACAGCCCAGTCAGTGCCTCCATCTTTTTCATCATTCATTGCAGTGGAAGAAAACCAGCTCCTTGGAATGTGTTTGTCTTCAAAGCGCTTGTGATCTATTTACGACATTAGATGCATGTGATTTTGCCGGTCAGAATGAATAGTCTGACTTGACTATACAAAGCACAGTCTTTGTTAGTTGCATAATATGCATATCTGAGAGGGGGAATGTGCTTTTTCTGTAGCGTTTTTCTATTAACAAGCCTCTGTCATTTCTAAACTTTTGCTTCTTTGCAGGACTACTGTGCCTGTTTTATATGGTGTTGGCTATAGAAATGGGCTCCTATCATCTGGGGCAATTATATGGCCTTAGAATCCTCACAAACAGTCTTAGAGCTAGACAGTAATATGGGCGGCATATGATCTTCCTTTGAACAGTCAGGCTGGCTGGGAGAAATCTGTCTCTAGGGTCACATCTGTGTTGGCAAAGCAGGCAGGTTGAGTAAGAAGAAAATACACAGCAGGAGTAGGCAATCTCAGAGGACCTATGGTCCCCTTTCTAATATCCTGGACATCCCCATGACCCACACCAGCTTTTTCTGAGGGAACTAGAAGTGAATGAAAGACACCAAACCATCCTTGGCTGAAGCACACAACCTTGTCTATTTAAGAATGGGAAACTGCTAGTAGACCCATAAAAAAACAGAAAAGCAAGAATATAATATTCTGTAACTTGATCAGGATTCTGATGTACCTCTGAAAGTTAAGCCTCAGGCCCACTCAAGTGCCCCCACCCCACCTTAAAGGGAGAACGTCCTGGCCTGCATCCTAGTCAGCGTTAGAAGAGTTCCTGCTGGGCTCCCTGCTGGTGGGAGAAAGCCAGCTCTCCACACAGTGTCACTCGTGGAGAACGGTGGCTCAGGAGATGCCTCCCGATTCATTTCTATAGTGTAACCATGCCCTAAGTGTGTATATTTTCAGGCTTTTTCGACATTTAATATTTGTAATTGTATCTCTTAAGTGATCATTGAAGAAGTACCTAAAATGTAACATCCTAGTAACAGGTAATAAAAGTCATGAGCAATATTAACATGGCAGATTCCAAAATAAATAAATGATGAATCGTTTTCTTAAAATACAACATCCCAAACTCTGATTTGCTGCTTGAATGTGTCTGGAATAAATATTAAACACAATGTTCTCTCCTCCAAGCAAATTTTTGTAGTGATCCATGCTTGTATGCTAGTTGTTTTCCTCTTGTTATTGTTATAGCAGACTATAAAAATAGGTATGCTTAGTACTCATGCTTGAATGTACCTTGAAGACAGCTGTTTCTGATGCTGCTAGAGTCAAGGAAGCATTCAAATGCAGAGCTGAGCAAAATTGAGAGTGCTGCCATGGAACGGGTGACATTAGCACAGACGCTAAGCAGGCTTACCGCACGGGTAATTATACAACCCTCGGAAATGTGCAGAAGGATGCTTCCGTGATTGAGAGACTGCTGGAAAGTGCTCATAGGTAGGAAATATTAGGGGCAATCTATCACTGTTAATGAAATGGCATATATGTAGCATTTTATCCATTATGTGCTATGGAAAGTACATGCATAATTGAAAGCAGTTATGTTAATTAAGGTGACTGCGTCTCCTCATCTACAATTACCATTGAATATGCATTTCAAGCTCAGAACATTGCTAGTATTCTTATGCCATCAGTTTCATAGCTCCTGGTTCTTTTCTTAAAGCTAAAAGCTTGTATCCAATTGCTTGTCCCATTCGTCCCCCAAGGATGAGTCAACATTCATGCAAATCCCATTGATTCAATAGTGCTACTCAGGTTGGGACTACCAAACGGGTTCAGGCACATAGTCCTACCTCATAACACATATTTCTATTTATTCCAGTTTTTCTACACCACAGTTGATCAGCTGATGCAAAAGAAAAGCACGACTTTTCTGACTTTTCCTTTCCTTTCTCTAGCTATGGAGATCCAGCTACTTGTCAGAGGAGCTGCCTGCCTTCTTTTCCCTCCCTCTGGTGCACTTATTTTCTTGCCTCATATCATCCAACCCCAGTGAGGAAATACCAGCCAACCATTCTGGGCTGCTTACCTGTAATTTGGCTAAGATAGCAGTGGTGCTGGGGTAGATGTCCAGAGCACCACGCACAGATCAAGCAGCAAGGCCCCCAAGTGCAACCGGGCTGGTTTACCATATTTTGAAGAAAGCCAAGTAATTTGTGTAATCATCTAAGGTTAGGAGGGTGAGAGGGAGACTGTTAAATAATCCAGCATCTCACATTGTCTGTGTGCATTATTGTAACCAGACTAGCTAGACTCTAAAATATATTATAGAATCATAGAAGCACAGAGTTGGAAGAGACCACAGGGGCCATCGAGTCCAACCCCCTGCCATGCAGGAACTCCATCAAAGCACTCCCGACAGATGGCCATCCAGCCTCTGCTTAAAAACCTCCAAAGAAGGAGAATCCACCACACTCCGAGGCAGCATATTCCACTGCCGACCAGCTCTGACTGTCAGGAAGTTCTTCCTGAGATCCAGGTGGAATCTCTTTTCCTGTAGTTTGAAACCATTGCTCCTTGTCCTAGTGTCTGGAGCCATGGAAAACAAACCTGTCCCTTCCTCGACATGACATCCCTTCAAATATTTAAACATGGCTATCATGTCCCCTCTTAAACTTCTTTTTGTACGGCTAAACATTGCCAGCTCCCTAAGCCGCTCCTCATAGGACATGGCTTCCAGACCTTGAAGTCCATGAATTTCCTATCTCCAAGCAATTTCATCTACAATTTTCCTGCACTATCCATGAAGGAGGTGTGCTTAGCCTGAGAAATTAGAGTTCATCCATGAAAGCTTGCTATCGGTTTAAATTTTTAGTGCTCCAATAAAAGATATCACCACCTCCCCTCTTGCATTTGTCTATCTTTAAGCAGAGTTTGCAATATAATGGCTACTACCTTATTGGAGAAACATGGAGTGGAAAACCAGTACTGTTAAAAAACGAAAAAAACAAAAAACAACCTATTCTGGCAGGCTCTCCATCACACAACCAGTTGAGCACAGAATGGAAGGTCTGCCAGATTGTGAGAAATGCCAGCACAACTGACCTTCCACTCCACATTTCTGCATAGGATACTGGACTACTTTTTTCAAAAAAGGACAAAGTTGCATTATTATTTGAGTCAGCAAATGAGCATGAGTGTTAAATTGGACCATCACAAAACTCTTTGCTACATTAGGCATCATTGCAGGGTTGTGTTGTCCTTCTTAGCTACCAAAAATACAGGGAAATAATCTCTGATTCCCTCTAATTCTGATAGTGTGTCTTCCAAATAGTGAATGAAAATATAAGTGATAATACAAAACAATACTTACGTTGCCATTTATAATAAGAACAAGTGATAAAACTTGAAAAAAATTCTGTCCAAAATGCTTTTTAAATGCCTTTAAAAGAGAGTAACTAAAAATTGTACTCTTTATACCAATAAAGTACTTTTGTCCCCACATCTTATTTTACTTCTAAAATCTAACTTCATTAATCTTGTTATCCAAATGGCAACGAGTTACAAGTGACTAAATGCTAAGTAACTAATTTACAATTACTTTCCATCACTGCCTTTAGAGACTGCCCAGGACATTTCATTGGCTAACGACAAGATGGTTCCTTCCTTCATTCCATGTAAATAAACTAGCTGGCCTGACAGTTGGTTCTTAGGACTAACCCTCAGATGACTTTACAAGACAGATTTGTAGAGATAAGGCTACTTGCCCTCATATTCCACTTGTAGGCTTCCTGTAGGCCTCTGATTGACTGAGGGATAACGTGGGATGTGGGTGGCCCACACAGCTCTGTCCTTCAAGAGGGGGAATGACCACAGGTTTACGAGCAATGGCTGCTGCCAAGGCATCTAGCTACGTATAGAACCATTCCTGTCTATACCTTCCTTAAACTTGTTTTATATTCCCACCGATCCATCCCATTTTCACTCTGTAGTTCATTGCACTAGGAACAGATGCTGTGAAATATTGTCTGGATGCCATTAAAGTATTCCTAGATCATTGTAATTCGCCATAGTAAGCATCAAAGTGTGTCCAATTCAGTGGAGGGTGTCTCTTTCACAACAGACTCCTTTCCAGACATCTGGATGTTCATTTGAAGATTAGCCCAATTCCTCTGGCTGTTCTGTTGGACTGGACATCATAGGAAAGCCACTGGGTGGTTGATCGGAGGCCAGTTGGAACGGCATAAGACTAGTCTTTTCTACACAGTCTTCTAGAATTCCCAAAACTCCACAGTTACTATGAAACCAAAAATACATAAAAGGCTTCTATATGAGTTTATTTCATTAAGCCACCAAGGAAATCTTTTAATTTTGAACTATAAAGGTTTTGATTTAAATGCACAAGGTTTCATTTTACAAAAGCAAGATCAATTTAAAGAGGGTGAGGGGCAGAAAGAAAGGGATATTTTGAGACAAAGGAGAGACGAGCAGACAGGGGACTCCCATATGAACAGGATGGTATTATCAATACCAGAATGTGTTTAATCAGAATATTTCTAGAATTCTCTCATCTGTTTCCCAGGTTTATCTTCTTTTCACAGTTATCCTTCTCTTGGGTGTGGGATTCAGCTTTTCTCCATTGCAAGTCTAGTTTTCGCACTCATTGTTATTGTAAGAAGGACCACACTGGACCAGACCAAGGCCCAACTCCCATTCTACTCATGCCTTGGTCAATCAGATGCCTATAGGAACTCTACAAGTGGAATACGAGGGCAACTGCACCCAGCAAATGATAATCACAGGTAATATATAGCCAAGGTGATTATCTCCACAAATTGTAAAGCTATTTGAGAGTGCACAGTGGGAAACATGTGAATGGATCTGCTGTGAATTTGCACCCAGGAGAAGGTGGTTTAGGTATTTGACTGTAGAAGCAGAGGTTGGGAGTTCAATTTCCCACTGTATGTCCTTGACAGGGGCTGGACTCATTGATCTATAGGGTCCCTTCCAGCAATGCAGGTGTAAGATGAGGATGATCATGATATCAGGTTTCCTCAGCTGAATTCATCTCAGCTGAACACACAGGAGCCAACAGAGAAGGAAACCAGCACTCTGGCCATTCCAGACCTTAACATGCTGGAAACAAAGCTGACTGATTAGTTCCTCCTCTTTCTCTCTCTCCCTGCCAATTTCTTCCTCTTTCTTCTTGCTTTGGTCTCCTAGTTGCCCAAGGAAGGAAGGAAGGAAGGATTGGAGAAAATAGGAATCAAAGAGCAGCCAGTTTTCTCACTGCTGCTGGAGCTGGCTGGGATGGCTTTCAACCCCTCCACATGAGCTCAAGCAATCACACTGCCTCAACTGACGTGAATGCATTCATCAACTACAAAAAAGTGGAAGACCCAGAAGCAGAGGAAAAAAACTACAGAGTGGAGGGAAAATCTCCAGGCTGATTTATATTGACTTGTACGTCGTGTAGTCAATGGAAAATAAAGAGAATCTGACCATGCCAATCCCAGAGCATTCTGCATTACTTGTCAATATAGTCACCCCTTAGTCACCCCATTACATCTTGCGCTTGCAAATTCTGTACCCCAGTTGCCAGGTTAGCAGCATCCCATTCCCTGATATTTTGGACCAAAGCCAGAGATGCAGGGAAAGACTCTTGTGATGCCATGAGGTGGACCCTTCAGCAATTGCAAAATGCTATATTTCTGACGGGCAGAAGCTCTGCAATTAATATAAAGGCTAATGTGTGAATTTGAGCAGCTGCTGTAGGCAAGATTGTGACGAAGAAAAGGGTGCTTCTCGATCCTTGTCTAAATGGCATCTTCTGAAGCCATTAAGACTGGATCCCAAAATCTGGGGTGCCCTGTACAGACAGCTAAATTAGTGACGACAAACTCTGTAGTTCAGCTCCTGGACTTTTACTGAAAATTCAGGTCAAAAACTTGAGAACCAGAGCGTGGACCCCAAAATCTGACTCCACAGGGCAAAAACCTGAGAGCTGGTGCTTACTAGGCACTGTTTTAAGCAGTATGTCTGTTTGTCTTTCTTGAATCTGTAACCCTTCTTCAGCTGTGAATATGCTTTCATATTCAATTATTAGCAGGAATAATGGATGTCATATTCCATTCTTAGCAACATAACAATATAAATGTGTGTCCTTTAATGGGGTGGAAGATTACTATACCATGAATCACTCTGCAATAGCATTTCACCAATTACACCCAAAAGAAGACTCTCATAGAATGGTTTTTACTGAAGTCAGTCTTAATTAATGTACTTCGAGAGTGTTCTCTGGTGTCTTGTGTATATCTCAGTTCAAAGATGGAGTCTTTTTTCAGCCCAACAGGCAAATTCAGTTTGAAGACATGGGGGCAGGGAGAGGTATTCCCTGCCCCCATGGGACCAAAGGCAAAAGTGGAGGGACCAGAAGTGGAGCCAAAGGCAAAAGGGACAGGACCAAAAATACCAGCCTATTTAGTGTACAGCCCTGAGTTCCAGCCACTAGGAGAGGCATCTTGGCCTTTTAAAATAAGGCCAAGTACACAATTCAAAGTACACAATTCAAGATGCATTAAATGATGGTACCATTTGGAATGGGTACTTAGGGAAGTCTGGGGGGAGAGAGAAACTTGAACCCTAGTTGGGCTGGATCGTGGCCTGGACCCAGTGGTTCCCTACCTTCCTTCTAGAAGTTACTGTTCCATGGTTAAACCAAGTGTGGGCTAGGAGTCTTTACAATGTGAGAGTGATCCTGAGAGATGAGTATGGCATGAGTGCACCAACGCAGAACATAAGAAGCCCAGTACCGGCACAGGTTTTGATGCCACCTGAAGCCGGAAAAGAAGCCTTGCCACTGCCGTGCACCACCGCCAACACTCACCAAGAAGAGAGAGGAGGGCACAGGGCCCCAGCCAGCTAGGAACCTAGTGCATCAGCCCTGAGGGTCCACGGGGCCAAAGGCAGTTTGCTCATGGGCAGTTTGTGGTGACCATCCCACCCTGGGCCCCAAGGACCTCTCAGGGCTGAGGCATTATTCACATAGATGGGCAAGGAGTAGGTGGGACACAGAGGCAGCTGCTGGCTAGAAAGAGGCAGCGGCCAATTCAGGCCAGCAGAGAGTCAAAGGCGGTGGCCACTGTGCCAGTCATGCTGAATGATCTGGCACCCAAGATGTTTGCTTCACTTCGGTTAATGGCTAGCCTGGCTCTGAAGCAGCATCATGAACTCCAATGAAATCGTATATGGCATGATGAAGATTTAAATATATATTAACAAGAAAGAGAGGATAACACATTGCTTAAGAAGGCCCTGGGTGGAGCTAGAGGGTCCGTGTCTGGTATTTGGATACTTACTGCAAGATGTGACTCCAATGTCCAGCTGACTAGCCAGATACCTGTCTATCTGTGCACATTGCAATAAATAGCTAATCACAGGACTCAAGAGGGCCTCCTTAACCCACCTCCGCTGTACGCGCATCACAGCAGGTGACAAAAGCTCCATATTTGACTTCCAGGTGAAGAATAATTCAAGTGCCTGTCTAGAGAAAGAGCCTGGGGAGGCCAAGCCTTCCTCACCCCTCCCCTTCTCCGGGGGAGGGCTCGTTCTCTTTTGGAACCCCAGGAAGGAAAAGCATTGGTTTCTTTAAAACCTTTTTACTCATCTTTCTCCAGAAAAGGAGCCAAGGTGGCTTACCTCATTTTAAAAAGTTAGCTAAAAACAATACCTTCTTCAAGTATTAAAACAGATTCAGTACACGTGGCATTATAAGTACTGTATTAAGTAAAAGCATTATTATAACAGATTAAAAGTGACATTAATAGTAACTCTCCTGATTTTAAAACTCCTCTCGGAGAGCCAATCTGGCAGGATAGCTCAGTGAGTTAGAGAGGTTGGGGGTTCGATTCCCCACTGTGCCTCCTGCGTGGCCTTGGGCAAGCTGCACAGTCCCAGGATGCTCCCAGAAGAAGGGAATGGTAGACTACTTTTGAGTCCTCTCTATCCAGAAAACCATGAAAAGGGTTCCCCTCAGTCAGAATTGACTTGATGGCAGAGGATGAGGATGAGGAGGATGAAGAAGATTCCCAAACTGTCACTGGCCATAGAAAATTTGAGACTAAATAACTGCCAAATAGGAGACTAAATACCTACTAAGGTTATGTGATGTTCAGGAAGATGTGTTACCATATGGTAGGGAGCTGAAGCAGACAGTCTGTGATCCACCGGGATCTGAAATGGTATGAATCAGTTCCGGTTTTCTGATGGCAGTTCTTCACTCTGGGCCAGGGAGATTCTGCACCTTTGAGTCCTTCCCCACAAAGACTCTCTCCTGCCTCCCTGAAGCAGTCTCTGTTTGAGGCATAGATGAGAAGGTGTGGTGAGACACACTCCTTTCGAACCATCTCCTCTGTGCAATTAAGCTCTTCTAACGAGGTCCCCCTCTTCTCCACTCAGACGACCTCCTCCTTGAAGATCTGGAAGGCGAGGAGGAGTAAGCCAGTTGGTCATTTCAGAAGATGTGAGCACCTCAGAGAATTCTCCAGCTACGGTCACCCAAATATATACATAGAGCACTTCATCCTTCTTGATGAGAAGGAGAATTGGCTCAGCACAGAGAAGGGCCATCAAACATAAAGCGGAGATCACCTTCCCTTCTCTTGTTCTTGATGAGAAGGTGAAACCTGAAGAGCAGACCATTCACCTCAAGACGCTCTTAATGAACTAATTGGAGAAATGGACAAGGGTTCCGATCGGAATACCTCAAGCGATGGAAGAACAAGTTTTTTTCTTAACAAGAAAGACTTGATTGTTTTTCTGAAATATAAGCCGTATAAATTAAATGCAGGAACTCTGCATTTTTGGGTTAGCTGCAGCTCTCCTAACGCCACCTCTTCAAGAACATATAGCGGCCAGATAAACCGAACAAGCAGGAAGAACTGCTTCAAAATTTGGGCTGAGATGAAATGCCAAAGGACTGTGACTCAGACCACTAAAAAACCACCACATCAGTTCCCAAGATGAGGTAAAAGCTTGAAAGGAACAGAATGGAACAGACACAGGTTTACAAAAACAAATGCCAAAACCATCAGGTGTGAGAGGCACACACCAGAACAATATTTCAGACATCCAATCCACCGAAGATTCCTAGAGCGGGGCAATTGAGTTGGAAGGGGCCTACAGTCTAAAGCCAACCCTCTTTGATGCTGGAATCCAAAATTTAAAAAACAAAACAAAAGAAAAACCACTTGCCCCATAGATTTACCAAGAAGTGCAGCCCTCCACTGAAGGGAGCATGGAAGACCTTTTATATTATTTGCTAATTTTGCAAATGGCACTGCCTTTCCAAACCTCTCCTGTCTCTTCCCACTTCCAAGAGGACGATGTTGTGGCAGTTGTTTCCTGGAAGTGACGCTGCACGTCGCTGCTGCCCTGATTAGTTTTTCAAAAGGGTTCCTTTCCCCCCTCTGTCTGCTTTCAATTTATCTCTTGAGTCTGAGTTATCCCACGCTGCTCTGTCAAAAATCACCCTTGTTGCCCCCTCCGGGTCTCCTCCACATCCATTCAACTCTTTAATCTTATAAGCTATACTTCTAATCAACTTACTCTCATGAAATATTTTAGCATATACCATGTTTTTCCCAAAAACCCGACAAATAATAATAGGGGAAAAGGAAAAAGGAAGAAGAAAAAAAAAGGGGGGGGGTAATGATACTGACAACTTGACATCCAGAAGTTCACTTCGGTTCATTAGACTCTTTCGGTTCATAAGACCAAGTCATTATACTTATGTTTTTCTTTAAAAAAGAAAAAGGAAAATAGGTAAAAATAATAATGTTGGGTCAGCAAATAAACTAATCCTAATTTTAAGATCTCCTTCATGGATTGCTGCCTTGTCGTGGCGAAGGGGCTTGAGTAATTCAGAGAAGCTATGGGCTATGCCATTCAGGGACACCCAAGACGGACAGGTCATAGGGGAGAGTTCTGACTAAACGCGATCCACCTGGAGCAGGAACTGGCAAGCCACTCCAGTATCTTTGCCAAGAAAACTCCATGGACAGAAACAAAAGGCTAAAAGATATGATGCTGGAAGATGAGCCCCTCAGGTCGGAAGGCGTCCAACATGCTACTGAGGAAGAACAGAGGACAAGTACAAGTAGCTCCAGAGCTAATGAAGTGGTTGGGCCAAAGCCGAAAGGACGCTCAGCTGTGGACGTGCCTGGAAGTGAAAGGAAAGTCCGATGCTGCAAAGAAGAATACTGCATAGGAACCTGGAATGTAAGATCTATGAACCTTGGGAAACTGGATGTGGTCAAACAGGAGATGGCAAGAATAAACATTGACATCCTGGGCGTCAGTGAACTAAAATGGACGGGAATGGGTGAATTCAATTCAGACGATTATCATATCTACTATTGTGGGCAAGAATCCCGTAGAAGAAACGGAGTAGCCCTCATAGTCAACAAAAGAGTGGGGAAAGCTGTACTGGGATACAATCTCAAAAATGATAGAATGATTTCAATAAGAATCCAAGGCAGACCTTTCAACATCACAATAATCCAAGTTTATGCACCAACCACCAATGCTGAGGAGACTGAAATTGACCAATTTTATGAAGACTTACAACACCTTCTAGAACTGACACCAAAGAAAGATGTTCTTCTCATTATAGGGGATTGGAATGCTAAAGTAGGGAGTCAAGATATAAAAGGAACAACAGAGAAGTTTGGCCTTGGAGTTCAAAACGAAGCAGGGCAAAGGCTAATGGAGTTTTGTCAAGAGAACAAGCTGGTCATCACAAACACTCTTTTCCAACAACACAAGAGGCGACTCTACACATGGACATCACCAGATGGGCAATACCGAAATCAGATCGATTATGTTCTCTGCAGCCAAAGATGGAGAAGCTCTATACAGTCAGCAAAAACAAGACCTGGAGCCGATTGTGGCTCTGATCATCAGCTTCTTATAGCAAAAGTCAAGCTTAAACTGAAGAAAGTAGGAAAAACCACTGGGCTAGTCAGGTATAATCTAAACCAAATCCGTTATGAATACACAGTGGAAGTGAAGAACAGATTTAAGGAACTAGATTTGGTGGACAGAGTGCCTGAAGAACTATGGATGGAGGCTCGTAACATTGTACAGGAAGCAGCAACAAAAACCATCCCGAAGAAAAGGAAATGCAAGAAAGCAAAGTGGCTGTCCAACGAGGCCTTACAAATAGCAGAGAAGAGAAGGGAAACAAAATGCAAGGGAGATAGGGAAAGTTATAGAAAACTGAATGCAGACTTCCAAAGAATAGCAAGGAGAGACAAGAGGGCCTTCTTAAATAAACAGTGCAAAGAAATAGAGGAAAATAATAGAAAGGGAAAAACCAGAGATCTGTTCAAGAAAATTGGAGATATTAAAGGAACCTTTTGTGCAAAGATGGACATGATAAAGGACAAAAATGGTAGGGACCTCACAGAAGCAGAAGACATCAAGAAGAGGTGGCAAGAGTACACAGAGGAATTATACCAGAAAGATCTGGATGTCCCGGACAACCCAGATAGTGTGGTTGCTGACCTTGAGCCAGACATCCTGGAGAGTGAAGTCAAATGGGCCTTAGAAAGCATGGCTAACAACAAGGCCAGTGGAGGTGATGGCATTCCAGTTGAACTACTTAAAATCTTAAAAGGTGACGCTGTTAAGGTACTACACTCAATATGCCAGCAAGTTTGGAAAACTCAGCAGTGGCCAGAGGATTGGAAAAGATCAGTCTACATCCCAATCCCAAAGAAGGGCAGTGCCAAAGAATGCTCCAACTACCGTACAATTGCACTCATTTCACACGCTAGCAAGGTTATGCTCAAAATCCTACAAGGTAGTCTTCAGCAGTATGTGGACTGAAAACTCCCAGAAGTACAAGCTGGATTTCGAAGGGGCAGAGGAACTAGAGACTAAATTGCTAACATGCGCTGGATTATGGAGAAATCCAGAGAGTTCCAGAAAAACATCTACTTCTGCTTCATTGACTACGCAAAAGCCTTTGACTGTGTGGACCACAGCAAACTATGGCAAGTCCTTAAAGAAATGGGAGTGCCTGACCACCTTATCTATCTCCTGAGAAATCTATATGTGGGACAGGAAACAACAGTTAGAACTGGATATGGAACAACTGATTGGTTCAAAATTGGGAAAGGAGTACGACAAGGCTGTATATTTAACTCCCTGCTTATTTAACTTATATGCAGAATACATCATGCGCAAGGCTGGACTGGAGGAATCCCAAACCGAAATTAAGATTGCCGGAAGAAATATCAAGAACCTCAGATATGCAGATGATACCACTCTGATGGCAGAAAGTGAGGAGGAATTAAAGAACCTCTTAATGAGGGTGAAAGAGGAGAGCGCCAAAAATGGTCTGAAGCTCAACATCAAAAAAACTAAGATCATGGCCACTGGTCCCACCACCTCCTGGCAAATAGAAGGGGAAGATATGGAGGCAGTGACAGATTTTACTTTCTTGGGCTCCATGATCACTGCAGATGGTGACAGCAGCCACGAAATTAAAAGACACCTGCTTCTTGGGAGGAAAGCGATGACAAACCTAGACAGCATCTTAAAAAGCAGAGACATCACCTTGCCGACAAAGGTCCGCATAGTCAAAGCTATGGTTTTTCCAGTAGCGATGTATGGAAGTGAGAGCTGGACCATAAAGAAGGCTGACCGCTGAAGAATGGATGCTTTTGAATTGTGGTGCTGGAGGAGACTCTTGAGAGTCCCCTGGACTGCGAAGAGAACAAACCTATCCATTTTGAAGTACCTTGTACCTTTTAACTGTTTTATGAAATTATATTCAAACACTATTTGCGTACATGAGCTGTATTTCTGCTCAACGTACTCTTATGAATATTTTAGTCCATACCATGTCATTATACTCAAGTTTTTTTGGGGGGGGAAAAGAAATAAAAAAATAATGTTATTCTAAAAAGAAAAAAGGGAAAAAAAATTAACAATATTGACAAATAGAAACCCACAATCAATTTATGTACTTTTAGTACGTATCAAGTCATTATACTCAAGTTTTTCTTTTTTAAAAAATAAAGTAAGAAAGAAATGAAAAAAAATTGATCTAATAAAAAAAATTAACAATATTGACAAATTGAAACGGACAAGTTCTCTTTGGTTTTTTACACTCTTTAATTTGATAAGCAATAGATCTAATCAACTTACTCTTATGGAATATTTTAGTCCATACCATGTCATTATACTCAAGTTTTTCGGGGGGGGGGGGGAGAAAGAAAAAAATTATGTTATTCTAAAAAGAAAAAAAATTAACAATATTAACAAATAGATACCCACAAGTTTGCTTTGGTTCATTACACTCTATAACAGTGGTCCCCAACCTTTTTAGCCCCGTGGACCAGCTGAGGAAGGCGGGGCACCCCCCCCCTGCGGTTGTGCGCATGCTCAAAGGGCAGTGCAGCACTCATGCGGGCGCTCGCTCGCAAATGGGCTGTGCAGGGGGAGTGCGTGCAGGGTGGGGGGGAGGTCTCTCTCCGCGGCCCGGTCCAGCTCAGGCCACGGACTGGCACTGGGCCGCGGACCGGGGGTTGGGGACCTCTGCTCTATAATTTTATAAGCTATACTTCTAATCAATTTACTCTTATGGAATATTTAGTCCATAACATGTTGTTATACTCATGTTTTTCTTTAAAAAAAGAAAAAAATTATATCATTCTAAATAGAAAAGAAGAAAAAATTAACAAAACTGACAAATAGAAACCCACAATCAATTTATGTACTTTTAGTACATATCAAGTCATTATACTCAAGTTTAAAACCAACACTTTGTGTTCTGCCTGGAAACAAATCAGCAGCCACTGGAACTCTTGCAATTGGGAAGCTATGCCATCTCTCTAACCAGCCCTAGTCAGCCATCTGGCTGATACATTCTGGGCTTGCTGAAGTTTCCAGACACTATGCAGAGGCAGTCCCACACATGGCATGTTACAATAATCTTGCTGGGATGTAACTAAGGCATGTGTCACTGTGGCCTGGATCAGTCCTCCCCAGCAATGGAGGCAAGTGTTGCCCTAAATTGTGGACGTGCACTCCTGGCTACTGCTAAAATTTGGACCCCCAGGCTCAGTGTTCATGTAAAAAGAAATCCAAGTTCCTAGTCCACATGGATAAAAAAGCAGTGGACGGGACGTTTCTGGATGTTTTTGTTCCACTTTGCTCCGATTTTCTAAGCACTGGATCTGCTCATGTGGCTTCCATGCACTTGGGAGGTGGGTGTCATGGGATGATGTTTCCTGAGGGCATGGGTGTCATTCTCCAAACACATCTCAACCCCCTCTATCCCCTTTGGATGAGTAAAAGGAGGGAGGAGTGCCATTGGTGGCAAAGGGCAGAGAAGAGATGCAAGACGGGCAGCATTATACCGACCAAGTCGCTCAGATTCGCTCTGATATGGATGCTGTATTTTCTGCAGGTCCAGTGGGTGCAGCTTGGGCTTCTGCTTGTTCCATCAGGATGGAAAACGGCTGCTGCTTTTCATTCTGTGCATCCTGAGGATGTGGCAAAAAGGGATGGCAATTGTGTTGGGTGTGAGATTCTGGGTATGCAATTTGAATAATGTTTGGAGAGGTGGTACTGGGAAAACCGAGTGCCTTCCAGTATAGCCAGTAACAAACATCTTCCCCATGTGTGGATGCTAATTGTAGGTTGACCTATTCCAATCTGTAACCCAAAGTACCAGAACGACACACAGCCACCCCCAGAACAACTGGAGAAATGGCCACTGCATGGATGAGTCTCTCATCTTGCTTGGGACTCTGCTAGAAACAACAAGAAGAAGAACAACCACAAAATGGTGGCTGCAACAGCCTTCTCGTTGGATGTGGAAATCAACTATGAAAAAACACTGTCCCTGGTGTCCTTGGATGTAGTTCCTGTGTCGGTCCCTCTATCTCTCTATCTTCCAGATGACCCAAGGTTGCAGCCTATTTGCCTAACCCGAAAGTTAACTCTGACCTCAGCTCCGACCCTGACCCTTACTTCAACCTCCATCCAAACCCAGGCTCAGCCCATGGTTCCTTTGGAAGCCCAGCCCTACGCCTTCCCCAAACTAATAATAATAAAACTAATAATAATAATAATAAACCCCAGCCCTGTCAGCCAGACAGACTCCAGGGGATCTGGATTTGTCCCTGGGTGCCAGAAGACGAAACATTACAACTTCTCCACTAAGGCAGCTGTGCATCTCTTAGAGAGCAATTCTTGTGGTTATTTGAGATTTCAACATACGCCAACTGCCGCCTTTATGCAGGACGTTTTTCGAGAGCAAGCTTCGGGTGGGTTCTCATTACAGCTAGTCCAATTTCTTCTGTTTTGTTCAGCTCAGCTTTGGGGAAATATTCTTACAGCACACCTTTTGCACAACTTGCTTCCACGCCCTTAGGGGCGAAAAGTGCCTTCCTCTTCCTGGAGGCACTGGAGGTGAGAAGGACCATGGAGTGTGTGGCAGCCTTTGTTGATCTGTTAAGATGGCCTCTGTGAGGACTTGTGGGCAGCGACTCCCTCGATCTTCATCAAATGGATGGCCGCTTCCCTTGTCCACTGAGAAAAGGGACCAATTAGTTTCTCTGTTACTCCCAGGCTTTTGAAAGATTCCACTGGGACCATGGAGAACATTAAAAAGGTGGATTCCTGCGTAGGAGATGCATCTGAAGCCCCTGAGTGTGTCTACACATTTGAAACATGTGGATAACCCTTTAACCATCATGGCTTGGTGGGGTAGCGTGCGGGTGCCACAGGGGCTTTGGCCCCAGGTTCAAAATAGTTAGGGGCGAATCAAGCCCATTGATTGGTGTACCAACTTCCCAGCTGGCTGTCTCTTGAGTGCTGTCACTCAAAGGGAAAACGTTGTGTGTGATGGGCTGTGAGGCATGTGTGGGAGGGAGGAAGGGAAGGAGGAGCTCAACAAGGCCCCAGAACACCTTCCGATGCTGGGGTGGCCAGAGTCGCCAAAGGGGGAAGACACACTTACCTTTCCCGCCTGGCGGCCCCCAGCTGTATCCTTTCTCATTTTTTCCTTGATGGGCTTTTCCCCACCTCTCCCTTCTTTCTGCATCTCTCTCCAGCCTCTGGGCTCCAGGAGAGAGTTCTCTCCAGGGTAATGCTTGAGAGAAGGGATCTGCCCTGTTCCTGCCAGGGATCTGTGGAGGGCCAGTGGGATGTGAAGGGAGACCCTCCTTGAGTGCTCAAGCTATCTGCTCACATGGTGCAGCCTGAAATGTGGCTCTTCTTTTTCTAGTGGTGTGTGTTTGGTGCAGTGGACAGAGCGATGCACTAAGACTCACGTGGCCTAAGTTCAAATCCTTGCTCAGTCATGGAAACTCACTGAGGGTATGGAACTGATAAAACCACTCCTTAAGTACAGTCAACCCTCGACTTACGAACGGCCCTAGTTACGAACATTTCGACTTACGAACCGCTCTGATAGAAAAATATAGCCTCGACTTGCGAACTTTGCTTCGAGTTACGAGCCAGGGAAAAAACGTGCGGGAGGCGGGGAAAGCGCGAAATTTGAACTTTCAAGGTGTTCTGTTGAAAAGATGTCTGTTCCCTCCTTCCCTCCCTCTTTTCTTTCCTTTTTTTTTTAACCTAAGTCATCTTAGGTTAAAAGGAAAAAAAGAAAAAAATTCTGCCCCTAGTGGTAGGAACGGATTAACCGGCTTTGCATTAGTTCCTATGGGAACTAATGCTTCGACTTACAAACCGCCCCTCGACCTAAGAACCAAAAACAGCCGGAACGGATTAATTGGTTTTCAATGCATTCCTATGGGAAATGCTGATTCGACTTACGAACTTTTCGACTTAAGAACGTCCTTCCGGAACGGATTAAGTTCGTAAGTAGAGGGTTGACTGTACCTGGAAATTTCTATTAGGGTTGCTATAAGTCAGTTCTGACTTGATGAGACGTAACAACAACAAATGTGAACTAAACAGCTGGTACTTTTCGATCTTTTCCCACACTGGTGTGGCACTTTGGGGATGCCGAAATGGCTGAAATTTCATTGCTTAGTGTAATTAGAGCCTTAACATTCAATCTCCTTCTAGTCAGCAAATATAGAGCACACCCTGGGATTACTGGGTCCATTCTAGGCCAGCATGTGGGATGTACCCCTAAGAATCGCAGTGGCGATCCACTAACGCTTGGAAGCACTTCCAAATGGCCCCCGGTGACCCAGGTGAAATAATAGCTCATATAGATCAGCTGAAAAACGGCAAAGCCCCAGGCCTTGACGGCATCCCACCAGAACTCCTAAAGAAAATAAGATATGGTGGGGCTCCTTTCTAGCACCTCTCTTCACACATATCAATGACACAGGCCATATTCCGATATCATGGAAAATGGCCATAGTGGTACCATTCTACAAGAAGGGGAAAAGGGAAGACCCAGCCAACTACAGGCCAATATGTTTGCTGAGCATTATAAGCAAACTATATACAAGGCACCTCCTAGATAAACTCCTGGACTGGCTCGAAGTAGAAAATATCATTGGGGCAGAACAAGCAGGCTTTCGGCCAGGGAGATCTACAATAGATCAGTGCCTTAATTATACAACATCTTATTGAGAAATACTCGGCCAAAGGAGTAACAATCACTCTATGCGCCTTTGTGGATTTTAAATCAGCATTCGACTCTATATCGAGAATACACCTCTGGGACAAACTAACAAACTCATCTATAGACAAAAGACTTTTATATCTAATCAGGGCCCTACATGAAGAAACATACCTGAGAGTCAGGTGCAGCAGACAAGGACACCTCATGAAATCTGTGCAAACACACAGAGGTGTTAGGCAAGGCTGTCTATTGGCACCAGCATTATTCATCTTTTATATAAATGATCTATCAAGCTGGCTTAACACTACTGATCTCCATTCCCCTAAACTGGTAGACAGAACAGTGCCAGTTCTACTCTATGCTGATGACACAGTAATTCTATCCAGAACCCCCGTAGGGCTGAGGAGGGCACTTAAGAAGCTCGCCTCATACTGTGAATACAAATCCCTGACTATTAACTATCAGAAGACCAAGATAGTTGCCTTTGGACGTAGACCCAAGATTCAGTCATGGCAAATAAATGGACACAGTATCGAGCAGGTGAACAACTTCAAATATCTGGGGGTAGTTCTACAGGCCTCGAGATCTAGGCTTCAGCATAGTAAATTTGCGACAGATCAGGGAGAAAGATCAGCAAATAGTATAGTAAAATTCCATCTCTCCCAAGGAGGGTCCTTTATACCAGCAGCCCTTAAACTCTACAAAGCAAAGGCTTTAGCTCAGCTGTTGTATGGCTCATTCATGGGGCCACCCAGCTCTCAGTTTGCATCACAAGAAATAGTTCAATCTAAATTTCTAAGAACTATACTCCAGGTCCCAAGCGTGTCCAATGCAAGGATAAGACTAGAAACAGGATGCCTTAAAGTAGAAGCCTGGATTAAGATCCAATCTATATATATGTGGCTAAAGGGACAGTTAAACCCAAAAGGCCTATTTTCTTTGATATTTAATGATAACTATCAATCCAAGCGGGACAAATCTGTCCAGGGCTACTTGGGGAAAATTGGTCTCTCGCCCCAGGCACTTATATCTTCTGGAATAGAGCAGGCAAAACAAATAGTCAAACAAAGAATAGAGGACAATGAATATCAAACAGACCTCTCTAGCATTCAAAACATGGCAGTAAAGGACTTACATCAAAAACTGTATGGAACCGGCCAAATACTTAACGTCTCTGGAAATTAAAGGAACTAGAAGAGCCTTTACATTGGCAAGGTGTTTGGCCCTCCCCTCTGCTGTACTACTAGAAGGAAAGTATAAAAATACCCCTTATGCTGAAAGGTTATGTCCCTGCCACCTGAGGGAGACCGAGACCATACAGCATATGTTCTTCACCTGCCCATTGTATGAAGTAGTGCGCAAAGAGACTATTACCCCCCCTTAATAGAAAGAATCCCAGGACGTTCAGAGGGAAATAGGCTTGAGTTCCTTCTCTCGGATGTTGATATGCAGATCACCTGTCAAGTTGCGAAATTCTGTGCAGCCATACTTCGATTGAGGAAGTCAAATTCCAACTAGATAGTAGCTCTCAGCTGTATGTATGCCAACATGTTCTAATGGAATATTGAAAGTTAGAAATTATAAGGTTTTATAAGGTTTTATACATATGTGACTGGTCTAAGGACTGTAAATAAACTATTTGACTATATTGTGCAGTGGCAACGCTTTCTTTGCTGGCTAGGACCAGACTAGAAGTTATGACTTTTATTCTGGTAATCACCGACGTGTCGTTTCCTAAAGAGCACCTCAAGTGGATCTATTGCTGATCAAGGTGTAGGCAAGGAAGTGGTGCCTGTTGTCCTGCTGGTGTGGTAACCCTAAATGTCAGTGAGAAGACCTCTTGACATCAAGAACGTTTGAAGTCATCTGGTCTCTAGGATGACAGGCATGTATTGATGGGGAACCTTTACAGGACTTGTTGCTATGTTCCTCCAATAGAGAAAATCAAAACAACCTTCCAGGGAAGGATTACAAATGCTCTTGTCTGTATTAAAATATCTTAAGACTGAAATCAACATGTAAGTCCCTGAAGTATAATATTTCAAGGTGACAGACCATGCAAATCATCCAACCTCAACCTTCCACCTGCCAAGAAGTCCTTCTAGAGATTTTCAGCGTCACACTTTGAGTGTCATCTCTGCCCTTTCCATCCATAATGGCATGCATGTTTAAAAAGCTCTTTCTGGGACACACACAACTATTTTAGTGAAAAGCCTACATCTTCAGCCAGGTCGAGAGCAGAGACACATGGGCACTGATACAAATGGGCAAAAATGTATACAAGAACCCAGAATCTTTAATAAGAAGGCGTCCATGTGTGTAAAAAATGGGCTGATGAAAGAAACCCTGCTCACCTGAATCGTAAAGTTTAGATGCTTAAATAATAAGTCAAAATAATGTGATCTCTATGGAAAGATTGATGAATGTGTAAAAATGTCAATTTCTGGCACACCTAGTGTTACGTGGATGTTGAAAAACTTTTCTTCGTCAGAAACGTAAGTATTTCATCTCTCTGGCAGCAACATTCCAAAAAAAAAAAAAAAAGGTTAGGTTTTGTTTTCAATATTGATAGAAGACACAACACCAATGGGAATTGCAACATGCATTTATATAAAGCTCAGCTATGTAATTCAGACAGGTTCTTGAAAACAGGTGCTAATTGATGGTATGATATCTCATTTCCAGAAATGTAATTTGTTTGTATTCTCTTTCCAAATACTCTTCAGTCAGCATAACTGGCTGCACTATTCTGGAAGTGAGCATCCAAGACAGTAGAGTTTCTGGCCACTTCTTTAATTTTTCAAAGGAAAGCAGGTGCAAGTATTCTGATGTCTTGCCTCTGTGATTAAAGAAATGTCACTGAAGAACAGAATTCATACATTTCAAGTCCAGCTCAAAGACAGGAGCTCTGATAAAACTACAATGAAACTTATTGCGCTGAAATTCACTTTTGAAGGATGGGAATGTGACTGGCTGCACTATTCTGGAAGTGAGCATCCAAGACTGCAGAGTTTCCAGGCACTTCTTTCATTTTCCAAATCCAAAGCGGGGAGGACACATCGGGGTCAGCTGACTACACTGGGACGACCTTCTGGCCCTGATCTCCTTTTCCCAAACATGAGAACTTGTAGATGTGGAAGCTCAATATTTCTAGGAGAGAAAAGAAGTTGCAGAGAAAATCAAACAAAGCTTGGCAAATGCTACTTATCCACAGGAAATTCAGCAATTCAGGAAAAAATTGGACCAGGAACACTTTGGACTCATGAATCCCCCTTTGCTTGCGCCCTTTCCAAATGCTGAGTCATTGAGACCAGACAGGAAAATGACCTTTCATTCAAGATGGGTTATCCCTAACTAATTATATTTTGGACTACAGAATGAAGGTCCCCCATTCATAGAGCATATACCTCTTTTGAATATAGGGAGGTCTCTTCTGGCTACTAAAACCAAGAACTTCCACTGCATGAAAATGGAAAACAGAAGCAAGGATTTCCAAGGAGAGTGCCCCTCATATTTACCTGTTGCAAAACTGAGACCACAGTTGGCAAAGCTTAGGAAAAAGGACCAACTTTCAGCAAGAGTGTCCATCTCTGGTTCCAGTAACTCACTAAACGTGAGTTGAAATATCCCCAAAGCAGTCAGCAAAAAGATACCTGCAAAGCACAATCAGGAAGTTTAGGAATCTGTCCAGATATGATTCTTGACACCCAGAAAGGTGGCAATTCTCAAAAAACCGTGGTCCTTCTGCTTGGACCATTCTGGGAACTGTAATATAACTGCATCTATGAGCTGGCTGAATTGCTCAGTGCTTTTGGCCCCTGGCGGGAGATCCAGAGGTTGGGAGTTCGATTCCCCACTGTGCCTCTTAGGGAAAGAGCCAGCCTGTGTAGCCCTGGGCAAGCTGCACTGTCCCAGGAGGTCCTCAATAGAAAGGAAGGGTGACCCATTCTGTGTATTCTTTATCTAGAATACCCTGGAAATATTTGCCATCATTGCCTTGAGAGCCTGCCGTTATTTTATTATTAAATTGATTGGCCATGTCTTCTATATTATATTGCCTGCAGTCCTAGTACTTACAAATCTTGGTGTGAGTTAACTGGGCAAATTTGATGGCAAAGTTGCTACTAGGGCAGGAGCTGATCCTTGAATACCCTATCTTGTTTTCATTATATTCTTCCCTCATGTACTCGTTGTGTAAATTAGTATACAGTGAGCAAGCCAAGCATGGGCTCCATCGCTCATGGCAATTTAGCTTCAAAAGGTGCATTGTTCAACTTACGCCGGCCTCTGGCAGTAATCGTATTGTTGATATCATTACACCGTGTGTTATGGTATTTCAAGCTGCCTTTGTCATATCACGTGTTGTACATGTAACCTACATGGAGAGAGAAATACGCAGATGGACAGTTAAACAGACCAAAACAAAAACAAAAACAGACAGAAAGCTGAACTGATCAATAAGAACTGAAGACCAACCATTGTCCTGAGTTCTCTTGTTCCCATCATCATCAATTCTCACGTAGGATGTTGGTGCAACAGCTGTTTAGGACACCCAGCAATTTCTATTGGGAAAGTAAGAATTTCATCTCTCCGGGAGCAACACTCCAAAGGAAATGTTGGCTTCTATATTCAATATTGTAGAAAGGCACCACACCAGCAGGGGATTATAAAATGCATAGATATGAAGCTGAGCTCTGTACTTCAGACAGGTTCTTGAGAATACTTGCTACTTGATTGCATGATATCTAGAGCCGAGAAATGTAACTTCTTTGTGTTCTGTTTCCAAATACCTGTCAGGGTTCGGTAGAAGAGGCACCAGGATAGAATCCAGAGCAAGACCACTGGATCAAGGTAGAACCAACCCCACAGCCCAAGCCGAGACCAACCAGCTAGGGTTTTGAATCCAAAAGAGCAGCCGAGTAGAAGGATGATGTATTTAGATAGTCCAAGGATCAAAGCCAGAAGCTGAGCTCTGTAATTCGAAATGGTTCTTGAGAAGATGTGCTACTTGATTGCATAATATCTAGAGCCGAGAAATGTAACTTCTTTGTGTTTTGTTTCCAAATACCCTGCAGTCAGCATGACAGGCTTGACTATTCTGGTCGTGAGCATCCAAGACTGTAGTGTTTCCAGGCGTTTCTTTCATTTTCTGAATGAAAGCCGGTGCATATGTTCTTTTTTCTTGTCTCTGTGATTTGAGAATGGCCGTTGACCAACAGAATCCAAGGTATAACATGAAATCTTGATTTGCTCATTTATTGTCATGAAACATAGCATTCTTTCCTTTAGTGAAGATGGTTCTTTTGTGACTCAACCAAATACGACCTTTGTCTGTAGAAAATCTTTGAAGGTTCCATAGAAAAAGAGAACATCTCAAGATGGCAATTTCCTCCTGGGGGGTAAGTGGAGGGACTAGGTGAAAGCCGGAATGGAAGAGAAAAGAATAGAAGGTGTGACGACACAACAGGAAAAACTTATTTCCACTGAGAAGTCGCTCCCGGGAACCTGGGTGTCCCCAAATTTATTCACTTCAGGTTATCACACTGGAGTCAGCGGAGAGCAGAGAGGAAATTGGCACTCATGAGCCTTAATCGCAGCTTGTGAAGGTAGCTCAGCTCTGGTCGTGTAGGCAGCAGAAAACCATGTGAATCAGACCATTCCAATTCTGCAGCATTTCCTATAGCATTTGTCTATGTAGCAGTGATGCCAAAACTGGTGGGATGTGAGGGATACACATCAGAACAATATTTCAGAAATGAAAGCTATGAAATAGTGCTCTTTCACTTGGCCTGTAATTCTTCCTTCCAGCCGGTGCTGAATGCAAGGGCTGGGAATGGAAACATTTGAACAGGTAGAACCGCCCCACCTGGTTCACAACCCACGTGACTCAGGGTGTGATCAGCTGGGCACTTCGCCTGCTGTTTGGTCCTCTGAGGGGATAGACTTAGTTCAAGGAAAGAACTAAGCAAAAAATGAAAGCAGGGACCATTTCGTTTCTAGATTGCTAAAGCCTTTGATGGCGAGGATCAGTCAAAGTTAAGAACACTGCTTCGCCTTAGGGACTGAATGATGGGCGGATGTTGTTAGACAAGAGAATTTAGTAAGGGATATAGGTTTTATTTTAAAATTAAGATTACTTTGCTGACCAGATATTATTAAGCACAGAAGATCTACCTAAAGGTATGGAATGGGTAAAATTGCATCTGAAGGAATTTGTGGAAATGACCATGGGAGGGGGTGTAGACCCACATCCCTAGCGAGTGATCTGGACCCAGCACACAAGGAGCAGGCCGCCGGCAGGAGGGTATGTGTGTGTGTGGGGGGGGGGGTGGTAACCTTTGTCAGGATCAGGCCAACAGGTGAGGGAGAGCCAATTCCCTGCTGAGGAAGAGCTGGGGGCTGCGAAAAAACAAACAACCCCACACACACACACAGCCAGCCCCAGCGGAACGCCATGGGGCTGGGAAAAATCAAACAACCCCCCCACACACACAGCCAGCCCCAGTGGAATGCGCGATGGGGCTGGGGGAAAAAATAACCCCCACACACACAGCCATCCCCATCCGAACGCGCAATGGGGCTGGGGAAAAAATAACTCGAAATAGTCGTAAGTCGGGACGTTCGTAAGTCGAGGCAACACTGTAGTTCCCCTCTATCCGGCACTGCTTAGGCCTCGTCTTAAGTCCTGTGTCTGGTTTTGGACACTACGCTTTAAGAAGGATGCTGATGAACTGGAACAGGTTTAGAAAAGGGCAACAATGATGATCAGGGGACTGGAAACCAAGCCCTAGAGCAAAGAGTGAAAGAACTGGGCACATTCAGCCCTGAGAAAAGAAGACTAAGTGGACAATAATCAAGTAAAGGGGGCCTACTTGGATACAGGACAAATCTTCTGTCACTTTGCCGAAATCCAATCAAGGTAGCCCTTCTGTACATCTAATTTATGCCCCAGCATATGGACAAAAGAGCTGGCAAATGGCTGAGATACCACTACTGAAGGAGCATGCTTCTAATCAAAAACAGTTTAATTATCCTCATATTTTAATCTCTTTTTTATTTTACCGGTAATTCATTTTGTTGTTGTTTAGTCGTTAAGCCATGTCCGACTCTTCGTGACCCCATGGACCAGAGCACGCCAGGCCCTCCTGTCTTCCACTGCCTCCCGGAGTTGGGTCAAATTCATGCTGGTAGTTTCGATGACACTGTCCAACCATCTCGTCCTCTGTCGTCCCCTTCTCCTCTTGCCTTCACACTTTCCCAACATCAGGGTCTTTTCCAGGGAGTCTTCTCTTCTCATAAGATGGCCAAAGTATTGGAGCCTCAGCTTCAGGATCTGTCCTTCCAGTGAGCACTCAGGGTTGATTTCCTTCAGAATGGATAGGTTTGTTCTCCTTGCAGTCCAGGGGACTCTCAAGAGTCTCCTCCAGCACCACAATTCAAAAGCATCAATTCTTCGGCGGTCAGCCTTCTTTATGGTCCAGCGCTCACTTCCATACATCGCTACTGGAAAAACCATAGCTTTGACTATGCGGACCTTTGTCGGCAAGGTGATGTCTCTGCTTTTTAAGATGCTGTCATCGCTTTCCTCCCAAGAAGCAGGCGTCTTTTAATTTCGTGGCTGCTGTCACCATCTGCAGTGATCATGGAGCCCAAGAAAGTAAAATCTGTCACTGCCTCCATATCTTCCCCTTCTATTTGCCAGGAGGTGATGGCACCAGTGGCCATGATCTTAGTTTTTTTGATGTTGAGCTTCAGACCATTTTTTGCAGTCTCCTCTTTCACCCTCATTACGAGGTTCTTTAATTCCTCCTCACTTTCTGCCATCAGAGTGGTATCATCTGCATATCTGAGGTTGTTGATATTTCTTCTGGCAATCTTAATTCCGTCTTGGGATTCCTCCAGTCCGGCCTTTCGCATGATGTATTCTGCATATAAGTTAGTTCAAATTTCCCGCCCTTTCTCCCTGCCTTTTTGGCTTCGGAGGTCTCAAACGGCTTCCTCCGATGTTGGGGGGAAAGCCCTTTGAGGCCTCCGAAGGCGCCGACCGCTCCGTTGGCATTGACTTGCGAATGGAGCCTCGTTCGTAGGTTGAGGCTCCGTTCGCAAGTCGATGCCAATTTTTTCCAACGGAGCCGTTCGTAAGTCGAAATGTTCGTAACTAGGGCCGTTCGTAAGTCGAGGGTTGACTGTATGTGGGACAGGAAGCAACAGTTAGAACTGGATATGGAACAACTGATTGGTTCAAAATTGGGAAAGGAGTACAACAAGGCTGTATATTGTCCCCCGGCTTATTTAACTTATATGCAGAATACATCATGCGAAAGGCCGGACTGGAGGAATCCCAAAACGGAATTAAGATTGCCGGAAGAAATATCAACAACCTCAGATATGCAGATGATACCACTCTGATGGCAGAAAGTGAGGAGGAATTAAAGAACCTCGTAATGAGGGTGAAAGAGGAGACTGCAAAAAATGGTCTGAAGCTCAACATCAAAAAAACTAAGATCATGGCCACTGGTGCCATCACCTCCTGGCAAATAGAAGGGGAAGATATGGAGGCAGTGACAGATTTTACTTTCTTGGGCTCCATGATCACTGCAGATGGTGACAGCAGCCACGAAATTAAAAGACGCCTGCTTCTTGGGAGGAAAGCGATGACAAACCTCGACAGCATCTTAAAAAGCAGAGACATCACCTTGCCAACAAAAGTACGCATAGTCAAAGCTATGGTTTTTCCTGTAGTGATGTATGGAAGTGAGAGCTGGACCAGAAAGAAAGCTGACCGCCGAAGAATTGATGCTTTTGAATTGTGGTGCTGGAGGAGGCTCTTGAGAGTCCCCTGGACTGCAAGGAGAACAAACCTATCCATTCTAAAGGAAATCAACCCTGAGTGCTCACTGGAAGGACAGATCCTGAAGCTGAGGCTCCAATACTTTGGCCATCTCATGAGAAGAGAAGACTCCCTGGAAAAGACCCTGATGTTAGCAAAGTGTGAAGGAAAGAGGAGAAGGGGACGACAGAGGATGAGATGGTTGGACAGTGTCACCGAAGCTACCAACATGAATTTGACCCAACTCCGGGAGGCAGTGGAAGACAGGAGGGCCTGGCGTGCTCTGGTCCATGGGGTCACAAAGAGTCGGACACGACTAAACAACTAAACAACAACAACCAACTCTCCTCAGACCGAAGAAGCTACAGTACTTGGATGAATAGCAAAGGATTTCTATCTAATAAGAAAGACGTCCAGTTGCCATGACTCAACTTCCAGAGAACCTCACCTGGATAACTGAGAATATAGTTTTGATGTGTGCCTCTCACACCTGATTAGTTTGGGCATCTGTTTTTGTTAACCTGTGACATGCCCATTCCATCTGTCCTGTTTCGGCGTTTACCTCATCCTGGAAATTGATGTACTTTCTAGATGGTGGTTTGAGTCACAGGCCTGTTGCTTTTCATCTGAGCTGAAATTTGGAAGTAGTTCTTCCTTCTCTGGCCAGTTTCTCTGGCCAGGGCATCTTCTTGCAGAGGTGGCTCTCAAAAAAGCTGCAGCTAACTGAAAAATGCAGGATTCATGCCTTGAATTCATGCAGATGATGGTTGAGAAAAAAATCAAGTCTTCCTTGTTCTAGGAAGGCATACCAGCAGGAGCCCTAGTCCATTTCTCCAGTTGATTAAGAGTTTCTTCATAAAAATTACCAGCTATTAAGGTTCCTCCTTCTCATCAAGAAGGGAAGTCAACCTGGGCTTGATGTATTATGGTAGTTCTTCCTCTGGCCAGTGCATCTCCTCTGTGGTTTCTGGTCGATCACCAAACAGATGTATGATGTGTAGAAGTAAAAAAATACTTTCATTTCAGGTCCTTCCACTTGATGTTTGGCAATCTGCTGCCAGAAAGTTGTGTGGCCTATGGACTCTTCTTTGTCCAGTTAGGTGAGTCAAAGTTCTATTGGATTTCATTTGAGCCTAAGGACCTTCTTAAAATTCATGACGATTTTCTTTTCGTCTTCTCTAGCCACTGTGGTACCATGTTTGCGGTATCTTTAGAGCGATTGTTTGTACATAAAAGATCCACGGAACACATGTTGATTGAAGGATGAACTGATGAATATATATTTGGCTGATTGTATCTAGTGAATTCTCTACATTGCTCACATGTTCTGAAAAGAACAATTGATTTATTCGTCCTCATATTCTAGATTTTCAATGATGACGTCATCTGAGTGGAGAGAAAAGGGGGGAGCTCGTTAGAAGAGCTTAATTGCACAGAGGAGATGGCTCCAGAGCAGTGTGTCCCACCATGATCTATGGCTGAAACGGAGACTGCAATTATTTAGTCTCAAATTTTCTACGGCCAGTGACTTTTTGGGAGTTCATCCATCAAGTCAATTCTGACTTCTGGCAAGCTTTTTTTAGGGTTTTCTAGATAGGGAGGACTCAGAAGTGGTCTACCCTTCCCTTCTTCTGGGGGCATCCTGGGACTGTGCACCTTGCCCAAGGCCATGCAGGCTGGCTCTTCTCCCTGGAGGTACTCCCACCCAGCCTCTGGATCTTCAGCCAGATCCCTAACTCACTGACTTGTCCAGCCAGCTTGGCTGTCGAAGAGGAGTTTTAAAATCAGGGCAGTTTCTATTTTGTTGCATTTAATCTGTTTTAATAATACTTTTATTCAACATTTTTAATTCCGTGTTTATTGATTCTCTTTTAATAGTTGAATAATGTGTTGGTATTAGCTATCTTTTTAAATAATGTAAGCGGCATTAATGTAAATAATGTAAGAGTCCTTTTATAGAGAATGATGGGTAAAAGACTTTTGAATAAACCAAGGAACACAACTTCGTTTGGGGTTCAAAAAGATAAGTAGTCCCTCATCCAGGGCAGCAAGGAAGGAAGGCTTGGCCTCCCAAGGCTCCATTTCTAAACCATAGGAGGGTTAGATCCCTCACCGCAGCGCTTTCTGTCACCAATGTTTGAGGGGGGGGGGAGGGTTCAGGGGAGGGGGGTTACACCTTACCTTTGCCTGCCATGAGGCATCTGAACTCCACAGGCTGTTTTCCACCCTCCCGGAACTTCTCCAGCTTGTGGGAAATCCTAGCCTCTGTCGCCTGGGCCTGGAGAGATTGAAAGAACTCATCACTTTCAGAAGCCACCTTTTTCATCCCTCCCTCCCTCTCTCCATCCCTCCCTCTCCCCGACCACCCAAAGTCAATCTAACGACTTACATCTGTCCCAAGAAGGTCTTCTCCAATTCCAATGATGGAATACAAGAGGAGGAGCCCAGGGATGGAGAGTTGGGGAGATGGCTGGTGGACTGCCTGCAGGGTGGTGTCCACGAAGGATATTTTCTGTTCTGCTGAGAACAGCTCCCCAAACACCTAGAAGCAAAGAGAGAAGGTTGACTGTAAGTGAGTTTCTCTCTCTCTCTCTCTCTCTCTGTGCGAATCAGCCTCTTTGGTCCTCCACTCGAGCCTTGAGAAAGCTAAAGGAAGTTGAAGGGAATCCTCAGGTTTGGATCCTTTTCCCTCCCCTTTCGCTGTTCTTTCTCTATTGGTGCATCATCTCTAGCGGTGAAGTCAGGAGCTCCCCGCTCAGGGCAGGGATCTTCCTGTTTGGATCCCCTGCGGAGGGTGGTGTGTCACGACCCAATCAGTGGCCAAGAAACCATTAAAAAAAACCCTCCACGTCCTCCCAGGCTATCCTGCTACCAAAGCAAGGAGCCTTTCCAGGAACGGCCTTCCAGAGTGAGCCCATTCCCGGGAAGCCATCAGTTCCCGGGGCTGACTCGGGTGCTTCCCAAGAAGGGAGAGGAGCCAGGATCAAAAATCCACACACCCAACCCTCCCCCAATTATTCCTCGCGCTTGGCAGGGGACCCGTAATCTACGGAATGACCGAATGCACTGGGCTTCGGGTAGAATGGTAGCACCTTCTTCGCCCTTTCTCATTCAAACTCCTAAATGCACATGAGTGTTGAAGCAGAAGGAGAAGAACCCGCCTCCACCCCCGCCCCAGAGCTGGTCCGGGGCCACATCCGTACCTTTCCAACTCTCACGGTGTTCTTGTAAGAGGCCATTTCCCACTCCAGCTGGTCCTCCCTGCACCAGAGTTCAGGGGCTTCCCGGGTGTTGATGCCTGTTGGAGAGAGAATAAGAATCATGGCTGGACCCACTTGCAAGGCCAACGGGGGGCAGGGGTTGGGGGGCTGGAGATTTGCATGGCCCTTCCTCTCCTTTGACTGCCAGGGAACGAGAGGAATCCCAGTCGGCTTCTCTTCCATCTTCTGCCAAACTGCCTTGGCTCACCCACAGAGAGGGGGGGGAGCAGGGCTTGTTTTCCTGCTGGCCCTGTCTTTCACCAGCGAGAGGCAGATTGGGGGCTTCCAGGCAGCTGGTTGGGGGTGTCCCCAGAGGGCACCCAAGGAGGGATCTTCCCTGCCCAGGAAGAGGAGGAGAGGGGCTCAGAGGATGGGCTGCCCTGTGCCTAAATAACGGGGATGCCTTTGTCTTTGTCAAAGCCAAGACCAGCAGCTATGATCCTATTTCACTGGAAATGAGGGGTATTTGGGGCCCCACCACTTCCATGCAAGCCTCGCAGGCACGGCCTTCCCAGCCTCTGTACCTCTCTGGCGCAGGAGCAGCTGGAACAGCCCGTGGAGGCTCTCGCGGGCTTGACGGCCAACCTCCTTTTTGGCATCTCCGAGGAGGATGCCGAAGTCGGCCACGTACTGGCCCATGTGATCAACGTCCTCCTTGAGCTGGTAGAAATAAAGAGGGCCCTTTTAAGCACAAGGCAGGTTTATTGTAAATCTCCCATCTCCTGCTGCCGAGTCCTGTACACTTTCAGCAGCCTTAGGGATGACTGGCCTCTGAGAGGTCCCATCCACCCAGAGCCCTGCAACCCTTCGGAAAGGAAACTACGCCGATCCCTCCAGTACTTACATCAAAGTTCCACAGCAGAACTGCTTGCCTGAGCAGCACAGCCATACCCTGCGTTGCCCAGACCCGCTCTGTGCCCTTCTCTGAGCGAAGCCAAACCCGCAGATGCTGCAGGAAGAAGAGGTGTCTCAGAAACATGTCCCTGGACAAACACATGGCTTTCTGCAACCCCATGGCTTGTGCTGCAATGCCCTTCAATGCCAAACGGGCTTGGAAGGGGGAGGGAGACACAAGCTCTGAGGGAAGGACTGGTGAAGGCTTATGTGCAAGAAGAGGAACTGACCGAGCAGCTCTCCTGATAGGCTTGAGCAGTGGGCTGAGAACCACAGAGTGAAACTTGACAGGGAGAAGTGCCAAGTTCTACACTTGGGGAGAAAAACCTCAGTGACAAGGTGGGGGAAACCTGGCTCAAGAATACTATGAGCGAGAAGGAATTTGGGGCAGATCACAATCGGCCTGTCAGCCAATAGTGTTATCGGGTTGCAGCAAAGGGAATTCCTATTTTAGGGCGCCTTAAGCGAAGGATAGCTTCCAAAGCCTGGGATGGATGAGTTCCCCTCTATTCGGCACTGGTTAGGCCTCCTCACACTTTAAGATGGCTGTGGAGGAACTGGAACAGGTTCAGAGGAGAGAAAGAAGGATGCTCTGGGGACAAGAAGCCAAGCCCTCGGAAGAAAGACTGAACGCCCTGGGCAGGTCTACCATCTCCAGGGGCTTCTTGGGCCCCCGCCTCCTCCCCTTTGTACTTACGTCCAGGAGGGAAAAGAGGTGGCCGCTGGTGGGGTCCTCCTGGAGCAGGCCTTGCAGGAGAACCTGCATGGTTCGCCTGGTGTTTTTGAGCAAGGTCTGCAAGAAAACACAGGTGCCTTTGTGACCTTGCTGGATTTACTGCTTAAGAAAGTATTCCTGGTCCAAGGTGGTGATGTGATGGCTGCTTTTCTCCGGAACCGGCCCTTCCCAGACCCACGCGGTGTTGGGCTCTAGCCCGGCTGGGGTTGGAATCAGCCATGGTTGCCCTGAAGGGGGACCTTCACTGGGAGAGGGAGGAGAGAGGGCAACCCTAGTTTTTTCCCCACCTTGATTTCTCGCTGACATTGGCATTAGCGGATGAAAGGAGAGGGACGGAAGGAGCCTCCCCGGCATTCCTGCTTAGGAGCCCAAGGACTCACCTGTCCCTCAGGATCCTGGCTCTGCTCCTCCAGGCTGACCAGAGCAGGGAGGGCCAAACCAAGGAAATGCGTTTCCATCTCCCTGGGGGTTTTCGGCTTCACTCGGCTGTGGGGATGAAAAGGAAAGTATGAGACGATGGGCTAGGAGGGGTTAATGGGCGAATGCTGGCCCGACAACTGGCAGGAGGCTGCTTTCCAGCCCAGGGGCAGCCCAGGGCGGCTTCAGGTCCCATCCCATCCCCAAGAAGACTGGGGAGCAGAGGTGGGGGAATCCCTGCAAGGAGGAGGACAGGGCTGGCCAGAAGCCCTGGCTTGTTGGGGCCACTTCCTTCTGCTGCAAGAGCTGCTAGCCCACGGGCTCTCCTTGGGCATTTCCCTCGGACTGAAGGTCCGGTGTCTGTTCTCCCCTCCCCTCCTGCCTCCCCCATTCTGCGTTCAGGCCCCTTCCCCCTTTGCTCTTCTTTTTCTCGCCTTCCTGGCCTCCCCTCTTCCTCATAACCCCCACCCACCTGCTAATCCCAATGACTGGGGAGAGACACAACTTTACCTACACTTCCCCCCCCCCACCCCATCCACACACATCCCATTTGGACTACCTCAGATGGTATAGAGCCATCAGGGCAGAAGGCAGGATGCTTCCTGGCTTGTGGCGTGATTGATGGTGCTCCATCACCTCCTAAAAGAGACCAAGGAGAGAGAGAGAGAGAGAGAGGTTGAGGGCCATTCCCCCAAGGCTTTCAGGGGGAAGACTCCTGCCCCTCAATTCAGATACCCATCCTCACTTTCCAGCCTTCTTTCCTTTCAGAAGCCTTTGTACCAACTGCAACTACGGATCAAGCCCACCACCGGCCTTTTTGGGCTGCCCTGGTGAGGGGACTGCCAGGAGGGATGGTCAGGATGAGGGCCCAGAAGCTCAAATTGAAGAGAACCCCAAAGTCACTCACCACAAGCGCAGAAAGCAACTCTGCCTTCGAAAAGGGCCCATCAAGCTGCGGTTCCTCCTTCAGCTGGGCCTCCATGCAGGCGGTGGTAATGCAGTGGAGGAAGTAGAGCTGGTGTTTAACACCCAGCTCAACCTGGAGGTGGGAGGAGAGTCTGGCTGTTATTCGGAAGGGCTCTCTCTCTCTCTCCATCTCTCTCTGCCTTTCCTGCCAAGCCCCAGGGAGGGATCCCGTGGGGGCTCTGGAGGAGAGACTGGAGATGACATCCCGGTCCCCTCCTGCACCCAGAGACCGCGGAGCGGAGCCTGGCAGGGGGGAGTCCAAGGCGGCCGTACCTGCTCTTGCTTTCCTCTCCTGCTCATAAACCACTCAAGGCTGCCGAGGGACTCCAGGGAGACCAGGGACGGATACAGGGTGGACACCAGGGAGGAGTCCGTGGTGGAGGGCTCCAGGGAGGAGTCTGTGGAGACTGTCGGGGAGCATTGGAGGTGGCCGGAAGGGGATGCTGGAAGGGCTGAAGAGAGACCGAGAGTTTGGTCAAGAAGACATGAAGGTCCAGCTAGCTGTGGCCCCTGGACCACCACCCCCCTCCATGGCCTTGTGGGTCTCACCTGGGGCTCTGCAATACCCCACTGCTGGGGCGACAGCCGCAGCAGTGGGGAGGCCGCTGGTGTTTGCTGCCCCCGGCCCTTTCGCAGGGTGGATTTTCCTGTTCCAGCAGGGCAGCCTCCAGGAACGCCAGGTGTTCCTGCGTCCCTCTTCTCCAGCCTCTTCCCTCCTATCAAACAGCTTTCTCAGCTTTGAAAACCTAGAACGGAAGAAGAGAAGGTGAGAAAGAGGACTTTGAGTGTCCACCTGACTTTCTTCCTAAAAAAGGAGTAAAAGGGTCAAACAAACACCACACTAAAAAATGGTAAACAAAAGCAACACAAAAGCCACCTTCCAAGCGGTGAGGCACAACTTTTAAGGCACCCACTCCAGTGGCCAGTCACTCAGGGCCAGCTTGCCTGAAGAGAAGGACCTTTGTCAGCTTGCAGGAGGCCAGGAAACACAGGGCCATCCTGGCCTCCTGTGGAAGGGAGTTCCAAAGTCCGGGAGCAGCAACAGAGAGGGCCCTCTCCCTTGTCCCCACCGAATGTGAAGGTGGTGAGGCCAAGAGAGAGGCTTCTCCTGGAGATCTTCAGAGGCCCATAAAGAGAGAGGGGGTCTTTGAGACAGCTTGGACCAAAGCCATTGAGGGCTTTCTAGGGTAAAACCCATACTTTGAATCCTGCCTGGAAACAGATTGGCAGCCAGTGGAGCTGTTGTAATTCGGAAGTTACGTGACCCCAGGAACCAACATGTTGGACCCTGTCAGAGTATGGAGAATTTTATAGGCCTGAACAGGTCCAGACTGTAATATTAATAAGCTGCTATGATGATCACCTGTGTAAGTGCTGAGTCACAGTGACTGTGAAGAAGATGATGCAACGTCTGTATACCAGGAACCAAGAAATTTTGAGGAAGTGATGGCACTTCCTAATTTAGAAAAAAGAAAGTGGCAAGATGCCATGGAAGAGGAAATGAGGTCCATGGAAGAACATAAAGTGTTTACTGAGACCAAGTTGCCTGCAGAACACAAAGTAATAGGAAGCAAATGGGTATTCAAAAGAAAGTTACAAAATGATGGATAGTTTAGATATAAGGCAAGATTAGTAGCCCAAGGTTTTACACAGAAGAAAAATATTCATTATGATGAAGTGTTTTCTCCCACAGTGAGAGCTGAAACCATGAGAGTAGCATTAGCTCTAGCAGCTACAAGAAATTATTTAATTCAACACTATGACATTACCACTGCTTATTTAAATGCCGATTTGAAAGAGGAGCTATACATGGCCAAAGCACCAGGTTTTGAAGGTCCAAAACCAGGATTGGTCTATAAATTAAACAAGGCTATTTACGGGCTGCGACAATCAGCCCGAAATTGGAATCAGTGTTTACATACAGTTTTGATAAAATTGGGATACAAAAACAGTCTAGCAGATCCTTGCCTTTACACCAAAGAAAATGGAAAAGAATTAAATGTGTTATTGGCATATGTGGATGATATCTGCTTTATGACAAAAAATCAGAAACAAGTGGAATTATTTGAAAAACAATTAAAGAAGGAGTTTAAATTGAAAAGTTTAGGACCAATACAAAATTATTTAGGAATACAAATACAGACAACAAACCAAGGTTTTATATTGAGCCAAAAATTAAAAATTAAACAAATGTTAGAGAAATATTGTATGCAAGAATGCAAAAGTGTAAGTACTCCCATGGTTGTAGATTTTCAGAAATGTGATGAAAATAGTAAGGATTTTGAAGACCAAGAATTATATCATTCTGCAATAGGAAGTTTAATGTATTTGGCAAATTGGACACGTCCAGATATAGCAGCTCCAGTAAACATTTTAAGCAGACATGTATCAAAACCTAGCATAAAACATTGGCAAGGGGTAAAAAGAATTTTCAGGTACCTGAAAGGAACATGTGATTATCATTTAATGATAAAACCTTCAAAGGAATTAAAATTAACTGCTTTTGTTGACAGCGATTGGGCCAATGATGAGGTTGACAGAAAATCAATGTCTGGTTTAGTAATAATGTTTGGAAATACATTGGTTGGATGGAAATCCAGAAAACAAAACTCTGTAGCTACCTCAACTGCAGAAGCAGAATTTGCGGCTTTATCAGAGTTATGTTCAGAATTAATTTGGTATAAACAATTGATAAAGGATTTGAAAATTGAGACATGTGATGCAATAAAAGTATTAGAAGATAATACCACGTGCATACATATGGCCTTAACAGAAAGAGTAAAAAATAGAAGTAAACATGTGGATATCAAATACCACAATGTAAGAGAAGCAATAAAAGAAAAATTAATTGAATTGCAATATTGTAAAACAGAGGAAAATGTTGCAGATATCTTAACAAAACCTTTAAATGCTCAAAAGCATAGTGAAATAATCAAAGAAATGGGATTATGTTATGTTCAGACATAAAAATTAGGAGGGGTGTCAGAGTATGGAGAATTTTATAGGCCTGAACAGGTCCAGACTGTAATATTAATAAGCTGCTATGATGATCACCTGTGTAAGTGCTGAGTCACAGTGACTGTGAAGAAGATGATGCAACGTCTGTGGATGATGCAACACCTGTCATGATTGGACAGAAGCATCTGCTTAAGAATATATAAGTGAGCAATGGGATTGTAAATGTATCTTCTACTCCTTCCTATATTCTGCTATCCTCTCTGCACTTTGCCTCTATATTGTTGCCACGCCGAAGGTCTGCTACTTTGTATATTTGTATATTTGTAAATACACGTGTCTTTGAAGAAGAAGAGCGTGTGTGTATTTTTCTTCCAACAGAACTCTGCACATTACCAGCAAAAAGCTGACAGACCCACCCAAGTTTCCAGAGACGATCCAGAGGCAGCCCCACAGATGGCATGTTGTTGTAACCTTGCTGGGATGTGACTAAGGCATGTGTCGCTGTGGCTGGATCCTTCCTCTCCCACAAAGGGGGCAGCTGGTGCCCTGGTTTCAATTGTGGACATGAACTCCTGGCTGAAACCTGGGCTTCCAGGCTCAGAGACGAATCCAGGAGCATCCCCAAAGTACGGCAGACCTGTGTTCCTGGAGGGAGCACAACCCCAGCCGGCACAGGCTGCACCCCTCTTTCCTGACCCGCCGTCCAGCTGATGAGGAGCACCTGGGCCTTGTCGGGATGCAGTGTCCATCCCTTCCGTCCCCTCCACTACTGACACCAGACACTGGCCGAGAACCAGAGCAGCTCCCTCCGTTCCCCCACCCAGAGGGAGAGGGGAGGGGAGGGGAGGGCAACCGGGGCTTCTCTGGCCTCTCGCCAACTGCGGGCAGGGTCGGGCGAGGGCAGAGAAGGGATGGGCAGGAGATTCAGGCCAAGCCCGAGTTGGCGGCTAGATGGGTCCTCCACCGTCCAGCCTTCTGGGAAGCCTTAGGCCACCTTGAGGCTCTCTGGCTCTCTGCCCCGGGCTCTTCTCAGGCGAGGCTGCCAACCACCTCCCACCACCCGCCGAGGGCTCGCATTTCCCTTGGAAACCAAAGAACACCCCACCTCCGCCTCGGTGAAAGAGCCGCCCTGCCCAGCTCCCCACAGGTGCCCCTCTTAAAGAGAAGAGAGAAACCCCAGGCATCCCCGACTCACATTCTCGCGCCTGCTCTGCCAACGCAGTAGCCAGCAAAATGGAGCCTGTCAGGCCCACTCAGTGGAGGTCAGTGAGGATGAAGGACGTGTCACAATGGCAGGACCCAATTGGGCAGCCAATGGGGCCCTGGTGCTGCCAGGTGGGGATGGGCAGCCTCTGAGGGCTACCAAGTGCTCCTCCTTCAGGCTCGAAGGAGGGATCGTTTTCCATAAGGAAATGTTGCCTCATATGGCGAACCAAAGGGGCTACGATGTTTTCTGTGGAGAAATAAAGTGCCAGAGAACAGAGGCATTCATCCTGAGTTTCATGCTTTGGGGTTCCTCACATTCAAGGACCACACAAGTGTCCAAAGTGGTGTCGGGTACACAGGATGCCTCATCCCAAAACTCTCAGTGTTCATTAAAAAAGCAAACGAAGGCAGTGTTCACACCATTAAGACGTCTCCCTCTTTTCTTGCGTTTTTGAACTGTTGAGTAGTCATGCCTTGTGGCCACCTGACATATAGGCTAGGATGTGGGTTCTGATGGGTTTGGACAGCGCCGCGTCCGTGAACAAAATTAGATGGGCGGCTCCCCCTGAGTCACGAGACATGTCCCTTCCCAGGAAGGGAGGGGGAGCAAAACCCCAATCCAGGGGAGCGATCAGGACTCGATAGACTTTTTGGGGTGGGTTGTGGGTGTTAGTCCATACACAACCCCTGTGTGTCTCTCACACTCACTCACTTGCCCCCCCTACACACAACATCTTGTCTATCTTTCCTCAGCTTTCACCCACAGATAAGTAAAAAGAAGCACCTTCTAATTAATTACAGTTTATTAAAATAATTTTTTAAACGGCATCGAAGTAAAAAAAAGAGGCTTCATCTTTATTAGCATACAAATGGGATTTTTATGCCTCTGCCAGAAAATCACTTATATTCTCTATGATCATAGCACACAAACTTAATTTTTGAGAGCCTTTTGTGAATTGGTCAAGAAAT
Source organism: Intellagama lesueurii (assembly GCA_037013535.1). Taxonomy (NCBI): domain Eukaryota; kingdom Metazoa; phylum Chordata; class Lepidosauria; order Squamata; family Agamidae; genus Intellagama; species Intellagama lesueurii. The sequence continues at coordinate 12,183,063 of JBAJHW010000012.1, forward strand.
CCACATTTATTTTTCTTTTCCCCTCTTCTTGTGTCTGTCTATGTGTATGTGCCTACATTAACATCACACTGCATCCATGGCTATTCATAGCAAATTTTAGATAATGAAGCAATTAAAAATACATGGATTGAAGATTTTATCTCACTTTTCCTCTGGCCCATTTCTGCTTCATTATTCATGGAGAGATGTGTTTAATTCAGAGTTAGTAATTGCAGATATACCTAGTACAAATTGTACCTTATATTCTTTGCCCTCCTTCAATTTATTTTAGCAAATAGATCTGTGGTGGGGAGAGAGAAAGAGAGAAGGAGGGAAGAGAGAAGGGAGGCAAAAAATACATATTGGCATAGCCAAATAAGATCTCATGGTCATCACAGAACGGAGCAGAAACAAGTGCAGTCCGGGTTCAGACAGATGAAATAAATCACTAATACTAATAATGCTGCTTTTATAATAATATCAAATGGGTGAATTAAGCAGCCTGTGCCTTCAATGTCACATCTCCATAAGTCGTCTTTTATGAGCCAGATACCCCCCACTTCCCAATAAAGCTGGCCATTAAAAATCTGCAAAGAACAAAGTCCTTGAGCATCTGTTGCACTATTTGCTGCACAAATAGGGCCCAGTAAAGGATGCAGGAACCAGTCTAGGGATGCTGTCAGACGGCACTTTACCCCCACCCACCCCCACTGTTTGGACCACATTGGAATGGTGACCACACAACCAGTTTTGGGTTTTGCTCCTTTAAATTCAGCACTGAATCACCTGAGTGCCAAGCCGATTCACCAGCAGGCCACTGACAATTATTTATTTATTTATTTAAATGTAGCTTTCCCATACTTTCCCACAGAGAGGAAGACAAGAAGCAACACGAAGGGGATCTTTTCTGTTATTTTGTTCTTTCCCTTTAAAGGGAACCCCATGGGCTGAATAGGGGCATCGGAGGTGCAATGTGATTTCCTGCCCAAAAACCAGCCAATCCTTGCATGTGGATGCAAGGATCACCCTAAATGGCATATTTCACCTAAAAGTGATGATGTTTAACCAAATCCAGCCTGGGATTTAGCTATCTAGTCAAACTTTAAATATGGGCAATGGCAAAACCACATATATTCAATTTTAAATCCAATTTGCAGATCCTCGTAATCATCATCTTAGAACTGCAGAGCTGGAAGCTGGATCAATGAATCCAGCCCTTGTCAAGGAGGCCCAGTGGAGAATCGAACTCCCAGCCCAGAGACCTAAGCCACTGAGCTCTGCAGCAGTTGAATTGTTTAAATCTGTGGATATTTTTTAAGTGCATGGAAGCCTGAATTAACTTTTATAGGCAGCTGTCCCAAAATACATGTTTTGAAGGCTACTACCCCCCCCCCCAGCATACCCATTTTGCATGCAACTGCCCCCAATATACTCATTTGTAGATGCATTTCTGAACAATCACTGTATTGCAAAAGTCAAAACAGTGCACAATCCAAAGGATAACGACACTGTGATCTGCACCCTAGTCTCCAAAGTATGGATCAGGCTGAGTAATCTAAAAACAGGGACAGCACACAATTGTCCCCATCTCTGTTTCAGAAGAAACTGAAATCTGCACACGGGGACGCAGAATGAACATCCGAATAGCTCTGAGCCCCAAGGTCTAACTTTTCCACCTAATGCCTCTCCTAAAGAGTGAAAGATTTGCCCATTCTTGTCTCTTCCTCTCAGTCCTTTCTAACTTTCAGGCTGTTAACATCTCTTTCTCGAGAGAGGGCTCAGCCCACCCCTCTCCAGGCCATATGTTTGAGCCTTGGGACATGGTCTTCTCTCTAGTTTAATAATAATTGTGTGCTGTCAAGTCACTCTGGCTTATGGCGACCCTTTTCACGGTTTCCCAGGTCAGAAGTGGTTTATCATTTCCTTCTTCTGGGGGGATTGTTCTGGCTTGCCCAAGGCCACACAGGCTTGCTCGTCTCCCAGAAAGCACCGTGAGTAACTGAACTCCCAACCTTTGGCTCTGCAACCAGATACCTAATTCACTGAGCTGTCCAGCCAGCCCAAGCTCTGTTCTAGGCTCCAGATAAAACTTCAGCAGCTGGAGTAGGAACTTTTCATCTCATCAGGGCTGCATTTCTCAACAGGAGCCCTAAACGCAAAGATGGGGAAAGCTGCTTTTGGGGACTGCAGCATCCAGAAACTCACTACCATGCTAGGTGTAGGATTTGAGATGATGCATAAAAAAAGTAACTTTCCCCATCTCAACCCAAACTTTCCCCATCTCAAACCTCCATGGAATGATAGGAAAAACAGTTATTTTTATAATGAATTTTATTTTAACTTCAAGGTTTTTCTTCTTTAAAATGGATTAAAGTACTGGAATAAAAGAAAACAAACACTCTTTAAATAGATTGAGGATTTTTTTTTTAATCTCCTTGAAGCTGAAAAAGAAGATAAGGAACAAAAAAGAAACCAAGATGGATACAAGGTAGGTAGGTAGGTAGAAAGAAAGAACGAAAGAACGAAAGAAAGAAACCATTTGTGGGTAGCAAAAACAAGAAAGGAATAAGAACAAAACAAAGTCTATTAATTCTATCAGAAGCATTTGTTTGAGACAACAATAGGGCTTAGAAAAGCTGTACGTTTTTTGTTTGTTTGTTTTAGTTCCTGTCTTAAAATAGTGGCTGGAAATTGCTCAGTTGTTTGGGAGGGGAGAGATTGACTTAATCAGGCAAAACTGCAACATGGCTTTGTTGTGCCGTTGTTGCATTCAATAGCAAATCTAACAAACAAGAGACATTCAAGTTTTAATCAGTGTTGAACAAGATAGAGTTAGAACATCCCTTTTAAGAAAACACAAGGATAAGAAGACTCCAGAAGATGAACTGATATTTCCATCTCATGGATCAAGAGAAGTACCTACTGTAGCCCTACTGGATAATTACCAGCACTATGTTATGTGTCATCAAGTTGCCTCCAACTTACGAGGGCCCTATGAATGACAGATCTCCACAATGTCCTGTCCTGAACTGCCCTGCTCAGTTCCTGCAAACTCAAGCCTATGGGGTTCTTGAGAGAGTCAGTTTATCTCGTATTTGGTCTTCCTCTTTTCCTGTTGCCTTCTACCTTTCCCAACATTATTGCCTTTTCCAGAGGATGCTGCCTTCTCATGATGTGCCCAAAATAGGACAGTCTAAATTTCATCAGTTTTGCCTCCAGAGATAGTTCAGGCTTGATTTGATCTAGGACCCACTTGTTTCTCTTTCTAGCAGTCCAGAGTATCTGCAAAGCTCTCCTCCAGTACCACATTTCAAACAAATCAATTTTTTTCCTGTCAGCTTTCTCCTGATAACAGTGGACTGCAATTCCCATCAGCCACTGGTGGAGTGAAGCCAGGATTGCAACCCTGGAATTTTCTGAGTAGTATGGACTATGATGTGATCAGCCACCATGAGCCGACATCTTCCCTGTTTCCTCTGAGTTTAGTTGCAATTTCCAGGAAGACAATTATGGGCAGGGTCAGCCTCCTGCGCTGCAGAGCTGGTGACGGCTGGGTTCCTGGCCCAAACTCCATGGGCTCAACTTCTGAGTTTAAACATATGAGCACTTTATTTACAGTTGCACTACAGCTTTGCAGAATCCCTGCAGCCTTGGAAGAAGCAGGTTAAGGGGCATACACCAGTCCATCCTTCAGTGGGACCCCCTGTTATCTTCACTGAGGGTCCCCACAGTTCAGGGGACCCTCAACACGAGACTCTGCCTGGCGCAAAGAGGGTTTGTATTGTCCTTGATATGGATGCCGGCTGCCCAGCCCTTCCCTTCGGTCCTTGCCTTGTAGAGGTAAGAAGGCTCTGCCATCAGTCAGCAGTGGTCCTTCAGCTGGAGGAACATCACACAGCTCTAGCTCCTCCTGGGCATCAACCCAGGTTCCTCCTCCTTCTTTTGACCAGCAGCCTCCCTGAGTTCTGTCTCCACTCCTTTTTCTCGTGACTGCCTCAGGCAGATGTTCCTCATCTGGCGGCGGCTGCACCTTCCCCAGCTGTCTTCCCTTCCTCTTTCCCCATGCCTTAGTCTTTCCCCCTGGCTGAGCTCTTTCAGCCATCTTAAAGGGGCACAATGGCGTGCTATAAGCATGCCGGCTCCCTGGCATGCTCACCCTGTCACCACCATATTATTTCAGGCGATCACTATTGTACTCCAAATTATTTGTAAGTGGTTTGGTCACAAATGGGCAATTAAGAGTCATTTTTAAAAAAAGATCTATCATCCTATGGGCTAATTCAACACCTTGCATTGTGGGACTCTATGCTGGGTACAGGGACTGTCGTGATGAGCAATGACACCTGGTCCTAGCTAACATAGCCAGTGGGGAGGAATGATGAAAGCTGTAGTCTAGGAACATCTGAAGTGGCCCAAATCCCCAAACCCTGTATTATGACTTTCATGCCATTCAGTCTTTGTGTGAATTAATTTCAGAGAAGCTAATAAGAAAGGATCATGCCAGCTTCTGGCACATCTACAAGAGCTGTTCACTTTGAAATTAAAGTGAACAGCTCTACTGGTCTGGACTAAGAGCCAATTGAGTCCAACATCCTGCTTCCCATAATGGACCATAATATCTCCCCCCCCCCCCGTGGCCCACAAATCAAACAGGAGGCTAGTAGCTCCCTCCCACTATGGCCCTTCTCCCCTGGTATTCAGAGGCATAGAATCATAGAGGACTTGCTGGAAGGGACCAAAGGGGTCATGAAGTCCAACAGTCCAACCCGCTTCAAAGCAGGAGATCTCACCTAAAGCATCCATGGCAGGTAATTATTCAAACTCTGCTTAAACACCTCCAGTGCTGGAGAATCCAGTTACCCTCTGAGGCTGTCCATTCGGTTGTTGAACAGCTCTCACTGTTGGAAAGCTCTTCATAATGTAGAGTCAAAAATCTCCTTCCCTGTACTTCAAATCTATTACTTTGGGCCCCGTCCTCTGGACCTGCAAAAAACAAACCCACTCCATTTTCCATGTGGCCGTCCTTGAAATATTGGAAGGCGGCTATCGTGTTGTCTCTCTGTCTTGTCTCCTCCAGACTAAATATGCCCGGCTCCCCCAGCCACTGAGGGCTTAGTCGCCAAAGCCGGTGTCATCCCGGTTGCCTTCCTCTGGACACATTCCAGCTTCTCAACATCCTTCTTAAACTCTAGTGCCCCAGAATTGGATGCAGAATTCAAAGTGAGGTCTGACCAAAGCAGAATAAAATAGTGCTCTTATGTATCCCATCTTCCAGGAAGTTTCCTATCTCACCCATTAACCTTTGCAAAAATGCCGTTACCCTTTTTTTTTTTGCAACTGTGTTCAATCTACATTTTCTTATCTGCCTTCACACCATGGTGGAAGGAATGTTTTCTCACTATCTTTAGCCTGGAACAGGAGAAAGACTGAAATTTTATTAACCCTACTAATCCTCTGAAAAGTTATTTAAAAACAGCGACTATAAATGCACATGTCCATACAAAACACAGTCAAAACAATGATATATTAGTTAAGTGACAGTATTAATGATGATGAACCACACCCTTCACATGTAGGATAAGAACTCTACTTTCATTATAGCTTTGAAAGAACACCAGCTCTATGCTATTTAGTGAGTTATACCACTAGGACGCCCACATCTGCAGGGGGATCAGTTCCAAGCCCCCCCCCCATGCTAAAAAAATGCAGAATGCTATTTTACTAGTGAAGGCTATACACAGCATGGGCCAGGCTCTCTCTAGTCACCATTTCTGGTAACTTCGTCATTAAACATATATATATGTATTGGGATTTCTCTTTTAATATTTTTAATATTTTCAGACCATAGATAAGTGAATGAGTACATAGCAATCCTGTGGATAAGTACTATATTTATTTATTTATTATACTTTTATCCCGCCCATCTAGTGGCATTGCAGCTACTCTGGACAACTAAACACATAAAACACAAACATGAAAACACCAACTACTCAGTTTCATCAGTTAGCTTTTCAAAATTGCTCACTCAATGAAGGAGGCTGCATCCTCTGGATCAGAGCTGAGAAACATTACTTGTTTTGGACTTCAGTTCCCATAATTCCTCTCGCTAGACACAGGATTTTGAAAGCTATAGTCCAAATTAGTAACATAAACAAATCCTGCTTGTGTGTGTGTGTATTTCTGTTCTGCGATTACTTTGGAGTGCTAGGGACATAAATATAAGGCTTAATAGCTCAAACCATAAGTAATAAATTTAAAATTAGAGGTAGAGATAAAATTAGAAGTGTGTGAATCAAGAATTCATTGTCTATAATGCTAGAGTGCTCACATTGCAAGAACTTTGCTCACAGATTTATTGTTCATTGGGTGCCACTAAAAATATCTCAGTGGTTAGACAATAGCACATAAGAGCATTGTAAAGTAAAAAATTGAAGCAAGAATTAGAAGACAATGGTGTGAAATAATAGATATAACTACTTAGTTCATACGTGGCTGCAAAGAAAGCCAGACAGAGCAAAGTTACAACAGCCAAGAAATTTTGCTGCCTTGGATACAACAGGAGGCCACGTTATTGTCCCCCCTCCTCCAGCAAAGGCAAATGTTATCCAAAGCCACAATCCAATAAGTGCGTAAGAAATGCAAATTAAAATCAGTTTAAGTTCATCCAATAAACAATCAGAAATGCTGAAGTTAACAACAAACATTTCATAAAATTGTACTGAATAACAAGGCTAGCATGCGGGGCTGTAATATAAAACTGAATACATTCCCATGTCCTAGTACCGAATTTATTCTGCATGTGTCAGCCTTTTCTTGGATGATCTTCTGGGTAAGACTAGTTTCTTGATTTTGCATTCTTTTTGGAACAAGACTGCAAAAATTAGCCCAGTTGTTTTAGCACCTCTATAAGAAAAATCCCACAAGTAGCTTTTTCCCTCTCTATTATGGCAGCAAAAATCTAGTAGGATGGGTCCAAACTGAGATGCATGAAACTGTGTGCATTGGGGGTGACTGTCCCATCCCTCCGTCCCCCTGGAGCTCCTCCAGCACTCACCCAATACCACAAAGAGGGTAGGACAAAGATAAGGAAAGTTACTTTGGGGACTCCAGCTCCTAAAATAGATCATCCAGAATGCTGGCTGAGCCATTCTGGGAGTTTAGATTTAAAAAGTGATTTGTCCTATCTGTGCTGTAAGAGGCTAGCTGGATAGCTCAGGAATAGAGCCAAAGATTGGGAGTTCAATTCCCCACTGTGCCTTTCAGCAAAAGAGCCCGCCTATGTAACTTTGAGCACGATAAGTGATTGCAGAGCACCCCACAACAAGGAACTGGCAAACTATTTCTCAGTACTCTATACTTAGGAAATCCTAGCAGGGTTAGCCATAAGCCAGAACTGATTTGACAGCTTGTTGTTGTTGTTGTTAGAGTTGCTGCAATGGACATGTGGCCTCCTAAGAGTGATTTTGCCAATGTTATCCTTATAAATGCTCCCAGTGTGGTGTAGTGGATAGAGTAGTGTAAGCCCAGAAGGGGGACTACAACTCCCAGAACCCCTCCCACAGATGGCATGACCTGCTTGTAGGCTGAAAACATAGTCAAGGGGTTGGAGTTGCAAGTAGTTAACTTTTCCAAGCTGCAGGAATATTGCAAAGCACTAATAAGCAAAGTGCCAAGGGTGATCAGGGAGGCCAGCTGCTCTTCTGCCAATTCCCTAGCCCAGAAAAACATCTGGATTCTCCCATCCTGTGAGCTTATGACCCTTTCCCTCACTGAACAGATCTTCCTTTTCTCCTCCTTGAACACCACCCTACCTACACTTCCATGGTTCCTTCATCAGAATCCCAGACCCCCGCACTTCCAAAAGTGCTGCAGAAGCTTATTATTTTGCTACCTGTTTTGTTGAGAAAATTGCATGTATTCAACTCGATGCAGTTGTCACAACTTTTGAGCAGTGATGACATTTCACTGCATTCTGTTCCATCTCTAAAAGCATCTCTTTGTGAATCATCTTATCACCATGGTAATTTTCTTAATGCTTTAAAACTTAGTTGCAGAGCTGCACGGTTCAGAATGTACCCAAAGCAATACCATGTTCCCAGTAAGAGAGCACTATGGTCATTTCCAGCAAGGCTGACCACCGACCACTCTAAAGAGTGTAAGAGTATTTGTGTAGTGTGATGGCAAAAGGGCTGGGTCGGTCTATTTCTGGTCTGTGACAATTTGCATGTCTTCATTCCTAAATCCACTCTCTCATATTTCTCCTTTAAACTCCCCTCAACCAACCTGGAACAAAACATCTAAATGGATTCCAAATATTAATTACATATAATATTATATTGCATAATGTAAGTATTTAAATATGTATTTTTGAAGGAATTTTCACATGAAATAAATTTCATTAGAAAGAGAATGAACTACTCAGAAGGTTCATTTTAATATCTAAGGAAAAATTTGGAGCAAGCAGGATCAGGATGCAGTACCACTAGAATAAATCTCCTGAAATGCAATGGCTATGATGACTATTTCATAGGGGACTACAGCTCCCCCACAATAATACTGAGAACCTGCCCAGAGGTCTCCTCTTCCTGTGTGCGAGAACGTTGAACACTCTTTCAAAGAGGAGGCTTGACTGAGCTAGCTTTGACATCTATTTGCATTCAGCAGCTGCACCTGCAACGTCACTGGCTGTGGGCAGACTGACACTAATTAAAGAATTCTCTCTTTGCTTTCCTGTTTCAGGCTGGGTGCAACACATATAATAATTTTAAAAAAGAATTCTTTAATTAGCAGCCAGCTGCCACAGCCAGTGACGTCACTCCTATTGCACGGGCGAGGCATGTAACAGGATACTGACCCATCTTGTTCAAAGGCTGATTCAGTCGTTCAGAGCTAGCTCTCTGCTTCGGCCCAAAGGCTGCGGCTCAGACACCACAGCCCAGCGGTTTCTGTACTCCAGATCACCAGCCCTCCCATCAGCAAGTACAGCAAAATCAAAATGGCACGGCTTGTGTGCATTTTTTCACACCTGTGCATGAAGCCTGGATATATAATAATATATTCTATATAATAACCCTAAAGATAGAACTGAGAGTTAATGTAGTGTAGTGGAATGAGCGTTGGACTCGGGAGACCTGGGTTCAGATCCCTGCGCACCTGTAGAAGTAGGTGCGTAACAAGGTAAAGCACTTCTTGGACATCTCACATTCCCTGAAAATCCTATTAGAGTTGCCACAAATTGGAAGTGACTTGATGTCATATAGCAACAAAAAGAGGGGAATGAATATGCCAAATTGCAGACATGGCTTCAGATGGTTTTAAACCAGGTGCTTTTCAATTTATTCGGGGGGAGGGGAGACAGCCAGTTCTAAAAAGCAGAAGAAGTACTACGTACTCAGTCTTGTCAATTCGTGCTGATTTTGTCTTCTCGCTGGTCCCCCAACACTGAGAGTACTTTCCTAGCCCTTTTAGAAGATCTCCAAACTTCATAGATAAAGAAACGAGGAAGAGTCATTTAAAGAACACGAGTTAGGGTGACCTGACATTGTGCAGCAAAGACCCTATTGAAGGGTTCCAGTTGAAGAATTTCACCAAAAAAGACAGCTTGATGGGCACTGGATGGGCACAGGAAACAGTGGGGAGAGAGGCAGGCAAAGAGGTGGGACACTGTAGAGGGACACTGTCCTGTGGCATTCAGCTACTTAAGTCCAACCGAAACACCCTTCTAAGCTCACCTAGACCCCTTCCCTCCCTCTGCATTTTAAAATATAGATAGTGGAAGAGCATCTGCAAGGTTCTGAGATCAAGCACTGCACTGAGGAGTAGAGCAATGGCCACCTCACGTATGGAGGATCAGAGTCAAAGGCAACTAAATGGGCAGCAGCTGAAGCAGGCAGACATGGAAGGAAAGTGTCCTTTTGCAGGCATAAGAAGGCCCGTGCAGTCATTCTTAAAATAGGTATCCTTCACATGTGGAGGCTGCTAGTCCTGTGTCATCTATTATTTGTCTGCAAAAGGCAGGCTGAAGATGGAGGAGACTCTCCTGCCCATATATAGGCTGCCCTGGAAGCGATAATCTGGGTGCTTTTGTGCTGCGACTCACATGGGCAGCCTACATGGATGGAACACACACACCACTCCAAATTGTTGTTTTTGTGTGATTATAGCAACCATGGACGGGGCAGGGACTGCATGCTCCCCTTGTCATGTGTGGAGAATGCATGCTTTACAGATGATAGAATAGGTCTAGAGCCTTCTGGTAAACTGCTAGATAGCTCAGTGGTTTAGGCATCTGGTTGGGAGTTTGATTCCCCACGGTGCCTCCTTGATAGGAGCTGGACTTGATGATCCATAGGGTCCCTTCCAGCTCTGTAGTTCTAAGATGATGATGATGATGATGATGATGATGATATTATTATTATTAGTAGTAGTAGTAGTAGTAGTAGTAGTATTATTAGTATTATTATTATTATTATTATTATTATTATTATTATTATTATTATTATTATTATTATTATTATTATTATTATTATTGCTGAGGCACTATAGTTTTCCAAGTTCTGGAGTCAGAATACAGTCAGACCCCGTATCCATGGGAGATCGGTTCCAAGCCGGTTAAGTTAAGACCATCTGTTCATCCAGTGCCACTATCTCTCTATGGCATTTGGTGATCAGAATGGGCACTGGAAGCATAGTCCATCTTGGGGACATTTCTCCCCACTCCCCATCCCTTGCAGTCTCCACCTCGATGGCCTGCCTAGGCCCTCCTGTAGATAGGATGTTGCTGCTGGAGAATTCTGTACTCTTTGCTTCTGCCCCAAGAGTCCTGCCCTTGACGCCTGGCTGCTGGATTTTTTGCCTCTATTCTGAGCAAGACCACCTGGCAGAGCCTCCTAAGAGGGTTGAGCATCCTGCTGGTGCCATAATGCCCTGGGAATTTAACCCTACTTATTTGCTGCCTACTTTTCCTTCTCTTTCTTTGGTGGGGAGTAAGTCTGCCCACCTTCTGTCTATCGCACTCATGGTGACAGTGACAGCTGTGCCTCCCACCTGCCTCTGATCTTCAGCAGTCCCACTACCACCATCTTGAACTTCCTGCTTAGTCTCACCAAAACCATTTGAACTTACAAACCATACTAGAAGTGAAGACAAACCACTTTGCTTCCCCATGCCTTTAGGGCTACCATATGCACTTGCTTTACTGCTGCAGAGAAGCCTCGCTAAGCGAATGATCAGGAATAATGGTAATGATAGTAACTAAACTGTGAATGACATATAGACAAGTTGAAATAATGAGGAGCTATAATGGAACTTAAGTTTATTTTGCTGCTCATGTGAATATTAATGAAACGGACTATCAAATACATTTTAGTTGTTTTTTAAATTGTTTTAAATCTTGATTAATATTTAACTGTTTTTAATATAGTTTTGTGTAGTGTTTTAAACTTATTACTGTTCAGTTTTAAATGTTGTGTGCCACCTTGAGTCCCGTATGGGCAGAAAGGCAGCATAAACAAACCAACCAACTGTGCTTGTTGTGCTTCCCATGTACAGTTTTTTAAAACGAGCAACACAGAGGAAGCAAATTGGACATAGAATGACAAGAAGAGATGATGGTGCAAAATGAGGGAGAGAATAAGTATTATGACTTAAAACACAATTAAAGAAAACAGCAAGGAAAACAGAGGATTAGTCTAAACTACTCTAATTAACAAGACAACATGGGAAGTGCAGAGCCATAGAGGCTGAGAGACCAACCAACAACAAGCCCTACTGTTCAACACCTGTTCTCCATAGTCTAAAGTACTACCCCTACAGCTAAATCTAGCAAATGAATGAAGAATGAAGTGTTATGTGAGGCAATGAGCTATATCATTTCACTGACCTTGCATGCAATCCCACCCTCTTCCAGACCGGAAGTTAGAGCTGTCAGTGAGCAAAGCCCAGCTCCCTCCACTTTCTCTGCCAATGACACGACCTTCTTGTTTTCCATAGAATTAGATCATTATGTTGGAAATACACTGTCCATCTTTTTCCAATATATTTTAGACAGCTGAATTTCCGAATCACTTTTGAGACTTCTGATTCACTCCAGAACCAAATTAGGCCAAGCCACTGCAATCTGGACCCAGTACAGGTCCATCTGAGTCAGTCTGATTCAATTTGTGTTCTGGCTCAGATGGATGATTCTACCCCAATTAAACAATGCAGTCCTAGTTATTACACCCCTGTGGAAGGGGATCATGGCTCGCTTTTCTTTTCTACAAAACCATCTGAGAAAAAGTCATGTTTGGAACCATAATTTCCCGATTCCACCAGCCAGGAGGGGTCTGGGAATTATCCCAAAAAGTAATTTCCTCCCAAATTCAGTATTTAAGAAAACCAAGGTGGGGATCCGTCGATTCATCTGCACTTTAAATGGCTATAACACTGGCCCCCAACCTCCTAGAAACACCAAATTTACAGGGAAGCTTCCTCAGACGCGTTTCTACAGTTCCAGAAAGTTTGGTGAACATTGGATCATGGACCCCCGAGTTATATAGTCACAAAGAGGACCCCCCCCAGGAAAGCTCCCCACAGGAACTTAGAGACTCCAGAATCACAATGGAGCTTCCTATGTCGTTCCCCAACAAGCCTGCCAACTTTTGTGAAGATTGGATATCGGACATCCAAGTTATTCACCCACTAATTGAGTCCCCCCAGGAGAGTTTACCACACGGCACAGAAGCCTATTCTGCCTACCGGCGGCTGATCAGAAGCCGATAGGCAGCCACCCCCCACACACAGCCAGCCACCCCAACAGCCTACCCCCACACCCCCTTCCTTTCCCTACCTTAGCCCCCACCCCACTCCCACGGACACCCCCTTACCTAAATAGCTGCTGCCGAGGTCTCCATCAGGCCTTCACAGTCACGGAGTGTAAAAAAGGGAGACTGGCTGCCCTTTGCAAAGATGGCAGCTGTGGCTTCATTTAGGGTAGGGAAGCTGCAGCTGCCATCTTTGCAAAGGGCAGCCTGGATTCCCTTAAGGCAGGCTAAGGGAAGCACTTTACAAATACTTGAAAGCTAGTCATAGAGAGAAGGGGCAGGATCTGTTCTCAATCATCCCAGAAGAAAACCTTCTTAACTGTTAGAGCAGTACGACAATGGAACCAGTGACCTTGGGAGGTAGTGAGCGCTCCAATGCTGGAGGCAATCAAGAGAAAACCGGAAAACCATCTGTCTGATCTGCTTTGATTTGGATTCCTGCATTGAGCAGGGGATTGAAGTCGATGGCCATATAGGCCGCTTCCAACTCAATTATTCCATAATTCTGTGAACAAACACTGACCCAGCAGAATATGGGGCCTCATTAGCAATAGTTATTTAACTAATCATCATCATTATGTGATGATTTAAGTCAATCCTGACTTATGGCAACCCTTTTCAGGGGTTTCAAGGTAGAGAATACTCAGAAGTGCTTTACCCTTCCCTTCTTCTGGGGGACATCCTGGGACTGTGCAGCTTGCCCAAGGCCACCCAGGCTGGCTCTTCTCCCAGGAGGCACACTGGGAATCGAACTCCCAACTGCTGGGTCCACAGTAAGAAGCCTAAACCACTGAGCAACTAATTGGCAAGTCCCCCTCATACAGAGATCCGGACAGCTTCAATCTGTGTTTTTGTAGATGAATCTTTTGAATGTTAATATTACTCCTCCAAGTCTTTTCCGGACAGCAAAGTTGTGCCCCCTCTGGCACCATGGGAGATGGGAAAGGGAGGAATCCACAGCCAGATATTTTGAGCTGAGGGAGGCAAAGGGGTGGGGTAACCATGACGGAACAGAAGAAACATAAACACAAGGAGCTTGAGGTGCCTACCATTAATGGTATTGCTTCTCAGTGACCTGTTAAGTACTATCAGCATTTCCTTTTATATACTGTATCACTATACGAAAGGGACCAAAATTAACTTTGAAAAGGCCTAGGAGGCAGAGGGAAAGAGAGAGAGAGAGCATTAAAAGTTGAGGGAATGGGGCTAGAATATTCCTGAGGGAAAAGAAAGGGGAAATATGTAGGTGGCTGGTTTGGTTTTTTGTGTGTTTTTAAATGTGTTTATGTTATGCCTTTCCTCCAGTGAGTTTAAGATGGCATACATGGCATATATTCCCAGTTTATACTCACAGCAACCCTGCAGGGTAGGCTAAACTGAGGGAGAATTAACCACTAACTGAGAAGCCCAAGCCATCTCTGGGTACAGCTACACTTAGCAGCAAGGAATGAGCCAGTGTGGGCCACTTGAGAACTGTTTGGCTTGATTAGAATCATCTAATCAAGGCCAATTAGATCTAATCAAGCCTGCCCATTCATGTGGACATTTGCCAAGAATAGGTGAGCCACTTCAGGATATTGGCAAATTAATGGCTTCCCCGGCTCAGCAGAGGGCAGGAGAAGTTATTTTGTTTGTTTGACTGTATATAAGCTATTGCTAATGCACTACATTGGCTATACAATTTTTAAAAAAATCTTTTCTTTGCCTTCTCTTAAAGGTTGAGAAACTGTCTGCAGCCGAAGTCACCGTCATGGTTTTGACTGTGGGTGGATTCTTGATTGCTCCTTCAAGGCAAGGCAAACAAAAGATTTTTTTTAAAAAAAATATTAATAACTGATTTAGCCCATCAGCAGTAATCAACATAGTCAAAATATTTTTTTTTCACTTCCCTCTGCTGAGCAGATGAAGTGCTTAGTTTGCCAATACCTTGAAGTGGCTTGCTTATATTGGCAAACGGAAAAAAAGAAGGCTTGCTTTGGATCAACTCCAGCGATCACATGCACTGTAACTGATCCAAACCAGTGATCCTACCTGCATCAGAAAAGTAGAAGCCCCTTGACAGGGGTGAGAAAGTTGCAGGTAGGGATGCTCGGGGGGGGGGGGGGGCGGAACGATGTGCTCTAGCAAAGACATCATCTGTGTTGCAGAGTTTTGAATTTCTGATAAAATTCTCTTTTGCTACACAACAGATATACACAGACCCACAGAATAGAATAACTTCAAGTTCCCCAGAGTCCACCCCTTTCTCATTAACTGGCACTTAAAATCTCAATAACTAACTCTGAGACATTTGTGGGCAAAAGTATAAAAAATATTTCTTTACTTACCGTTGCTTGAAATTACATACTTCTCTATGCTGCTGTCCTTACTGCACATACTAGCAACCAACCAAGCAGATCAACAGCAAAAAACAAACAAACAAACAAAACAACCTGCCACCAACCCAGGAAAGAGAGGAAAAGAGCACTCAGCAGAGATATGGAGCTCTCTTTGAATTTCAAAAGCTGGAAGGAACAATTGGTTAGTGCTGGATAGACAGACAATCACCCCAGCCCAGAAAAGTCCCTCCTAGTCTCTCAAACTACAGACAACATATGGGGTTCTAAATAATAAATGGTGAAACCATTTGATCACCAGTTTTAAGACTGCACCAGTCCATACCTGCAGACTCAGCAGCCTTGTGTAGTCAGCATCTTTTCCCGCTTGTTTCGCCCTCTCTTCTCCCTCCCCTGTTCACTTTCCCACCATGTTATCCCCTGCCTTAGCTACCCATTCCCCACTGAGTTTCACAGGTCACAAGGATTGATCTGTGTCACTCAGGTTCTAGTCTAGCACTCTAGCCACTGCACTGCCATACCTCTTGCCTGCAAGTAGGTCTCAGCATTAAAAAATAAACCCCTTTGCCATCCAGAGAGTGCATAGACTAGGATTCAGGAGAGTTGTGTGCAAATCCCTGCTTGACAATAGAAACTCAGTGGGGATGGCAGTGGTCAAAATCATTCCTCAGGTATCTCACAGACCTTGAAAACCCTGTCGGGGTCACAATACGTTAGATGTGCCTTAATGACACATTGCACACATGCAAAACCTGGCTTTCATCCTTAGGTTGAATACAAATTAATACAACATAAGGTTTACCCCAAACTAAGTCTACATAAGGCAGGATCCACAGAGGGTTTAGATCTCTCTCTTCAGCACCACCTTTTGCACAGCACTGAAGAAGGAGGAGGAGGAGGAGGAGAAAAAGAAGTTCCATCTGCACAACTGGACCTGTTTTCTAAATTTAATTGCCATGGGCAGAAAGAGAAAAGGGAGCAGTGGGAGAGCTAGAGAGAAAACAAAGGCAATTTCAAGACAACTCTTAATGTTTGGCTTTATCCTTGCCTACAGATGGTGTGCAGCCCCTAGAAGATTACAGAGGAGCAAGTGCAGACTTTGGGCTGGGGAAAAAAATGTTTTCCATCCCTACTTTAAAGACTCAGATGTGCCTCACTTTGGATGAACAGATTCCTGGATATTTGCGCGGCATAGCACCCATTCTTTTACGGAAAGGAGGCAAGAGTAAAGCTTTTCCTCCCATGAACTCAGATGCAGCTGTATGTAGAATGGTAATCTATCTAAGGCTTCCTGTGTTGAGAAGGACATGCTTGCATGCATGCATGCACAGACCACATTTCAGGCATGAAGTGAAAACACAGACAACGTGGCGCTGTGCTTCTCCTACAACAGGAAGCTGCCTTGTCCCAGACCAGACAATCTGTTCGTCAAACCATGTCCTTCTATGTCTCTCTTTGGAAGTTGCTGGGTTGCCCCTTCAGCTCTTGGCACTCTATATCCCTGGGAACTGTTGTGTAATGACATCTGGAGAGCAGATCATCCCTGGTCTACTCTAACCAGCATTAACTCCTTGGGGGATCTCCTGAGCAGGAAGAGGCCATTCTTTTCCAGCACTAGCTACTCCCGGGTAAAGAACTATCATCTTCTTAGAACTACAGAGCTGGGACTCTATGGATCATTGAGTCCAGCCTCTGTCAGGCATGCACAGTTGGGGCTCCCAACCTCTGGCTCTGCAGCCAGATACCTAAACCACTGAGCTATCCAGCAGTTATCCAGCCGCCCCCCTGATACTCTTGGACTCATACTCTCATCACCCAAGCCTCCTCCTCAGCCACAATGGGAGTTCTAGTCCAATATCACTGGGATGGAGGTCACAGATTTCCTAGCGCTTATGCTACTTGATGTTTTTAACTTGGACTTGTCTAGGATTGTCAATGGCACCTTCAGTGTGCAAAGCATGTGCAAAGCCCTTCTCCTGGATTACAATTAATGTTTTAAAAGAAAAAAAAACCTAAAAACCATTTGTCACAACTGCTGGAAGTGCATCCCCCATTGCAGATGTTGAATGAAGCAATCAGTTAGGTCAAAAAGACCTCCAAGGTCTTTTTCAACTTGGTGTCAAGGGGAGGTATAGCTACAGCCCCAGAAGACAGTCCTAGCCCAAACCAGAAACTTCCTGTGCCATCCCCATGAACTTCTTTTTATAAGTAGACTGCCTTCAGTAAGACTAGCTTGTATCAGCCTGCCTCCTACAAACCAGACCATAAGATATAAAGAAGTTAGAAAGCGTTTAAGCCTTTAAGCCCACAGATCTCCCCTCTGAAGGTGTCCTACTCTTCTTTTCTAATTCATTAGAGGATAAATCTGTGGTAAGCAAAGTAAATTAGATTCAGTGACATTCTGCTAATTGAGTCATCCCCCCGCCCTTCTGCATGGCTTGGCTCAGTTTTTAATTACCAGCTAATCTCATCAATATGGTGGATGACTGGCAGCACAGAGATCACTGTATTACAACCACACTGAATTAGAAAGAGATGTTTATGGCTCATTGCGTGACCCAGGGCTACCTTGCCACACGCACTAAAATAAATGGGGTAGATGCGGTCATCCACTGACCTGAAACTAGAAGAATACTCAAGCTAATTGGTTTTGTAAGTAAATAAGAATGAAAGGATCGTTGCAGGAAGAGCAACTGTAGGCTTAAGACCCCCAAATGTGCCATAAGTCATGGAAAGGACAGCCAAGAAATTGTAGAACATAAACAAAACTCCTGTAGAAACTGAAAGACTAACAAATTTACCTCATTGTGAGCTTGGGTGGATTAAAATTCACTTCCTCAGACACATGGAGTCAAATATTCAGCCTCAGGTTCCTATGTAGATATACGAGTATATTGTAGGGGTGGGCACCTAGTGAAAGTGCAAAACAAGAAGCTTCAAAGTGGCAATGTTGTCATTAAAACAAGTAGTGAACTTTTCAAATGTTGATTACACAAACATCTTGGCCATAGCTAGAGTGTCTAGGAGGTGAACCTATTCTTGTGTTCAAACTACAGGGGTGTTAATTCAGAAAGTGGGTTGTTTTTTCTGAAAAAAAAAAACTTCTGATTCTGAGACTGGAGAAAACCTATGGTCTTTCTTTAAGCTTTAAGACAGTGGAATTTATGGATGGAACTCCCTTTAGCTGTTTTCCTTTCAAATCTCTCTCTAGAATTCCTTTTTTCTATAGCAGTCACTTCAAGATCAATAGCAAAGTGTCTAGGGAGGTTGAAGTGTACTGAAACTGGCTGTCCTTCTTGGTGTTAACTTTGTGCCTATTTACCCTCTTGTGTAGAGATTAACTTTTGTTCTTTTTGCCACCTTAAACTAGTGGTCACTCATGAACCATATGGACAGCCTTCATTCTAAAATGGGGGGGGAGTGTCCCCCACACAGTCTATGAGCCTTCCAACCTCACCACCCCTGCCATACACAAACACACACTTATTCCTCAGTCACTCATTTTATATTTTGCCCCACATCAGCTGGTATACCACACTATACAGGCCTGTTTCTAAGGGAGGGCAAATTTGAATCTCCTTTTCTCTCCTTTTTCCCCTCCCTTTGACTTAAAAAACAAGCTGTATCCTTTAGAGGTGCATTTGGGGACTTGTTTTTCTCTCTCTCTTGCATACATATACATGCCTGGCCGCCTAAAGAGAGAGAGAGACTGGGATCTGGAATGCTGATAAGGCACGCCTAACAACCATAAGAGCCAAACATACTTAACAGACTTTGCTTGAAATCTTTCTGTTCCTTATGTGAAGGTCTGAGATCCCAGGTGATTTCCAGGTGAGGAGAAGATGTCAGGGCAGGTCAACGGAGACAGGTGACTCCAGCTTCAGAGGTCCAATAAATCGATGCAGGGATTTGGTCTCCTTTTTATAGATCTGAAGGTGTGGGCTGGATAAATCAAGTGTCAGGTGGGTCCAATATTAGCTACAGAATCATACACATAGGATGTTTATTAATGGCTCCTTCTCCAACTGGGAGGAGGTAACAAGTGGGATACCCCAAGGCTCAGTCCTGGGTCTGGTGCTCTTCAATATTTTTATTAATGACGTGGATGAGGGAGTGCAGGGAATGCTTGTCAAATTTGCAGATGACACAAAATTGGGTGGAGTAGCTAATAATCCTGGAAGACAGCAACAAAATTCAAAACAATCTTGATAGGATGGAGCACTGGGCTGAAAACAACAGAATGAAATTCAACAGGGATAAGTGCAAAGTACTGCACCTCAGAAAAAGAAACCAAGTGCACAGTTACAAGATGGGGGATACCTGGCTCAGCAATATTACAAGCAAGAAGGATCTTGGAATTGTTGTAGATCACAAGGTGAATATGAGCCAACAGTGTGATGTGGCTTCAAAGAAGGCAAATGCTATTTTAGGCTGCATTAACAAAAGTATAGTTTCCAAATCCCACGAGGTGCAAGTTCCTCTCTATTCAGCACTGGTTAGGCCTCACCTTGAGCATTGTGTCCAGTTCTGGACACCACACTTCAAGAAGGATGCCAACAAAATTGGAACAAGTTCAGAAGAAGGAGACAAGGACGATCAGGGGGCTGGAAACCAAGCCCTATGAGGAAAGACTGAAAGAACTGGGCATATTTAGCCTGGAGAAAAGAAGACAGAGGAGTGATATTATAACACTTTTCACTTGATATTATAACACCAACACTTGAAAGGAGGGGCAGAATCTGTTCTCACTCATCCCAGAGTGCAAGACATGCAACAATGGGCTCAAGTTACAGGAAGCCAGATTTCAGTTGAATATCAGGAAAAACTTCCTAACTGTTAGAGCAGTAAGACAGTGGAACCAATTACCTCAAGAGGTGATGAGTGCTCTGACACCAGATGCATTCAACAGAAACTTAGACAACCACCTGGCAGATATCCTTTGATTTGTATTCCTGCATCGAGCAGGGAGTTGGACTTGATGGCCTTATTGGCCCCTTCCAACTTCACCATTCTATGATTCTATGCGATGCAAGGCGCTGTAAACCTTGTCTTCAAAATAATTGCAGCATCTCAAAGAACCCCTTAAAGTTTCAACTAAAATGCACGATGGATTCACAGCACCTCTGGGTGGGATTACTCACAGCCCACATCCCCACCATCCTCTCCAGTTTTAAGCGTAATGCCTGAGTTTAGTTTTAAGAAATGCCCTTGCATATGGGTAGCCAGCAGGCATAGACTGGGGCCCTAGACTCTGGCTGATATCTGAACCCCCCTCATTATTATTATTTTTTCCTAGCTTGACCTTCCAAGCAGCATACTATGTCTTCAATTAAGGGCATGTAGCCTCCTTCAGGCACTGGGAGAAATTAAAATGATTTCCAAAAAATGGTCACCCATCCTTGCTCCCACTGGTGCTGCCCACTTTTTGAGCTCATTAGGAGAAGGAGCCTATTGGATTCACCCAGAGAAGACCCCCCCCCCCGCCCCAAAACCTGTTGAAGCAGTATTTAAGATTATAAATATTATAAAGATAGAATTATAAAGCTATAAAGCATAGCAACTAAATATTCGGAAGTTCCTGTAAGTCACTCAAGTGAACCAATATCTCCTTGGTTCAGCAGACAGAGGAACTGTGGCCAGCAATATCAAGGGGATTCATCCTGTCACCATCTAATGAACATATACAATGTCTCCCTTGTTGACACGCACAGACACACACACAGAAAACCCATGTTAAATAAAAGGTCTTTCAACAGATTTTAGAATGGGTGTCTTCTGAACCAGAGAGGGTAAAAATAAAATGAAGAAACAGAAGACTTAATGTGCCTAAGAATGAAATTAAAAAGTAGGAATGAAGATGAAGCAGAAAACACTTTTTATCTTGACATCTGATTCTCCAAAGCCCCGATCCTTATTGTGAACATCAATGGCAGCTTTTGTCATTTACTTCGTGGGCCCACATGGGTTCTTTGGCAACGCTCCTCTGCTGAGACTAGCATCCAAAGAGATACATCCATCACATTTTCTTGTCTAGTTGACACATCTGGTTACTCAGTTTAAGCAAGAGTCCTTTCGCTGCCAGACCCAATGCTGGTGGCAGTTTTGAGGATTTGGGGAAAAGATGCTCTCTACATGGAACCTTCGCTATGAGCACCCCCACCTCTTCATCAATGCTGCCACTGTCCACCTTCTTAATCCCCATTTCTCCAATAAGCTCAAAGTGGCATACTCTTCTCTTCTCCTCTTTCTGCTCAAAACAATCCTGTGATGTAGAAAATGGCCAGGAGACAGAAATTGGGTCAAGGCCACCACTAGAATTTCATAGTCCGCTTGGGACTTGAACCCTGCTTTTCCAGGTCCCAGTCCAACATTTCTGACCATTCCAGGGGTGGCCCCTCCATTAGGGCCATTGTCATGCTACCCCCACCTCAAGCTACCCCTAGTCATCCCACTCTTTCCTGCCTCCCTCATCAAAGGCAGAAAGTCTGTGTGCATTTATGTGTGCATTTATGTGATGCTGATTTGTCTGCCCACTTTTGCATCTGTGTCTGTGCATGTAGTAAAACATTCAGTTTTGTCCTTGCTCTGCCCACCATTGGTTGCTATGTTTTCTCTCCCACCAATCACAATGGGCACCAACTGCCCCAAACCACCCCCAGACATTGGCTCTTTCAACTTCATTTTTCTGTGATTCTTTGATTCAAAGAAGAAGAAGAAGAACGACAACAACAATATATCATCAAATCAATTCTGATTTATGGTGACCCTTTTCAGAGTTTTCCAGGTAGAGAGTACTCAGAAGTGATTTACTCTTCCCTTCCTCTAGGGGGCATCCCTGGGACTGTGCAGCTTGCCCAAGGCCACTCAGGCTGCCCCTTCTCCCTAGAGGAACAGGAGAGAATCGAACTCGCAGCCAATGGCTCCGCAGCTAGATAGCTAAACCACCGAGTGATCCAGTAGTCATATGCCTTTATTACTACATACCTACTACTATTACTAGAGCCAAGATAGCTTATTGTGTGAGTTTGGCCTAATAAAGGTATGACTCTAGGAATAGATTTTGGCATTTTTCATTTGGAACTCACGAAGTTCGACTTTCTAAAAGGCAAGCTGTCAAAAATAACGAAGAGTCCCCTTGTTAGCTCCATGGCTTATATTTTGCGAGAACAACAAGGGCTAGTTACACAAAAGATGTAATAATTGCAGTTTGGCTAGATAGAGTATCCCCCACTGGGAAACAACATTAAAAATTAAATGCATTGCAAATGACTGTGATGATAGAGTATAACAAATAGCCCTGGCGGAGAAGCTCTCGCAGCAAAACCAGCTGGCTAAAAGACTCGCTAAGCAAGAGATCATTTTAAATGAAAACTCATATCCATTTACTTCCTTTGTTAATAGACACAAGGATGTCCAGCCAGCCATCCTCCAGATCTTAATGAAAGTATACTTTGGGATGATTTAAGCTTGTTTTCATCAGAACTTAATGTAAACCTTATCTTCTTCCTGCAAAAACATCATAAATGTCAATTGCCATTAGGCTTGGTAAATACTTCCCTGACTTGGCAGCATTTATATTCAGAACTGGGAATGTAATCTGATATGATACTAATTGGTTTTGTTTCTTTTGCAATGGCTCTTGGTTTTGGTTTTTCCACTGGTGTTCCACAGAATTGTTCCCCCCACTCCACCAATTTACTGCCACTTGACACCATCTTGGTTCTTCCTATAGTTGTTACTTTTATCTTTGGGCTTAGATTTCATTCTATGGAGTTTCTCCGGACCAGACTTTGGAATGACAACTCCCCAAATCTCTTGAGAGATTCTAGAGGATTCTGGGAATTGTAGTTAGCTCCTGTTCAAAAGACACTGTGCAATTATTCATTCTTTCCTTCCTTAATGGATTTGCAGGAAGAAGAGGAGGAGGAGGAGGAGGAGGATGGAGAAGTTACTTTTGAACTATAATGCCCAGATTTCTACAAACACCATGGTAGTAGTAGTAGTAACAACAACACTGTAGGCATCCTTCAGTCTCGGGAGACTATGGTAACGTGCTCTGGATAGAGGATTTGGAACAGCGTCTAGTGTGGCTAAGAAGGCCAATTCGAGAGTGACAATCCCTTCCACACTGAAGACAAATACATATGTCCCCTGTCCAGCTCCCTGATTTTGCTGGTTTTGAGACTGCCTCTTTGCCTCAGCCTGCTGAACAAGTGTCTCTTCAAAATGGGAGAGGCCATGCTGCACCGTCTGCCACCAGGCTGAACGCTCAGATGTCAAGGTTTCCCACCTGTTGAGGTCCATTCCTAAGGCCTTCAGATCCTGCTTGCAGATATCGTTGTATCGCAGCTGTGGTCTCCCTCTGGGGCGCTTTCCCTGCACTAATTCTCCATACAGGAGATCTTTCGGAATCCGACCGTCAGCCATTCTCACGACATGCCCAAGCCAATGTAGACGTTGCTGTTTCAGTAATGTATACATGCTAAAAATTCCAGCTCGTTATAGGACTACTCTGTTTGGAACTTTGTCCTGCCAGGTGATGCCAAAAATGCGTCAGAGACAACACATATGGAACATGTTCAACTTCCTCTCCTGCCGTGCACAAAGGGTCCAGGACTCACTGCAGTACAGGAGTGTACTCAGGACACAGGCTCTATAGACCTGGATGTTGGTATATGCCGTCAGCTTCTTATTAAGCCATACTCTCTTTGTGAGTCTAGAGAACATGGTAGCTGCTTTGCCAATGCATTTATCCAGCTCGACATCTAGAGAGAGAGTGTCAGAGATTGTTGAGCCAAGATACACGAAATCATGAAAAACCTCCAATTCTTGTGTAGAGATGGTAATAGAGGGAGGTGAGTCCACGCCCTAGCCCATGACTTGTGTTTTCTTCAGGCTGCTTGTTAATCGAAAATCTTGGCAGGCCTTACTAAAACGATTCATAAGTTGTTGGAGCTCTTCAGCAGAATGGGCAACAACAGCTGCATCATCGGCGAAGAGGAAGTCCCGCATGCATTTCAGCTGGACTTTGGTCTTCACTCTCAATCTAGAGAGATTAAAGAGTTTCCATCTGATCTAGTCCGGAGATAGACACTTTCTGTTGCAGTTCCAAGAGCATGCTTCAGCATGAGAGCAAAAAAGGTCCCAAACAGAGTGAGGGGACACAGGGCGAGGACACAGCCCTGTTTCACTCTGCTCCGGATGTCAAAGGGATCTGATGTTGAGCCATCAAAAACTACAGTGCCCTTCATTTCCTCATGAAAGGACCTGATGATGTTAAGGAGGCGAGGTGGACATCCAATCTTGGGAAGGATTTTAAAAAGGCTGTCCCTGCTAACCAAATCAAAGACCTTTGTGAGATCTATGAAGGCCACAAAGAGTGACTGTCGTTCCCTACATATCTCCTGCAACTGTCTGAGGGAAAATACCATGTTAGTGGTGGATCTATTAGCTAGAAATCCACACTGTGATTCTGAATAGACTCTGTCTGCAAACACCTGGAGTCTCTTCAGCACAACACGGGCAAGCAGCTTCCCTACAACGCTGAGAAGAGAGATGCCACGGTAGTTATTGCAGTCGCCCCTGTTGCCTTTGTTCTTATACAATGTGACAATGTTTGCATCCTTCATGTCCTGTGGTACTCCACCTTCCCTCCAGCAAAGACAAAAGATTTCATACAGCTCGGTGGTGATGATCTCTTTACAGCACTTCAGAACTTCAACAGGGATGTTATCCTTCCCAGGTGCCTTGCCGGAGGCGAGGGAATCCAAGGCCGCTTTTATTTCTGCTATAGTTGGTTCGCTGTCCAACTCTTCCAAGACAGGCAGGCACTCGATATTATTTAATGCCTCTTCAGTTACTACATTCTCTCTGGAATATAGCTCAGAGTAGTGCTGCACCCAGCGTTCCATCTGCTGTGCTCGATCCTGGATTATCACGCCTTTAGCAGTCTTCAAAGGAGCAGATTTCTTCTGTATTGGACCTAAAGCCTGCTTGATACCGTCATACATTCCCTTGATGTTACCTGTGTCCGCTGCTATCTGTATCTGAGCAGAGCTGAAGCCAATAATCGCTAGAACATCTCCTGGCAGTCTGTTGGACTTTGCTACGAGCAACTCGAAGAACCTGCAAGTTGTACTGACTAGGACAGGCTTTGTATGCTGCTAGAGTTCTCTTCTTTTCCTCGATGGCTGGCATCAACTCCTCCGAATGGGCTTCAAACCAGTCTGCCGTCTTTTTGATCTTCTTGCCAAATGTGGACAAGGCGGTGTTATAAACAGCATTCTTGAAATGTTCCCATCATTCAGGTGCATTTGCATCAGCCGGGCCTGGTAGAGTTTCCTTAAGTGTTTGAGCAAATTCCTCCACTTTTCTCTGATCGCGATTCTTGCTGATGTCAATACAAGGTCTTCCTTCCTTTTTCATGTGATACAATCTCTTTATTCGCAGTTTGACTCTGTTACACATCAGGGAGTGATCAGTATCATAATCAGCACCCTGATAACTGCATGTGATCGTAATACTAGGAAGGCTAGAGCGTCTAGTAAGGTTCAAATCGAGCTGATGCCAACGCTTCAATCTTGGATGTCTCCAAGAGACTCTGTGTTGAAGCTTCGTATTAAAGAACATGTTGCTGACACAAAGACCATAATAACAGCAAATCTCCAGCAAGCGTTGGCCATTTTTGTTCATCTTCCCAATGCCAAAACAGCCTAGACAAGTGGGCCAAGAATTGTGATCAGCACCAACTCTAGCGTTAAAGTCTCCAAGAATGAACAGCGTCTCTCTCTCAGCGATTTTTTTGATAGTAGCTGCCAGATCATCATAGAATTTGTCTTTGACTTCTGTTGTGGACGACAGTGTTGGTGCATATGCACTAATGAGGGTGACTGGTCCTGCTGATGAGTGGAGCTGCAGAGACAGGATTCTTTCACTCCCCGCAGTAGATAGTGCAATGGATCTCAGCAGAGTATTTCTAACCGCAAAGCCAACACCATATTCCCTGGTCTCATTCAATGGTTTTCCCTGCCAGAAGAATGAGAAATTTTTTTCTTTGACAGATCCCGAGTCTGGCAATCTCGTCTCTTGCAGGGCAACAAAGTTCTTCTGCAGCCTACTCAGTTCCATGTCGATGACAGCTGTCTTGCACACATTCTCTATTTCCTGCAGGTCGTCAGAAAAGCCAGGGGTCATTGTCCAAACATTCCAGGTGCCCAACTTTAGTGCAGAAGTTTTCTTATGATTGTTGCATGGTGCAGGGTTATCGATCTGCTTGTCGGCTTTCACCCTAAACCCCACGCACCCCGTGGGGTTAACAGACCATGGCGAGGTAGCACCTTACTGGCTGGGGACTGCCCAGCTTAAGGCGGGCGGTAGCTACCTAGTGAGGTGCAATGACCTCTCCCACCGTCGGAAGTAGCCCCTGGCATCATGCTCTACGCCAATAGAGCAAAGACTTATAACCGGTAACTGCTACTTCCCATGTTATTTCGACGCTGTATGCGAAGCTGGAGTGTCCTCTCCAGGGCACGAAGCCTGGGTAAAATAATATGGAGGATAGGCTGTTACCCAAGCAGCAAATCCCCCCTCTCCACGTCACTGAAATAGTCCAATGGAAAGGCAAGAGCCAATACAACTGGTTCCAGCGACATTGCAGGAGTTGCCAGAACATCACAAACTGCCTCCGGGACTCCGGCTCCGGCTTTTGCCTCAAGGTTAACTCCTGAAGCCTTTTCCATCAGTGGATATAGCCACAAGGCAGTGAAGGTTTGAAATCGGAGTTTTCCTTCTCCTAGATGGGCTGCCTTCCAGGGCTGACTAGCCCCACCTACCTCTTGCTCTGCATACACAACAACAACAACAATCATAATGAAATAACACCATTGGAGCTACAAAAAATGGCAGTGTTAGAAACAGCACACATACTGTGCTGATATTTAACAGATACTTAGGATTTTGGTTAAAACTTGTATCTATTCTATAATACCAGTCAATGTTTTTATAATTTTGATTGACTATGCCTGGGTATTTTTTAATAATCATAGTAATACTCTGGATCAGAACTTTTAAATATTAATTTTGAGACCACAATGCCTAGGAGCCCATAGCCAAAAGAAAAGTGAGTAAAAAATTCATGAACAAGGCTGGGCGATTACAGAACAAAGTGTCATCCTTGACACCCAAGGCGGTGGTGCCACTTGCCTTTCCTTGTTCACTTGACATCTTCCTGCCAGAGTCATTACAAGCTACAATAAGCACTCAATTATACACAACATTATGTCTCTAGCATGGAATAGAGCATCACTTCCTTTTTTATTTTCCAGTAAGTGGGTGCTCAGGGGCCAGTCTAAATCGAAAACCCTGCATGGGGACAGATGAAGACTGAAATATTCCCAAATCATTTCTTTTTCTAAGTTCAGCAACAGAGATGAAAAGAAAAGGAGGTGTGGGGAAATTTAGTTGACATCAATGGAATTTTTTTCTACAGATAAGTTTTTCTCTTTCTTTTTTTGTCCAGACAGGGAGGTGAGTTTTAAAGCTATATGTAGTAGTCCTGATGAAAGATCTCTAAGGATCTAGTAAGATTCCAAGTGGTGCAATGCGTGGGGTGATGCAATGGTTAGAGGGTCAGGCTAAGACATGAGAGCTCAAGCATCTAGTCGTCATGGAGCCATGAAACTCATTGGGTGAACTGTGACCATTCTCTCCATCTCTACCCTTTTCTCTCCTACCTCACAGGGTTGTTGTTGTGAGGATAAAGTGCAGAAGATGAGGGTCAGATATGCAACCTGAAACTCACTGGGAAAGAAAAGAAACATAATGGTTTAGGACTCTGGCTGCAGGGCCAGAGGTTGGGAGTTTCAATTCCCCACGGTGCCTCCTTGACAGGGGCTGAATTCAATGATTCAGAGGGTCCAGTTCTGCAGTTCTAAGATGATTATATTATTATTATAAAGTAAGCAAGTGACATTTCCTGAATACTACAATATAAATCCAGCAATTAGTTCCAGGTGAATTACACTCATTAATCAAAGAGGATTTAAGTCAGTTCTTATGTAAGTCCCTTTCACTCAGTGAGTCTATTCTTGTTGCCCTCTATTTGGCATGGACAAGTATGGGTTACTTACCTGTAAATGTGGTTCTTCAAGTGGTCCTCCATGAATCACATATATGGATTTGTAGCGTGCATGCATGAAAGTTTAGAACACTCTAGAGCTTAAAAAGAAAGAGCGTTAGTCTCATCTCCCTCCTAGGGCGCAAAAGCCTGACCCTCTCAGTTCCATATGGCCGCTGCTGTCCAATAGTCAAGACATGAAAAACAGTGTGGCAAACAGCGGGGAGGAGGATGGGTTGTGTGACTTCACGGAGGACCACTCGAAGAACCACGTTCACAGGTAAGTAGCCCGTACTTCTTTGTGGCCTCCATGAACCACACATATGGGTGAGTAACAATCTAACTTACTGAAACCAAAAGCACTGCTCTTCCAAAGGCAGAAGAAGACTTGTCCTGGGACATCTATCCTATAATGGTGAACAAACGTGGAGAGCTGAGACCATGTGACTGCCCTGCAAACGTCAGGGAGAGGAACTCCTCTCAAGAAGGCCATTAAAGAAGAAACAGCTCTTGTCGAATGTGCCTTGATAAATTGAGGTAATGGTTGTTTAACCAGTTTGGATAGTGAAATAGAAAAACCACCCAGCGAGAAAAGCACTGAGTTGAAACTGGGGACTCCTTAGCAGGGGTATAGTAACAGACAATTTTGGTGTAGAGTGGAAAGTAGCAGTCCATGAGATATAGAAGCCCTTCTGACATGGAGCATGCTGAGGTTCTGTTCTAGAGGTGAAGAAGGGCTTGGAAAAAACGTAGACAGCACAATGGGTTGAGACAAATGGTAGTGGGAGACCACCTTGGTAAGGAAGGAGACATCAGGGTATGCTATGACCTTATCCTTGTAAAATTGCAGGTAAGAAGGATTGCGACAGAGAGCACATAGTTCACTTGCCTGATGAGCTCATGTGACTGTGAGGAGGAAGGCCATTTTAAAGGTAAGCAAATGAAGCCATAGGTTCAAAGGAGGGCTTAGTCAAGCAGATGAGAACCAGCTGTAGAGATCATTGAGGTGGAGTTAAGTGATGATCAGGGTAAGTACATTTGAGACCTCTGGGAAACAATTCCAGGCAAGGATGCTTGAAAAATTGTGAAGCTGAAGAGCCTTCGGGCTGTTGAGAAACAATAGCAGCAATTGAGGACAAAGACAGACCTTTCTGCTTAAGTTGAAGAAGGAAACCAAGCACCATAGGAAGGGGTGGGTTGATCATAGGAAGGGGTGGATTGATCGTTGGCAAGTCCTTGGAGGAGGCAAAAGACTGAAAACAATGCCATTTATAATTGTAGGTGCAAATAGTGGAGGGTTTTCTAGCTGCAGCTATTACAGCTTTGACTGCCTCAGTATCCTCCCAAGCCATAAGGTTAATGTGTTCAAGATCTGGGTGGAGAATTTCTCCTTTGTCCTGGGATAGTTGATCCAGGCATTTCAGGAGTCTGATATGAGCTGCTGACATCCAGAGAAGGAGAGTGAAACAGGCTTGCCTGGGCCACCAAGGAGTCAAAAGAATAGCTTCTGAGTTCTCCTGTCAGAGCTTGGTGACCACCCTGTGAACCAGAGGCAATGGAGAAAACAGATAGAGAAGGCAACAACCCCAGTGGACCATGAAAGCATCTTCCAAGGATTGGGGATCGCTTCCTGTGTGAGAGCAGAAGGACTTGCACTTGCTATTTTGACTGGAAGTGATCACATCCACTTGGGGCGTTCCCCACGTGTCACACAGAGAGCAGAAGACATGGTAGTTCAATTTCCACTCGTGTGTCTGAGTTCTTTTCCTGCTGAGACTGTCTGCAACCTCGTTGTCCTGACCCAGCAGGTGAATGGCAACTGGAAAGATGTGTTGCTCCATGCACCACTCCCAGAATTCAACACACAGGAGAGGAAGGCGTCTCACCCGACAGAAGATGATGGAAGGCTTTGAAGGCCTTGAATACCGCCAGGAGCTCCAGCTCGTTTATATGGAGGAGGGACTCTCTGAGCATCCAGGGGTTGTGAATCTGATAGGAGGCAAAGTGCCCCCCAGCCGAGGAGACTCGCATCAGCCACAACCTGAACAAACATAACTAGAGGGTGGGACAGTCTGCCCACGGACATGTTCACAGGATCGGTCCGCCATTGCAGCTGTGCACTGAGCTCCAGAGTTGAGCTGGATGATCGCACAGGGGGTTGAAGAGGGAAAGATACCATGCCAAAAGGGACCGCACTTTGAGTGTTGCATGCAGAATTAATGCAGTTGTAGAGGCCATAAGGCCCAGTAGCCACTGGGTGTCGTGAGCCGAAACCATTGCCCCTGGGGTAAAACTGCATACCAACAAACGGATATTGTGGAAGTGGCTCAGGGGGGCATAAGCCCTGGCAGTGATGGAATTCAAGGTCACCCCAACGTAGGTCACCACTCAGCAAGGTACTAGGTTGGACTTGTCGAAATTGACTCGAAGGCCAAGGTCCTTGAGGAGGGATGGCACAGTCCTGACATGTTCTCATGTCTTGTCCTCGGAGCCAGCCACCCCCAGTCAGTCATTGATTTATATCAACGCCATAATCATAATGCCATGAGTATGCAGATGACCAGCCACAGATGCCATGCACTTGGTGAAGACCTGTGAGGCTGTGGAGAGCTCAAAGGGTAGAGCTTTGAATTGATAAACAGATTGGCTAACCACCACAAAATGGAGGAAACAGTGATGGTCGGGCATGATAGAAATGTGGAAGTACACATCCTTTGTTGAGAGTTCTGGGAACTTGCTTAAGTTCCAGTGAAATGCACAGTGGAAGGCCAGCTCCTTAAGATTAGAATTAGCTGTAGAAGTTCCCTTCTTTACCCAATTGTTCTTGGTATCCACCCTCACCAAAGCCTAGCACTTTAGAAAATAAGACTCAGGAGGCAATCTTTAAGTATTAAAGATTTTGTGTATTTTACTCACTTAAAACAGGCATTCATTAGGCTTAAAGTTGATAGAAAGGAAAATAGTAAAAATAAGGTTTGTTTCCTCAGCCCATGTGGCTGGGAGGATCTCTAGGGTTCAGAGATCCAGCCTGGAGATCTAGCATCTTCCAAGGTGAAAAAAGGGTCTGAGACAAAATGGAGTCTCTCAAAACGCGTGAGGAGGAGAAGGAAAGAAACAAGGTCGGAGTTTATCTAGCCCGGCAAAAACAAACCCCTCTGATTAGTTAGCATGCAAAACAAACAAGCAAACAAGTTAGTCTGTGATGGAGGCCCTTCCTCCCATATCTTGAAATTTACATCAAGATTGCTAACTAGCCAACATCCTTGAGGTCAATGGCCCCAAAAGAATCCCCAAGGCAGAGCAGAGGAATAATAGTTTCTGGCGTTGTCATACGGAACTTTGCGATAGTGATGAGCTTGTTGACTCCCTGCAGGTCGAGAACTGGTCTGAGGCTACCAGCTCTCTTTGGAACCATGAAATAACGCCTTCCAGAATGAGGTGACATGGCACTGGTTGGATGGCATCTTTCTGAAGGAGTGTAAATTACCTTGTTTTCCAGAACTGAATGGAAATCCACACTGGTGGGGGAGAAAGAAACTCTGTGGTGAAACCAAATTGGATAATGGAGAGCACCCATTTGTCCGAAGTAATGCAGAGCCATGCTGGTAAGAATGGAGCCAGAAGAAGTGAAGGGTCTGGATGAGCACAAAATTGGTTCAGGGCAGTAACCAGGTGAGGAGAGTCAAAGACCCTGCTTTGGTTTGCACTCTGAGCATTTAGAGTTAGAGACCAAATTGCATTTTTGACATCTGGTTATCTGAGGATAGTAAGATGATGAAAAGGAAGATGGAAAGGACCTCTGCCTGTCGTAGGATTATCTGGGAGAAGGAAGGCACAGAGGAGGGCTGCCTCCAAGACAGTGTAGGGGCGCTGCTGGGATTGCAGGTAAATTCCCAATCTTTTTGCAGCCATGTGTTTTTCTTCTGGAGGTCATCAATTATATCACCAGTCTTAGTGTGAAAAAGACCTTTCCCCTCAAAGGAGAGATCCACAATCTGGCAGCAGACATCATCTGCGAGACCCGCCGAATGCAGACATGCATGACGCCTGATTGTGACTGCAGTCACGATAACTTTGGCTGTGCAGTCTGTGGCACGGCGGGCAGACCGCATCTGCTGTGCTGCCGCCCATACGGCCTCTTGGTAAGTGGCTCTGCGTCAGCTCAGGCTGAGTCAGGACGGGCATCCAGATGAGACTGAAGTTTGTTCAGAAGCACACGCTGGTAAGTCTTCACAGTTCTTTCATAGCTGGCTACACAGATCGGATCGCTAAGGAGGCTGTAAAATACAGGGACTTGCTGACAGCGTCCAATTTATGGCCCTCTTTGCTTTGGGAGGCAGGAACCTGTCTCCCCCTCAAGTGAATTTGGGAGGCCACCACAATAACTGAGTTAGGGTGAGGATTGCTTCAGGAGGAAGGTAGCTCCTTCATCGTGGACCCTAAAAAAGTTCTCCACCCTTCTGGAGGTGGGAGCCAACGAAGCAGTCTTTTTCCAGGCGTCCTTTGCCAGAACCAAGAGGGACGGAACCAATGCCCAAATGAACAGGCAAGGCGGAATCCCAAGTAATCTGATCATAAAGATGATCTGAACGCTGAGGAGAGGGTTTGTGTGTAGCTATACTGAGGGGCTTAGCCAGATGTAAAACAAAAGAATAAACCTTTATGACCTCCAAGGGGGACAATGGATAGGTGTCCCCCACCTTGGAATTGGGGGTGGTAATAATAGCAGATTGAGGTTCGGAATCAGAGTCCGAGAAAGAAGAGTCCAAAAAGAAAGGAGAGGCTGATAACTGATGAGGTTCAGGCCTCTCTGCCAGGGGAAAGCATCGCTGCTGGACAGGGTCAAGGGCCATCAGATCCAAAGAAGATGCCTGATGGCGATGGTTGGATTCAACAGCAGCAAGAGTAGAATAGTGAACCTGCTTAGCTGGAACTGGAGAGTAAAAACAATTGTGGCTACACCACTTCCGAGCATGCCTCGAGCTCGAGCAAGGCATATGGTCCAACCATGCCTGGGCAGGCAGGCTTCTGGTCAGAACTGAAGATGGCGTGAGGTCCTGTTGCTGGAGCTGATTCTGAGCAACTGCAGGCAGGTTGGTCACTGGCCCTGGAGTGGGCAACGGGATCAAGGCCAGTGGCACAGACATCGGGCCAGAGGCCATGGGAAGCAGATGGATGCCGGGGATGGCTGGAGCCACCAGCACTCACTGGACCGTCGGAGCTGACACAGATGGGGAAACTGTAGGAAAAAATCCCTTAAAAGTAACGCACGGGAGATGGTGCATAAGCGAGCAGGTGGAGGGAGGATCAGTCTGACGTGAATTTGGCTGCAGTTAAGACACTGACCAGGAGATATACGAATGCTTTAAAATCGGCCGAAAAGGCCTTTAATATTAATATCAATGGTGAGGCTGCAAACCATCAAGCAGAACTTTTCCAGGTCATTCATGACCTCACCAACCCTGATCATTCACAGCCTCATGATGATAATTTCACCTGTGATCAGTTTGCAGCCTTTTTAAAATCAAAGATTGAGACCATTCAGGCTGGCCTTAATTCTACCAGCAATGTGGTTGATCTGGCAGTGGTCACTGCTGACCTCCTACCTTCTGCCCAGTTGGTTCAGTTTTGAGGCCTCCAGGACACTGGTTAGCTGCAGACCCACCTCCTCCTTGCTCAACCCTTGCCCCATGTGGCTGATTAAGGCCATCAATGGGGTTATGGTCAACTGGGCTGTGAACATCGTAGATGCCTCACTAAGGAAGGGAGGCCTTCTGCCATGAGTGAAGGAAACCATCCTCCAGCCCATTATGAAATGACCTCACTTGGTGTTGGACAACGTTAACAACTATAGACCCATTGTCAGCATTCCCTTTATGGGCGAGGTATTCGAGTGCGTAGTGGTGCAGCAGCTCCTGCAGTACCCGGAAGATGAGAACTGCCTTGATCCATTCCAGTCTGGGTTCAGGCTGCAACAAGGTACCGAGACTGCATGAATGGATCAAGGCAGTTCTCATCTTCCAGGTGCTGCTGCACAATGACCTTTTAAGAGAAGCCAATGGGGAGGATCCGCCCTGTTAGTGCTCCTTGATCTCTCAGTGGCTTTCAATACCATCAGCCACAGTATACTCCTGAACAGGTTCTCAGAGGTGGGGATTGGGGGAACCAACTCTTAGCTGGTTCCAGTCCCTCCTGGAGGGATGTGTTCATAGAGTCCAGCTTGGGGATGAACTGTCGGCTCCCTGGACCCTCAACTGTGGGGTGCCCCAGGGGTCCTCAGTATCCCCAATGCTGTTTAATACCTATGCGAAACCGCGGGGGGTGTCATCAGGAGATTTGGAGTAAGGTATCATCAGTACGTTGATGATACAAAACTCTATCTCTCCTTCTCCACCTCTGGAGTGGATGCAGCCCAGACCCTCGAGCGCTGCCTGGAGTCGTCCTGGAACCAACAGATTCAAACTGAACCCAGATAAAACAGAGAGTTTCTTCCTGGGGGACTCCTTGGGCAGGTTGGGGGGGCGAGATTCTCCCTAGACTGGATGGTGTCTGGTCAAGAATTAAATTCACAATCTGGGCATGCTTATGGACCTGGCTTTATCTTGGGATTCTCAGATTATAGCTGTGTCCAGAGCTGCCTTCATTCAGCTGAGGCATACTGCCCAACTCTAGCCCTTCTTGGATGAGGAGTCCCTCAAGACATTGGTGCATGCATTCGTAATCTCCTGCATTGACCACTGCAATGCTCCCTACATGGGGCTTCCCTTGGGTCTGCCCCGGAGATAGCAACAGATCCAGAACGCAGCAGCCAGGCTGGTGCCCACAGGTTTGATCACATCTTCCCAGTCTTGGCTCGCGTGCACTGGTTACCTGTTGCCTCCCAGATCAGATTCAAAGTTTTTATGACCCCTGCAAAGCATTGTCACAGTTTGGGACCACGTTATCTGTCGGAGCGCCTTTTCCTAAGGTTATCCACCTGACCCACTAGGTCCTCCCAGGCCATGATCCTCTGGGTAGCCACTCCAAAGGAGGTCCAGAAATACTCCAGTAGAAGTAGGGCCTTCTTTGCGGTGGCTCCAGTGCTATGGAAGCAACTGCCGGTGGAACGACTCCCTCCCCTCTTTTAAAAGATCACTGAAAACATTGCGGTACAGAGAGGCCTTTTTTGGCAACCCTGCGTGACCTGTTCCAGCTGCTCTTTATGGTTACATGCCCATGCCATTTTTCATTTTATATTTCCACCACTGGATATGTGTACTGTTATTTTGTTGGTTTTATTCATATTTATTGTTTGAGTAGATTGTAAACCTCCCAGAGTAGTGCTTTTGCACTAATGGGGCGGTATATCAATTTAATAAATAAATAAATAATAAGCTCCCGACTGCTCCTGATGGGTAAGGCGTAGGGTCGTAACTGTGTCGGCTGCCATAGGGGCAGGGTGAGGCCTGTCTGGGACACAGGTTGCCCCTCCCCTTGAACTTGGGGAAAGGTAGGACTTACCCCAATTGACACAGCTGGAACTGAAGTGGTCACATTCAAACCCAGCGCTTGAGGAAAACCAGAAGACGTAGTAAGCGACACGGTCTAGCATCGAGGTCGTCAAAAGGGATGGAAGCGCCTCAAACAGTTGGGATTGAGACAGCTGAACTGCTGAGGTGCTTTGCCAATTAGGATATGAGTCCCAGGAAATCCTGTGACACTTGATCATCAAATTACAAAGAAAAGAAACTTTTATTTTCTCTTTTTCTTTTTCAAGAGAATGTACTGTCAGGAAGACCATGCATATAGTTTTTGAATGCTCTTTGTTGTAACCATGAGCACACGTTGGTTTGGCTCACATTGTTATGTACTGTCAAGGCATCCAGGCAACTCCAATGTATGGCGACCCTATGAATGAGTGACCGCCCGCCCAAATGGACCAGCGTTCCTGCACTCAGGAGGAGCCGAAGACTATCTGCCGGCCACAGCTCACTGTGTGGGAGACGGGGACTGTGCTTGGGCTCCTGCCGGCTGCCAACTCTTTTCTGGGGGAGCTGGCTTGGTCTCCCTCTGTTTTTTGCAGGACTGGGCCCTGCTGCTCCTGGCTGCCTCACCCCCTCTCAACATCAGCCACATGGCTGGGGGGGAGGAGAGAAGGGGCTTTAGAAGGGTTTTATTTTTTTATTTATTTTTAAATTGTGATTAATTGCCATCAATTAAGAGAGACCCACAGTGGATTTGAGGGAACAGGAAGGGGGGAGGGCGTTGGAGGGGGCAGCCATTGAGGTGGTGCTGGGTAGGGGAAGGAATGGCGGTGGGGGTAGAACATGCCCACGTAGGAGAAGAGAGGTTAGATATCTTACATCTATCCCCTCTTCTAGTCCTACCCCCAACCAGGTGGTATCAGGTGACCATATCAGCAAACCCTCGAGCCACACGGTGCTGTTGATGAACGCCAGGTCAGTACAAAATAAGACTGCCCTCATCCATGATGTAATTCTGGATGAGGGTGCTGACCTGGCGTGCATTACTGAGACCTGGGTGGGAGAGGAGGGTGGTGTTCCCCTCTCCCAGCTGTGTCCACCTGGGTACTCGGTCCAGCACCAATGTCGCTCGGAGGGTCGGGGAGGGGAAGTTGCTATAGTCTATAGGAGTTCCATCTCCTTGACCAGGCTTCCTATCCCTTTGAGAGGAGGTCTTGAGGGCCTGTATTGTGTGTTGGGCTTACGAGACAGATTGGGGATTCTGTTGGTGTACCGCCCACCCTGCTGCGTACCAACAGTCTCCCTGCCTGAGTTGACGGAGGTAGTCTCGGACCTGGTGTTGAGGACTCCCAGGCTGTTGGTGCTGGGGGACCTCAACATCCATGCCGAGGCTGCCTTGACTGGGGCGGCTCAGGACTTCATGGCCGCCATGACAACCATGGGGCTGTCTCAATGTGTCATCGGCCCGACACATGAGAAGGGCCATACCTTGGACCTGGTTTTCTCAACGGGACTGGAAGATGGTGGTTTGGATGTGGAGGGGCTGGTTGTGACCCCATTGTCATGGTCAGACCACTTCCTGGTCAAGTTTAGTCTATTAGCTTCTTCTCCCCTCTGCAAGGGTGGGGGATCTATTAAGATGATCCGCCCTCGGAGACTAATGGATCCAGATGGTTTCCTGAATGCTCTGGGGGATTATCCGTCTGATATGGTCGGCGCTCCTGTCGAAGCTCAGGTCACCCTATGGAATAGGGAGATGACCCGGGCGGTTGACACGATTGCGCCTAAGCGCCCTCTCCCTGCACGCAGAGCCCAGACAGCTCCTTGGTATACTTCTGAACTGCGGGCGATGAAGCGAGAGGGGAGACGGCTGGAGTGCAGGTGGAGGAAATCCCGCTGGGAGTCCGATCGAACACGACTTAGAGCCCATTATCGGGCCTATTTCGTGGCAATACGGCTGGCGAAACGGCAATATTTCTCCAGCCGTATTGCTTCCTCAGAATGTCGTCCAGCAGAGCTGTTTCGGGTGGTCCGGGATCTTCTTCAACCGGGAAATCCGGTGGAGGTCCCGGACTGCTCATCAGCTCGCTGTGATGAGTTTGCCATTCATTTTGAGGGAAAAATCGCTCAGATTCACAGTGGGTTGGACTCCACCATTACTGCAGAATCAGAGGATGTGTCCAGTGTGCCGTGCTTAGGTCAAGTATTAATGGATGAGTTTCAATTGTTGAGACCTGAGGATGTGGACAGGGTGCTTGGATCTGTCCGTTCTACCACCACGCCGCTCGACCCTTGCCCATCTTGGCTAATTGGAAGATCTGCCAGAGGGGTTCGCACCTGGGTCCAGGAGGCCGTGAATGCCTCTTTGAGAGAGGGAGTGGTCCCTACCGCCTTGAAAGAGGCGGTAATTCGGCTGCTCCTTAAAAAGCCTAACCTGGACCCAAGGCTGGTGGGTAACTACCGACCAGTGGCGAACCTCCCTTATTTGGGCAAAGTGTTGGAGCGGGTTGTGGCCGGGCAACTCCAGGCGCTGCTGGATGAAACGGATTTTCTGGATC
This sequence comes from Intellagama lesueurii, assembly GCA_037013535.1. Taxonomy (NCBI): domain Eukaryota; kingdom Metazoa; phylum Chordata; class Lepidosauria; order Squamata; family Agamidae; genus Intellagama; species Intellagama lesueurii. Next base: position 12,221,316 of record JBAJHW010000012.1, read on the forward strand.
CATTTCAATCGGGTCTCAGGCCGGGTTTTGGTACGGAGACTGCCTTGGTCGCCCTGTACGATGACCTTTGCCGGGAGAGGGACAGGGGGAGTGTGACCCTGTTGATACTCCTGGACCTCTCAGCAGCTTTCGACACCATCGACCATGGTGTCCTTTTGGATAGGCTGGCTGGGTTTGGAGTTGGGGGCACCGCTTTACGGTGGTTCCGCTCTTTCCTGGCTGACCGTGTCCAGAGGGTGGTGCTGGGGGACAGTTGCTCTGTCCCATGGCGTTTATGTCATGGGGTTCCTCAGGGCTCGATACTGTCCCCCATGCTGTTTAACATCTACATGAAACCGCTGGGAGAGGTCATCAGGAGGTTTGGGCTGAGGAGTCAGCAGTATGCTGACGACACTCAGCTCTACCTCTCGTTTTCCACCAATCCAGGTGAGGCGGTTTCTTTGCTGAACTCGTGTCTGGACCTGATAATGGACTGGATGAGGGTTAATAAATTGAAACTCAATCCAGACAAGACGGAAGTGCTGTTAGTGGGTGCTTCACCAGACAGGCTGGAGGGCCATTTCCCTGCCCTGAATGGGGTTACACTCCCCCTAAGGGACAGGGTCCGCAGCTTGGGGGTGCTCCTGGACCCCAGTCTAACACTGGAAGCCCAGGTGGATTCGGTTGCCAGGGGTGCCTTCCTTCAGCTGCGGAAATTATACCAGCTACGGCCCTACCTGGACGAGCGGAGTCTCATGACAGTTACACATGCACTGGTAACATCTCGTATAGATTACTGCAATGCGCTCTATGTGGGGCTGCCTTTGAAGACGGTCCGGCGACTGCAACTGGTCCAGAATCGAGCTGCGCGGCTGGTGAGTGGTGGGGCCGCTAGGGAACACATCAAGCCGATTCTGTTTAAATTACATTGGCTACCAGTTGCTGCCCGGGCCCAATTCAAAGTGCTTGTTTTGACATATAAAGCCCTAAACGGCTTGGGCCCTGGATACCTGAAGGACCGCCTCCTTCCATATGAACCTACCCGGCAGTTAAGATCTAGCCAGGGGGCCCTTTTGAAAGAGCCATCCCTCAAGGAGGTAAGAGGGATGGCTTGTAGACAAAGGGCCTTTTCGGCAGCTGCCCCCAGACTATGGAATGCCCTCCCGACTGAGATTCGTCTGGCGCCGACGCTGATGACATTTCGGCGCCAGGTCAAAACCTTCCTGTTCCAGAAGGCTTTTAATTGAAATAATATCAACTGTGGGTCCTGATGGCAATTTTTAGAGTATATATTTTAATTGCATTTTAATTGTTTTGTCTTTTTATTGTATTTTAACTGTTGTAAGCCGCCCAGAGACCTTTGGGTAGTGTGGGCGGCATATAAGTTAAATAAATAAATAAATAAATAAATAAATGTCCTGTCCTTAGCCGCCCTGCTCGGCTCTGGCAAACGCAAGCTTCCTTTATGCAGTCAATCCATCTGGTTTTCCATTTTTCCTGCTGCCTTCAACTTTCCCTAGCAATATTGTTTTTTCACAGCTTGGCTAACATTATCTAGTCTAAAGTCCTGTTACCAGGCTAACAGTTTCCACAAAAGAAAATGTGTTGATTCAGAGTTTGGTTGATGCAGATGAGTGAGAGGTCATCCTTACACAACAGTGAGCACGGTTGTTGTTGCCGTTGTTAGAAGGAACTTACGTGTCTCCCTCAGATACTGCTTGCCATATTACATCCATCTGAATCCTTAACTTCACTTCCCACAGCCCTACAAACGTCTTGTCATTACATAATAAGCTGAGTTATAGCTGTTAAGAAATGAGGGCAGACATCAGCTGAAAAGCTCAGTATATAAGATGATGACAAAAAGCAAAGATATCAGTCTGGGCCTCTGATGAATAAAAAGAGTTAGAAAGTTATGACTGTTTCATCTCCACAATGCTATTGATAACTGGGTCTGCATTAGAAGGATGCAAGCCTGTGAATGGGAAAAGAATCGCTTCAAGGGAAACTCAGTGTTCTGATCAAAATAGCACGATTGTTGCACCCAGTGATCTTTTTGTGTTACATCCCAAGAGATGAAAGAGGCTGCTATAAATGGTTGCGTCTCTTCTTCTAACTCTACCATCCATAATGGGCCTCTGTTAAGAGATAAGCCATCATGAAGACTGGGATAATACTCCAATTATACATTAGAAGGGTTGTTGTTGTTTTTTTAAAAAGGAAACCCAATTATTATTATTTTTTACAAATCCAACTTCTTAGTAAATGAAGAAACTGCAAGCCATTTTAGAAAGCTGCCTTATACCCAAGAAGATCATTTCTCCTCCTGGCCAAATGTGCGTTAGAGTGGTTGGATTCTTTGAAAGATCCAGTTTCAGGCCTTCATTGATTCAGGAAACTCACGGGGGGACCTTCAGCCAGTCTCTTTTTCTTTCTTGATTTTCCTCTTGTTCCTACCGTCATAGAATCATCATAGAAAAGTGAAGTTGGAAGGGGCCTACAAGGCCATCAAGTCCAACCCCCTGCTCAATGCAGGAATACCATCAAAGCATATCTGCCAGGTGATTATCTAAGTTTTTCTTGAATGCCTCCAGTGTTGGAGCACTCACCTACTCCCGAGGTAACTGGTTCCACTGTCGTACTGCTCTAACAGTTAGGAAGTTTTTCCTGATATTTAACTGAAATCTAGCTTCCTTTAACTTGAGCCCATTGTCGCGTGTCCTGCACTCTGGGATGATCAAGAACAGATCTTGCCCCTCCTCTGTATGACAGCCTTTCAAATATTTGAAAAGTGCTATCATATCTTCCCTCAGTCTTCTTTTCTCAAGGCTAAACATGCCCAATTCTTTCAGCCTTTCCTCATAAGGCTTGGTTTCCAGCCCCCTGATCATCCTTGTTGCCTTCCTCTGAACTTGTTCCAATTTGTTAGCATCCTTCTTGAAGTGTGGTGTCCAGAACTGGAAACAATACTCAAGGTGAGGCCTAACCAGTGCATCCTGGTCTTCTTCAGAGGATTTTCTGTGGTGATAAAATGAGAGAGAGAAAAAGCCACTGTGAGCTCCATGGAGGAAACGTCCAGTGTTTCAGATGAAAAACTTTCCCATCACCTCCCACTTGGTCCTTAACAGATGTCAGTGACCAAACAAGGAATTTTCTACATGGTAGATGCAGAGAGCTGTAACCGCTCCTGAATTCTGAGGCATACAGAGAACCCTTTAGATGCTTCCGAGGCTTCAACACAATGTTTTGTGCTTTTATTTGTGCCAATGTTTAATCCTGAGAGCCTTCTTGAGTCCCAGCTTTGGGAGAAAATTGTGATATAAATCAAAATGTGTACATTCATTTAAAAAAATTCTCCTCCATTCAGGAAACTAGCACATCCAAACTAAGCTTGAGCTTTCTGTATTGACCTGTTTGTTTTCTCCTCCCCGGCTCTGCTCAAGCTTTTAAGACTTTGCTTTTTGTGTAATCTGCTGGAATTAGAATTGATGTGGGTGTTTCTAATATATTTCATAGGGATGAGTTTCTTATATGTCCTATCCCAATGGATGTCTATTCTATTTTACATTCACACATGCAAACGTTACTTTTCTGTAACTTTTTAAAATGTTATAATCTCTTTAAAAACATTTTTAACTGAGGGCAAAATCAATTGTCCTTCAGAATTCAGTTGATGCAGTTTATCTTAATCAGGGCTAAAAGATTCATCTAAGGTAGCATTGCACTGTGTATTATGCAAAGCACATTCACATTATGCATCGCCAGCATTGTTGCCTGGACTATAAATCACCAGTTCTTTTGATATCTGAATGAAGCCAGTTCTAAGAAAGAAAGAGCGAGCATAGGAAAAGCAATTGTTAGGAAACATGCAACTTGATCATGTCTATGTGACAACTTCTATTCTTGTCACAGTAAAGCATGAAATAAATGTATTTATTTATTTATTTTAAAGGAACTTATTGTGTTACTCATTTCTTCTAGGCCACAAGGTTGCTGTTTGCATTGCTCTAATTCTGCAACTAATTCTTTGTATTATGTATTATTAATGTGTGCTTTGTCCCTAACCAGGAGCCAGAAAAAGAGAGAAAGATTTTCTGGCTCGTCCTAGTGGCCAATTCTGATATTGCACCTTGCAAAGTTATTAATAAATATACAAATTTCAAAACAAAAGAATATTTCTGTTACCACTTAGAGTTGGTAGGAGAGTGCCTTCAAAATTGAAACAGCACTGTCAAGTGTATCTAAAAATGCCTTAAAAGGCCCTTTAAAATAACTTTTGAAAGTGAAGTAGCTAAAAAGCAGTACTCGTACTTGTTATATCTTTGTAACCACTCATTACATTGCTAGTTGTGAAAAGTAAGCATAGCGATATTACACCCCAAAGGTAACATAGGTATGTTACTCATAACTAGTCATTCGGAGCTCTGTGCCAAACCCAATGATTTTGCTTGCCTTTAGGATTTCACGTGTCAGTGCCATAAGGACAGAACTTAGTGAAGTTACTGATTTGGACTATAGCTTCCAGACCCGCCCCCTAAGTCACTATTGTCAAGAACAGCTTCTATAGAGTCCTGTCAAATATCTGCAGCCCTATCTCACTGCTATGGTCCTAGCACGGGCGGGGAGTGATGGGACTTAAATTCTACGGCTCCCAGCAGGAACGAGGATTAATTAAATGTGGGCAAATCAGGAGTACTCCCACTATGATATGGGAAAAGGAAGTGACTAATTTGCTGCTATAAAAGAAAAGGAGGGGGGAAATGATTAAACTCTGATTTATTCTCCCTGCAAGGATAAGTAGAACCTTTTATGAATGGGACCAAAGTTATTTTTTGGTGCCAACATTCAGAATATTCCAGCCAGCCATTGATACTGTTTGCTAAGCTGCAAACTTGTGACTTCCTCCAAGATGATTGCCATGGCTAGGGGCCAGGGGCAGTGGCCATGCCGGCTTGGTGATGTGGTGTAAAGAGAGAGTAGGGGGAGTATAGCGATATAAATAAATGCTAGTCCCAATGCCACTGGGCAACAATTAAGCAGAGATTTGCCTTCTCTCCTTTGTGAAAAGGAATCCTCATCCCAAGGTCATAAGAACCAACATTACCTTGTGGAGTTAGATGAAATCCAAAAACAAACAGACAAAAAGAACTCCATAGTTGTAAGAGAATTGTCCATCCTGCTGAGGCATTTACTATCCATGGATATCAAACTGGTTCCCAGTGTTGCAGTCCAAAATGCAACCTTTTCCAACCTCTACACAGGATAATACAACCTTCAAAGGATTTGCCCTTTAGATACTGCACAAGGACATCTTAGTGGGTGACTTTGCCAGTATTCAGTGCCCCTACCCCTCCAGACCTCTTGCTTACTTCTGAATCAATCATTCCTTCCCCCTGTGGTCTCAGACCTTGTTTTTGGCTTTCGAGTGGCATTTAACAGAATGCAATCCATGTGGACAATGAGACCTGCAGAGTCACTGGCAGGGTTCTCAAACAGTTATTGAAGGTAACTTAGTTTTGCCCTTCTGCAACGGGCAATGCAGCTGAATGTATTAGTGAGCCGAATCATTCCCCACCCCAGAGATTTTTTGTTACTCCCCTTCCAGCAAATTTGAAAGTCTTGTAATGTCTCTACTCTGCTGGATACAGATATTTTTTAAAAATTATTAAACTTTTGAGCAATGTGCAAACCATTCTAAGGAAGAACGGCTGATTACTTGTTTCTCTCACTAAAAGGTAAAATGACTTGAGCTGAAGCTATCATAATTTGGACATATCATAAGACAAGGCTCTCTGAAAAAAACACAGTAATTCCTGCAAAAGTTGAAGGCAACAGGAAAAGAGGAAGACCAAATATGAGATGGGTGGACCCAGTAAAGGAAGCCACAACCTTTAGTTCATAAAACCAGAGCAGGGCTGTTAATGACAGTACCTTTGGAGGTCATCATAAGTCAGAATCAATCAACAGTGCACAACAACAACAACAACCACCAACCCCAAACTCGCCATTAGAATATATCCAAAATGAAGGGATCATAGCTCCTGACCTGCCTCTACATCTACACTCTAGGTTGGAATGAGTAACGTATGGCCGTCCATAGGATGCTGGTTTGCATCTCCCATGTCTCTTCACTGCTGGCTATAGGGCTGAGAGCTAACAGGAGCTGCCACTCAACAGCTTCTGGAGGGCCATGCGGCTCACCTTTGCTTTAATGCCTTACTGCCACAGATGTTCTTATCAGTAGTTTGGTCTCACCAGGGAGATGGCTACCTACCTTCAAGGCCAATTCTGGGCTACCAGACAGATGGCAATAAATAACTGTGAATGGTATGGAAATTGACTTCATCAAGACCATAGGAAGGACAGGTTGCTTACTTCTAAGTGTAGTACTTCAAGTGGTCATCTGTACATTCACACATATAGTTTCTTTTCCAACTGCGCAAACATCCTTGGAACCTTCTAGATCAGTGGTTCCCCACCTTGGGTAACCCAGGTGGTCCTGACTTGCAATTCCCAGAAGCCTTCACCGCCAGCAATGCTGGCCGGGGTTTCTGCCAGTTGCAGTCCAATAACATCTGGGTTACCCAAGGTGGGGAACCACTGTTCTAGAGCCCAAAGCGCTGGGACACACCACCTCCACCACGCAGACTCTCCACCCTGTATTGAGTCCTCAGTTCCCTCCGTCTGCTGCTGATATATAAAACAGGTTTTGTGTGGCAGACTGAGGGGAGGACGGCTGGGTTGCATGCATTCATAAGGGGCCCCTTTCCCTTTAAGGGTCAAACATGAGGCAGAAGAGGACACACGAGATCGCTCCTGACAGGTGAGCGACTCCTCCATTTGAGCAGTCCTTGGACTCTGGCAAGATGGCCAAATGCAGGAAAGGATGCCCAAACCTGGGACATCTCTCCTTCAGATGCTGAAGGAGGCCCGGCAAACGAGGTTCCTCATCGCGCTCCTCCTGGACCTTAGGTGGCAAGGCGAGGGTTGCAGAGGTCCGACTCTTAGCTTTCGTTGTCTTTGTCTTTTTTGGTTGGAATTCTAAATCAGTAAGTTTTTCTCTCTTTTTCTGCATCAAGGGAGGTGGTTTTGATGTTGACTTTGAGGTCGAGGACCTTCCCTTGGTATCAAGGGTTGGCATTTGCTGGTCAAGTGTTATTTGAGTCGCCAGGTCCCCGAGGGTTTTAATGGAAGGGTTGGTTTGGAGTGACTCCATGAGAAGGTGTTTGGAGGGCATTTTCCAAATGGCAAACTTTGGAACTGAGATGGCTTTCTTGGCGATGGTGTCAACCGCCTGTAAGGACTTTTCCCAACGGTAGAATTTCAAGCAGGACTGCTGGTTTCTGATAAATTCTCAACAGAACTGACAGTTCTGAGTTTGATGCCCCTCACCGAGGCAAATAAAGGCACTTAGAATGTATTTCAGTGAGGTAGATTTTATTGCTGATGCTGACACACATTTTGAATGGGCCCACTTTGAATGGTGTCATAAAAAGGTGGGAATGGTCATTAACCAAAGAACAACAACTGTAACTAATGACAAATAATTAACAAATACGTATCTTAGATTACTGATGTTTCTTCCACGATACTGTATATAGATGATGGAAAAAAACATCAATAGTCTAAGATATGCAGATGACAACACCATACTGACAGAAAGCAGCAATGACTTGAAATAACTTTTAGTGAAAGTGAAAGAAGAAAGTGTCAAAGCAGGAGTGCAGTTGAACATTAACACGACGAAAATCATGACTAAATCATTACAAAGACAAAAACCAAGAGCTATACAACTTTAACACGGACAACAAAGAAACTAAAATTGTTAAAGATTGTGTACACTTTGGTTCAACCACTAATCCAAATGGAGACTGCAGCCAAGAAATCAGAAGGAGACTGAAATTCAGAAGGGCAGCAATGAAAGAATAAGAAAAGATCATCAAGTGTAAGGGTGTGTCACTGCAGACCAAGCCAAGATTGTCCACACTATTATATTCCTGTCACTATGTACAGGTGTGAAAGCTGGACAGTAAAGAAAACTAACAGGGAAAAAATTGATTTGTTTGATATACGATGGAGAAGAGCTTTGCAGATACCCTAGGCTACCCGAAAGACCAACAAGTGGGTCCTAGAGCAAATAAAGCCTGAACTCTCTTCTAGAGGCAAAAATGATGAAATTGAGGCTGCCATCATGAGAAGGCAAGATTCCCTGGAAAAGACAATGATGCTGGGACAAGTGGAAGGATAAAATGAAGAGATTGTGAAGAAGGTAGTCAAGATAAATAACTATATATGAACTGCTGAATACATGAAGGCTCCAGGAAGCTTTCAAAGTGTTCTCAGCAATAAGAGAACTGAAGACTGAGGACTAGATAAAGTGGGAACTGAGGACTGCATGGAGCAGGTGTGGTGGTCCTAACCCTTTCTTTAGGCTTTAGAGGGAACATTCATGGAGGCACAAAAGGAACCCATATGTGTGATTCACAGAGACAACAAAGAAGAACTTTAAGATTTCACTATGTATAACCCAGTTCTGCTTGAACGAAAACCACTCTGATCTTTCCATAGTATTACAATATCTCTATTTTGCTGGTTGTTCTGTCAAGGTTTGGACTCGAGCACTCTCCTTTCTACCAGGAAAAAGGACGCAGCTGAAAGTCGTTAAGATCACCTCTAGTAGCAAAAGGCTGGGGACTGTGAGCCAAGAGCGCCATCTGTTGAAACCGCATCTGTTCCATGCTTGATTGCATCATTCCTCCGAATGATGCCTTTTTCTCATATTGGTAGAGTGTGATTTTCTAAATTTTCTTCACTTGGGCATGTTTTAAGGGGCCTAGAAAATCATATCAAAAAGGTTAGGGGAAAAACGCAGGTGCAACCAGAAATTGAATATCAATTATACGTAAAGTAGAGGTTATCTGATGTGGGGCCGTAGCCAGACTAGGACTCAGGAGGTGTGGGTTTGAGTGCCACTTGGCCATGGAAACTGACTGGGAGAGGGGTGGCACTGGCCAAATTACTCCTTAAATATCTCATTACCTTGAAAACTCTATTAGGGTCGCTATAAATTGTTTCTGACTTGATGGCACATAACACACACACACACACACACAGAGGTGGGTAATATTGGTGGTTATCGGGATATGTCCAGAAATGGCAGAAAGAAAAAGAACAAAAGGAAGCTGGATTGCAGCAGAAAAAGCACTTCCACGGTTGATTTGCTGAGCTTTTAGGGGTTTCCCTTCATCCTCACTAATGCACAAAGTCACTCCAAGAGTGGCCAATCATTTTTTTTAAACTTTTTTGGCAGGGATGGGTGAGTTCTGGGTGACCTGGGAGGGAACAAATATCTCCCCGAGAGACTGTCTGGGGCTCCTGGGCCACACACTGCCCTTCCCTCTTCTAAGCCCTGTGCTGCCTCTTCAGGGGTGCAGGGCTTCAGGTGGCCTTCCGCAATGGAGAAGAATGCAACCCATTGGGGGTTTCTCAAAGCGACAGCAGAGCCCCCTCCCTTTGGAGCACAGGCCAGCATGCGTCCTTTTCCCCTTGGAACGCCCATTCAGGAAAAGAGGGTGGGTTGCTTTTGCCCTCCCTTGCCTTCATCCAAGATGGCTCAGAAACAGCCGCAGGTTTTCTGGGCCAGGCTGTGCTCTTAAAGCATTTCCAGTGCCCTCCGTATTTGCATATTATTGCATTCCCTCGTTGGTGCCCATGTGTGGCTTCTAAACAGACACACAAAGCAAGCGGCTACGTCCAACAGACAATCATGTCCAAGAACAACAGTTGGGATAAACACACATGGTATCAGTAAATACACTGACTGTAAAACATGGTGCAATCCAACCGTAGCACATATATAATTTTTTTTTAATAACAAAAATCAAGCATAACAAGACATAGCTTATAAGTGAATAAAAGTTAATTTGTATCCGTTTTATTTGCTTATGTGCCACAGTTGGATTCCTCTTCTATACAAAGTCAGTTTTAATGAGTCTCTGATAAAAAAAAAAAAACCCGCACGTAATAGTTGTAATTGCTTGTTACTTGACCCTCGGGTCCCGAAGAAGCATAAAAGGGAGACAGAGGAAGGGGAAGAACAAGATAAAGGGGCACCAGCTCCCAAGAAAGCAAAGAAGATTAAAGTAGCAGAAGTCAAAGAAGAAGAGGAGGAGGAGGAAGACCAAGATCAGGAAGAAAGTGAACCTGTCAAGAAGAAGAAGAAAAAGGAGAAAAAACAGAAGGCTCAAGAAGAGGTTGTTTGGGTAGAAGAAGAAGAAGCACAGCCATCAGCAAACACAGCAGTAGAGGGCACATAGAAGAAGAAGAAGAAGAAGAAGAAAATTAAAGAGGAGCCTGAAGAGGAAGATTAAGAGGAAGACACCAGAGCCTCTCTGGTGACTTGCATTGTGTTTGGCTTTCCTGGGACATTAGCTTTTTTGCTCCATGGTTAGTGAAGGCTGAAGAGTTTATACACTTTTTCTCAATACGCAGTTTTTTACCCAAATCTTTTACTTTAACCCTTGTCATGACAATATTTTTTTAAACTGATACTTTCTGTTGTATTATTGCAAAATGGTTGAAAATATTGATGTATACTTGGAAAGTTATTGCAAAATGGTTGAAAATATTGATGTATACTTGGAAAGTGATATAGAAATGTTTATTTAAAAAAGCCTTGTGGCGCAGTGGTTAAACGGCTGTACTGCAGCCAAAACTGTGCTCACGACCCAGGGTTCAATCCGAGGTAGCCGGCTCAAGGTTGACTCAGCCTTCTGTCCTTCCAAGGTCAGTAAAATGAGTCCCCAGCTTGCTGGGGGCGGGCGGCAATGTGTAGCCTGCATAATTAACTTGTAAACTGCCCAGAGAGTGCTTGAAGCGCTATGGGGCGGTATATAAGCAGCACACTTTTTTGCTTTACTTACAAATACTATGTGCCTTATGTATATGTCCCAACTATTTTTCTTGGATGACCTGTTTTTTTGCATCAACAAGGACAAATCAAAGTGTGCCCACCTTGTTGGGTGGCCTATCAACCCCAATATAATTTATAAAATTTCTTCAATATATTATTTTTTTCTCCCTTCACAAACAAGCTCTTGCCACCCCCAGGTTCCCTGTATAGCACGGACCCTGCAGGCCCCCACAGGCCACCGACACTCTCGCTGTCCCTAAACTGGGGACCTGTACTGGGGGTTGGAGGGGAAATCTAGCCGTTTGCCTCAGGCAGCAAAACATCCTGAACTGGCCTTGGGTGCTATGTAAGCTAAAGAAAACTGTATTCCTCACCCAAAACAACAGAGTTTTCTGGCATTTAAAGACGAATGTATTTTATTTGGTTTGGCATCCGCTTTGATAGACTGCAGCCCACTTCATTGCATCTGATTAAGTAAGCTGCAGTCTATGAAAGCGGATGCCAAATAAAACTTGTTAGCCCTTCCAGCGTTGAAGCTCTCTTTGTGGTTTTTGCTTGAAGGGAACATTTTCCGAAATGCCTTCATCCAAACACCTTCGTCTTGAGCACAAAAGGCAAAGGAGTGCCATCCTCTGGCCACTTGTAGAACTGCACTTTTATAGTGTAGAATATATTTATCTGACCACTCAGATCTCAAAACCAGCAAGGTTTTGGGTCCTGCATCACGCATGTGATACATAGGGAGGAGATACAGAGACTGGCAGCTCTTGGAAATGGAGTAAGATGATTAATTTTCTATCCCGCAAGGAGAAACCTATAATCTCAAGGTGGGTCTGCAGACCTTGAAGCTTCATTATTTGCCCAGGATGATTTTGACTTTCTTGTTTCCACCTCCACCACCGCCCTACCCTCCATGCTTTGCCATGCTTTGCTGAAGAGTCTCAAAAACTCATTTTAAGATTTTAAGAGTTCTTACGAAAGTCTTGTCAATCTTTGATTTTGCATTAATGTGGAATGGAAACCTACTCCATAACCATCTAAATCAGAGATCCGAAGCACACAGACTGCTATATGTTCTTGGGCTGCATCACTCGCTCTCTTTCCCCAATGGCCAAAGCGGCTAGAGCCGAGAGGGACTGAAGTCCAACAAGTTCTAAAAAGGCACACATCCCCCAGCCCAATCTTAGACTTGTCTTTAATATACTATTTTCCACGCTTGATCAATTGATTCTTCTTTTTCTCTCAGATCATACAGGAAGGTATCATACTGGTAGTCCAGTGGAGACTAGTGAGGTGCTGTCAAGCTGACTGCAACTTGGGAAGGTCCTTCCCAGAGACAGCTTGGTATAAAGTACTCAGACGTTGTCTAACCACCTTTCCTCCACGTGGTGCTCTGTGAGCACCTTGCAGCTTGCCCAAGGCTACACAGGCAGCCGGGCACTGAACCCCACCAGCCACACATACACGTATCTCTGCTGGCCCCTCTCCCAGTAGGCCCAGTGGAAATTCCAGCTCCCAGCCCCCAACTCTGCAGCCAGGCATTACAACCCACTGAGCTATATCTGCTCCTTGGAAGTAACAACAAAGCTGTAGTGAGCCATTTCGAAATGTGGGTCAAGCAGCACCCTCTACCCACTCTGCCATGAAGCACAGGCTCCCCAAAGAAAGAAGGGGTGAACGCTGTGTTGCCCCAGAAGAAAGTTTATGCTTTTTTAAAAAAGATAATAGGGCCAGGAGGTGTCGCAATTTATTTTCCTCACTGTTGCCAGTAGATTCACCACTAAATATCAGTGCTCTAGGGCAAAAGAACCAAGGGTCCCAGTTGCTTCACGCCAGTTACATTCCTGAGTAGCAGCAAAAACTGTTTTGAACAATAAATAAGGCAAGGAAACGACAGGTTACCTACCTGTAATTGTAGTTCTTCGAGTGGACCTCTGTGAATCACACCCTGGGGTAATCCGCGCATGCGCGGAGCCTCATCGGAAATTCTAGAGCTTCTGCGATAGCAAAAAGATACATGAGTGCAGACCCCCTCCCCCTCGGTATATGTACCTTGGCGCCAAGGCTCTCCCTTCAGTTATGTCAACCGCTGCATAAATGAAACAGGGCATGACAGAGGGGAGGCCGGGTCGGGATGCGTGAATCACAGCGGTCCACTCAAAGAACGACAATTACAGGTAGGTAACCTGTCGTTCTTCTTCATGGCCTCTGTGAATCACACCCTGGGTGGCTAACAAGCTGTCGTTCCCGGAAGAGGGTGTCACGCCAAGGTAAATGACAACACAGCACGCCCAAAAGCAGCAGCAGACTTCTGCCGAACGTCCAATCTGTAGTGGTTGATGAACGTGGACGGCTGTGACCAGGTGGCAGAGGCTCAGACGTCCTGTAGAGAAACGCCTCTTAAGAAACGCTGTAGAAGTCGCCAACGCCCTGGTAGAATGAGGGTGGATACTCTGTGGCACTGGAACTCCAGCAAGCTGATAAGCCAGCTGAATGGTGGAGGTAACCCAGTTATATATGCTTTGTGAGGTAACCTGGAGGCCTTTAGCAGGAAGCTGATAGCTGACAAAGAGTCGAGCTGAGCGCCTGAAAGGTTGAGTACAGGCTATATAAAAAGCAAGAGCCCTTTGCACATCCAAGGTGTGGAGGATCTTTTCTTGTGAAGTAGACGGAGATGGAAAAAAGGATGGAAGAACCAACGGTTGGGGGAAGTGGAACTGGGAGACAACTTTGGGTAGAAAGGAAATATCTACAAATAGACTGACCTTATCTGGGTAGAACTGGAGATAAGGGTAGTCAGACCTCAAGGCTGCCAGTTCGCATGTCGTGCTGAAATAATAGCCACGAGGAATGCTGTTTTGAAAGTAAGGAGATCGACGCAAGGGGCTCAAATGGAGCCTTTGTAAGTTGTTGCAGGACCAGCATTAGCAACCACTGAGGTGGTGGTGGACTCACATCTGGATATATATGTGACAGTCCTTTAAGGAAACGCTTTAGAGTAGGATGTCTGAAGAATCCAGCTGGAGGGGAAGCTGGTGGCTGATGAGCAACAATCGCGGAAAGTTAAACCTTGAGGGATGAAAGAGAGAGACCCTTGGCTTTCAGCTGTAAGAGAAAACGAAGGACTGTAGCAAGAGAAGGATTGATGGACGGGACTGAGGCTGTAGCAGTAAATGATTGAAACTTTTTCCATTTATACATATATGCCTTTCTTGTTGAAGGTTTCTTTGCCTGCTCAATGACATTCATTAGGGAGGCAGAATCCTCCACGCTGCCAGGTGAAGGGTAGGGAGATCTGGGTGGAGGATTTGATTGTTGTTTTGTGTTAGCAGGTGTGGCAGGCGGGGCACGTGATATATGTCGGACGACAGGTGATGAAGGACCGGGAACCATGGCTGCCGTGGCCACCATGGGGCTATGAGGATAGCGTTGGGCTTGTCCTGCTGAAGATGGACCACCACTTTGTGTAGGAGCAGGAATGGTGGAAACAGGTAAGTGAGTGACTTGGGCCAACAGCCTACAAATGCATCTCCATGGGAGTTTTTTCCTACTCCTGCGCGGGAATGATAACGTTTGCACTTCCGGTTGTTCCTGGAGGCAAAGAGGTCTATTGTGGGTGTGCCCCAACGCTTGCACAGCGAGAGAAAGACTGATTGATCGAGTTCCCACTTGTGGGCTTGGGATTCCTTGCCACTGAGCAAGTCCGTGAGGTCATTGTCCTGACCTGCTATATGTATTGCTGTGAGGCAGATGTGGTGGGCTAGGCACCACTCCCAGATAGAGGAGGCTTGGAGAATGGGTGCCTCCTTGTTTTAGAATATAGTACATTGTAGTTGTATTGTCCGTGGCTATCTGAACCATTTTGCCAGTAAGGTGGTTTTTGAAGGCTTTGCAAGCTTCTATTACTGCTAGCAACTCCAGCTTGTTGATGTGGAGCAACTTTTCTCTTTGTGACCATTGTGCATGAATCCATAAGGACTGGCAGTGAGCACCCCAGCCGGTGATGCTGGCATCTGTGGTAATTTGGATTTGTGGCCGTGGCTGTTTAAAAGGCAGTCCCATCATTAGATTTTGGGCAGAGTGCCACCAAGTCAGCTGGGAAGTGAGTTCTGGAGTGACTCACAACAACATATGTGGTGGGTCTGTCATGGGGTTGAATGAAGTCAGGAACCATGCTTGAAGTGACCTCATTTTGAGGCGAACATGTTGGACTACTGAGGTCATGGACGCCATAGTGCCCAGGACGCATTGAATTGTCAGTGCAGATACAAGCGCGTGGGGAATAAAGGCACTGAGTAAGTTCAGTAAGTTGGTACGCTTGTCCGTTGGAAGGAAAGCCCAAGCCTGTCGTGAATCCAGAACTGCTCCTATGTAGTGAGCTAGCCTTGCGGGCTGTAATTTGGACTTTTGCAGGTTTACTGCCAGGCTGATATCCCTGAGGAGGGACAGGGTGAAGGAGATGTCGCATTGCGCTTTGCGACGTGAGTGAGCCACAAGGAGCCGGTCGTCGATGTACGGAAAGATGTGGATCTTGTGAAGTCTGAGGTATGCTGCCACAGGTGCCATGCATTTAGTAAAGACACAGGGGGCTGTTGCAAGCCCGAATGGAAGTCTTTTGAATTGGAAAGCATGAGCTCCTAGTTGGAAGCGGAGATAAGGCCTGTGAGAAGGGTGGATGGAGCCATGGAAATATGAGATCTATCACTGCGAACCAGTCCTTTCTGCATAGCAGAGGGAGGGCGGACTCGAGAGTAACCATAGGGAACTTGGTGGTAGTGATGTATTGATTGAACTCTCTGAGGTCGAGAATGGGTTGGAGACCTCCGTCCTTTTTGGGGATGACAAAATAGTGAGAGAAAAAGCCCTTGCTTGCTTGCTTGCTTGGTGTGATGGCATTGGTTCTATTGCGTCTTTGAGTAATAATGCCTGAATTTCTTCCTGCAGAGTTTGGGACGGAGGCGTGGTGATGTAGGACGTAGGAGGAAGCTGGTGGAACTCTATGCAGTACCCGCTCTTTATGATGGAGAGGATCCAAGAGTCTGTGGTGATGTCTTCCCACATAGGTAAGTGCTTCCAGAGGGCGGGAGGGAGGTTGTTTTGAGGTGGTAATGCAGTCTCAGCCGGCTGGATGTCAAACGTCCTGCTTGTGTTTGCGGTCATTGTGCCTGGTTGCCGTCTGTTGACGTGGTTTGGCTCGATAGGGTTGCTGTTTGTAATAAGGCATGAAGGATGTCTGCCTTTGGGGTTCCTGTTGGAATTTCTGGTATGAATTGTAAGGGCAGCGCCATTGGGTACACCGAGGGCGTTGTTGGTAAGTAGGATAAACGCCCCAGCATCTGGCTGCTGTCCTTTTCTTTTGGACGTTTTGAAGAATATCGTCTGTCTCTGCCTTAAAGAGGCCTACACCATCGAATGGGAGGTCTTCGATGCGTGCACAAGCATCTTCCGCTAGGCCAGTGGTTCTAAGCCAAGAAAAATGGCGAAGCGCTACAGAGGTGGCCATCGATTTAGATGTGGCATCAACTGTGTGTCTGGCCAATAACATCTGCTGTTTTGCCACTGAAAGGCCTTCTTGTTGAAAGGTTTGTGCCAGTACTTTCTTGTCCTCTGGGAGGGCATCAAAGAAGGTAGACATATTGTCCCATAGAAAACGTTGATAGGTATCCACAGCTCCTTGATAATTGGCAACCCTCATGGTAAAGGCAGCAGAGGAGTATAGCCATCTGCCCATAGAGTCAATACGCCTGCTATCCTTATTGGGTGGTATCAGGATTTGCCTTGGTCGAGAGCGAGATTGTGGTGCTTCAACAAATATAGAGTTAGGCGCCGGCTGTTCTTGTAAGAAAACAGTGCCTGGGGCGTGCACCCGATAGAGGTGGTCGATGCGTTTCGACACCGAGTGGGAGGACGCTGGCTTGGTCCAGGAGCGGCGTGCTGTGCTGAGAAGGGATGGCAGCATGGACATATGGACCGGTGTTGTCGTGTCCTTAGAGATGGGGGTCATAGAGGTGATCCGCTGGTTCGGTCATGGGTCTATGAATTTGGAGGTCGAGGGACTTAGCCATACGGACCATGAGCTGGGCGTACATTCGAAAATCCTCAGCTGGAGATGGAGGGTTCATATCTGCCAGGTCTGAGTCTGGGGATGTTAGTAACACGGATGGCGTTTGAGGTCTAGAGCCATGTTCAGACGGTTCGGGATCGTGCCGTGAGTCTACTGACAGTCGATCGACGTCGACATCGAGGGGCTGATCCTCGAAGTATCGGTATCGACGTCGAGATGCCGATGTCAAAGGTGTGTCCGTGGACAGCTGTCGATATCGAGGGTCTTCGACTGGTATCGACATCGAAGGTACGCCTGTGGACAAGGGCTGATATCGAGGGTCTTCGGCTGCCGCAGAGATACCATGGACCATGGTTTGTATTGCTTGTCACATGCCAAGTCATTTTCTGCAACCTCAAAAGCTCTGAAATAAATGCCTATGGCACATAGCATAATAACTGCTTCGATGAAGCAAACAAGCAATATACAATGCTTGGGTTTATTGGTTTTATCTTGGACAACTCCCAGCTGTTGGTTCAGGGATTCTGGGATTTATAGTCCCCAGAAACCAACTTCTCCAAACTCTGTATTTTCTTCATCTTCATGAAGACTTCATCTTCATCAAGTCAATTTCATCTAGTTCTTTCAAACTTTGCAAAACCATTGTTTTTGCTTGTGTAATTGATAATTACTAGTGCCAACACCTCTATAATGTTACCACAGCCGGTAGCCATTTCAGACTGCCCATTACTGAACATTGTGATGGCACAGTAAAACTCTGATAATTTCAAGCTGTCAAGCAATTAACAAGAACTGTAGAAAACATAGAAGGTATATGCTACTCAGATTGCTTTTAATAACCCAGGGAGCCTGATTTGTGCCCCTAGGAGAAAGGAATGGAGAAAATATTCTGCACTCATAAAGTTAAAAAATTAAAACTGACACAGAAGGGGAGTAGTTCAAAGCCTCCTCTCCCAGAGATAGGGCACCGGACCGATGTTTGAATAAAAAATGTATTAAGAGAGTTGATGGATTATCTGTATTCTTCATATTGTCTCAGGTATGAAAAGGAGAAAGAAAATATTGATTGTAAGATGCACGGCAACATAAAAAGATTATTTCACAAAGCTGGGAGCAATGCCAGGCCACGCCAGGTTGGTGTGCCTGGCCTTTCGGACTAGTAAGGTGAACACAGCTAGTGCTTCCCTTTGGGCACAGTGAGAGAATATACAGTATACCAGGAAGAGAATACAATAAACTCCCTTGCGGAGGCAATAATTAAACTCAACAACCACTTCAGAAAACTTTCTAAGAAAGTTTCTAAGAAACTAAACTCTTTAAAAATGAATTGAATAAAACTGCAAATTACAGAACATCTCAGACTGTCGAGAACCAGAAACAGTGTTCACCTGCAGGATGAGAGGGCATCTTGAGCATTTTCTCACCACTCAGTTAATCCATGATTATTTTATTTTATTTGCTATTTGGGTTTTTTTCCTGAATAAATGTTTAGGACCCACCCTTCCCTACTTTTTATTTCTGTTGCCAAGCCAGCATCCCAAAAGACAGTCGATGGCCCCACAGGTAAATGTGAAGTACAAGTGGAGGGGACAGGATTGCAGACTGAGATTGATAAACAAATAGTTAAGGAATACCTTATAACTTTCAATGAGTTCAGATCTCTAGGGCCTGATGAACTGCATCCAACAGTATTGATGGAACTGGCAGAAGAACTGGCAGAACCACTGTCTATTGTTTTCTTGAAATCAGGGTGAAGTGCTGGATGACTGGTGGAGGATTAATGTTGTCCCTATCTTCAAAAAGGAGGAACCTGGGAACTACAGATCAGTCAGCATTACCTCAATCCCATGGAAAATTGTGGAGCAAATTGTAAAACACTCTCTCTGTTGGAAAACCCATCAGCCCTAGCCAGTTTGGCCAACAGGGAAAGAGAATGAGTGACACAGCCCAACAACATCTAGAGGACTGTGTTTCCCCAACCTCTAATCGAGATAACTGTAGATTTCCATTTCACGTTGATTCAAAATCAAAGATTGGCAATACTCTTCAATCTCTGAGAGCACCTTCAAAACAATGCAGTAAGGAAAAAAGAACAAATCCTGCTAGGCTAATCTCATTTCTTGATCAGGTAACCTCTCTGGTAGACAGTGGGACTGCTGTAGATGTAATACATCTTGACTTCAGCAAAGCTTTTGACAAAGTGCTCCATCATTGGCAAGCTAACTAGTTGTGGGCTGGAAAAAAACAGTTGTCAGGTGGATCCATAGTTGGTTGCAGAATCTTAGAGTGCTTATCAACGGCTCCTTCTCAAACTGGGAGGGGGAAACAAGTGGGGTCCCAGTCCTGGGCCAGGTGCTCTCCAACATTTTTATCAATGATTTGGGTAAGGGTGTACAGGGAAGGCTGATCAAATCTGCTGATGATACAAAATTGTGTGGAATAGCTAATACCCTGGAAGACAGAAACAAAATTCAGAAAGGTCTTGATAGGATTAAGCACTCAGCTGAAAACTACAAAACAAAATTTAACAGGGAGAAGTGCAAAGTTCTACACCTATGAAATGTACAATTACAAGATGGAGGAAAGTTGGATCAGTAAGAGATGGGTATGAAGCACTTCATACTGGGTTGTCTTAAGTTGTCGGTGCAACACCACAGGTAATGCAGGTTCCCTACCCTTATCCCACCGGCGTTCCTCCAGCAGCTGCCCTTCCTCCAGCAGCTACCCACTAAGATGAGGAGGCAGGGCAGGGATTCCTGCAGCACTGCCTGTAAGTGGACAGCTGCTGGAGGTGGCAGAGAAGGGAAATCCATGCTCCTGCTGGGACTGGAATATCATGCAACGGGAAGGGAATGAGCAGTGTGTGGTGGCTGGTGAGGGGGGGAGCTGGTGGGGGTAGGGAACAGGCAGCACCTGTGTGCCACGCCAACAACTTAAGACAACCCAGCACAATCTCTACACAGTAATATTACAAGCAAGAAGGATCTTGGAATTGTTGTAGATTATAAACTGAATATGAGCCAACATTGTCATGTGGCCAATGCTATTTTAGGCTGCATTAACAGAAGTATCTCCAAATCCAGTGAAGTACTAGTTCCCCTCTAATTGGCACTGGTTAGGCCTCATCTTGAGTACTGTGTCCAGTTCTGAACACCACACTTTAAGAAGAATGCCACCAAACTTTAACAAGTTCAGAATATGGTGACAAGGATGATCAGCGAACATGAAGAAAGACTGCAAGAACTAAGCATGTTTAGCCTTGAGAATAGACGACTGATGGGAGATACTCATAGGATAGCACTTTTCAAATACCTGAAAGATTTTCATACAGAGGAGGGGCAGGATCTGTTGTTGATCATTCCAGAGTGCATGACGTAATAATGGGCTCATGTTACAGGAAGCCAGATTTCAGTTAAATATCAGGAAAAACCTTGTGATACAGCAATATGACAATAGAACAATTACTTTAGAAGGTGGTGAGTGTTCCAATGCCAGAGGCATTTAAGAGAAAATTAGACAACCATCTGTCAGATATACTTTCATTTGGATTCCTGCATTGAGCAGGGTCTTGGACGTGATGGCATTATAGACCCCTTCCAACTCCATTATTTTATTACTGCACAACAGAACAAATCAACATTCCATAAGGTATGTCAAAAATGATGGCATCCCAAACTCAAAATTATACCTTTGAAACTGGACCTTGAATCAGCAACTTTGGCACAGTTGTAGCAGTCAGTCTGCTCTTGTTCTGTGACAAATTTGGGGATATCTGGGCAAACAGTTTTCAAGTTATGATTTTTTTTAAAGTAAAACTGTTTAACTCCTGTACAGACACCAGTGACCTTTTCTGTCACAGATTTAAAACAGATCAAATACATTGGAAAAGACCAAGCATGCTTATCTTGAAAAAGAATGGTTAGTCCCAGCTGCTGTTTTTTTTTTTTTAATTTGGAAAATTCCTCGCTTCAGGGAGCATAATATTGACTTTGAAAAAAGCCACTTGAGAAGGGAAAAACCTCTGACTTTCTTATAAACTGGTTATCAGTTTGTAAGCATAAATGTTGCAAGGTTGAGAGCAGGGAAAGGAGATCTGAACTTTTGTCCTGCCCATCAGGACCAAATTAAATGACTCTCAAGATAACTTTTTAACTCCTTCCTGACCAAACAAACATTAGAAAGAGTTTCTATTTTTGGTGTAAAAATATTTTTAAAATATATGTCTAAATATTGAGAAGCCCAATCACTTAAACTGTGAAATTATGGTAGGGCCTCCACATCTGCAGGGGATTGGTTCCAAGTCCCCCCTTGGAAAACGCAGATTATAGCAAATGTTATATAAGATGGCAAAAGTGTTTGCCAAAGTGTGCACCGCTAAACCTACCAAGGAGTACCGCGAGAAAGGGAACATAGAGCAAGGTCTCTGCCTCCCGCTACAGCTCCTCCACAGCGCTTGACGGTCCAGATCTCAGCCACTTCGTTGGGCTGCATTGCTTTCACCTGGCCAGGCCTCGCCTGGCTACTCTGGCTGGTGCTGCCCCTGGCTGCTTGCTTGTGCGCGGACTGAGCTGTCTCCCAGGCTGCCGGCTGCCATGCCCGACTGCCCCCTGAGCTGCCTGTCCCTATCCCCATCCTCCACCATGTCACCACCCTCAGGGGAGGTGGCCTGGGCCAGCCCCATACCCCTCCTCCTACCTCTGACAGTGGGCGAAGGAGCCAAGCGCTGGGGTGGGGATGGGTAATAGCAACAGCTGCCCTTTCTGGCTCTGCTTCCTCATGAGGTGCTGCAGCCTGGAGGTGGCCCCAGTGGCAGAGGGAGCCTGCCCAGTTACTTGAGACTGAAGGTCCATGTGAGCGAGCTGAGAGCAGAACCCAGGGAGGAGGATGAGCCACACACAAAGGACGGGCGCCCCATGCCCAGGATCAGGGGTGGCCGGGCAGGGGGGGCTCTCGCCCACCCAGAGCAACCCCTCCACGCAGGGTCACCACTCCTTCTGCGAACCCACCAGATAAAGAGGCAGCCTGTTGGCCACGGAAGCCACTGGGCAGGCATACAGGCTGCGTGCCACTAGAATCCTCCATACAAGTTCGGAGGTTTTCCCATGTATTTCCTTCTTTTACCTCTGTGTAAGCCAGCAGGCAGGAGCCGCCGATACCACCTCTGCCTTCTGGGAGAAAGTTTGCAATAGGAGTGGCCTTAAGCAGCCCAAGACTATGCTATGCGTCCTTCATAGCATGGCTCCCTCTAGTGACCAGTTCTTGTGACACATGTGAACATAACTTTTCCCCCCCCCCTGGATTTCTCTTTTAATGTTTTTAATACATTATTTTCAGACCGAAGGTGAATCAGTGGATACTGATCCTGCAGATAAGGGGGTCCTACTGTTTTTTGCTTTGTGGCTGGAGATGATCTTACAGAGTTTTAGTGTCTATTCCACCAATCTTGTCACTATACCACTGTTAGTATTAAGAAAAACGTTCCAAGATGCTATGTGCCATCAAGTCACTTTTGGTGTGTGGTGACTATGTGAGTTACTGACTTCCAAAATGTCCTATCATTAACAGCTCTGCTCAGATCTTGAAAACCAACATCTCATGTTAGGTTGTTCTCTTTCTATTACCCCCCCCCCCCTCCACTTCCTAGCAACACTGTCTTTTCCAACATGTTCTGCTCAGATCTTGCAAACTAACAGCTGTGGCTTCCTCTATTGAATCAACCTCTCATATGTTAGGTTTTCTTCTTTTCCTACTGTTCTACCCCACTTTTCCCAGCAATATAGTCTCTTCTGGTCAATTCTGTTTTTCCATTATATATGCATGGTAGGTTACTCACTTTTGCTCTTGTGACAGTTCAGGCTTGACTTGCTTGAGCACCCACTTTTCTGGCAGTCTTTCACATCTGTAGGGCCCTCCTCTAATACCACATTTCAAATGAATTGATTTTTGTCCCTGTCTTTCTTTCACATAGTATGCATGATTTTGACCTAGGTTTCCACTGACACTCTTTGCTAACTCCAAGCTCCTCCTTTTATTTCAAGAGGCAAAGGGACATGTTTTGGAAAACATGCACACATGTCTGTAGAGCTAATAGTCCAAGAGCTAATAGTAGAGCTCTTATTCCTCAGCTTGCCTAACTCAAGGGAATTTTTTGGAAACTGGAATTGGAAACTAGCTTTCTAGTCCGTTTTCTGTGGAGGGGGCATGGCAACATTAGTTTACAGAAAATGTTAAAGGGTGTGTATGTTTCTCCATTGTATGTGTTGTATTTATTCACACCTTTGCTTCACCATTTCACCGAGTCCAAAACAGCCCTTCAAAATATTTTGGCACAGAGGGATTAGAGCCACATCCCAGCTGTTCTCACTTGTTTTCTCCCAGCAACCATAGAACAGATCATGTGCTCATCTTATGGAATCCTCCAGCACTAGCTTTACATCACAAAGGGCAGCCTGAATGTTGATAAGATCAATGGCAGGAGTCAAGATGGTCTACAATTCAGTGGTCCCCAACCTTTTTCGAACTGCAGACCGGTTTAACGTGCGTGCGGGTCCATGTGTGCGTGGAGCGTGTGTGCATCCGTGCATGTGGAGGCGGTGCATCCGTACAGGCATGCGGGGGGGGGGAGATCTGTCTCCGTGGCCCGGTCCTGCGAAGGCCACGGGGGTTGGAGACCCCTGGTCTACAGGATACCCTCTTCTGCTGCCATTCACACTTGCTGAAAAACAGCCCTGACAATTGCTATGTTTGGATCAGAAGTGGTTAACTGATTTAAAAAGGAGCAGATTCTGGAGTATTCCCTTGCATAGTGACACTCTGGGAATAATAGTGAACAGAAGAGGGTATTCCCTTAGATCATCTTGACTGGTGCCACTGGTGTTGTCAACATTCAAGCTGCCCTTTGCTATGTAAAGCTTGGCATTTTTTTTCCTGCTGGCAATGCAGGCACAATATTGTGCAGCAATACCGGGCCATTTCCTGGCTTTTTGTATTGTGGGTACAGAAGTACAATACCCCACAGTCATAAACTGGAGGTTTTCTTTGAAGAACTGAATTCTATGTTTACCCAACATGGACATATCCATGCAAAACATTATACTGAAAGAAAAAACATACTATAAACTAATCTTGGAACTGCAGAGGTGGAAGGGACCCTATGGATCCCTGAGTTCAGCCCCTCTCAAGGAGGCACCGTGGGGGAACTGAACTCCCAACCTCTGGCTCCACAGCCAGAGACCTAAAGCCACTGAGCTCTCCAGCAGACAGTACTAAGTACTCTTCATCCACATGAGTTTACAAAGGCTTAAGCTGTCTTTTTTTTTTTTTTTTTTTAGCTGAGGGTTTCGTTTTGCTGTTTTATTAAATCTGCAAAAGGAAGACAGTTAATGAGCACTGGCAGGGAAACTGCCCGCCCCCACATACCAACCTCTAACTGGCCCAATGATCTTGTGTTACTTGCATCCTTTGCTGTAGAGATTTGTTATAATGAAGCTGGCCAAAGGGCTAGCGGGGGGAAGGGGGAGTGAATAACCCTGTTTTGGACCACAAATCTCATAATCCTTAGGGAACTCCAGATGCTCTAAGCTACAATTCCATACCATCACATTGGGCTGGCAATAGTTCTTCAAGATTTTCAGGCACAATTCTTCTCCAGTGTTAAATTAGAAAATCGTGGGGCCTCCTGCTATTAGCATGTGCCGTCAAGTCGGAACCATCTTATAGCAACCCTAACAGGGCTTTCAAGGCAAGTTAGTTATTTAAGGTTTTACCAGTTCCACACTCCAGTGACATTCCATGGCGGAGCAGGAATTCAAACCCAGTCCTCCTGAGTCCTAGTCGGTCACAATACCCACTACACCACACTAGGTATCTGGGGCCTCTTACCCATGTAATAACCAACCCTGTGTAGTTCCCCATACCAGATGAGATTTTTTTCTGCTTAGCACACTCCAAATCTGTGGAGGGCCTTCACCTCCTTTGAACTAATGTTTCAGGCCTGAACTAATGCCATGTGGCCCTGGGCCATTCACAGGCCCTGACTGTTCCAAAGCATCTGCACTTCAGCAGATGCTCTGTAACCCTTAACTGTTACCATAAAGGACAGCAAATGCACAAAGCTTGTAGGAACCAAGTGAAAGACTTACGTTTGCTTTGCACATCATTCTTCCACAACTGTTTTGGTACACAATCATGGGAACTTACTCTACATAAGCAATGAAGCTGAGAAGACAATCTGAGCCGTATTTAAGAGAAAAAGTAGAGCTAGTGTTAATAAGCTTATGAACAGCTCACTTTATAGTAGAAAGTAAAATGCACTGTTACCTGAGTGGTATTCTTAGACCTGCAGAAAAATACTTAAGATTCTGACGTAGCTTAAAGTCACCCAAAGAACAAAGATAAACCTTTAAGACACCAGCTGCAAAAAGTCCATTTGAACAATTTATTAGTATGCCTGTTTTTTACAAGTTTAGAAAAAGAATCCTAGGATTTTTCCTCCTGTGTGTTTTCGCCTGGCTTCCTCGTGATCCATGATGCCAGCTGAAGTGGTCAGAACAATGTACCTATTAAAGGAAAAGAATAACTTGTCAAAATTTCTTCTTTTCCCCCCCCTTTTGGCTAATTCTAAAATATTCCATATTCACTTTAATAGACATCAAATATAAGAAATTGTATAAGGCAGGTAGTGCAAATTAAAATTTGGTAAGGCCAACTATGTAACTAGTGTGGAAACAAGAAACTATGTAGATCACGCCGAGATTAATTCTACAGAAAACAAAGGCTAATGAGTCCCAGTCTGGCAAAGTTACTTTTTAGGATTACATTTCTCCTTTGAACTGCACAGATGTTTTGGTTATACACGGATTTTCCCCCCCAATAAATAAATAAATCCCTCTCCTGCCATGGCGGTTCGAGGTGGCAGCCAGGGTGGGTGCTGGGGCATGCCAGGAGGCTTATGCAGGTCACGGGAGATCACAGCAGTATGCTGCTCCATGGGAAGGAAGAGAGACTGTGTCTCAATTTTCTGCTCTGATAGTCTTTGGCTATGCTTTGAGGGAGTTATACACAGATTTGGAACTACACGGGAGTTCGGTGCCCCTAGCGTTGTTGAAGCGAGAAGTGTATAACTCCTGGAGTCTTGCATTCAGCCTAGCCCGTAGCTAATGTTCTGGGAGATAATCTTTCAGAATAACTTTTTCCAAGCTCTGTGGTCAGAATTAACATGAAGAGCAAGCAGCATTGGCTTTGAACATAATAGCTATGCATGCCACACCTCCCCTTACATGTATCCATATGCATTTAATGTTGTTTTTAAAACTGCTTTAGTTTTCCAGCAACCCAGCTCTGCACAGAGAACACTCACCCAAACTGACGTGAGGGCAGCAGGTTGTTCTGCCACTTTTCCAAATCCTTCAGCTGGACATCAAATCTGGGACTGATCACACCACACTATTGAACAAAGCAAGAGGGTGGGATTTAATGTTTCTGCCAGTGCTACTGGTCTGTGTTTATGCCACAGAGATTTCCATAATACTGTATAATACAGGAACAGGAGACCTAAATCAATCAATCAAGCCAACTCAAATATTGCCTGGCAAATTTAAAGCCCGATGTGTGCCAGACCTCTGTTCAACTATACTGTCACGTTAAATATATTCCTGAACAGTAAGATATCAAGGGTATGTCTAACAACAACATACAATGAGAAATCAGCAGCTGTCTAATTCTATTTCAATATTGAATGTAAAGCACGATAAAGGCCTAGCAAACTGCACCTTCTGTAACCTGCAGGAACTTCACTGAAAATTGTGTAAAATACACAATGCTGCCTTTGTCCCGAGATCCAGGGTGTAATCTAGACATAGGCTGAGCAACTTCAGCAGGTGGAGGGGGCACTTTTCTGTACTCAGGAATGCAACCTGATGGGACTGGGGCCCACAAAAAATCTGCCGGGGGCACACAGAGCCTACCTTGATCTTAGATGTTCCTGTACCTTCTACTATGTCCTTAGTATGTGAAATGGAGCACCCGGCTGTGGAGCCAGGGGTCAGGAGTTTCAACTCCCCGCTATGTCTTCTGGGAGAAGAGCCAGCCTATCTGATCTTGGGCAAGCTACATGGTCCCAAAGCACCACTAGAATGAGGGAGCAGTAAACCACTTCTGAGCACCTTATACCTAGAAGCCTCTGAAAATGACCACTAAATGTCAGAATCAAACTAACAGTACATAAATATTGCATGTAGTTTAGCAATCCCAAGATCTCTGAAGTGCCTTTGCAGTGAAATGAAAACATGTTACAAAAATTTGTGGCCAAGGATTTACATTAAAAAAGCTGAAGATAGGCCTGGATTTCTAAGAAGAGACTGAGAAGAGGAGCTGAGCAGTGTTCTTGTGTTAACCACAGGAGGGCTGTACATTACTGGCAGATTTTACCATTTCTGCTCCCTGCAGTTAAGTGCAACTCTTTCTGGGTAGCATAAAGGCAACTGGACTTCCCTCTAACACTGAACCTGCAGTGCCGGTCTTAGCTATGCATAATTCCTTCTCAGCTCCAGACCTGTGATCAAGCTGGAGAATGTGTGACATCTGAATTGCTGCAAGCCAAAGTTACAAGCCCTGCCCTGCGGCATGAGAGAACATGCCACGTCCTAGTGGAAAGGACTGGAGTGGGGGCAACTCAGTTGGGTCCCATTACACAGAAGCATCTATGACACCAAGCTTGTCAATATACCACTGGCTTTTACAACGGAAAAGGATCAGTATAGTGGCAGGTGGAAGTTACAGTGCTTGGTTTGGCCAGGAAGGCTAACAAAAAACTACATGCCCAATTATAAAATAATAAAATAACTTATAAAGAGCACAGTGGTTCCCAACCTTTCTTGAGCTGCAACCCCCTTTTATAATAGCCAAGTAACCTGCAACACCCTGCTGCCACCACGTTTGCATAAAAGGAGTATTGATTGATTGACTTATTTGATTTCTACACTGCCCATCTGACCTATGGCCACTATGGGTAGCTTACATTGATGGCAGTGACAATAACACGTAACAGCCTAAATAAAAATTAAAACAAAATTAATACATTTAAAATACATTTCAGAAAGAAGTGGCAATTAAAAATAGTGGCTAACAGATTCAAAAGGGCTAGTCAGATAAGATGTTTTAGAAAACCTGTCGAAATAACAGAGTTTTAAGTGATTTCTTAAAAATCTCCAGGGAAGGGGCCAGGTGGATTTCAGGTGACAGCTCGTTCCACAGCTGAGAAGCAACTACCCAGAAGGCCTGGTTCTTTGTTTTCTCCTTCTGGGCCTTCCTCGGCGTTAGCAACCTTAGCCATCCAGCCTGGGATTTACGGATAGGACAGGCAGTCCCAGTTGGAAGTAGGCATTCTGTCATGTACTGAGGTCCCAAACCATTTAGGGCTTTATAAGTTCAGACCGGGACTTGAAGCTGATATGGAAACAAGACTGGTAATCAGGGCAAGGCAGCCAGTATCAGGGAGATACGCTGGTATTTCTTAACATATTCTGGATTTGTTGAAGTTTCTGTATCAGTCTCACAGGTAGCCCCATGGAGAGAGTATTGCACAAATCTATTCTTGAGACTACCATTAGGTGGACCAACGTGGTCATCAAGGTAGGGATGCAGCAGTCTCATGTAGATATTAAATAGCAAGGGGGAGATGATCAACCCCCGAGAGACTCCAAAGTTAAAGGTCCAAAAGGTGAAGACCAACTCCCCGAGCTGTATTCTCTAGGGGCAGTCCCTGAGGAAAGACCAGAGCCAGGCCTCTTATCCCGAGAGCCTCCCCAGGAGAATACCGTGGTCGACGGTATCAAAGACTGTTGAGAGACCGAGGCGGACCAACAGGGACACTTTGCCCCTGTCAGTCTCCCTCAAGAGTTCATCTTGCAGGTCAACCAATGCTGTCTTGGGCCATGACGCGGCCTGAACCAGGACTGGAATGGGCTGAGGGCGTAAAACTTTTATGGGGTAAAATCATCCCTTATCAGAAAGTAGAGGCTTCTTTCTCCTTCAAAGGGCCTGCTTTTCTTACACAAATATACATGCTAACTTTAATACCCTGCTCTGAAAAGTCAACTAAGAAACACACACACAAAAAAAACATTTTGCAACTCCCTCAGGGGTCCCGACACCCAGGTTGGGAAGCATTGTTCTAGCAGTTTCCTGGCATTACCAAGTCTAATAAATAACTCCCAAATAAGAGTTGTTAGAAGCACAGACCTGCTAGTTAAAAGTCAGCAATACTATACAAACTGAATCCACCTCCAAAGAAAATGTTATACCTAACTATTCAAAATTTAAATTTCTATTTTAAATTTACTTTTTTAACTTTTATACACAGAAATCTTATGCTAAATTAAACCCAATAAACGTCATATGGTACCTTAAAGACTGAAAGGTTTTAGGGTACCGCAAGAGTCCTTGTTGTTTCTAGTGTAAGTAACAAGACTTAGAGCCTATCATAGAAATATCTAGCTTTTGAAAAAAAAAAAAAGATCTCAAAGACATACTTGTCACAAGACAGTGTTCTTACAAAAAAGCATGGCTATGATGGCTGGTGGGTGGCTGCTACATCTTCTTAGGCTTTACTACTCTAAGTGCGTATATGTATTAGGAGACATTTTGGAGGCTCTCATTCTTTGAGGAAGAGGATCTTTTTGGCGAGTGCAAAAATGGGCTTGAAGAGTTTGCATGGCGGTCAGGTAGATGTCCTACCCCCAATGCAATCTCAATCTCAATCACACAGCCCACACATCACAATCATGCCAAGAAATTATTTCTGCTTCCTTGTATAATCTTCAAACTGAAATTCAGCTGACAAATTATTCACTTTGTCTAATCTACAGCGAGTCTTCAAAGGGAAGAGAATTTTCCTCAATATTAGATTGATTTAAGTATGTCTAATAGTTATTCTCTGTGATTCAATTTTGACAGAATTCAGTTTCTTAAAGTCAGATCCTACCTTGTTAAGTCTGCCCGTGAGATTAACAACAATCTTCCCAGCTCTGTGATCATCAATGATCTCAAATTCACCTATGTAACCTATGGATTGAAGAAAAGCACTAAGTATAGTTAAAACTTTTGCACTGCTGGGTCACCAAAGCAAGAAGGAAACAACACAGCCTATTTAAAAACAAAGACACCCCCTTTCCCTTCATTAGGTGCTGGACTGTTTTACAGCTGACGTATGTTACGTGCAAAGATATTAGAAGAAAAAAATCAATGGTGTGAAGCAGGGGAGAACCAAGTTTGTATTTGCTCTGCCAGGCACCTTGATCAACGACTTTTAGCAGGTCTCTGGCTAAAATCCTCTTGCACAACGTGTGCCCACACAAGCAGGTTGATATCACCATCCCACAAAAGCAATACTAATTTAATATACTCACAGTCTTCAAATATTGTCTAATTATGTAAACCACCTTTGTATACTCATTGTTTTCAGCTTTAAATATTCTTTCAATGAATATATAAAAATTAAAAAAAATTAAATATCATCTTACTTGTGCAGTATAAAATTACAGCAAGAGGATTTCAGCCTCTGGCTGCATTTGCACATTACATTAACCTGGGAATACGAGTTTAGTCACCCACAAGAAGAACTCACAGGGGGCTTTGTCTTCCTCCTTCATGAAACCAGACAAAACACTGTATAGGATAGCTCTAAGCTAACTCCAAATCCAGGACTGTGGACAACCCAGCATATACCAGCTCTAAAGCAAGATGGTTGTTGTCGGTTTTTCGGGCTGTTTGACCGTGTTCTGGAGGTTTTTCTTCTTAACGTTTCACCAGTCTCTGTGGCCGGCATCTTCAGAGGACAGGAGTTAGAACTCTGTCTGTGTTCTGGTGTAGTGTATGGGATGGTTGAGTATTTGTACCTGTGGGATCAGGGTTTTTGTTATTTTCGGGAGATTGGGTGATTATGGTGATCAGAGTGTTTTTTGTAATGAGTGTATTGTTCTGATAAAAGGGGGAGATGATCTGTCACTGTGATTGATGGGTGTCATTAGCTAGTCTATTATGTGCAGTGATCACTGGTCCTTGTGGCTGGGTAGAGTTCGTTGACCTTTTCGCAGGCTGTATTTTTCAGTGCTGGGAGCCAGGCTTTGTTGAGTTTTAGACTTCTTTTTTGTTGAAGCTGTGCTGATGTTTGTGGATTTCAATGGCTTTCCTATGTAGTCTAATAACTGGATATGCCCTGAAACAAGCTGGACATGAAATCCTATTTCAGAATACAGATGTCCTGGACAACACCAGCAATCATTATGTTAGACTACACAGGGAAGCCATTGAAATCCAAACATCAGCACAGCTTCAACAAAAAAGAAGAAAGTCTAAAACTCAACAAAGCCCTGCTCCCAGCACTGAAAAATACAGCCTGCAAAAAGGTCAATGAACTCTACCCAGCCACAAGGACCGGTGATCCTGCACACAATAGACTAGCTAACAACACCCATCAATCACAGTGACAGATCATCTCCCCCTTTTATCAGAACAATACACCCATTACAAAAAACACCCTGATCACCATAATCACCCAATCTCCTGAAAAGGACAAAAAGCTGATCCCACAGCTACAAATACTCAACTATCCCACACACTACACCAGAACACAGAGTTCTAACTCCTGTCCTCTGAAGATGTTGGCCACAGAGACTGGCGAAATGTTAAGAAGAAAAACCTCCAGAACACAGTCAAACAGCCCGAAAAACCTACAACAACCATTGGATCCCAGCTGTGAAAGCCTTCGAGAATACATCTAAAGCAAGACTTGTCATTGGCTATAAATCTGATTGCTATTCATTTCTCTTTACCATAACATCATAGTTGAATACATAACTGTAGCACAGCTAAATAGCAACTACATAGATGCAATTCCATCCTGTTTGTTTACCCTCCTCTACCTGGAAGAATTTAATAGTACTCCTCTGCACTCCGAACTACAATACAAGCTGAGAAACAATACAGCAAACTGGAGTCAATACTTTACGACCCATTACATTAAAAAAAAAAAAATATCCAACAAGACTTGTTTGGTTTGCTTAAATCTACATAGTCCCAAATCAATCACATACTTCTCCTCCACTAATCAAGCTTACTCTCTTTATCTTCGGACTCAAACATCTGTGTTGTAACACAACTCCTATCATCCCTAACCACTGTCCATGCTGGCTGATATTTCAGGGAATTCAGAATCTAAAAACATCTGATTATTCTCCAACCGTCAATCTATGTTTAATTCTCAATATCCTATGGTCATCAGCATCTGCCCCAGACAAGGAAAGGTTG
The DNA here is from genome assembly GCA_037013535.1 of Intellagama lesueurii. NCBI lineage: Eukaryota > Metazoa > Chordata > Lepidosauria > Squamata > Agamidae > Intellagama > Intellagama lesueurii. The sequence goes on from JBAJHW010000012.1 coordinate 12,253,577, forward strand.
CTTGAACATGGGCAAAATTCACGATCTATTCCAACCAAAGATTTTGCATGCATCCTGTGGACTTACCATGCTTCATCATCACAGTTAAGAACCGGACAATTACTTTGGAGCACGGTCTAATGAGAACTTGGCGTTTTCCACGCTCCTCTGCATTATTGATGCTTTTTAGAGCATCTGCCAGAACATTCATGCGCACCATTATGCCTGTGTAAAGAAATAAATATTTATGTGAGAGACAAAATTCTTTAAAACGTGTCATTTATTTCCAAATAGTGGCTTGTCAAACAGCTTGTGGGTTTCAGAAGCACCAAAAAGCACACAGCATTAATTAAAATAATCACCAATATGCATCTTCTCAGGAAAAGATCACAGACTAAAAAGTTATCACCTGGTCTTCCTGTGGGTGCACCTCTAACTGTAAAATTGGAGATTAGTCAAAATCTTTTAGAGAACCAGCTATCTGTGACAAACCTTACACTACAAATGCAATGGTTACAAGTAGTTCACACTTAATCTCATGAGCTGAAATCCAGTACTAAAATTTACATTGTGCGTGCCTGATGATGTCATCAGCCTAGTGTTTGTTTATAAATTGGGAGGTCGCAAAACTCCCAGCAGGACAGGGAGCCTTAAGCTTTTGAAATTCACTACGACCAAGATGGTTTTAAATGTGCAGCAGCACATTCTGGAAATTAAAGACTCTCCTTGCCCCTTCTTCCCAATGGCTTCCCCTTGACAACAAGGATCCTAAGGGAGCCTGGGACCAGGGCCAGGTGTAGGATAGGAAATCAGTCGTGTTTAATTAACAGAAAAAGTGTCACCCTTACACTGCGCATATGTTCTGCTACTAAATTTCAGCCAACATACAATACATTTTGCACATCACTGCTTACAGGCTGAATGCAATCTAAAAATGCAAAATTACAAGATTCCTAGAAAAAAGTATTTCATAAAATCCATGTTAAAAGTGGCAGACCATTTTATTTACTGTCCTGAAATTTTAAAATTTTTGAGAAGGGCATTATTTTTGTTTGATGCCCAGCTCCATCTAATTTAAACGATTGTACAAACTCTTCTATGTTTAGCATCCAAAAATGAAGATATTAAATTTAGCAACAATAGTTGTAGTTCAGATCAACCCACACACATATTCATGGCTAACCTGGACCAATGCTTTCTTAACTGCTGCACCCAAAAACCACTCCTTATTTGAGGTACACTGAGGACATTTTTCTGATCTGGACCCATGGAAAGGAATCCCTAGAAAAAGTTCACCAGGATTTCAGTAACTTTCACCGAAACATCAACCTCACCCTGGAACAATCTATGCAACAGGTGAATTTTCTATGCAACTGTGAAACTACAACAGGGACATCTTAGCACCAAGCTGAACCGGAAACCCACTCACTGATATACCTACCTGCTCTCTTCCAGCTTCCACCTGAACGCACAACAAAAACCACTGTATACACCCAAGCCCTAAGATACAATCACATCTGCTCCAACTCACAGGACAGAGACTCCAAACTCAGGGATCTATAAAATGCATTCCTCAGACTACAATACCCACCCCAGATGATTAAGGAACAAATCAACAAAGCAAGGCGGATACGCAGAAATAACTTACTGCAAGACAGACCCAGTGGGCCAAATGACAGAGCACTGCTAGTTGTCACTTGCAGTCCACAACTGAGACCACTCACAGGCATCGTAAGCAATCTCCAGCCCATCCTTGACAAGAACACCCCCCCCCTCCAAAGTCCTTGGTGGGAGACCCATACTTGCCTACAGACAACCCCTCAACCTCAATACTAACACACAAACCAGCAACACACACAGTGGGACTAAACCCTGCCACAGACCCAGATGCCAACTCTGCCCACACATCTATTCTGGCAACACAATTACAGGACCTAACAATGCCAACACACAATATCAAAGGCAGCTTCACTTGTTGCCAACAATACCCCTCTGCACTCTACATAGGACAAACAGGACAATCTCTACAAAAGCAGGTCAACAGTCACAAATTGAACGTCTGAAACCACACTATACACGGAAACCTGTCTCCAACCATTTCAATCCACAAGGACGCTCTGTGGAAGATTTGAAAGTCACTATTTTAAAAAAGAATCATTACAAATCAAGAATACAGAGGGAAACAGCTGAGATAAAACTTATATGCATGCTGGACGCCTGTACAAATACACTGAATATAAGCCTAGGTTTCTTAGGTCATTACCAAATGTAACACTTCTGCTGTCATCTACTGCCACTGTTATTTTCTTCACAACTACCAAGCCCATCTCTCATCACAAGGCTCAGAGGTAAAAACTGTCAGTGTTCCCTACATTAACACATGCGATTCCTTTGCTATCTTTTTAAACCTTTATATTTAATATTCTTTTTCTCTCCCTCTTGAGTTTTAAATGAATCCCAAATCTTCAACACCCACCCCCACCCTCTCTTCACTCTCCCTGCTCATCTTCACCCAGTCATGGTGTGTGTGTTTTCTGTCTCCTGAGGAATTTTTACAATGGTGCCCTAAAACAACGTAAGGCATATGTAACATGCATCCAAGAGCCAATGAATATTTATTATGAAACTGATATTTCATTCAACATTTCATTCTGTTGCCATCTGTCTGGCGAAGTGGATGTGTCCACAAAAGCACACATTAAAATATAATCGTCTTTAAGGTGCCACACGCTTTTGTCTTTTTTTGTGTTGTTTCTCTGAATTTTGCCTGATAAATTTACCAGCCAAACCTTAACTATGAATTAATACTATAGCAACAATCCAGCAAGCATTGCAATCCCACCAATTTCAGTGGTGGGAGCTAAATATGTACTTACATTATTTCATGTATACCATATATTTTCAACTACATCTCCTACAATCCTCGACAGTTGATGGGAACTGATGGCACTGCCCATTATCTTCACGTCTTACATGCAAGCCTCCTGGGGCACAAGCTAGCTAGCCTCTGCCATAAACAAGGTACTGGTCTTGATGAATCTTCTCTCATACTGTTGTATTTGCAGTAAGAAACCTCACAAAAGAAGTCTATTTGTCCCCCTTTTATACTACTTGAAAACAGCCACATTACTCAATGGAAGAAATCCTGTTGCTCAGTGTAGCAAGTTGCAACTAGAGTGGCTCCATTTGAATCAACTGACTCAGAAAATAGCTCATCACATCAACGAATCTACACTAGAGCAACCTCAGTATACCTTGTGCTGATACTTTGCCCAAGATAATGAATTAAAAAGGCCAAGGTGCTCTTGAGCGCATGCATGCATGGCAACAAGAACGAAGCTGGGGGACCACAGACACTTTCCTCCCCGGTATTTCTCTCAGGCCCAACAAGAGACCCACCCGGCCCTTGGGTCTGTAACATGCCAATGGAAAAACCAAACTCCACCTCACCTCATGGCAAAGGCCTCCACCAAACAACTCACTGAGGTAGGTACAAGATCTCCCACTCCTGCAGCTGCCTCTGATACCCTCCCCTTTATTACCCTTCCTGATGTTCCATTAAAGAAGGGAGGGACAACTTATGAGATTCCAGACCTTACCGGACTACAACGCCCATTACTCCTCACCACTGGCAACGCTGGCTAGGAGTGATGGGAAGTGCAGTAGAAGAGCATTTGCAGGGCCACGCGTTTTCCCCCATACCTACATCATACTGAGTGGCGCACACTTCCGAGCAACAGGGAATCAAAGTAATAACACGCCTCCGCCGCAGGCTTGCCCCCGACCAGGCCGAACGCACCGCTCTCTCCCTCTCGCAGACCCCGCCGCCACGGCTATCCCAGCCCGCTCCCCCTCCCGGCCCCCTGTTCTGGCCGCCATAGCGACGGGCAGGACCAACACAGCCCTCTCAGAGATCGCTCTACGGGTCGAGTGGCGTTTCAGCTCCCAGGAACCGGCCTGAGACCGGGCCACGAGCACCGGATGGGTTCGATACGCGGCGGATGGTTCCAGGGACCGAACGTCGCTCGCTACTCACCAGTGCAGCAAGATGGCGGAAAGAGGAAGGCGGCTGGGCGCGCGCGGGGTATTATGGGAAATCGAGGCTGGAGGCTAACGGACGAAAGTCTCGCGAGATCTTGCCCTGCGGCGCCTCCCTGTTCGAGCCTCTTTATCATTGGTGGCTTAGAAAACCAATAGAGACTAGCAAACACTGAAATTGAACTGCGAGGATAAACGTCCGGTTCTTCGACGATTCCTCCGCCTGATGGCGAAAGAGAGAGCTGCAGAAATCCATGGGCGATGTGGGCTTTCTGAATGTTACTTTTGACGCAGGTGTAGCTAAATAGCAGTGTGCCCGCCCCGAAAGAGAAGGTAGCAGCAAGGATAGGAGAGTTCATGCCTGCGGGGTATTTAGCAACGGGGGTTTTTCCGCCGGGAATCCGCATCAGTGGCAGCCCTACTCCACCTGAAAGCTACAACTAGGACAGGTCCATAGAATCAGTGGGGATTCGGCGAGTCAACTCCTCCGTACGTTTCACTGATTCAATGGGCTTACTCCGATTGCGACTTACTACTGGAATTCAGCCATAGAACTGCAAACGTCCGAAATTCCCTACAGCTCCGTATGGGATTCTGGGAGTTGCAGAGTCCAAAAATCTGCATGCTTGTACGTACAAATTTTAGAAGAGGAGGGATCCCAAGAATCATCAAATCCGCCCCTTGCCATAGTAGGAAATCCACAGCCGAAAGATCCTTGACAAGCAGGCCTCTGGCCGCTGTTTAAAAACCTCCACCCCCCTCCCAGCTCTGCCTGTGGAGACGTTCTTCCTAAGGTTCGGCCAAGCGTTCCTTGCCCCTAAGTCGAAGCCCTTACGTCGGGTGCTGCCAAGGATGCCCACACTCTCGAAGCAGCCCCAAACAGCGGCCCCCTTTGCTTGCCCCCAAACTTCAGCATGACGACCGTCTCATGAAGTCTTGTTAGGTTGGTCTTGAGCCACAGATAACTGTGCCAACCTCAACGGGGGGGGGGGGGGGGGAAGGAGTGGAAACACATGCTTCTGGGGTCCCAGTCCACCACACACCAGTTACTATACCGCAAGTAGGGGACTTTTGGCTCTTCAGACATTTTGGACGACAACTCCCATAACCCCATTGTCGTCAGCCACACGGGGTGGGGTTGTAGGCTACATCTGGAGGACCAAAAGTTCCCCTCTCTTGCACAACACGGCCACCCAGTATAGCAGCAGGCTATATTATTGGCTTCTTTGGGTTTGTTCTTTTTGCCACTGACGGCACTTTCTGCATACAATCCTCCGCCGACCTTTCTGGCGTCTGCGATCCACCTCCCAACCAAGTAGGTGTAACTTGGAAATGTCAATCGTGTGTACATCTGGCTTAAGAGGGAGCCAGGCTCCTCCAAAACACGAGCGGCTTTGCTCTCTTGGGACGGGAAGCTGCGTTTGCAGAACTACTACTGAGTAAGGAGGCTTCTGCAAATCGCTTCCCTGAAGCATTCCCGACAGCGCCTAATCGGTACCGGAATGTACTGGTGCAAGTCACTCTAGCACATTTTTGATCTCTACGTCCGTAAACCAAGGCGCCCGGAAAAGGCGGGGCTCCCTGAAAGCAAACTTCCGGCGCTCCTGGTCTCCAATAGCAACCCAAATACTTCCGGAAGCGGATGGAAGACGCAGGAGAACTGTGTGGCAGAAAAGGTTCTAGCACCGATCGTTAATGTTGAGGTTTGTTTTGGCAGAGTTGGTGTGAGGAAAATTGAGGGTGGCCCTTAATAATAATAATAAACTTTTTTTTTTCCTGATTACACAGTAGATAAAAATGGTTCTGGCAGGAACCTACAGAGCAGGTAGAATTATAGTCGCCCTTAGGAGACCACCCCCTTATTTATTGGTTCACCTCAAGTGGCACTTATTTCAGTACATTCACTCGGAGGCGTTTGGAAATTAGAAATAATAAAATGTTTCCGTTTATTTACTGTAGTTTTCTTATATAAAAACAAGCATCATATTTTGTGGAAATGTTAGCTTTTTACATTGCTGAGCTTAACTGCTTAATTCATTATTAACTAACTAACATTGCTCACAGAACACTTCGTTCCAACTGTTCAGTCAGACTCCATAACTCTTATCACTCTGACAGAACGCTAACAGGACCCTGCAGGAAAAATAACTCTGAGGGGGAGAGGGAGACCGCCGGCAGCTCTGCCCGCCCACCCGGTGCCAGCCAAAACCTCTCAGAGGCAACACGTCCAACAATTAAGCAGGCAACCTATGGCCACAAGGAAAATAATGTGGTAACTGCTAAGAGATAGTGTAGAAGGGAATGGTACTCTGTAACTTGAAAACTCTGGAAGGGTTGTTATAAGTCAGAATTGACTTGATGGCACATTATTTGTAGTGTATTTATTTTATATAAAGCATGTTGGACTTTTTCCTGGAGACTCAAGAGTGAGGGATTCCTATTTTGACTCTGGAAACTTACCGGGGTAGTACCGGTAAAACTATTCCTTAAATGCCTCACAGGTCTTGAAATGCTACGAGTATCACAGTAAGTCAGAATTGACTTGATACATAACACATGCAGTTGTTAACAGCCAGCATGGTTTTCTCAAAAACAAGTTATGATAGGCTAATCTTATCTCTTCTTTTGATAGAGTCACAAGCTTAATTAGGTCAGAGGAATGCTATTGATGTAGTGTATCTTGATTTTAGCCAGGCTTTCTGACAAAATCCTCAGTGACATTCTTACAACCAAGCAGTCAATATGTGGTCTAGATGATGCCACTGTAAGGTGGATTCATAGCTACTATAACCAACATGTGCTTGCTCATGATTCTTCTGCATCCTGGACAGAAGTGATGAGTGGGGTACTTCAAGGTTCTGTCTCGGGCCTAGTGTTGTTCAGAGTCTTCTATAAATGGATGGTGGAAAAGAAACTAAAGACGGAATTGGAGTTTAAGATTACTTTAACAGACTGGAGAATTCGGCTGGAACAAACAGAGTGTTGACAGAGAAAAAAGTAAAGTACTATCTCTGGGGGAGAAAAATCAAAAACAAATATAGGATGGATGACACCTGTCTTGGTATATATGAAAAGGATCTAGGGTCTTATCACACCCCAAGATAAACATAAGCGTTATGTGGCAGCAAAAAACCCTAAAACTATAATAAGTATCAACAGAAGTAGTGTGTTCAGATCAGGGGAACTAAACATGCCAATTCTGTTCTGTTGTGGTCAGATTTGGAATAATTGGTTCAATCCTGGACACCAGAATTTAAGAAGGGTATTGACAAACTGGAACATGGAACATGTGGAGAGGAGTATCTTGTAAGGTGGTGGATTCTCAGTGAAAGTGTTTAACAAAGTTTGGATTGGACACCTGTCAGCGAAGCCTTACCTGTAGATTCCCTGCTTTATCATGGAGTTGCCTCAATGACCCTTGGGAGTACTTTGCAGCTCTATAGTTCTACTGCTAGAAAAACTCAAAACTACCTGTAGTTCTTGTTAAGGCTGAAAGAGCCAGATGGTGGGAAAAGTTGCCCCATCTGCAAATTGTACACCAAGATAATTAAAATATTTCACTTGTTCAAGCACTTGGCCATCCAGGGGCCATTTGTGCTTCAAATACCCTGTTTCCCTGAAAATAAGACTTAACCTGAAAATAAGCCCTAGTAGGATTTGTCAGGATGCTTGTAATATAAGCCCTACCCCAAAAATAAGCCCTAGTTAAGTGAAACCCCGCCCTCCACCATTGTGCAGCAACCAGAAGATGACATGACTGTATTTGAATAAATGTAGATTGTTGTACATGAAAAAAATAAAACATCCCCTGAAAATAAGCCCTAATGCGTTTTTTGGAGCAAAAATTAATATAAGACCCTGTCTTTTTTTCGGGGAAACAGGGTAGCACTTTCCAAACACAACAGCTTTTGTTTTAGCATAGTTTATCTGAAAATATTCCTTATGACAAATTGTGCAAAAATCTTTCACTTGTGTGTGTGATATTAAAACGATATCATCTGCATATAGCAGAGCTGACCATTTATGGCAGTGGTTTCCAAAATTTTTCAACTCACGGCGCCCTTTCCTTCCCGATCCTGAGCATGGGGCGGCCTTTCCTCATGTGTGGCTCATCCTCTTCTCCGGGTTTGGTTCCCAGCCTACTCACCTGGGCCTTCAGTCTCAGGCAGGTGAGCGGGATCCCTCCTCCTCCTCCGCTGCCTCAGGGCGGCCTCCAGGCCGTGGCACCTTGCAAGGAGGCAGACCCAGAAAGGGCAGCTACCCACCCCTGGCAGCTCAACTTCTTCGCCTGCTGTGGGAAGTAGGTGGAGGGGTGTGGAGTTGGCCCGAGCCATCTCTTGTGAGGGTGGCAACAATGGTGGGGGGGGGGGCATCTTCCTCCCACCAGTCCAGCTTTCCATGGCCTGCTGATTGATTGTCCGCACAGTCACAGCTGGGTGGAGCCACTGGGTGGGGTCAGAGACAGGCAGTTCCATAGGTAGCCAGGAGGCAGCCCAGCCTGCCCACAAGCCAGCAGCCAGTGTGCTACCAACCCCAGCCAGGGTGGCCAGGTGAGGTGAAGCATCACAGTCCAAGGAGGTGGCCGGCATCGGAACTGCCGGGTACTGTGGAGGGGCTATGGTTGGGGGGCAGAGACTTCACTCTTGTGTTCCCTTCCCTTTCCCGTGGTGCCCCCTCAGGAGGCTCAGCAGCATACCCAGGTGTCATGGCACACTTTGGGAAAGGCTGGTTTATGGGCTGAAATGAAAGAGGCTTTTGAGCTCCAAAATTACTTTTTATAAATATTAAAAAGAATAGGAACTATAAACCATATCACATTCCCTTAAAAGTTGGAATTCAGTCTGTCAGCTGGCCATTGAGGCCAATTCTCACTCTCATATTTTTTGTATTGGTACATAAAATTTTAATAAGAGTAAATAATCTGTCAATATTGGAGTCCCAAAGTTTTACCCAGAGCCTTTCTCAATTTACTTTGTCAAATGGCACCAGAAAATCTACGAAAAATGCATACAGATGTTTCTTAGGCCCCTTAGCATATACTGTAGTATTTATGAGATGATATAAGACATACAGTAGTATTTAATAAGATCAATAGTACTCTTGCCTTTCCTAAAAGCTGCTTTTTGTTCAACAATAATATTGTTAGGCTCTACTCAGTCTTCCAGTTTTAATCAAGAGATACAGGGCATATAATTTTGAGGTCACATTTGATAAAGCTTATAGTCCTATAATTAGCTGGGACCCTGTTGTACTACTTTCTGTTTGAATTGAATTTTGCTTTAAGTAGAATAAAGCATTCAGAAATGAGATTTTCCTCCCTCTGTCCCAACTGCAGTATGATGTGGCACTTTCAAATTCAGGTACCAGTTCTAGGAAATATACAGGCTTTACTGTTAGTTTAGCAGCATTAGCCAAGCGTTAGTATCCGATATCTACATGCCATTGCTTTGTGGTAACAAGGAACAAATTCCGAAACTAGGGATACAACCAGCCCTCCTATATTACTGCCTGCATATATTTATTTATTTATTTATTTATTGAATTTATACCCCACTCATCTAGTCAACTGACTACTCTGGGCGGCTAACATATAATATAAACAATTTAAAATATAAGATCAAAGTAACACATCAGACAATACTCAAGATGGGAGAAAAAAAGTAAATCAAGTAGTGGCTGGAGGGAAGGCTTGCCTAAACAGCCAGGTTTTCAGTTGGCCTTTGAAAATGCCCAGCGAAGGGCCCAAACGGATCTCAGAAGGGAGGTTATTCCAAAGGCGAGGAGCCACCGTCGAGAAGGCCCGGTTTCTTGTTTTTTCCTTCCGGGCCTCCCTCGGCGTTAGGCTCCTCAACCTCACCTCCTGGCTAGATCGAGTGATACGAGTAGATATATATAATCAACATCCATAGTGGTGCAGTACTGCTCTAACCAGCACCAAGTGACTATGGTATTAATTTATCAGACAGTGTCCCTGATGAGCATTGCACCGTTAAGCTGGAGACCCACATAAATTAAGTCTGTTTTCAGCTTGATTTACTTTCACATACATTCTGTCATACTCTATGGGCATGCTCTAGTATTTTGCCCAAGAAAATTGCAGGTTTTTGAAGCAAAATTCTTTTCTACTGCTGCATATGTCACTCTGCACATGTTATAATGTATAGGGGCTGCTAATCCTTTATTTGCAGTAAGAGACTGCTATCCTTTGTAACAATTCATAGCTTAATGGAAGGAGACCCATAGCTTTGTGCAAGGCAACAAGCTTTATATCAGTAGTGCATAAATGCTGTCGGTTAAAGCCAGGGTCTAACAACAAACAACAACACCTACTAGCAGGGAAATCTGAAAAGAAAATTCAATCATACTGGGAAATCAAAGGCTTCTGTACATACAAAGATATCCTCAATGAGACAGGTGTCACACTGTCACTTATCACTGCCTTCTGTTATCAGTCTTGTCTGAATCATTTCTGGTTATATCGCTCCAATGTGTTTTTTCACTGAAATGCCAGATATTAATTTGTATTGCAAGAATCACTTTACATTACAATATCAATCTTCTGGCCAAATCAGTGGTATAAAAATCTGCATGGGGAAATCACTCTTCTGGAAAATGATACATCCTCTCAATTCTGCTTTAAGATGGGGCGGACAAGTGGGACCTTGCAGATGCTTCTTGGGATTGGAGTTCCCGTAATCCCTCTTACACTATTACCTGTGGTGCCTAAATCTGTTTGGAGTCTTAGGTTAAGAACGCATTGATTGCCACAGTTGCCCATCTAATTTAGGCAATGTGAAAAGGAACACATGTAGCTCCTCTGTCCTTTATCTATTCTATATATATCTAAGGTAAAACAAACTTACCAAGGAAAACTGAAGAATAATGATAACCCATCTACTTAGGAAAATATAAAGGGAAATCTCAAATGGAACATTTTCATTTGTCAGAGTTGATTCATGAGGTATTAACCAAGCGGACAGTTTTTCCAAAAGTCAGAGAACAAATTAAAGGATGTTCCACACAGCTGAGTGGAGAAAAATGTGAGGGAAACCTCAGTCTCAGCAGCAGTTTTTGAACCTTAAATATTTCTCATAAGTGAGCTTAGATGACAGGACTTTACTGTTTGAGTAAGTGGGGAAACAGGAGCAGGTGATATCATTAATTGACCTACTCACTCAATAAAGTGCCAGTGCCATTTATTTCCTCTGTTAATTTTTTTATTCACTTCTCGGCTTTCTTGGTACATTTATCATCTACACTACACACCAGTGCAGTCAAATGAAAGCAGTAATTTTATATCCAAAGTTTGCAAATACATAAAACTTATTTCCCTTCTCAGCCTATATACGTACTCTCTTATCACAGCACTGATTCCTTCACACATAACACCGCATCCTTGCCCAAGTGGAAGATAAAAATAATCACTGCAGGGATACCCAAGTTGGTATTCTGGACCAGTTTAACTCAAGATGGGCTAATGACTTGGCAACTTAGCAGTATTTTCTGTATCTGCAGCAAAGTCTGCACTAGCCCTTTTCACCAGCTATTATAGAAATCTGTAGGTTTTGAGATATATTTTGATAAAGCAAAAGATTAAAGAGTTTTTTCTGTGATCTGAAAGAAGTTTTTCATTAGTTTGGGGAAAACAAGCCATCCTGAGTTCCATGTGTCACAGGTCTATCATATTTAGTAGGAAATGATCTAACAGTGATAGCATGTAACACTAATACAGTACACTGCAAAGTTGTCTGCAGAACTCTGCATCTTTTGCTAGAATGATACTGGCTATTTATATTGGCATAAATGCAATGGTAAAAATTGTGCTGGTGTTCCCTCATAGTCCAGCAGCTTACACAACCAGCATGCGATGTGAGATACAAGTGGCAAATTGTTAACTGGCAGCAACTGACCAATACATTTCAGACTACTGCATAACTAGCCAATAGGATTCTGACCTTTGTCTGCCAGCTAGAATTGTTCAGTTCCCCAAAAACATTCAGTTTAACTGAGAGTATCTGTGGTTTCAGAATGGAAAAAGTGATTATTTTTTTTGCTGGAATCAAGTATATCTTGCAAAGCTGAATTGCTAATTTAAGTATGTCTTGCTGTATTTTCCAAATAAAAGATGCCTCTTTTGTTTATAAAGCCATCACAAAGAATAAACACATTTTAAAATATATTTAAATTAAAGGGAAAACATTATTCCTCATTGGTGATGTGGATCACTTCATTCTTTTATCATAATTCAGGTACTGTTACACATTTAGATCTAGTCAGACACTTCTACAACATATTCCATTATATGGTGCTGACACAATTATTGCCTTCTGGGCCATATGCAAGAAGATTCAAGGCTAGCATAGTTAAACTGCCCCTCTCCCAGAGAAAATGGATTACAATATTTAGTAGAAAAGGCTGACAAATTTATTTTGGCAGCTTAGAATAACACCGAGCTACCACCTAAAAGGCAATAAAAGTGAGCACCAGATTTCATGCTATATCTTTTGCCAAATAGTAAGAATGCCTAAAAACTAACCAAAAAAAAAAACAAAACAAAAAAAAAAACAAAGCCTGAAGGTTTCTCATGTCTATATTTTTAGACTGATAATAACACTGTTCATCCATTTACAAGACAGCAATTTGCCTTTTAAACACAAATTTAAGATCCTTGTATCTTTAACAAATTACAACTGTTTTACTTAAGAAAAGTGTAGTAGTAGTAAAATCAAAATAGCATTTAGAAAACACAAATAACTTCAAAGACAGATTTGTTGACAAGACAGATACATCAAATATTCCACATAATTTTGTTTGCAGACCATAATAAAAAATGTAAAACATGTTGCACAACATCAAAACTACAGTAATTTAAATAACAGAAGCAACAAAATGAACTGCCTATTCATCTTAACTTCAGTTTTCCATACAGTTTCAGTGCAATTAAGATGCATTACAAAGCTAGTGACAACTTGGATGCAAGAATTTAGGAGCCCTGTTTCCATAGCCCACAAATTTCATTAAAAGTTTATCAATTGAAATTGGAAGCTATCATAAAGTCAATCTACAGACAGTCCAGTGAGTCCTCAAATACTTAACCGGAATGGAGAATTTTAGCTGGTGTTTTTCCACCAGAGACAGTAGCAAGAGACATTTTCACACAAATATAATTTGTTCACCACCATCAATTATTACTGATGAACAACCCTATTACACTATGAGGTTGCTAGTCACATTTTCTAAAAAAACAACTGTCCATGTTAGCAGAATGCATTACTGTGTGACTGAGGAACCACACAGTTCCTATTTAAGCTGTAGAAGAGGAAGCCCTGCTTAAAGGTTAAAAGGCGATGACTGAAATAAGCACTTCTATACTATTAAACACACAGTAACTCAATGAATTGTTCCCAGAATACAAATTATACTATGGAGTAGATTAGCAAGCAAAATTTCACTCGTTTTTCTTCTCTTTGTGCTTGAGGAGTTTGTTGACCTCCCTTTTTGCCATCCCAACATATTTTGAAATTATTCCATGCTTGTTCAATCCAGGAAACAACAAGAAGCAGCTCACTTAAAACAAAACAAAACAAAATCACCATCAGTGATGATCTTTTAAGTTTGTTCACCATATTTGCTCATTTTAATTATGTTCTATTTAAATCACTTCCCAAAAACAATCCAGTCCCCACTTATTAGCATGGGAAAACAAGCCACATATTCTTCTGTACCATTCCCTTACATATTGCTTACCAATAAGGTAGGTGAGGAAGAGGTTATGAACCTGTTGTCCTATCCAAGCAATCACAGCCAGTGAACACAGCATTGTCATGAAGTACTAGAAAGTAAACCAGATAGATGATGGCCTTAAAACAGTTTCTACAGGAATTAAGATGACAACCTCCTTACTAAATGTTTCTCCCACTGCTCTTAAAGGCAACGTGGCTGATCAGCATCCTAATCCTGTGTGTGCAAATGTGCACACAGCAATATATTCCACTCTCTTTAATAGAACCTGCTCTTAAGAAAGTATGATTGGGACAATAACCTAGATTATTGGCGGCTGACAACTTGGCAGCTCTGGATGGTTTGCTAATATAGCCAGAGAGGCCATTCGCATGCTACCACAACAATTACTCTGAAGACTACAAAACAAACAAATGTTTCAAGCTGCTGTTGAGGGGGGACATAAACCATCTTG